>CP139504.1:10919967-11522467 GCA_021014915.2 Artemisia tridentata subsp. tridentata
AACATTTTCGGTTATCAACGTTTTTTAGTAGTCAATCTAAATGTTGCTTTTGTCCTTAGGATGGAAGACGAGGCGTGAGGGCTGGTCAACATTTTCAGTTATCAACATCTTTTTGATAATACTTCCTTTGACATGGTTAGGCTACCCACAAGAATGACCCCCAGCGACCCTCAATTTTCTTGTCACCTCAGCTTTCTCTTTCCTGCGACCTATATGCGACCTTTTACACACAGTAATGATGGAATTTAGATATCATGACATTCATATATTTAAACATACAATCACAAAGCATGCAGCGGAAGACATAGATCAAATATATGTAATTAATTAACATTAAATTAAATAAACGTACCTTGTTAGCTTCCACGCGAATCAAAGATCAAGCAAACTCACAAACCCTAAAACTTAGGGTTTAAGCAATCGACTTTTATATAAGTCGACAAGGGAAACACAAAAATCCAAGAGGGATTTTTACTACGGTCTTGTACACGCGTATTATTAGCGATTCAATGCGAATGCTAGTTCAAAGATCACAATAACTAGCTCAATCACTTTGATTTCACTCAAAATCAAACGCAAACTCTTTAGGGTTTGTAATTCGGTCGATTGAGGTAAAAGAGGGAGAAGAAGAAAAGAATAAGCTAAGATAGGGTTCACCAAGATTACTCAATAATGAAACAATAGGTTTGTTTATATAGTGAAGTAACTTGGAGGATAAGTTGGACAAGGATTCCCCTTGGGAAACCCTTGGCCGACCGTATGCTATCCCAAGAGAGGGTCTAGAACCTTCTGTTGGCTTATTTTCTTTTCTAGTCCTTCTATTTGATATTTAACGACCGTTAGACTAATTACCGTTAAGTACTAACGATCGTTAGACGTTATTGTGAAATAATAATTAAATCATAACAATTATATATGAATTATTATTCATTAAATCTCATACGCAATACGTGCAATCCCATAGTCTCAAGTATGACCCGGACATACGACTATTAAATATTGTCCATAAACTAACAAGTAAAGCGGCCGACATTTATTTTTACAATTTTTTTTTTTTTTTTTTTTTTTTTTTTTTTTTTTGGCAATAAAATTAAAATTCATTAATAATAAAACACATTACATAATAATTTAAATAAAATTAAAACATTACAATAATAATTAAAATTTTAAACTAATAATCTAAGTTATAGTACTCATTGATTTCTTGCTTCATCTCCATTAGCTTCTTAGCTTTGACGGGTGCCACCTCTTCGACGGGAGAGTTGTCTTTAACTGGAGCCGAACCGTGGGTCGAACCGTGAGCTGAACCATGACCCGAACCGTGACCCATAGAATAATATTGACTCGGATAATAATCTTGATTACCGTGACCAAGAGCTAGACCAAAACCTTGATATAAAAAAATAAAAAATTAAAAAAAAAAAAAAAAAAAAAAAAAAGGTGGTGAGACACTGGATAATTGGAAATTCGGATCCGGTGTTAAATGCGGAACGCTTTCTTCAATTCAGGATCTTGCGGTTTTGGTTTTGGGATTCTTATTAGACATTGTAACCAAGTTTCATGAGTGTTCCAATTTGATACCTCAACTTTTATACTAATCATAAAAACTATCAAAGTTTCAAAACTGTTTCATTCTTATGTAATTATTTAAAATTATTGTACTTAAAGTATCCATCTATTCATTAACATGTTGTACATTAATTTTAAGCAATCACCCCTTAAATTTAAATAATTCCAACCAACTTTATGTACAACCCGTTAATGAACAACTAAACATAAACATTAACCACAAAATATAGATAATGTTAGAGAATGTTTTTGTGATAATGATTATTTGATTATTGCTTGATTATTACTGCTAAAACGATGGCTACAAATAAGGGTTCTACTATACATACCCCCTACCCACTGCCACCTACAAACTCTCCCTATGTGTCCGTATTTTTTGTCCTATTATGTTTGTACTTTTTGTCATTTTGTCTTTTTCTTTTTTTTTTTCATTATATATCTATACTCCGTTTTTTTTCTTAACACAAGTTTTTAAGTTTGTTTGTAAGCATCAATTTAAAGTTTTTAAGTTTTTTGTATAAGTTTTTTTAACACAAGTTTTTTAACACAAGTTTTTTAACAAAGTTTTTTGTATAATTTTTTAACACAAGTTATTTTGTTTGAGTTTTGACACGTTTTTTGGTGCATTCGCGGGCTTCTCTTTTATCGACATGGGATGAAGGGACAATGCATTCACGGGTTTCTCTTTTATCGAAGGGACAATGAAAAGATAGCAGTCCTTTTGATTCCTTTTTTTTTAATTATAAACATCACATTTCGATTCACCATTGCAACATAAGCAGCAAACATAAGCAGGCAAACCATCAAGAACATCACTAGAAGCCACAACAACATAAGCAGCAAACATAACCAGAAGCCACAACAACATAACCAGAAGCCACATCACCATTGCAACATAAGCAGGCAAACCATCAAGAACATCACCAGAAGCCACAACAACATAAGCAACAAACATAACCAGAAGCCACAACAACATAACTGTTGGGAATTAAATATTCAAGAAGGTTAATATCGGGTTCTATTCAAAACATGCTTCGGAGATCAATAGACTGGTTACATGATGGACCTGCACCGGGAGACTACTGGATGATTATGCCAAACACGGGGTTGGTTATTGCTTCAGTGACTAACCGGCCTGTTGTATTTATATCCGAGCGACAAAGTCATACGTGTTTTCCGCTTTTTTCCGGTCCAAATCCAATCCAACGAACTAGCCCCCTTGTGATTGCCCGTGTGGGGAGTGAGGATTGTGGTCACTTCATTCATCTGACGCTAGACGAAAACTCACCAGTTCCGGATATTCACCCACAATGGAGGGCGTACAGAGCTGCCGATGCATCCGGATGGGCAACTTGTATTACAATCGACTACACCTGTATACTAAGATTAGATAAACACAAACATAGTAAATGATTACTGATTTATGTTGTAAATAATTATACAGACAAAACATTGTAAATGATTACTGATTTATGTTGTAAATAATTATACCGACAAAACATTGTGAATGCTTACTGATTTATGTTGTAAATAACTGCTTGTATTATTTAAATTAACAATACATTACTGATTTATGTTGTAAATAACTGTTTGTATTATTTAAATTAATTCTTTGGCCAGGTGGAACAAAATAATCCTTTCTTGTGTCGCTGTCGGAGATGATTGATTATAGAAAGGACATCCCGTAGAGACACTAGTTATGGTCAACCATATTATGCATGTCCTTTTTCAGTGGTAAATAATCATACTGTTAATACAAATATCGTCTCAAAAACGTTATTTATATTCTTTGATCTTTTCTTAGTTTTGTTAATGACAAATAAAAGGAATATCTTTTAGCAAATAATAAATACTAGCTTAAGTCTCTTGAGTACACATTTTACACTTCACATAATAACCAAGAATTACAAGTTTGCTTATTTAGTAACTTGTTTCCTTAAAAGGAAACTTTAATTCTAAAATCATTCCATGACATCATTACATACATCACATATGATATCTTTGTTAGATCTTGATATATCTTGTTTAGATTTACAAGTTACATAGTTGACATTTGATGATTTGGTAAGATATGGAAGATTTTGTAAGATACAACAAATCCTTAGCTGTCATCTCCCACGGATCCAAGTCCAGTGAAGGACGGATCCCTATTATGGGATCCGTGGGATCCGTCAGCTGAAGATCAGCTTGCCTATAAATAGCAAGCTGATCATTTAGCTTTCTCATCACTCATATAGCTTAAACACATATATTCATTCAGTACATATCTTACTAACATCATTCATAGTTGCATTTCACTTTGATCTTTCATTTTGTAGAAGAGAGATCAAGCTTTCAAGGATCTACAGAACCGTAATCCTTTAGTTGCATTACTGTGTGATATTGTAGTTTGTTTCACACATCATATCTATCATTTGTAATCAGTGAGTGTGGTTAGTGCTTTAGTCCTTAAAGCACAAAGAGTGTAGGGAGTGGTTGTACCCTTGTAAAGAACCCAACATCTAGCTTAGTGTCGGTAAAGTAAATAGGCGACGTCAGGTTGGTTCTACCTTGTGAAAGAACCCGGTGTTTAGCTTAGTACCGGAAAAGGAAGTAAGCGACGTGTAAAGGTTTTCTCCGCCTAGTAAAGGAGTTTGTTTCTTAGTGAAAGATAAACTCTCGAGTTGGAAGCTCGGGGAGTGGAGTAGGGCAAGGAAGAGAGTCCTTGTAGCCGAACCACTATAAACAAAAGTGTTGTGTGGTTTGATCTTTCTTCTCTTTATCTTTTGTTTATATTGTGTGATTATTTATTTGTGATTGTTTCCTTTGAATTAACATATAGTAACAAAGCAAATAAAATTTGAAAAACGGTGAAAACTATTCAACCCCCCTTCTAGTTTTCCACAATTGGCATCAGGAGCTACGTTACTTAAGATCTAAAAAATATATTGTATTTTAAAACCTAAAACGATCCATGGATTTTGAAAACTTTAAAGAAGGGCAATCTATGCAGAGACCACCTCTATTTGAACCAAATTGTTTTATTTATTGGAAAAATCGCTTTGAGACTTATGTAAAGTCAAAGGATATAGATCTATGGTATATAATAGTTGATGGTGATTACAAACCTATTAGTAATAATATTTCGGGTGGTCGGGATGAAGGAGCTTCTCTTACTCGTCACAGTGATGAGCAAAAGAAACTAATTGCCAAAAATAATGAAGCCAAAATGATGCTTTATAATGCCTTACCTAAGAAAGAATATGAAAGAGTTTTTATGTGTAAAACGGCTAAGGATATTTGGCAATCTCTTATTATCACACATCAAGGGAACTCACAAGTAAAAGATAACAAAATTGATCTTCTTGTCCAACAATACGAACAATTTGTTATCTCTGAAGATGAAACCATTGATAGTGCGTTTGCTAAGTTCGATACTATTATTACATCACTTAAAGCACTTGACGAATCTTTTTCTAGTAAGAATTTTGTCAGGAAATTTCTAAGAGCACTCCATCCGAAATGGAGAGCAAAAATGACAGCCATTGAAGAATCTAAGGATCTCTCAAGCATGATACTGGATGAGCTCATAGGAAACCTAAAAGTTCATGAAATGATTATGGAAAAAGACTCGGAAATTGTCAAAGGCAAAAAGGAGAAGATTAAGTCTATTGCCTTGAAAGCCAAAGCCGAGTCAAGTGACGATGATGAATCTTGTTCAAACAGTGATGATGAAGAGTATGCAATGGCCGTGAGGGATTTCAAGAAATTCTTCAGGAGACGAGGAAAGTTTGTAAAACCACCTCGTGATGAAAAGAGATCCTCTCGAAAAGATCGTGACGATAAGAAAGGTAAGGTTGATAGGAAATGCTATAGGTGTGGTGACTCCAGTCACTTAATAGGAGAATGTCCAAAGCCTCCAAAGACAAAGTCTCAAAGAGCCTTCGTTAGTGGAGCTTGGAGCGATAGTGAAGGAGATGATGATGATGAGCCTAAGAACAACGAAATTGCCCTTATGGCTAATGACACAGAAGAGGTACATTCTGATTCATACTCCTCTATAGATGATGAAACTCTAGAAGTAGAATATAACAAACTGTGTGACGTCACTTTAAAAATCATAAACAAAAACAAATTTTTGAAAACAAAGACAACACTTTTAGAAAATGAAGTATTTTGGCTTAAAGAAAAAGCAATACGAATTGAAAAAGGTAAAGATAGTAAAGAAACGTGTGTGTCTTGTCAAGAAATAAAACTTGAACTAGAAACCTTAAGAACCACACAGGAAGATTTAATCAAACAAAATTCAAAGTTTAAAAGGTTTGATAAAAACATAAGTTGTGCAGATGAAATAATGAAAATGCAAAAACTACCTCATGATAAAACAGGAATAGGCTTTATGAAACTAGGAACATTAAGTGATCATAAGGAACAGACTGTGAATAAAACTGATTCAACCAAGTTGGACACTCACGGATCCGACGGATCCAAAAATTTGGATCCGCCAGGTGTATCCAAAGGATCCGCGGGTACAGAAGTTGAACAGAAGGTTCACAAAGTCGACCGTTCCGAGTTTGTTAAAGTTACTAAGAAACCTAACAGTAACATAACCAATAATAAACACAAACCAGCAGTATCTTTAGGAAGAGGTCAAGCTAGAAATGAATATAGAGTTAAAACGGATCAACAGAGACCTCAAATGAGTTTTCCCAAACACCCCTTTCCAAAGAGTATAGTTAATCCACAACACACTTATCAAAATAATTGGAACTAAAACATGCCTAGAAACTTTCATGGTCCTAATTATATGCCATGGAACAATTGTCCACCATTTCAGTACATAAACCATGATAATGTCATGTTTAACCCAAACGGACCCATGAGATATTGGGGACCAAATGCTTGAGTCTTTTATGAACTTAGGTATGCTTGAAAGTTGATCTTGAACCTGATGAGTGGATCAAAGATAGTGGGTGCTCAAGACACATGACGGGAAACAAAAATCTTTTCTCAACCTACCAAGTGTATGACGGAGGTAATGTCACATTCGGTAGCAAGCTTAAAAGTAAAATCATCGGAAAAGGTACAATCTCTCATGACTCTCTATCTATTGATGATGTTGCTCATGTAGATAATTTAGGATTTAATTTACTTAGTATAAGTCAATTGTGCCGCAAAAAGTATAACGTCCTTTTCAGTGAAAATGGAAGTAAAATACTTAAAGATGGCATAACCGTAGGAAAAGGTGTTTTAAAGAATAATGTCTATGTTATGAAATTAGATAAAACACCTAAAGATAAGTTATGTCTTACCTCCTTGGACGAAAACTCAACTCTATGGCATCGACGCTTAGGTCATGCTAATATGAGGCTTATTCAATCTTTGTCATCCAAAGAACTCGTTAGGAACCTACCCAAGTTGAAATATGACCAACACTTTTGTGATGCTTGCAAAATTGGGAAACAAGTACATAATAGCCATAAGGCTAAAAACATGGTATCTACATCTAGATGCCTAGAATTATTACATATGGATTTGTTTGGCCCGTCGGCTATACAAAGTTATGGAGGAAATTTTTACACTTTAGTCATAGTAGATGATTACTCTAGATATACATGGACTAAATTTTTGAAAACTAAAAATGAGGCATTCGATAAATTTGAAATTCTAAGCAAGAAAATTCAAAATCAAATAGGAAGTAACATAGTATCTATTAGAACTGACCATGGTCGAGAATTTGATAATGAAATCCAATTTGGAAATTTTTGTGATAATAATGGAATAACTCATAATTTCTCGGCTCCTCGTACACCTCAATCTAATGGTGTAGTAGAACGTAAAAATAGAACAATTCAAGAAATGAGTAGAACTATGTTAAATGAACTTAACATACCTCAAAAGTTTTGGTGTCACGCTATAGATACTTCCACATATATCCTAAATAGAGTTTTAATTATACAATTTTTAAATAAAACTCCCTATGAAATTTATCGAGGTAAAAAGCCTACATTAGGATATTTTAGAGTTTTTGGAAGCAAGTGCTTCATTTTAAACACAAAAGATTATCTCACCAAGTTCGATCCAAAGTCGTATGAAGGTGTATTTCTTGGGTACTCACAAAACAGTAAAGCATACATAGTATTAAACAAGGAAACATCAAGAGTCGAGGAATCATTGAACGTAACATTCAATGAAAGTCCACCTCCCTCTAAGACATCACCTTTGGTAGATGATGACTTAGTTGAAAATCAAATGGCTAATGATATAGAAAACATTGAAAATAACAATGAACCCGTAAAAGGAGAAATAGTCAATATTAAAGAAACTAAAAGTCATCCATTAGAAAACGTCATAGGAAAACTTAATGAAAGAACATTAAGATCCAAAGCTCAAAATGAAAGCAATTATTTTTGTTTTATTTCAACGGTTGAGCCTAAAAATATAAACGAGGCAATAAAAGATGAATCTTGGGTAATTGCTATGCAAGAAGAACTAAACCAATTTATTAGAAATGATGTTTGGACATTGATCCCTCCACCTAAAAACCAAACCATAATCGGCACCAAATGGGTCTTTAGAAATAAAATGGATGAAAATGGTATTGTATCTAGAAATAAAGCTAGGCTAGTAGCTCAAGGCTACAATCAACAAGAAGGTATAGATTACGATGAAACTTTTGCACCTGTAGCTAGACTTGAGTCTATTAGGATATTACTTGCATATGCATGTGCACATGATTTTAAGTTATTTCAAATGGATGTCAAAAGTGCTTTCTTAAATGGTTTTATAAATGAAGAAGTATATGTTGCACAACCTCCCGGCTTTGCCGACTTTGAAATACCAAATTATGTTTTCAAACTTAAGAAAGCTTTATACGGACTTAAGCAAGCACCAAAGGCTTGGTATGATCGACTTAAGACCTTCCTAGTTGACCATAAGTATACCATGGGCCTAGTAGATAATACTCTCTTCACCCAGAAAAAGGGATCACATATTATCATAGTCCAGATATATGTGGATGACATTATATTCGGTTCAACTTGTCAAGAGTTATGCGACGATTTCTCAAAAATCATGCATGACGAGTTTGAAATGAGTATGATGGGGGAACTAAACTTTTTCTTAGGTCTCCAAATTAAACAATTAGAAGATGGGATATTCTTCAACCAATCAAAGTATATCAAAGATATGCTTAAGAAGTTTGGTCTTGAAGACTCAAAACCCATGAGAACACCCATGTCCTCCGAAACCAAACTCACAAAGGATGAAGAAAATGAATCCGTAGATTGCACTAAATATAGAGGAATGATTGGTAGTTTACTCTATCTTACGGCTAGTAGGCCTGACATTATGTTTAGTGTTTGTCTATGTGCACGTTTTCAAGAAGATCCAAAAACATCCCATCTTGAAGCCGTTAAACGAATATTTAGGTACATCAAAGGTACTACACACTTAGGATTATGGTATCCTGGTATATGCTTAAACACATACCTTTTCTTGACCAAATTAAGACCAAAATAACCAAAAACCCGACCAAAATGCCAAAAGATATTGTGTTTTTGTGTTTTTGTATATGCAGGGACGGATATCAAGAAAAAACGACAAAAGACACGGAAAACCCGGGAAAACGAGCACGAGATTTGGAATGGACTCAAAGCCGATGCCGGGAAAGACATGTTTGGCCAAAAGTTAAAAATCACCCTTAGATCAACTTTGATGAATTGGCAAGATCAGTCCCTTAAAACTTCAATTTATTCATTTATGATCCCTATAATCCCTAATCCTTAAAAACCTTTCTATACCCGGATCTATTACATAACTAACCCAACCTACTTTTCTAAATCCAACCCACACTCACCTTACACAAATAAACAAGCCCAGTCCGTTTACTAAAATAAACCCGAGCCCACCAAACCTTTAAACCGACCCAACCCTTTTACCGGTCAAACCATAACACCCACAAGTCAAATTATAGTAAAAAAAAACACACACACACACTCATACGCGCCCCCAAATATTCACTAAACCCAGAAAAATACTGTTACACGAACCCTAGCTATTTACCGTACCAATTTTACAGCAATTAAGGGTATATTCGACCAATCATTGGCCCTTCTAGAAGTTCCTGACAAGGAGAATGACACATGGCAGCGAGTGATTGGACCGAACACGCGTAAATTTTGATCAAACGGTGGGAAATGAGGAGTGTTGAGCAAGGATTGATCTAAGGGTGATGGATAGCTCAAGTTGCACGCGGATTGCCAGGGTGGAAGTCCCAGAAGGTTCATTCGAGCTCTATAAATAGGAGAGGATTTCTCCTCATTTCTCATGTAATTTTTAGTTAATGTTATGCTGTTGAATTGATTTTGTAATATTTTCAAAGTATTAATGAAAGTTTAATTTGTTTCAATTATTGTTTCTTCTTAATTTTCAAGCACTTTAATCTCTGCTTATTTACATAAGCTTGTTTAAGCTTATTGCTTATTGTTTTACTTATTCAGTTCCATCACTTAATCCTATTTTCATTTCTGTCATTTACTCTTTTCATATTAAACCAAAAACTCAAAAAAATAAAAAAAATAAAAAAAATATATAAAAATGCTTTCATTTACATAAATTTTAGCTTGCATACAAGCTATTTACTGAATACACAAGCTCATAAAGCTTTCTAGCTTGTGTGAGCTTGATTTGTTTCATTTTCCACAAATATAACAAAAAGTCAACACAAGTCAACTGTTTCATTGAACCATGGTGAAATCTGGTTTTGATTGATAGTCCAAAGGAGAAAGGGAAGCTTTTGGCCTATCCAAAGATAGGCTAGCTTAGTGAACTCCCTCTGTTCTTGCTGAGGGAGAAGCACCTTGTGAGTTCTTTCTCATTTTTTTTGTTCCACTCAATTTCTATAGTGCAATTCTGCTAGTGATAGTTAATTTCTGTTGATTAATGGTTATTTGATATTGGTTTGCTAGATCTAATAATAGTTAAGTTTGTTTAATCATTAGAGTTTGATTTAGCTTGCATCTGTCTCATTTTAGCTTCTATTTTGATCAAATCTATGAATCTGAGATACTGCTGTGGATTGTTGTTGTTTGAAGTTAATCTGAGTTTTTTTGATAATATTGAATGATGTTTGATGATTGTTGAGGTGTGGTTTATTCTGTATCAGATTATGTTAGTGGTAATGAGAGTTAAGGGGATGTTTGGATCTATGGTGATTGATGTGCCATTAATGATAGTTGGTGGTTATTCTGGTTAATTTCACTTGCAGTACTCATTTATAGCTTAGAATAAGCATTTCCTTGGTGGTGCAATTGGTAAAAGTCAAAGTTGCTTGCTAATTTGGTGTTCTGCTGTCATAAGCTGCTATTAGGGATCTGTGTTAATTAGATTTGTTAGTCAATTAGTTTATGCTTGTTAGATAATCATTAATATAGCTTAATTACAACTAGTTTAATAGATTTAAGTAGCTGAAATTCACTTTAGTCAACTTTTAATAGCAAATAATTAGTCAACTTGGTCTGTTCAAATCAGTGTATGCTGAGATTTATTGCTATGTTCATGCTCTTATTTGATTGATCATTTGTGTTTGATTTAGCTTGTTAATGTGTTTCTGAGTAGCTTACCTAGTATAGTTTTAAAGTTTTTAATCTCAAATGGTAACAATAACATCTGGTCACCTAAAATTGCTCTAAAAATCTGTTCAAAGTCTGCTGACTAAGACTGTTGCTGCATGTTCATGATTTGGTCATCTGTATTTGCTTCAAATTGGATTAGCAATTGGAAGTTTGTGATAGGGCTTTTTAGAAACTAGTAATCTCTGCTTGGTTAGCTTTCCAAAACAGTTTTTGTTTTCAAAATTGGTTAAGTTTTGAGTTTTCTACAAGCCGTTGAAAATCTGCTTTTTGAGTTTGTTTTCTGCTATAGCTTAGTGCTAATTTTTGTGCTTTTCTGCTCATTGGGGTACCCAAATATGCTTATCTGAGTTGATTATGCTTGTTTGTTGCTATTTGATGATCTCTGAGCATCTTGTATTGTTTTGAGCTTATTTGCTTTAGAAAAGTACTTTTTGGCTTATTGAGAATAAGCTCTTTCTGCTTATTTTAGCTTATCTGGTAGTAGTTGATATTTTTCTTAGAAAGTTAATTAGTTTTTAGATTTACCGAAAAAATCTCAGATTTAATTAAGTTGTTTTGCTATTTAATTTGCATTTTCTTAGTTTTAGAGTAGTTTTAAATAACATAAAAAGAAGAGAAAATAAAATAAGTTTCTATGTTATCACTTTTGGTCCCTAGATTTTCTGCTTGAGTTTAAATCGTGCCTGGGTAGTGTTTAGTATTAAAACAGTTTGTTTATTTGGCAAATTCAGTCCTTGTCTTTTTGTTTGCATTATTAGTCCATAGTTAACCTTGCATTTAGTTAAATATTTTGCATCGTTAGTCCTTTTAGCTTGCATCTTTGCATTTTTAGTCCTAATTTCCACTAATTTTCTTTTATCATTTTTAATAAGGAAAAAAAATTAATTTAGGGCTTAAATTTTAAATTTTCACTTTTATTCGCGTTTTTAAGATTACGTCGCGTTTGTTTTTTAAATTTCAATTTTCGTTTAAATGATTAGTTTGATTGTTCTAATAGCGTAGTTTAATTGTTAATCTAGTTTGTTATTTTAATATTAGTAGTGTAATCCAAAAAATCACTCACTCTTTCACATTCACTTCACGAATCACGATCCCGAATCACATTTTCCATTCAATTTTCGTCGGGACAATCGACTCGGGTTTTGCATATTTTCCTTTGCAATTCCTTGGACTATAATTGACACAAATCAATTTTTGGCGCCGCTGCCGGGGAAGGTTGACGCGAATTTGTGATTTTGTTTTTCGATACGTGTTTTGAAGACCCTTCCTCGGAAGTTATCGTTTTATAAAAATAAAAATACAAAAAGAAAATAAATAAAACACTTTTCCTAAAGTGTTTTCAAAAATACAAAAATAAAATAAATCCTCACTTTTCTTCAAAAGTGTTGTAAACCATTCCGAAATAACAACAAAACAATCGTGAAATCATTTAATTTTCGGATTATTTTTTCGATTACAACCTATACAAGTGGTTTAAGGATGGTCTTGACATTAAATTGCAGACCGAAAGAGGCGGGTTTTTAATTAGCTTCGGCAGACCTTTGCTTCTCCGCCACTCTGCGCGTAATCGTAAGAGAAACGAATATTGATTGATTGATCGGTACCAAAAATAAATAAAAAAAAAATTAAAAAAATAAAAATCCAAAAATATTTTCATTTTCAACTTTTGTTTTTGATTTTTCTTTTTGATTTCATTTTGGTGTATGCACACCCGTTCTTCTTCTTCTAATCCTCTTCTTTCACCACTTTCAAATCCCGAGAGGATTATCCGTCAAAATAACCGTATTCATTTCTCAACCATTGAGGAAATGGATCAACACGATCAACACCCGCCAATGGGTGGAGATAATCACAACCAAGGGCAAGCTCCCGATCTCCGCACTATGCAAGAGTTACTCCAATGTCCCACCGTGGGATACGGAGACGCTATTGTTATACCCCCGATTCAAAACACAAACTTTAAACTCGAAACCGGTTTAATTCAACTTGTTACGGGAAATCAATTTCATGGTTTTGATCGGGAAGATCCTCACAATCACATCCGATGGTTCAACAAATTGACCTCAACACACTACCATAAGGATGTCCCTCACGACACTATCAAATTGATGTTATTCCCATTTTCCATCGAGGGGGCGGCCCGAATTTGGCTCGAGAAAGAACCCCCTCAATCAATCCATACTTGGGAAGATCTCGTCCATAAATTCGTGAACTATTTCTTTCCTCCGTCTAAAATGACCAATGCTAGGAATGAAATCACAAATTTCCGGCAACGATTTGATGAAAATTTCGGTGAGGCATGGGAACGATTCAAGGATCTCCTATGGAAATGCCCACATCACGGTTTCTCGAAATTGCATCAAATCGATACGTTCTACAATGCTTTAACTCAATCCGATCAGGATTCACTCAATGCAGCCGCCGGTGGCAATATCTTGAGTCGAATGCCGAGAGAAATTCTCTCAATTATTGAGAACAAATCCAAGGTACCCACCTCAAGGAACAAACCGGTTGTTTCTAAGGTAAGTACCCAAGCTTCTAGCAGTGATGCTAAGATCGACAAGCTTGCAGATATGTTCGAAGCTTTCCTTCTCTCACAAAAGAAACAATCTTCTCCACCCGCTCAAGTAAAAGCGGTGCAAGAAAATTGTGTTATATGTGGTGGTCCTCATCCTTATTATGATTGTCAAGCTACTGATAGCCAAGTTTGCAACGCTACCGTAGCAGCTGCAAGTTACAATCAAAATCAAGGATTTCGTCCTCAAGGTGAAGTTAACTACCGAGTTAGTAACCAAATGGGACCACCCGGTTTTACACCCGTTCAAAACAACCAAAACCGTTTTACTCAAACCAATCAAGGTTACAATCAAAATCAAAGCTACAACCAAAATCGTGGAAACAATTATCAGGCTCCACCGCAACAAGTTTATCAACAACCTCTTCCTCCGCAAGTTCAAACTTCACCGGAAGTCTTGAACTATATGAAGACAAGCGATGTTGCTATACGAGCCATGCAGAATCAGATCAATAACATGAAAGTTGAGTTTAAGAAGGAGATCGATACGACAATAAATCAACAAACAAACGAGCTTAAGAAAATGATGAGTGGATTTTTCCAAATGAATCAACCATCGACCTCGGGTTCATCTTCTCTTCCTAGCAACACAATTGCTAACCCGAGGGGCGATATTAAGGCAATCACTACAAGAAGCGGTGTTTCATATAATGGACCCACGATTCCGGCTACTTCTTCTTCTCTACCTCCCAAGGTAGTCGACCGTGAACCCGAGGTGACCAAGGACATGGAACCTCCTACTAACAACGGAGGAACCAAAGACGTCCAACCTACGGTTGTCCATCCATCTGAACCAAAGAACGTTGAGCCAAAAGAAATTCCCATCAAAGCAAAACTTCCATATCCTTCGCGATTAAATGATCAAAAGCTCCGCGAAAAAGCTTCAAATCAAATGGAAAAATTCTACCAAATCTTCCAAGATTTGCATTTTGATATAAGCTTCGCGGATGCTTTGCTTTTGATGCCAAAATTTGCTTCTACAATCAAGAGTTTATTGAGCAATAAAGAGAAATTATTTGAGCTCGCAAAGACCCCTCTGAACGAAAACTGCTCAGCGGTACTCCTTAAAAAGCTTCCAGAAAAGCTTGGAGACCCGGGAAGATTCCTCATTCCATGTGACTTCCCGGGGTTGGTTGAATGTCATGCCTTGGCCGATCTAGGTGCGAGCATCAACCTAATGCCGTTATCCGTTTGGGAAAAACTTTCATTGCCCCAATTTACCCCAACTTGTATGACCCTCGAGCTTGCAGACCGGACTACGACTGTTCCGCTGGGCATAGCCGAAGATGTCTTTGTCAAAGTGGGGAAGTTCTATTTCCCAGCCGATTTTGTGGTTGTTAACTTTGATGCCGACCCCCGGGTTCCTCTAATTCTCGGAAGATCATTTCTGAGGACCGGGCGGGCTTTGATTGATGTTTACGGTGAAGAAATAACGTTGAGGGTGGATAATGAGGCCGTGACCTTTAACCTCGACCGAACTTTCAAATACTCCTCCAGTCACGATTCCGTCTCGGTTAATCGAATCGATGTGATTGATGTTGCATCGGAGGAGTATTCTCAAGAAGTTCTTGGATTTTCCGATAAATCCTCGAGTGGCAATCCCACTCCTTCTTCTCAACCCATTCTTTCCGACCCTTCCCCGTCCCTCACTCCGTTTGAGGGAGGTGATTTCTTCTTGGAAGAGGTCGATGACTTTCTTGCTATAGAAACACCAACTTCACCGGAAGTTGATGGTTCTTATCTTGATCCGGAGGGAGATATTCTTTTGCTTGAAAAATTATTGAATGAAGACCCGTCACCTTCTCTCCCTCCGACAAAAGAAATTCATAAAGAAGAAATTAAAGAAGTTAAGCCGTCTATTGAGAACCCTCCAGAGCTTGAGCTCAAGGATTTACCTCCGCATCTTGAATATGCTTTCTTGGGAGATTCCGATACATTTCCCGTCATCATTTCAAAAGCTCTCAAAGATGAGGAGAAGACAAAACTCTTAGACGTGCTTAAAAAGCATAAAAGTGCCATTGCTTGGTAGATCTCTGATATAAAGGGTATTGACCCTAAATTCTGCACCCATAAGATCTTATTGGAAGATAATTTCAAACCCGCTGTTCAGCAACAGAGACGGGTTAACCCAAAAATCCATGATGTCATAAAAAAGGAAGTTATTAAACTTCTTGACGCAGGGATGATCTATCCAATCTCAGATAGCTCATGGGTTAGTCCGGTCCACTGTGTGCCTAAAAAGGGTGGAATGACCGTTGTAACAAATGAAGAAAATGAGTTAATCCCCACACGTCTCGTCACCGGATGGAGAGTGTGTATCGATTACCAAAAACTTAATGATGCTACTCGTAAAGACCATTTCCCTCTACCATTTATGGACCAAATGCTTGAGCGTTTGGCGGGAAATGATTTCTATTGTTTTCTCGATGGCTTTTCCGGGTACTTTCAAATACCAATTGATCCCCAAGATCAGGAAAAGACCACCTTCACTTGCCCTTATGGTACGTTTGCCTACCGACGCATGCCTTTCGGCTTGTGCAATGCTCCGGGCACGTTTCAGACGTGCATGATGGCCATATTTCATGATATGATCGAGAAAACGATGGAGGTCTTTATGGATGATTTCTCCGTCTATGGAAATTCTTTCTCGTCTTGCCTCTCCCATTTAGACAAAATGCTGCAAAGGTGCGAAGACACCAATCTTGTGCTAAATTGGGAGAAGTGCCATTTCATGGTCAAAGAGGGCATAGTCCTCGGCCATAAGATTTCCAAATCTGGGATTGAGGTCGATCGAGCTAAAGTTGATGTAATCGCTAAGCTACCTCATCCCACCACCGTCAAAGGAATCCGAAGTTTCCTTGGTCATGCCGGTTTCTACAGACGATTTATTCAAGATTTCTCCAAAATCGCTCGGCCTCTGACCCATCTTCTTGAAAAAGATGCTCCGTTCATCTTCTCTCCCGAATGCATCAAAGCATTCGAGGTTCTCAAAAAGAAACTGACTGAAGCTCCGATCTTGGTTGCCCCCGACTGGGACTTGCCCTTTGAGCTAATGTGTAACACCCCCAAATTTTAAACATAGCAGCGGAAGATTCATTTGGGTGTTACTGTGAGGATCGAAAACAAAATCATAGGAAAACAGCCTGAGATGGCATTTTTAATTTACTTAGGTCCATAATACAAATTCAGTTATAAAGCGTTACATCAGGGTGCTAAGGTTTCTCCAAGGAAACATCAATTTAACTGAATTACAACTTTATTTTACACCATTTATTTATGATAGGGTATGCTTGCTCCATGCCCTGCCTTGCTCCTTTAGTTCCCTGAGATACATGCTTAAAAGTCAACATAATGTTGAGTGAAATCATGGAGTTTGTAATTTAAATATCAGTTTGATTCACAAGTAAGATTGTATTGGAGATACAATCGGTTTAGAAATTGATATCGCAGTTCATATATTGCCCTAAGTCTCATGACACGCAAACGTTAACAAAGTACCGCATAAACGGAGGTGATCATCAAATTAATGATGAAGGTTTTGCTCTCGTGTAATAGGTGATTTGCCAATTCCTATTTTTCTCAAATATAATGCATCGCGACTAATACGACTAGCAAAAAGCATTCCGTCCTAGTATTAGTGGGATAGGTTGTCAGTCCTCTAATAGATCTATTCATTATATTCGCGTTCACCGCAGTGATTAATGGCTCATGATAAAGGGTCTTATGGCAATATGGTGTACTTAGGCATATATCAAGTCAGGTAGCATACAGAAAAATACTTGTGATCAGTTTATAGCATGTATCCCCCTCACGGAGTTTAAAAAGTAATAAGAGTTTAAAAAGTGAGGCCATGACTCACCTTAAGCGTTACTGGTGATAATTTCAGAGGTGATTATAACAACTTCGATATAGAACCTGGTAAATATATATAAATAACTGAGAATCTGACTAATTTCTAGTGGTGTGTGTGTATGAGTGGTGGATGATGATTATACAAATGATATACAACGATCTAATCGTTGAGAATGAAGATGTTATATGATTATGGTGCTTGTACATCTCGTAAGATCATATCTTCAACGAGTAAATAAGATATAATCATGAAATATTTCTATCGCTAATACTAATATGCAACTATAATGCGAATATGCATATGAAGTAAGGATATGGTGCAAAAATGAAAAATAAGATAAAAATGACAAGTTATAATAGTTGGTCCTTGTTCTTTTCAGATTTTATATTTTCTACCCTAACCGTGGTTTGCGTTACGTCGTTAGTCCTTGTCCAGTCCATAGTCCAATAATAGTCCAATAATTGTCCAGATGTCCATATAAGGCTTGGAGTTCAATGGTATGTCAACTTAAGTCCTTTACAACTGTTTTCACAGTTTCAGTCCCTTAGTTTCCAGGTTTGGCAATTTTAATCCTTTTCGGTTAAGTCGCGTTACATTTTTAGTCCTTTTTGTATAAAAATGACGGGAAAAATATTCTGAAAATTTCTATAACTTTATTAAGTTTATTTTAACTTATTTCAACTTCTTATTTCAGAAAAGAGCTTATTTTTACATTATTGGGCCATGTATCGAATCTATTTAAGGCCCGTTAGTAAATTTAGAGGCGAGGGCATGAAAATAGTTTTGAGCTTGAACTTGGGCTATTTTTAGGATTCTAAAAATATATTATATGGGCCTGTTGGACCTTGCTATCGAAAATCTTGTTGGGCTTTGGTTTTTGGCCCAACCGAATGTTTAATAATTTCTGAAAATGTTTATTAAGTGCTAGTGATGGTCGATCAAAATGAGATGTTTTGAGCGTGTTAACAAGCTCATGAGGTCGAACTTAGAACATGAAAAATATAGTTTGCCAGCTTGTCTATCGAGTGATGTAATAATTTAGATATATTATATACAAGATTTCGAAAATATAATAGTGGTTTTTGGCCTGGTCGAATGAAGTAAGTTTGTGAAATGTACCATGAAATTTTCTAAGTGTTTTACACTAGTCGAGTAGTATTCAAAAGGGTTTATTTTAAGTGTCGATAGGACATTATGGGTGGGATCTTAGAATACGAAATATTTAGTTCGCCATGTGAACTATTGAGAAGTGCAAAAATTTTTGTGTTTTGCATGAAATGTTTCGCATTAAATTAAACGTGAAGTGGTTAGTTCGAATGAGTTTTAACTAGTAAAATTTTGAATATTGTTCTATCTCTTTTCAACTGGTTTGGCGTGGGAGCTATTATTTGAGTTCGAGTTGAATTAGTGTGGTGTACATAAAGTGGTCATATGTTAAACGTGACATGGTGGTTCGAACAAGTTAAGGTCTGACATGTTTTCTCTATCTTTTGTTAACCGGTTGAGCTCAAGTGTTTTAAGTTCGAGTAAAATATGCATGCAACTAAATGAAGTGTCAATATATACGTTTTAAATGAGAAACATAATAATGCATGGTGTGGTGAATTAAACGTGTATTAGCAAGATGTGAGTGGTTCTTAAACCTTACTTGGTATCATGCGACATGAGTTTATAACTGTGTGGTGTGTAAAGATAAATATGTTCGATCTAGAATAATGCATGGCGTGCGCATATGGTAAATGTGAGACGAGTTTGTAACTGTATCGTATGTATGAAATAAAATAGATATGTTTCGTATGTAGCATGAGATATGCATGCAAGTGAGTACATGAGATATATATTTAAGAGGGGACGAGAAGACTTACAACACCCTTGAGAAAGGTGGTGGAGACTTAGTGCTAGTCGGATGGAACACGAAGGGAGACAACCCACTTGTTTAGAACTCTTTTACTCCAAAACTGGTTAAGTTCTCTGTTTGTGAAGGAGTAGATTTAAGTGAAGGTATAATGATAGTTAAATGGGTGTGACGGAAGTTGTGTGGTTCGAATGAAACACAAGAAGAGACAGTGGGTTCGAATGGTTCTTATATGACTTGACTTTATTGAGTTTGCTTCCAAAATTCTCGACAGAAAGGTTGCTTTGGGAATGTGTTGATGTTGAAAGACAATGATAGGAGTGTAAGAAAGAGATTGGATCGAATGGAAGAGTTTATATAAGCAAAATATCTCACTTGTGCATTGACTATTTGACCAAATGATTGGGAGCACTATGTATAGGGGACACTTGTATGTTGATATGCTAGTTTGAGTGTGAAACGTGTGTGAGTAGTTGTGATTTTGGCTGCTAGTTCTTGTATGTTTCTTGCTTCATTCGGTTCTTATACATATTATCACAAGTTTGAGTGGCTTAGTTACAATTCATGCTTCTTGTTTATTTTGCATATGGAGTATCACATTTACTTAGTAATATAGTTAGTAGGTTGTGGGAATTGTTGGAGTATGATAACGTTTTGTGTCGAGGTTTTTAGTGATATGCTTGGTTCGAATTGGGACAACCAAAACAAGTTTCATCATTGTGCTAGTACTTGATATCTCTAGCTGGGTTTTTGTGTCACAGCAGTTAATTAAGTGGTGCATTTGAATGTATAACGAAAGTCATGTTTGATATTAATAATAAGGTCGGGTTTTTGGAAGTGGGTAGCGAGCGGTTGTTAAGAGCAAAGGAAGGAAATAAAATGAAATAAGCCTTGTGATGATTGGGCTGTGAAACTTCAGTTGGGTTTGTGTGGGATTTGATGGGTTAAGTGGAGTATGTGGGCCGAACTATTAAGGGTCCAACCGGTTGGTAATTTATGTAGAGTTAGGACTTAGGATTAGTGTTTTTAGTTAAGTTCTTGGTTAGGTGTATTTGGAAATGTTAACTTTTGTTAAGTGTGGTGTATTAACTAGATGAATATGATCACTTGTCGTTGTGTAAACGTGTTGTTGCGTCGGAGATATTATCTCTAGTGTCGGTGTGTTCAATATATATATATATATATATATATATATATATATAAAGCATTGCTATTAACAACAATAATGGAAAGTTTAAATTTCTAACAAAAATAGGCGTTAGTAAACGACAATACGGGATTATCATTAATCATTGAGATTGATTACAAGGGTTTTTCGAGGGATCTTACAGTACTCCTCCCTCATTCGAATTCCGTCCCGGAATTCAAGTCTAAAATGGCTACTAAGAGTGGTTTACGGGAATAGATGAGGATATTTTTCACGAATTTGATCTTCGCGTTCCCATGTGTACGTTGGTCCTCTCTTAGAGTCCCATTTTACTTTCACAATAGGAATACGGCTTTGCTTGAGCTGCTTAACCTCTCTATCCATTATCTCTACGGGTTCCTCGGCGAATACAAGTTTGTCGTCCAGTTTAATCTCTTTCAGAGGAATGACGAGAGTCTCGTCCGATAGACATTTCTTAAGTTGGGATACGTGGAATGTAGGGTGTACCTTACTGAGTTCTTCTGGAAGTTCTAATTTATAGGCAACTGGGCCAATCCTCTCGAGGATTTTGAACGGTCCAATGTATCCTGGGTTGAGTTTTCCACGCTTTCCGAAGCGTATCATCCCCTTCCAGGGCGAAACTTTTAGCATAACTCTATTTCCGACTTCAAACTCCATGGGTTTTCTCCTCACGTCTGCGTAACTCTTTTGTCTGTCACGAGCGGCTTGGAGACGATGTTTGATTTTGAATATTTTCTCGGTTGTGTCGTGGATTAGTTCTGGTCCGGTAAGCTGCATGTCACCAACTTCTGTCCCAACAGATAGGTGATCTGCACTTTCTCCCATAAAGTGCTTCAAAAGGTGCAGCCTTCAGGCTAGCTTGGTAACTATTGTTGTATGAGAATTCAACCAATGGTAAGTGTTTGTCCCTACCTTTTCCGAAGTCAATCACACATGCTCTAAGCATATCTTCTAAGGTTTGGATTGTTCTTTCACTTTGTCCATCAGTTTGAGGATGATAGGCGGTGCTCATGTCCAATTGAGTACCGAGGGCTTTCTGTAAGGATTGCCAAAATCCTGAAGTGAATCGACTGTCTCTGTCTGAGATGATAGAGACTGGGACTCCATGTCGGATTATGATTTCTTTGAAGTACAACTGAGCGAGGGTGTCCAACTCGTCAGTTTCTTTGATAGGCAGAAAATGAGCTGATTTGGTTAAACGGTCGACGATAACCCAAATGGTGTCATATCCGGTCGACGTTCTTGGTAACTTGATAATAAAATCCATAGTGATTCGTTCCCATTTCCAAACTGGTATCTCGGGTTGTGCAAGTAGTCCAGAAGGTTTCTGACTTTCGGCTTTGACCCTTGAACAAGTCAAACACTTCCCAACATATGTTGCAATGTCGGCTTTCATGTTTGGCCACCAGTAGAGTTGTTTGAGGTCTTGGTACATTTTGGTGGATCCGGGATGAATGGAATATTTGGACTTGTGAGATTCATGCATGATAAAATCTCGAATACCTCCATAGAGAGGAATCCAGCATCTTTTCTTGAAGCATAACATTCCATCGGATCTTCGTATGAATCCATTCTCACTTTCTAGCATGCCCTTAATTTTCTCGTGAGCTCGATTCTCTTCCTGAAGAGCTTCCGATTGGGCAATGAGTATTTGAGATGGGAGTGGTGAATGAATTGTCATTTCTAATGATCGAACTCTAAGAGGTTTGGCTCTTTCTTTTCTGCTCAATGCGTCGGCCACGACATTCGCTTTACCGGGGTGGTAGCAAATCTCACAGTCGTAGTCGTTGAGTAGTTCTATCCATCGGCGCTGTCTCATATTCAACTCCTTCTGATCCAGTATGTGTTGAAGACTTTTGTGATCGGTGTATACCGTACACTTGGTACCATATAGGTAATGTCTCCATATTTTAAGAGCGAATACTACTGCTCCTAGTTCTAGATCATGAGTGGTATAATTTTCCTCATTTTTCTTGAGTTGTCGAGACGCATAAGCTATGACTTTGTCTCTCTGCATTAGTACCGCACCTAAACCATGATGTGATGCGTCACAATATACTACAAAGTCTTCGCTTCCGTCCGGTAATGCTAGAATTGGTGCTTCACAGAGTTTTTGTTTTAAGAGTTGAAATGCTGATTCTTGTTTCTCTTCCCAGATATACTTCTTGTTTTTCTGAGTGAGTTCTGTCAAAGGTTTTGCGATTTTGGAAAAACCTTCTATAAACCTTCGATAGTAACCAGCGAGTCCTAAAAATTGTCGAATTTCAGTGGGAGTGGTGGGCGAAGCCCAACCTTTGACTGCTTCGATCTTGGCGGGGTCAACGTGAATACCTTGACTGTTGATGATATG
Source organism: Artemisia tridentata subsp. tridentata (assembly GCA_021014915.2). Lineage (NCBI taxonomy): Eukaryota > Viridiplantae > Streptophyta > Magnoliopsida > Asterales > Asteraceae > Artemisia > Artemisia tridentata. The sequence continues at coordinate 10,942,952 of CP139504.1, forward strand.
ACCTAAGAATTGAACGGTGGAGATCCAAAAATCACATTTGGAAAATTTTGCATACAGTTTTTCTTGTTTGAGTACACCCAAAATGGTTCTCAAATGTTCCGCATGCTCCTTTTCGTTACGTGAGTAGATCAAAATGTCGTCGATGAATACGATTACGAACTTGTCCAGATATGGCTTACACACGCGGTTCATTAGATCCATGAACACTGCCGGTGCGTTGGTAAGACCAAATGGCATTACGCGGAACTCGTAATGTCCGTATCGTGTTCGAAAGGCTGTTTTGGGAATGTCTTCTTCTCTGACCCTTAGTTGGTGGTATCCTGATCTTAGATCGATTTTTGAGTAAACACTCGATCCTTGCAGTTGGTCAAATAGATCGTCGATTCTTGGTAATGGGTATCGATTTTTCACTGTGAGTTTGTTCAACTCTCTATAATCGATGCACATTCTGAATGTTCCATCTTTCTTTTTGACAAACAGGACTGGTGCTCCCCAAGGTGATGAGCTGGGTTGGATGAATCCTTTATCTGACAGTTCTTTCAACTGCTCAGATAATTCTTTCATTTCGGAAGGGGCTAATCGATATGGTGCTTTTGCAACGGGTGCTGCTCCAGGCACTAAATCGATTCGAAATTCTACTTGCCGGATGGGTGGAATACCTGGCAAGTCTTCAGGGAATACTTCTGCAAACTCATTTACAACTGGCACTTCTTCCAGTCGTTTTTCTTTCTCTTTCGATTTATCTTCCGTTACTTGGACTAAAAAGACGTGACATCCTTTGTTTATGTATTTCACCGTTTTGACGTATGAGATGATATTGAGTTGGGTTTTATAGTGATCACAACGAACGGTAAGCGTTTCATTGTCTATGGGAATTTGGACAACTTTTTCGCCGCAGATGATTCGGGCACGATGTTTGGATAACCAATCCATGCCCACAATTGCGTCAAAGCTTCCAAGTTGAATGGGCATGAGATCGATTGGAAATGTTTTGTCTTGGAGGGTTAAGGTGCAATTTTGAAGTACAGTGTTGGTGTTTAACAATTTTCCGTCGGCTATTTCAATTTCGTACGCGGTATCTAATTCTACGGGTGCAATATTGAGCAATAAAGCAAATGAAGTAGATACAAAACTCCTATCAGCTCCAGAATCAAATAATATCTTAGCACTATGTTGATTCAGTAAGAAAGTACCCGTGGTGACGTTGGGGTTCTGTGGCATGTTTCCATCTCCGAGTACGTAAGCTCTTCCTCGGGCAACCTGATTAACATTCTTGGGGCAGTGACTTTTATAATGACCTGTTTCACCACAGCCGTGGCACTTTACTGCTACTGGGTGCGCATTCGCTCCCGTGGCTCTGCAGTCTCGGGTCACATGACCTATCCTCCGACAGTTACCGCAGATGGCGGTACATGGTCCGGTATGATGCATCTTGCACCGATTACACTGGGGTTTTGTCCCAGCATACATTTTTCCTTCAGCAGGTGCAGCCACATAAGCCCTTGCGGCCTCTTGACGACGGTTCTGTTGGCGATGACGGTCATTTCGGCTTTGCTGGTAATCTCTGTTGCGGTTGTTTCGGTCATTGTTGCGGTAGTTCCTGTTATGATTGTAATAACTGTTGCTGTTCCGGTTGTTGCTGCCAGGGTTATCATAGTTCCTCTTCTGCCCAATGACTGTGGATTTAGAACCTCGTTTAAGCTCTCGATTCATCATTCGCTGAGCAAACACGAATGCGGCTTCGAGGGTCTTTGGGTTGGATGCGGTAACATCTCCTTCAATGCTTGAAGGTAGTCCTTCCACATATTTTTCCAACAGCTTTTCCAAGTCAGATACCATGTGTGGACACAGAAGAGATAATTCTAGAAACCTTCGGTTGTATGCACTGATGTCACAGTTTTTCACCACTAACTCGTGAAATTCATCTTCAAGCTTTCTGACCTCTGTCCGAGGACAGTACTTTTCCAGCATTTTATTTTTCAGTTCGGTCCAAGAGATTTGGAATGCTGCTTCAGCACCCATTATTTTGACAGTAGCATTCCACCACGATAGTGCATCTCCCCTTAGGGTTCCAGTGGCAAAAGTGACCTTGTTGTTTTCTGCACAGTTGCTTCTCATGAATACCGTTTCCATGCATTCAAACCACTGGGCTAATTCAGTCACTCCTTCTACGCCTCTGAAGGTGGTGGGTTGACAATTCACGAATTCTTTGTAAGTGCATTTACGTGGAGTAGATGCCTCACTTTCATTTGTTGCTCCCATAGTATTGCTTGAGCGGTTTAGCGCATCGGCCTCGCGTGCTGCGGCGATGCCATCATCAATCATTCTTTGAACCTCCTCAAGCGTCAATGCTACGGTATTGTTGGTAGTTTCGTGTGTGCTATGTTCCATTTTCTATTAATGGCACAAGAGTACAGATTTAGAATTTAAATAGAATAGCTGAGTATATGCACAATGTAATCATGGTGTGAAATGATGATTAAATTGAATATTTCCCCATAGTTATGATGTCTCTGTAATCTATCAATTTACAGATGTGGGATTGTTAAGGAACAATCGATTTAATCATACAAACTGAATTTCATGTCACCATATTTTATGTGTTCAGGCTCTTACAATAATTACACAATTTGAGAATCATAATGATAACAGGTAACATCACGACATGTCTGGATACAATTACAATACATACGAATAACCATAATACATAAGTTAACAGATATATAGTACATTACTACCAGCATTACAACATTAATAACTTGATCAGTTGAGTTATACAACAAAACGATACAAGAGTCTTTATTAATTGCCACATGCGGCAGACTACAATGTCTCAAACTATACAATCATGCTAACTATGTCTACTGCTCAGGTCTATCCGTACGCCTCGTGAGCTCTGAGATCTGGTCTCTGAGTCTCTGTATCTCAGCCTGATGCTCCATCTGTATGTCTCCCATGAGTCTCTCCAATGTGTCAGCTCTACGCTGTGCCAAGTGAGCCTCCCAAGCTAAGTCCTGGCCCTCTCTACGTATGGATATCGCGTGGGAACGGGTATCTGCCAAGTCTGTCTGCATCTGTCTCAAGCACTGCTGTACCACTGCTCTGTTGGAAGCCAACCTATGCAGAGTATCGCTGATAGTCCCTGGGGAATCCAATGGCACATGGTCGATCATCCGAAGAAGTGACTCAATCTGCTCTCCGTGACTCTCGAGTCGTGTCACTACTGTGGATGGTATAAGGGTGTGGGTGACTACTGGTCTAAATCCTTCCCAAGCATCATGAGTCTGAGCTGGGGGAGTGAAACCAGGAGGGTAAGGCAGTGATGGTGAGGATGGGTGTATCTGGTCCGAGATGCGAGGTCTACTCGATGAAGGAATATCCTCTGCAGGAATCGGATCCCGCTGTCGAGGTGATAGTGGATATGTCTGGGTATGTATGTCAAGCACATGGTCAGGTAGTGATGGTGGTGTAACATGATGGGGCTCGGGTAAATCATCAGCAGGGAGCCATTGCTGACTCTCATAGTATAAGTCGTCAGGGGGTGGTATATAGAAAGGAGAGTAGGTGTCATAGACAAAATGCGGTGGTAACGTAGGTGCTGGCAAAGCTGGCACATGAGGGTCATCTATTAAAGGTATGGCGGCGGCTCTACCCTCTACAAAGGGTTCAATCGCGTCGGGCACAATCTCTGGTACTACAGCATCAGGAAGTACGGGGGACGTGACTGATGCTAGTGATCCCTCGGAGTCCGGTTCCGATGATACACTAAAGTGGGTGATAAACGACATAGTACTGTAATAATCCATATATAGTAAAATAAGTAACTTACTAACATCAAGTGGTGTAGTATAAGCATAAGATGATCTAGTTGTGCACAGTAACTATCAAGTATGCAAAGGCTTATATATGATAATCCTGATGTATAACATACCGAGCGCGGCAGCAAGCAGGCATGGAGAGTTTAAGGTAACATGGTGTATAATTAATTTGTTTGAAAAATGTAGTTATAGTCCAACGTTTAAAAACATTTGGTTCTCTATAACCGAAGCTCTGATGCCAAACTGTAACACCCCCAAATTTTAAACATAGCAGCGGAAGATTCATTTGGGTGTTACTGTGAGGATCGAAAACAAAATCATAGGAAAACAGCCTGAGATGGCATTTTTAATTTACTTAGGTCCATAATACAAATTCAGTTATAAAGCGTTACATCAGAGTGCTAAGGTTTCTCCAAGGAAACATCAATTTAACTGAATTACAACTTTATTTTACACCATTTATTTATGATAGGGTATGCTTGCTCCATGCCTTGCCTTGCTCCTTTAGTTCCCTGAGATACATGCTTAAAAGTCAACATAATGTTGAGTGAAATCATGGAGTTTGTAATTTAAATATCAGTTTGATTCACAAGTAAGATTGTATTGGAGATACAATCGGTTTAGAAATTGATATCGCAGTTCATATATTGCCCTAAGTCTCATGACACGCAAACGTTAACAAAGTACCGCATAAACGGAGGTGATCATCAAATTAATGATGAAGGTTTTCCCTCGTGTAATAGGTGATTTGCCAATTCCTATTTTTCTCAAAATATAATGCATCGCGACTAATACGACTAGCAAAAAGCATTCCGTCCTAGTATTAGTGGGATAGGTTGTCAGTCCTCTAATAGATCTATTCATTATATTCGTGTTCACCGCAGTGATTAATGGCTCATGATAAAGGGTCTTATGGCAATATGGTGTACTTAGGCATATATCAAGTCAGGTAGCATACAGAAAAATACTTGTGATCAGTTTATAGCATGTATCCCCCTCACGGAGTTTAAAAAGTAATAAGAGTTTAAAAAGTGAGGCCATGACTCACCTTAAGCGTTACTGGTGATAATTTCAGAGGTGATTATAACAACTTCGATATAGAACCTGGTAAATATATATAAATAACTGAGAATCTGACTAATTTCTAGTGGTGTGTGTGTATGAGTGGTGGATGATGATTATACAAATGATATACAACGATCTAATCGTTGAGAATGAAGATGTTATATGATTATGGTGCTTGTACATCTCGTAAGATCATATCTTCAACGAGTAAATAAGATATAATCATGAAATATTTCTATCGCTAATACTAATATGCAACTATAATGCGAATATGCATATGAAGTAAGGATATGGTGCAAAAATGAAAAATAAGATAAAAATGACAAGTTATAATAGTTGGTCCTTGTTCTTTTCAGATTTTATATTTTCTACCCTAACCGTGGTTTGCGTTACGTCGTTAGTCCTTGTCCAGTCCATAGTCCATTAATTGTCCAGATGTCCATATAAGGCTTGGAGTTCAATGGTATGTCAACTTAAGTCCTTTACAACTGTTTTCACAGTTTCAGTCCCTTAGTTTCCAGGTTTGGCAGTTTTAGTCCTTTTCGGTTAAGTCGCGTTACATTTTTAGTCCTTTTTGTATAAAAATGACGGGAAAAATATTCTGAAAATTTCTATAACTTTATTAAGTTTATTTTAACTTATTTCAACTTCTTATTTCAGAAAAGAGCTTATTTTTACATTATTGGGCCATGTATCGAATCTATTTAAGGCCCGTTAGTAAATTTAGAGGCGAGGGCATGAAAATAGTTTTGGGCTTGAACTTGGGCTATTTTTAGGATTCTAAAAATATATTATATGGGCCTGTTGGACCTTGCTATCGAAAATCTTGTTGGGCTTTGGTTTTTGGCCCAACCGAATGTTTAATAATTTCTGAAAATGTTTATTAAGTGCTAGTGATGGTCGATCAAAATGAGATGTTTTGAGTGTGTTAACAAGCTCATGAGGTCGAACTTAGAACATGAAAAATATAGTTTGCCAGCTTGTCTATCGAGTGATGTAATAATTTAGATATATTATATACAAGATTTCGAAAATATAATAGTGGTTTTTGGCCTGGTCGAATGAAGTAAGTTTGTGAAATGTACCATGAAATTTTCTAAGTGTTTTACACTAGTCGAGTAGTATTCAAAAGGGTTTATTTTAAGTGTCGATAGGACATTATGGGTGGGATCTTAGAATACGAAATATTTAGTTCGCCATGTGAACTATTGAGAAGTGCAAAAATATTTATGTTTTGCATGAAATGTTTCGCATTAAATTAAACGTTTCGCATGAAATTAAACGTGAAGTGGTTAGTTCGCATTAAATTAAACGTGAAGTGGTTAGTTCGCATTAAATTAAACGTTTTGCATGAAATGTTTCGCATTAAAATATTTATGTTTTGCATGAAATGTTTCGCATTAAATTAAACGTGAAGTGGTTAGTTCGAATGAGTTTTAACTAGTAAAATTTTGAATATTGTTCTATCTCTTTTCAACTGGTTTGGCGTGGGAGCTATTATTTGAGTTCGAGTTGAATTAGTGTGGTGTACATAAAGTGGTCATATGTTAAACGTGACATGGGTGGTTCGAACAAGTTAAGGTCTGACATGTTTTCTCTATCTTTTGTTAACCGGTTGAGCTCAAGTGTTTTAAGTTCGAGTAAAATATGCATGCAACTAAATGAAGTGTCAATATATACGTTTTAAATGAGAAACATAATAATGCATGGTGTGGTGAATTAAACGTGTATTAGCAAGATGTGAGTGGTTCTTAAACCTTACTTGGTATCATGCGACATGAGTTTATAACTGTGTGGTGTGTAAAGATAAATATGTTCGATCTAGAATAATGCTTGGCGTGCGCATATGGTAAATGTGAGACGAGTTTGTAACTGTATCGTATGTATGAAATAAAATAGATATGTTTCGTATGTAGCATGAGATATGCATGCAAGTGAGTATGTGAGATATATATTTAAGAGGGGACGAGAAGACTTACAACACCCTTGAGAAAGGTGGTGGAGACTTAGTGCTAGTCGGATGGAACACGAAGGGAGACAACCCACTTGTTTAGAACTCTTTTACTCCAAAACTGGTTAAGTTCTCTGTTTGTGAAGGAGTAGATTTAAGTGAAGGTATAATGATAGTTAAATGGGTGTGACGGAAGTTGTGTGGTTCGAATGAAACACAAGAAGAGACAGTGGGTTCGAATGGTTCTTATATGACTTGACTTTATTGAGTTTGCTTCCAAAATTCTCGACAGAAAGGTTGCTTTGGGAATGTGTTGATGTTGAAAGACAATGATAGGAGTGTAAGAAAGAGATTGGATCGAATGGAAGAGTTTATATAAGCAAAATATCTCACTTGTGCATTGACTATTTGACCAAATGATTGGGAGCACTATGTATAGGGGACACTTGTATGTTGATATGCTAGTTTGAGTGTGAAACGTGTGTGAGTAGTTGTGATTTTGGCTGCTAGTTCTTGTATGTTTCTTGCTTCATTCGGTTCTTATACATATTATCACAAGTTTGAGTGGCTTAGTTACAATTCATGCTTCTTGTTTATTTTGCATATGGAGTATCACATTTACTTAGTAATATAGTTAGTAGGTTGTGGGAATTTTTGGAGTATGATAACGTTTTGTGTCGAGGTTTTTAGTGATATGCTTGGTTCGAATTGGGACAACCAAAACAAGTTTCATCATTGTGCTAGTACTTGATATCTCTAGCTGGGTTTTTGTGTCACAGCAATTAATTAAGTGGTGCATTTGAATGTATAACGAAAGTCATGTTCGATATTAATAATAAGGCCGGGTTTTTGGAAGTGGGTAGCGAGCGGTTGTTAAGAGCAAAGGAAGGAAATAAAATGAAATAAGCCTTGTGATGATTGGGCTGTGAAACTTCAGTTGGGTTTGTGTGGGATTCGATGGGTTAAGTGGAGTATGTGGGCCGAACTATTAAGGGTCCAACCGGTTGGTAATTTGTGTAGAGTTAGGACTTAGGATTAGTGTTTTTAGTTAAGTTCTTGGTTAGGTGTATTTGGAAATGTTAACTTTTGTTAAGTGTGGTGTATTAATTAGATGAATATGATCACTTGTCGTTGTGTAAACGTGTTGTTGCGTCGGAGATATTATCTCTAGTGTCGGTGTGTTCAATATATATATATATATATATATATATATATATATATATATATATATATATATATATATATATATAAAGCATTGCTATTAACAACAATAATGGAAAGTTTAAATTTCTAACAAAAATAGGCGTTAGTAAACGACAATACGGGATTATCATTAATCATTGAGATTGATTACAAGGGTTTTTCGAGGGATCTTACATAATGTGTGATGCAAGCGATTATGCTATCGGTGCAGTCCTGGGGCAACGCAAATCAAAATATTTCCAACCGATACACTATGCTAGCAAGACGATGACCGACGCTCAATCTCATTACACTACTACTGAGAAAGAGTTGTTAGCTGTTGTCTACGCTTTTGAGAAATTTAGACCATATCTTGTCTTATCCAAAAGCATAGTGTATACGGACCATTCTGCTCTCAAGTATCTCTTAGCAAAACAAGATGCTAAACCGAGATTACTTCGGTGGATTCTTCTGCTCCAGGAATTTGATATTATCATTCGTGATAAAAAAGGAGCAGAGAATCTAGCCGCTGATCATTTGTCCAGACTTTAAAATCCCCATCAAAGTGATCTCGAGAAAAAGGAAATCACCGAAACATTTCCTCTCGAGACACTTGGGAAGATATCTTTAAAAGATGATCCGAGTACCCCATGGTTTGCTGACTACGCAAATTACCATGCGGGGAATTTTGTGGTAAAAGGGATGTCGTCCCAGTAGAAAAAGAAGTTTTTCAAAGATGTTAAACATTATTTCTGGGACGACCCCTACTTATTCCGGATATGTGCCGATCAAGTGATAAGACGGTGTGTGCATGGCCAAGAAGCCGTTGATATCCTCAAGGCTTGCCATAATGGACCCACGGGGGGACATCATGGTGCCAGCTACACCGCTAAAAAAGTTTTTGATTCTGGTTTCTATTGGCCGACAATCTACCGCGATGCCCACGACTTGGTAAAGTCATGTGACTCTTGCCAACGTCAAGGAAAAATCTCGCAAAAAGACGAAATGCCTCAAAATGCAATACAAATCTGCGAGATTTTTGACGTATGGGGCATCGATTTCATGGGGCCATTCCCGTCTTCACGAGGGAATAAGTATATCCTCGTGGCCGTCGACTACTTGTCAAAATGGGTTGAAGCTAAAGCGCTCCCCACTAATGACGCCCGAGTGGTTGTTAAGTTCTTGAAAAATCTCTTCTCCCGATTCGGAACCCCTCGTGCTATAATCAGTGATCGCGGTACTCACTTCTGCAATGATCAATTTGCAAAAGTTATGCTCAAGTATGGTGTCACTCACCGAATTTCTACCGCGTATCACCCGCAAACAAGCGGACAAGTCGAGGTTTCGAATCGTGGATTGAAACGTATCCTTGAAAGAACCGTTGGTGAAAATCGAGCCTCGTGGGCCGAAAAATTGGATGATGCTTTATGGGCTTTCCGAACCACTTTCAAGACACCCATCGGGTGTACTCCTTACAAGCTGGTTTACGGAAAAGCTTGCCATCTGCCCATCGAGCTCGAGCATAAGGCATATTGGGCCTTGAAACATGCCAATTTTGACCTTAAGACCGCGGGTGATCACCGTAAGCTCCAAATTAATGAATTAAATGAGCTTCGGGATCAAGCCTACGAGAACTCTTTGATCTACAAAGAGAAAACAAAAAGGATTCATGACTCTAAGATTAAAAACCGCATTTTCAATGTTGGTGATCGAGTCCTCCTCTTCAATTCTCGGCTAAAGATTTTCTCGGGCAAACTCAAAACCCGCTGGTCTGGGCCATTCACCATCACTCAAGTTTTTCCATATGGAACCGTCGAGCTAGCTCAAAATGACGGTCCAAACTTTAAGGTGAATGGTCATAGGTTGAAGCACTATTTTGGAGGGGACGTACCATCCATGGTTGTCCTGGATCTCCAAACTTTCCCCATGGACAAATAAATTCGGGGATCGAGTCAAGCTAAGTGACTCGGTTAACAAAAACAAAGCGCTTCGTGGGAGGCACCCCATGCTTATCCATCTATCTTCTTTCTATTTTCTTAATAAAGAGGAGGGGCTCCTCTTCCATATCTTGTGTTTCGTGGTTTTTCTTGTGATGTGTCCAGGAATGCTCGATGATGAAGACTCTCGTGCTCGTGGTTTACTTCTCTCCACTCGAGTTTCATCATTCGTTGCTTATCCGATATCCTAAAATCTTATCGTTTTACATCTATCTTTTGGCATAATTAATAAACGGCCTTAGATTTATGTAGGAGAACCCTTACCTTTAAGACATTGAGGACAATGTCTCGTTTTAGTCTGGGGGGTAATCTTGCGATTTGATTTTTTGCCTTGCATTTTTGCCGTTTTCTCATGCAACCCCGATTTTTCCTCAAAAAATTGAAAAATTCAAAAAAAAATGAGAAAAATTTAAAAATTTTGTGCAAAAATATAATAAATTTTGACATTTTTGTTGACTTTCCGCTGGAGAGAGTAGGAATAAAATTCCGACTTGATCGGGCGTGTTGAGCCCTAGCTTGTTCCCTTAACCATTTATAATCTATAAGCTCGTGCTAGTCTTTTACACAAGGAGCTAGAAAACGCGAATTCTTTTTAAGAGTTTGCAAGTTCCCGTATTTGACTTTATACATGCATGGCTTGATTATAAGGCTAAGCATTCGCGGATCTTATTATTTAAGATTTTAAATTTGCGAAGAACGAGAAATGATAGAGTTGTTTATAAGTTAGATTGCTAAACGTGGAGTAGTTGGTTCTCTTTAGAGCTCATCGAAGTTACTTGTGGTTTTTTGTTCCCAATAGCTTGTTTCACCTAATAATAGTAATCTAGGAATAATTAAAGGTATTTTGGTTTTGGCGATAATTAGTTTTTATTTCTTCCTTAGAGAATTCTTGCTTATGAAAGTTGGGTACACATCAAGGTACTGTCAGTGTTACGGTGTAATAGACTATTCCATCTTGCCGGCTCACAACCGATGTTGGGATTGTTATAAAAGCCGTAGGACTTGGGGTTTGGCAACACAAATAATTAATGAATATAATAATGTATAATAATAATCCAAAGCCATAAAAAGTTTTCTACATCTTGCCGGTTCGCAGCCGATGTTGTAGACTTCTAATAAAGGCAGAGGAAAAATTCCAAGGTCATAATAGACTATCACATCTTGCCGGTTCGCAGCCGATGTTGTGATTGTTATAAAGGGCCAAGGATTAAATACGTTAATGTGCTTAATAATGTTAAAAATGCCAAACTTCAACTCCGGGGGTATCCTAATAAAAGCTTCTGTCTCTGGACTCGTAGATGAGTTGTTTCGGTCGTATATAAAAGGGATATCCTCAAAATCGTGTTAAATCAGAGACCTTGATGTGGACCTCATTTTTGTATGCAACGATTTTCGAGGGAAGGTTTGGGAACTACTTAGCGTCTAAACTAGGTATCTTTATCGGATTAAAAATTATCGAAATGAGAATTTGAAGAAATTCATTTCTCACCAAAAATAAAATAAATAGAGGAAAATAGGAATTTGGGAACAAAAAGTAATTACACAAGTAGCTTTTATGGGTAGTGTTGGCAATCTAACTTGTAAATGACAATGATCTCGTTTTTAAGCTTAGTTTGGGGACTTGTGAAAAATCGGGGACGATGAATTTTATCTGTATGGTCACTTCTTTATGAGTCGTGTTTCCTGCTCGAAGACCCTAAAAGTTATCGTTAGATAATGATTGTCGACAAAGCCGTCACCTAAATAATAAGAAAAATACAAAAATAGAATAAAAGAAAAAATGGGGAGTTTTTAGAACTTAAGATTTCTTGATTTCTTTTGAAAATTTTTCTACTTCTCAAAGTTAGTAATAAGGGATTGGAAATTTTCAGTTTTAAAAACGTGTTTTTGAAACATTGCATGAGGACATTGCAATAGCTTAGTCTGGGGGAATTTGGTATATGCTTAAACACATACCTTTTTCTTGACCAAATTAAGACCAAAATAACCAAAAACCCGACCAAAATGCCAAAAGATATTGTGTTTTTGTGTTTTTGTATATGCAGGGACGGATATCGAGAAAAAACGACAAAAGACACGGAAAACCCGAGAAAACGAGCACGAGATTTGGAATGGACTCAAAGCCGATGCCGGGAAAGACATGTTTGGCCAAAAGTTAAAAATCACCCTTAGATCAACTTTGATGAATTGGCAAGATCAGTCCCTTAAAACTTCAATTTATTCATTTATGATCCCTATAATCCTTAATCCTTAAAAACATTTCTATACCCGGATCTATTACATAACTAACCCAACCTACTTTTCTAAATCCAACCCACACTCACCTTACACAAATAAACAAGCCCAGTCCGTTTACTAAAATAAACCCGAGCCCACCAAACCTTTAAACCGACCCAACCCTTTTACCGGTCAAACCATAACACCCACAAGTCAAATTATAGTAAAAAAAAAAAACACACACTCATACGCGCCCCCAAATATTCACTAAACCCAGAAAAATACTGTTACACGAACCCTAGCTATTTACCGTACCAATTTTACAGCAATTAAGGGTATATTCGACCAATCATTGGCCCTTCTAGAAGTTCCTGACAAGGAGAATGACACATGGCAGCGAGTGATTGGACCGAACACGCGTAAATTTTGATCAAACGGTGGGAAATGAGGAGTGTTGAGCAAGGATTGATCTAAGGGTGATGGATAGCTCAAGTTGCACGCGGATTACCAGGGTGGAAGTCCCAGAAGGTTCATTCGAGCTCTATAAATAGGAGAGGATTTCTCCTCATTTCTCATGTAATTTTTAGTTAATGTTATGCTGTTGAATTGATTTTGTAATATTTTCAAAGTATTAATGAAAGTTTAATTTGTTTCAATTATTGTTTCTTCTTAATTTTCAAGCACTTTAATCTCTGCTTATTTACATAAGCTTGTTTAAGCTTATTGCTTATTGTTTTACTTATTCAGTTCCATCACTTAATCCTATTTTCATTTCTGTCATTTACTCTTTTCATATTAAACCAAAAATTCAAAAAAATAAAAAAATAAAAAATATATATAAAAATGCTTTCATTTACATAAATTTTAGCTTGCATACAAGCTATTTACTGAATACACAAGCTCATAAAGCTTTCTAGCTTGTGTGAGCCTGATTTGTTTCATTTTCCACAAATATAACAAAAAGTCAACACAAGTCAACTGTTTCATTGAACCATGGTGAAATCTGGTTTTGATTGATAGTCCAAAGGAGAAAGGGAAGCTTTTGGCCTATCCAAAGATAGGCTAGCTTAGTGAACTCCCTCTGTTCTTGCTGAGGGAGAAGCACCTTGTGAGTTCTTTCTCATTTTTTTTGTTCCACTCAATTTCTATAGTGCAATTCTGCTAGTGATAGTTAATTTCTGTTGATTAATGGTTATTTGATATTGGTTTGCTAGATCTAATAATAGTTAAGTTTGTTTAATCATTAGAGTTTGATTTAGCTTGCATCTGTCTCATTTTAGCTTCTATTTTGATCAAATCTGTGAATCTGAGATACTGCTGTGGATTGTTGTTGTTTGAAGTTAATCTGAGTTTTTTTGATAATATTGAATGATGTTTGATGATTGTTGAGGTGTGGTTTATTCTGTATCAGATTATGTTAGTGGTAATGAGAGTTAAGGGGATGTTTGGATCTATGGTGATTGATGTGCCATTAATGATAGTTGGTGGTTATTCTGGTTAATTTCACTTGCAGTACTCATTTATAGCTTAGAATAAGCATTTCCTTGGTGGTGCAATTGGTAAAAGTCAAAGTTGCTTGCTAATTTGGTGTTCTGCTGTCATAAGCTGCTATTAGGGATCTGTGTTAATTAGATTTGTTAGTCAATTAGTTTATGCTTGTTAGATAATCATTAATATAGCTTAATTACAACTAGTTTAATAGATTTAAGTAGCTGAAATTCACTTTAGTCAACTTTTAATAGCAAATAATTAGTCAACTTGGTCTGTTCAAATCAGTGTATGCTGAGATTTATTGCTATGTTCATGCTCTTATTTGATTGATCATTTGTGTTTGATTTAGCTTGTTAATGTGTTTCTGAGTAGCTTACCTAGTATAGTTTTAAAGTTTTTAATCTCAAATGGTAACAATAACATCTGGTCACCTAAAATTGCTCTAAAAATCTGTTCAAAGTCTGCTGACTAAGACTGTTGCTGCATGTTCATGATTTGGTCATCTGTATTTGCTTCAAATTGGATTAGCAATTGGAAGTTTGTGATAGGGCTTTTTAGAAACTAGTAATCTCTGCTTGGTTAGCTTTCCAAAACAGTTTTTGTTTTCAAAATTGGTTAAGTTTTGAGTTTTCTACAAGCCGTTGAAAATCTGCTTTTTGAGTTTGTTTTCTGCTATAGCTTAGTGCTAATTTTTGTGCTTTTCTGCTCATTGGGGTACCCAAATATGCTTATCTGAGTTGATTATGCTTGTTTGTTGCTATTTGATGATCTCTGAGCATCTTGTATTGTTTTGAGCTTATTTGCTTTAGAAAAGTGCTTTTTGGCTTATTGAGAATAAGCTCTTTCTGCTTATTTTAGCTTATCTGGTAGTAGTTGATATTTTTCTTAGAAAGTTAATTAGTTTTTAGATTTACTGAAAAAATCCCAGATTTAATTAAGTTGTTTTGCTATTTAATTTGCATTTTCTTAGTTTTAGAGTAGTTTTAAATAACATAAAAAGAAGAGAAAATAAAATAAGTTTCTATGTTATCACTTTTGGTCCCTAGATTTTCTGCTTGAGTTTAAATCGTGCCTGGGTAGTGTTTAGTATTAAAACAGTTTGTTTATTTGGCAAATTCAGTCCTTGTCTTTTTGTTTGCATTATTAGTCCATAGTTAACTTTGCATTTAGTTAAATATTTTGCATCGTTAGTCCTTTTAGCTTGCATCTTTGCATTTTTAGTCCTCATTTCCACTAATTTTCTTTTATCATTTTTAATAAGGAAAAAAAATTAATTTAGGGCTTAAATTTTAAAATTTCACTTTTATTCGCGTTTTTAAGATTACGTCGCGTTTGTTTTTTAAATTTCAATTTTCGTTTAAATGATTAATTTGATTGTTCTAATAGCGTAGTTTAATTGTTAATCTAGTTTGTTATTTTAAAATTAGTAGTGTAATCCAAAAAATCACTCACTCTTTCACATTCACTTCACGAATCACGATCCCGAATCACATTTTCCATTCAATTTTCGTCGGGACAATCGACTCGGGTTTTGCATATTTTCCTTTGCAATTCCTTGGACTATAATTGACACAAATCATATCCCAAAGGAACGGGTGTAGAAACCATAGTGTATACCGACTCAGATCATACCGGTGACTATGTTGATAGGAAAAGTACTAGCGGTATTTATACTTTTGTAGGATATTGTCTCACATCATGGTTCGCTAAGAAACAAACTGCCCTCGCAATCTCAACAACAGAGGCAGAGTATGTGTCTGTAGGAAAGGCGTGTCAACAAGCACTATGGATGAAACAAGCTCTCGTCGACTATGGAATTGAACTCAACAACATTCCCATTCTTTGCGACAACAAAGGTGCTATCGATCTAAGCAAAAATCCAGTCCAACATGCTAGAACCAAACATATTGAAATACGCCATCACTTCCTTCGCGACAATGTACAAAAGGGAATCATCTCAATTGAGAAAGTTTCCTCAGAGGACAACATTGCCGATATTCTCACAAAACCACTTAAACGAGAACCTTTCAACTATATTAGACTTGGATTAGGATTAATGGAACCTAGTGATTAGGAAAAACATTAGTGTAAATATTAGTTTAATCACACTCGACACTAAACCAAAAATTGTGTTTTGTTCCGCGGATCCAATCGATAAAAAGGACGGATCCTTTGTTTTGGATCCGCCGGATCCGTCGCATGCACAGTCACGTTTATTATTAAATAAACAAGAACAAGTACTATTCATTCCTCACTCCAAAACATATCACCTTACTGTATTCGACACACACTAAATCTCCATCATAATTTAGACCATTTTCTTCCACAAAATTGTGCTTCTAACACCACTGTAAGTATTCTTATCATATTTATACTCCTGATCTGCGTCTAGGATTTCTATTTCATGCACAAAACCAAAACTTGGGGTATATGCATAATTTTTGATAAATCATGAAGCATGTTTACCGCATTACACATAAAAACATGTTTTTCTTAGTTAGGAATTACATCTCATAGCACATTGTCTTAATTTAACAAAAACCCCTTGAAAATTTTCTTACTAAAACCTTCTAACGACTAGGTAAAATGATTTTTTTTTTTAACATTGTTCATACAAATGCAAAAACGTTATCTTTTAGACATCACTTGCATAATGTCTCTTGAATGCTAAAGGGAATACATAATTAATATGTATTTTCGGGTACATTCAACCGTAGCTACATTGAAATAGGAGCGTTTGGGTTATCTCTTGTTTTTTACACTAAACTTGCATAAACTAAATTTTCATGCATCAAAAAGGGTCGAGATAACCGCACCTCCACATTGTCCCCATGTAGGCACACACTAGGAATTTTACACTTAATTTGATCATTTCAACTAAAACTATGTAATTTTTGTATTTAGGAAAATCATGCCTCCCGCAACCAACTACGATCACAAAAGAACCGTTAACTACTTACCCGAAGTCCACAAAACCAAAGGTCTAACCAATGCCCAAATCGAAATTTTCAAAGCTTTAGAGAAAAAGTATGTCCATGAGGGTAGAGTCGTAGATTCCTCGTTCTATGAAGGAACACAACTTAGGGAACAATTAGCCGCCATACGATTTGATACTCTTTTGGATATAGATGAACCAATCGTCCCTAGGTTCATTCTTGAGTTCTATGCTAGTGTAGGTCTTAGTTCATGTGACCAATGTTTCTTAAGTCTTCAGTTTACTTTAAATGGAAATTTTGTCAACATCCCTCTTGATCAATTTGGTGAGGTCTTGGGCATTCCAAGTCAAGGGACATGTATTTACTCGGACAAATGGTCCTTAACAATCTTAGAATCTAATCTTGATAGGACGGCACCATATGTCACTCCTCTCGCATCAAAAGAAATGATTAGGGAACATCTCTTCATTCCTAAGAACAACCCCACAAGGATGTATCGTGGTCGCGAAGTTGCTAGAGATCCATTTGCAATGGAGCTAAATGAACTCAAACCCGAATTCAAGAAAATGGAAGAGGTCTTAAGGGCTAATGTGATGTGCACCATAGGAAACCGTGATCACATCAATGCTTGTTTGTGTCATATGATGTACAACATCTCTACTCGTCAACCCTTCAATCTTGCTTATTATGTTGCCAAAAGAATGTCTTACATTCCGGTTCAAAGCAAGATGGCAATGCCTTATGGAATGCTCTTAACCCGCCTTTATAGAGCCTTTGCACCCGCCCGTCCAAACCCGTTAGGTTTTGTTCCGGAATACAATGAAATTGAACATACTTTTGTTCCTTTGAGTGACTTTAGGGTTAGTGTTGATAAAGGAAAACGTCCTCGTGTACCAACTTCATCCTCATCATCTTCAATGAGTGAAGATGATGGTTTGCCAAATTCTAGAATTCCTCCACCCGAATACTTGAGCCATCTTCCTCTAATTCCAAATGAATCCGCTGAGTATCGAAACATTAAAGGAATGGTAAAGAATCTTGGTCGTTGGATGATGAAATTGCACAAAGGAATGAAGAAGTTGAAGAAGAAGCTTAGTTGAAGGAGTGTTTGGATTTGAACAATGTTAGACTATGTGATGTTAAACTTCTATGTGTCTTGACTTTATCTGATAATACTTATTATGTATGTGTAATAACTAACATTTGCAGGTAGATAACCCTCATGGTTATCAATTTTCCGGGTTATAGCCTATGTTTGGCATAACACCTAAAACGGTAAGTTTCTAAGAACGGATTAAACTATGTTTAATCGTGTGTTAATATTATCATATTTAGTTGTTTTGCTATACATATTAGATGTTAAGTAAGGTCTAGGTGAATTTTCGGGTTTTCGTCGAAAAACGCAAAATATGACAAGTCTTCTGTTTAGTTTAAAAATTTAGCACACGGATCCGGCGGATCCCAAACTTTGGCTCCGCCAAGGCTTATCGTTGGTTCCGCCATCCGCCTACCTGCGGATTCGGCGGATCCCGAACTTTGGATCCGCATGTGTAACACTTTGGATCCGCAGGTTCCCCAGCAAAATTCTTAAACTTTTTCGACTAATCACGATTCTTAAATCTTAGTGTTTAGTATCATTTAGGATTCATTCACTGATCATAATTCATCTTAGAATCATTTAGGAATTCTTAGAAACTTAGGAACAAAATTTCCCACCAAAATTTAAATTTTTGAATTTTAGGTGTGAGTTACCAAACTGATACAAAGAAGGAACCCTTTTTAGGGATCCGTCAAATCCGTGGAAATATCAAATCATAAGATTTTCCACTATCCCCTTGTATTTACTGCAAATCCACAACACATTACTCAACCCAAGCTCAATGGATTGACTTCCTTGATATGACCTGCACAAATTTTTGTTCCAAATCATTAGAAACCAACATTCTCTATTGGATTCACATCAAATCCAAACACACAGACTCACAAACCTTCTGTCTATAAATTAGCACTTTAGGATCTTCAATTCACATCACAACCATTTCTTCTCCTGTACATTTTAGCTATCATACTTCACCAAAAAGTCTCAATGACAAAATCAAACAACTCCTCCACATCCAAGCCACTAAAAAGAACAGCCCGTATTAGTGTGAAACCTTGTTGTTTCATCAACATCCACAATTCCTCCTCTGAAGAATCATCACCACTAAACATATCCTCACCCATTGCTAGTGAAAACTTCCTTACTTTAACCACTCCAACTCCCTCACATGTAGTCATAAAAACACCACATCCTACCATTACTCCTGTAGCAACCACACCACCACCCGCTCCCGCTCCATCACAGTCTGAGAAGTCTGCCTCATCACCATCTTCACCAAAACTCCAACCCATGGAACTCTTTAGGACACCACCAACATCTCCACAACCATATCTTGAAGAGTTAGAAGATCTTCCACCTACATCAACCAATCCTCCACCAATAAGTCTTGAAAACTTAGAACCTATGCTATTTCATCCTCTCCATCCGGAGATTCATGGTCCTCTATACCGTGAAGCACCACAACCTCATCCCCAAATACCACCACTATCACCAACTTCAACACTCATCGCCATAGATGAGGCGATGTGGAGCAACATTCCTCAAACACAAGAGGAGATAAGTGCGGAGATAACACAACTCTATACTCTCTCGGGTATGGTTGACCATCGTCTTCATGAAACCATAGACATTCAAAACATCCTTATGAACTCCCTCCAAACACCACAACAACCATCAAACAACAACAACAACCAACCACTATCACCACCACCACCACAAAACTTGGAGCCTAGTCTTCCTCCCGGCTTCTCAAGTCATGATTGCGCACATTGTGAGAGAACGGCTCACTTGGCCCAAAGGACCAACATCTTGGTCCATGAGCTTCAAAATGAGATGAGGTTCATCTTGAACCATGTTCTTGAACGTTTAAAACGCCATCTCTCATCCTCCTCAATAGGAGCTTTCTAGACTAGTTGTTAGGACCTTTTGGATTGTTGCTTTAGGACTTTTTATTTCTTTCTAGGATGTCTTTTTATTGTACTTGTAACATCATTTCATCATTGTGACTTTTGTCACAAAATTTTCAATATCTATGAATGTGATGTTTTATGCTTATGAGTGATCAACATATTGCATATTATCATTATCATTGTGAACTAACATCCTTATATAGCCTATATTATACCTTGATTATGATTGCTTTAGGTACAAATAATGATCAGACACTTACTTTGACTTTTAAAAGTCAAAACATATTGAAAGGCTTGTTTGGAAGAATACTTCACAAGCATTCTACTTCTTCATTGAAGTCATTCATTATTAACACTTCATTTGCAGCATATCATACCCTTCAAAGTATACGTTGGTACTCGAGAAGTGAGGAGTATACATCGAGGGGGAGCATTTCATAAGCATTTCATATACTAACCGTTTGTTTTGTAGATTCATGCATCATTTCCTTGATTACTCCATCTAGGGGGAGTATAAAACAAGGGGGAGCTTTAAAGTTCTCAAAATCGCATTCCGCTACGCTACTCTTTTTGTTTCGACAAAAAGGGGGAGAAAGGACTAAGTTTGCATTAACTGTGATTCATCACAGTACATACATTTTTACAAAACTTTTCTTTAATAAACAAACTTAATATATATTTTTAAGAACTTATACTATATTTATTTTCTTGCTCAAAAATATACCTTATGTTTTGTCATCAACAAAAAGGGGGAGATTGTTAATACAAATATCGTCTCAAAAACGTTATTTATATTCTTTGATCTTTTCTTAGTTTTGTTAATGACAAATAAAAGGAATATCTTTTAGCAAGTAATAAATACTAGCTTAAGTCTCTTGAGTACACATTTTACACTTCACATAATAACCAAGAATTACAAGTTTGCTTATTTAGTAACTTGTTTCCTTAAAAGGAAACTTTAATTCTAAAATCATTCCATGACATCATTACATACATCACATATGATATCTTTGTTAGATCTTGATATATCTTGTTTAGATTTACAAGTTACATAGTTGACATTTGATGATTTGGTAAGATATGGAAGATTTGGTAAGATACAACAAATCCTTAGCTGTCATCTCCCACGGATCCAAGTCCAGTGAAGGACGGATCCCTATTATGGGATCCGTGGGATCCGTCAGCTGAAGATCAGCTTGCCTATAAATAGCAAGCTGATCATTTGGCTTTCTCATCACTCATATAGCTTAAACACATATATTCATTCAGTACATATCTTACTAACATCATTCATAGTTGCATTTCACTTTGATCTTTCATTTTGTAGAAGAGAGATCAAGCTTTCAAGGATCTACAGAACCGTAATCCTTTAGTTGCATTACTGTGTGATATTGTAGTTTGTTTCACACATCATATCTATCATTTGTAATCAGTGAGTGTGGTTAGTGCTTTAGTCCTTAAAGCACAAAGAGTGTAGGGAGTGGTTGTACCCTTGTAAAGAACCCGACATCTAGCTTAGTGTCAGTAAAGTAAATAGGCGACGTCAGGTTGGTTCTACCTTGTGAAAGAACCCGATGTTTAGCTTAGTACCGGAAAAGGAAGTAAGCGACGTGTAAAGGTTTTCTCCGCCTAGTAAAGGAGTTTGTTTCTTAGTGAAAGATAAACTCTCAAGTTAGAAGCTCGGGGAGTGGAGTAGGGCAAGGAAGAAAGTCCTTGTAGCCGAACCACTATAAACAACAGTGTTGTGTGGTTTGATCTTTCCTCTCTTTATCTTTTGTTTATATTGTGTGATTATTTATTTGTGATTGTTTCCTTTGAATTAACATATAGTAACAAAGCAAATAAAATTTGAAAAACGGTGAAAACTATTCAACCCCCCTTATAGTTTTCCACACATACGTTTGCTTAGTTATGTAAATTATTTGTTTGTTAAGAATACATTTCTTATAATTTTTTTAACATGTAATAGCCAGGAACAGATGACTTTGGGTGTGGGTACTTTATGTGGAAGGATGAGTTTCAAAACAAGTACTTTAGTCAAGCCTCTTCTTCAACGCAGTGCACAAACTGCGTAGCTAAAGATAATAAAATTGACAAGCAAGCTAATAAGATTGACAAGCTTGAAACAAGAAACAAGATGTTAGTGTCTCAAAACAAGATGTTGATGACAAGAATAAAGACGCTCGAGGCATCACTGGAATTGGCAAGGAATCCTGAGAATCACGCATGTCAGTCGGGTGCAATGCTCCATGAGCTTTTAGATGACATAAATAATCTTCACATGTAGTAGGTGTTGTTGTTTTTAAATAATGTGTTAATGTTCTTGTTTAATTGAATAATAACAGTTGTTTTTGTAGTTGTTTAATGTGTTAACTTTAACGTGTTATTGTTGTTGTTTAATTAAATAGAAACACATTAGACGAATACAAATTAGATAACATAAAAAACATAACAAATAAACATTACACAAAATAAAATAAAACAAATACATACTTTAAAAAATAAAAAAAAAAAAAAAAAAAAAAAAAAAAAAAAAAAAAAAAAAAAAAAAAAAAAAGTACAAAAGTACACCTACCCTACTAGGGGGGGTGTACTTTGTATTTATAGGGGGGGTCAAGATAACTCGTCCCTACAAATAGATGATTACATAGGATATTTTAGGTAAATCCCATATATAAAGCTATACAACTAATCTACATTTAATTGACAGCTATGCCTTATCACAATGCATGATTTGACCTTACCATCTTACTCGGTTAACACTCCCTCACAGTACGAGCAACAAAATCGCGAAAGCTCGGACTGGAGATTAAAAGCTAATAAACAATAAAGTAAAACTAATAAATAATTGATGAAGAAGAAATTCGACAGCAAGCGAAAGCACATCTTCAAGCAACAGCAGACATAAACACGTAATAAATCGGATAAACCAAAGTATCTGTACCAAAGAGGATAAACCAAAGTATCCTGACCAAATGGGATAAACCAAAGTATCCCTTTCCAAACAGGATAAACCAAAGTATCCTGACCAAACGGGATACCACAAAGTATCCTCTACAACTAAAACAAACGGGATAACCCAAAGTATCCCCTACAACTAAAACAAACGGGATAACCCAAAGTATCCCCTACACTAAAACAAAGAAAAGTACAACTAAAACTAATGCACTAATATCAAAAGAAAAGATGATAAAACGAAAGTTGGTTATAAAACTTCAACCCCCAAAGAACCTTCCAAACAAACGGGGCGTGTTTTTCCCTAGAAAAACATAAAGATACACCTCAAAAATAAATATCAAAACTTGGATGGGGTTTATTATAACACTTACTGAGGTTAAGGTTTAAAGGGAGCCCTCCAAACCTCCGGCGTGTAGCCAGCGGCGGGGAAGAGTTTAGGTTTGTTAGGATCGGTCGACAAAGGCTCTTGATACCATGATAGACATTGAAACCCCATAGGTAATGCTTTATTACTCATCACTATTTATAGATTACAAAGGTAGCATAAACATAACCCTACTGGACCCTAAGCCCACAGATGGGCTTGGGCCTAAATTATCCTCTAACACTCCCCCGCAGTTCGAGCGCAAAATCGCGAAAGCTCGGACTGAAGTAGTAAACTAGAAAAGAAAAAGCATTAACCTAATAAAAACATAATTTTAGTCGACTCGTAACAAAACCGTACCAACGGTCGGCTAAGTCGACTGGTAACAAAACCGTACCAACGGGTCGACTTTAAGAACTGGTACCAACGGTCAACTTTAGTCGACTGGTAACAAAGACGTACAAAAAATCGACTAACAAACAAAAAATAAAACAACTATAAGGTTTTTTTTGTTTTTGTTTTTCTTTTTAAATCCGTAAACATAATCAAAACATAGATCATTCACCGAGAGAGAGGTTTAGCCAAGCATCTCGTTAATGGACATTATATCCATTAATCTTTGCATGTTACGTACTGTAGTATATTAAAGAAAAACCAAATGAATCAATTCCTTGGCTTTACACGATCGCCGAGAACCAATTAATATAGGGGCAGGCTATCCTGACACCCCCTATAGGGGTGTATGCAATCATTGCATGCATCAGACTATTGTACTGTCTGCTTCGCGGGTTTGTACGTTTGACCATAGGGGGTGTTTGTATAGTATGCCCCTTAATATATGTAGCCTTCAAGTATATATGTGTCGGCTGCCTCTCTTTTTCCTGGGACTAACTTTAACTAACCTTATATCCTCTTACACATAATTACCATTATGTTAAACAACCATGAACCTTAACACATTAAGTCACATAACACATAATGCATAGAAATCATTATAACTTTACATTATACCGGTTTACTTACCTTGAATCCAAGCTAAGACATCATTTATATAATCACCACCATCATCATCCTCACCTCCATTACTTTCATCATCAATCCTAACAACACATTTAATCAATATAATCAACAAGGGTTTATATAACCCATATAGTCTTACCCATCTTCCTTCCTATATCATCATATCATGATCATATGGTGAAAACCCACTTAACCCATAAACCTTTACCTCAATAATCATTAATAACTTAAGATAGAGATACTTACTTGGAGTGGATCATTGCTAGGAAAGACTATGGACATTAGATCTTCATCTTCTTCTTCCTAAGTCACCAACTAACTTTTCCCTCCCTTTCCTCCTCTCCAATAACCGGACCTCAACACCCTTATCTAAATAATGATAGAACTTGGAAGAGAATGGTAGAATTCTCTAGAATTAGGTGTAGGTTTGGCCACATGGCAACTATGGTCCCTCAAGTCTTCTTCTTTCTATTTTAGACACATTAAACTTATAACATCATTTAATATATTACAACTTTAGCCCCTTAGGTCTATTCCTTTCTATTTGTGCCACATAATACTTTCCAATACTATACAATACATTCATTGACCATTAATTGACTTCGGGTTAGACTATAACGCAACATTCGTTGACTAGCCAATCACGTAAGGCCTTTGGTCCCTTTTCATCTATGGTGGGGTACAAGTACCCGGGGAACGAGTCTAACAGGTTTATTGAGGTTACTGTTACGCTCTGTTCTCGAGTTTTTTTTTTTTTAATGGAAAGGTAAGGGATGGAAATGGAAATAGAAAAAATGGTGTTCTTAAGTTTTTTTTAAGAGGGAAAGGTAAGGTACGGGAAGGGGGAGGGAGGGAATGTATGGGTTTTTTTTTTGTATATGTCTTCCGTCCAAAATTAGGGGGATCAGGAGAGGAAGGGGTAACTAACAACATGAGCTTTTGTTAAATTACTATTATATCCTCTCTTTTTTATCCATAATAATAAACAACCACGAAACAGAGATCCAAAGAAAAAGAACATCGAGTCGCTACCGGATTTAGCAACAATCACTCGGTTAAGGATAATATATTCCAAATATCTGAGTCTTTATCCAAACATTGAGGTATATGGCTACGAGATTCGGTAATACTTGAGTAGTAGAACGTCGGTTAATTTTGTACAACAATGGAAAACTATTGCATTTTTTTTGTAATGTGAACACAAAGAAACCATTGCATTTTTTTTTATTGGTGTAGAACGTTGGTTAATTTTCTTTGTACAACAATGGAAAACTACCTAACAGATGCTCTAACTCATGATTGTTTTCATACAAGACGGTGTAGACACGATTTAAATCTTCTACTCGTTATAATTTTATATAGTTTTAAGGATATATTTGTAATTTTGTTATTATCCATGTTCTTTCCTTTCTACTTAAAATACAAACTCAATAACACAAATTGCAATAACCACTTTCTTCACAATGTCATCCCTTATTTTACCTTTCCCATTCCAACCCCTTCCATTCTTTAAAATTTAGACTCGAGAACAGAGCGTTAGGGTTTGACGGGGTGGCTTAGGGGAGACGGCTCAACATAGCATAAAAATATCCTAATGGACCCTAAGCCCACAGACGGGCTTGGGGATAATTTATCATCTAACAATAATAATCAAGTTTGAGAAGTGTTCCATTCAGGTCACTCTAATATAAAATTACATAAGAATGGAACAGTTTTGAAACTTCGATAGTTTTTATGGTTGATATAAAGTTTGAAGTACCAAATTAAAACAAATCTCAAACTTGGTTACTATTTGATGATTTTCACCCATAATAATATTGAGAAGTATAAGAGAAAAGTAGTTTGATTTGTGTATAAAATAGTGAAATGAATAGGGCATTTATAGAAGGTTGCAAAAATCGTTAGATGGTAGCTGGGCGGCCGGGTACCGTCTAGTGATTAATCGGTTAGGCGGGGATTAATCGGACTGGATTTTTTATATATAAAATTTTAAAATTTTTGAAACTATATGCCTGATTTGGCCGATTTAGCCGATTTTTTCCCCGATTTATGCCTGATTTAGTCGATTTCTATCCGTAATCGAGTTAGCCAATTTATCCGGTATTTGTCCGATTTGGCCGACTTTTATCTGATTAATCAGTATGTTTACCTATTTTTTGACCAAACCGATTAATAAGGCCGATTAGTGAAAATCTGGGCGGTTAATCCTCGCCTAGCGATTAATCGGCTGCCTAGACCCATTTTTGCAACATTAAAGAGTTTGAATTTTAAAAAGTTATTATTATTGTTTTTTTTAATAATTTAATGGTTGGTTTTTTTGTTCTTTTGTGGAATGCTTAATCGGTCAAGAAGACGACCGGTTTGTGAGTTTAGGCATTGACCGACCTTCGAAGACCCAATAGCTGCAGTGGTGACGACCTTCGAAGACCCACAACGACCACATGATTGACCGACCATTGTGGCAGGCAGCCTAAACATTTATGATTTGAAAAAAAAAGCTTGTGATCTTTAATTTTCATAGCCAGCTCATCATTTCAATGATCAATCTTAGAAATGATCAAGCGTAGGCCCATCTACTTTTGATATTTGGGTACCCGTGAACTCTACTCGTACTTTAGGTCATAAGCTGCATTTGGCAAAGGAACATCCCATCAAGTTTTTCAAGTACTAACTTTAATATGTGCAAGAGTCAAACAACATCGATCACTTTGTGGAAATGTTTGCAATCCTTTATTATCTTTTTCCAGAGCATAAAATGATTGATAGTAATTGTCAACCTAGCTAGGCTCAAATGACCCGTTTCAAAGAAAATACGTGGAACACGATGTTCGAGAGAACTGAAAAGTAAACAAAGCAAGATACAAATGTATGATTATATGATAAAAACTTAACATGTAAAACATAACAGTATAAAGTTTTTGCTTCTTCTATTCTAATATGAAACGAAACTAAACTAAACTAGAAAACAATTACTTCGTATGTCTTTGGTTCAACCTGCCCAATGTTAATAGAAATGTTCGGATTGGTTTTAACCAGTGTTGCAAAAAAAGTCTAGGCTTTTGTTGTTGTGCTCCTTTGCTTGTGCTTTGGCCCGTGTCCCCTTTCTGTTTGCTAGTTTTTCTCTTTGTGTATTGGTTTTTCCTGTTTGCTTTTGACTGCTTTCGTTTGCTTGTTGTTTACTGTCTTTGTTGCTATCTTTTTTCTCTCTCACCCGCACACCAGCACTTGCCGGAGGTCTCGTTGGAAGAAGTCTCTCTACTCCCGGGTTTATCCCGGGGTAGGGGTAGGATCTGCCTACATTCTACCTCCCTCATATCCTGCCTCGGCGGGATTGAGTTTTTTGTTGTTGTTGGATTGGCTTTAACTATAACTCGCGGCAGATTTTCTAGTTGATAATATTGTAAGGAAAAAAAAAGAAAGTAAGGTTTTTTTTTTTTTTATATATATATAATTTTAACATTTGAGTAATACTTTTTCATTGACTTATACGAATTTCAATACAGTTGAACAACAGTGAATAGTCAAACTTGTGCATGACGTATAGAATGGGATCTTCAAGTCTGAGGAAAGATTTGATAGATCTTTTTTGCCGAAATACCATTGTGCTTTCAATTTGGTGTATGTATGTCAGCATCATAACAAAGTTGCTTTCATTTTTGTTTTTTTGATGAATGTGCTAATTTATAAGGTCAATGTTATCCAGTTTTAGAAGTAGAACGATTCTATGGAGACGTCAATGTTATCTCCTATTCTCTATGTAAAATGATTCTAACAAGTTTAATGGGTTGCATACCTTACATAGTTAGCAAAACTTAAGCTTTACCTTTTTTTTGAAAATGCGACAGATATTATTAGCCACAAAGCAAAAACAAACGAAAACAACAAAAACAAAGGCTCTAAGGCATCCTTAAGAGAAGCCCGATTTGAAGTTCAAAGGAATGTCATCCTTAAGAGCGAATGAAAAATATCCTCATGACGTATTGAGGTATCCTCGCTTTCCGTTTGTGCATGCAAAATTCTGTTTCTCCACCTCCATATGAGCCATAAAAGGGACAGGCATACGGCATGAAAAAACTTTGACGCCAGCTTATTGTCGATAAACTCAAAATTCCCCTTTAAAATGTCATCAAGAGAAGGACTAAACAAAGAGGGGATCTCCACGAGCTCTAAACTTTATTCCATAAATTTTATAATGGGCCATAAAAGAAAGCAATGATCCCGTGATTCTTCTTCCTTACCACAGAATAAACAGACAGACATCTAACATTAGTAAAACTTAAGCTTCACTAATGTTAGATGTCTCCAATTACTTTGTTTCGTTTAACTTGTTCAACTCGTCAACTTTTTTAGATAAACGTGTCTGCCCGTGATCTAGTTATGTGTAAATGAGTTATGATTGACATAACTAACCGATTACTTAAATATATCGTGTATAGTTAGGGTTCTTTGACCCCTCCATACAAGGCCATTCAATCAAAATAGCCAATTGGCTACACTCTACTCGCAACATGCCTTTGGGCACGTTTAGTTGTGAGAAATTCAAATAAATGAAATAAATCAGATAATACAAATTCAGATAAATGAATCCAGTAGAGAATTTTAATGAATTCTTGTGTTTAGTAACATCAGAGAATTGATTCGAGAAATGAAGAAAATAAATGTGATACAACTGTCTGATGCAGTAATTGAAGTGTTTTAATCAAAAGTAAAAGTGTGCAAATAAATTTATTTTTTTGTTATATATAACTTCACTTAAATCTCTTTGCAACTAAAATACACATCATGAAAGAAAGAAATAAAAAATACAAAATAGTCTCATTTATTTCATCTTCCAACTAAAATTAGTGGAAATGAAACTTGAAAATTTGCATTATCAGTTCTCCACAATTTCCTTACAATTATCCACCTTTTTATTTCTCTAACCTACCAAACAAAAAAAATTGATTCATTTACATTTCTCCATTCTCATTTTCTTCTACCAAACATCTTAAATCTTTTTTAAAAGTGGTTTGTTCATTTTAAGATTAAGAAAATATTTACAACAATAATATCCTATACAAATATTATAAAAGAGAAAGCCGAGTCATGGGAGAGCATATAGCTGGCTTTGGGTTTGATCAAGATCCCATTTCAAAGCATAAACTATTGGGGAATATGTAAAGCACATACAATGACAAAACAAATACTATAAATTATCTAATAACAAATTCAAAAAACATTCATACGAAAGGTGAATAAAAACATGGAATTTAGTGTACAAATAATGTTCATACTTTAAGATTTTATTCTGTAGATTCAGTTAGTTAAATATCGAGTAAACTCAAAAATAATGGTTAGAAACATTGTCGGTTTAATAATATTTGCTACTGTATAACATTGTCATGGAAACATAAGGCTACTCACAATGCATCGGAAAAAGTCGGTTGCCAAGATAGTTCGATCGATTTGGAGATATAGGTTGCCCACTGTGGGGCTTTGTTGCCAAATGGGTCGCCGGTGCTAAATTTGCAATATGGGTCGAGAAACCAACCGATATTTAACACACAAAACTCACACAAAATTCCAAAACATATATATATATATAGATGGGTCACCACTGTGATGAGAGAGATGAATATGGGTTGAAGAGAGAGAAATCTGAGGTGGCAGCCGGAAAGATGATGCAATATGGGTTGCCACTGTGAGAAGCCTAAGAAAATTAAATATCTAGTAAACTTCAAAATACATCCCTGTTACCCCGTTTTGCACAATACATCTCTCTCAAAAAAGTTTCAACAAATATATCATTCCGTTAGTAAAAGTTAACCAATATACATCCTTTGGTTAAAATAAGGACGAACGGTGGAAATCATTTCTCCGTTATCTCCTAACGAGATAGACAATATATACACCGTTAGTCCTCTGGGTTAACAGTATTTGCACCGTTAATCTTTTTTTTAAAACACTAAAAATGGAGGGTAGCTAGTAACGAACCTTGGTCTGTTGGCTAAAAATCAAAGCCCCAACCACTGGACGTCTGGACTATACGTCCAGTGGTGAAATAATACCCAAATATTATTCTTTAAGCCTTTTTTTCGAACTTATTCGTTTTTATACGTTTTATGCGTTTTTTTTTTTAACGTTTTATGTGCGTTTTTTTACGTTTTCGTCCGTTTTTGTCCCTTTTATTACGTTTTCTTCCATATTTTTAAGTTTTCGTCCGTTTTTTTTATTTTTTTAAAGATTTTAAGTTTTTTTTAAACGTTTCAAACGTTTTTTTTTTAAGTTTTTAGATGTAAAAATCGTTTTTTTTTTGTTTTTTTAACCGTAAAAATCTTTTTTAAGTTTTTAAACGTAAAAAACTTTATTAAAAAACCTTTTTTTGAAGTTTTTTTAAACGTAAATTTTTTTAAAGTTTTTAAACGTAAAAACTTTTAAAAAAAAGTTTTTGAAGGTTTAAAAAAACTTAAAAAAACGTACGTTTATAAACTTAAAATAAATTACGTTTAAAAAAACTTAAAAATTAACGTTTTTTAAAAAAGTTTTTTTACGTTTAAAAACTTAAAAACTATTTTTACGTTTAAAAAAAACTTAAAATAACGTTTTAAAAAAAAGCTTTTTACGTTTAAAAACTTTAGAAAATGTTTTTTTAAAAGGTTTTTACGTTTAAAATCTTAAAAAAATTTTTACGTTTAAAAAAACTTAAAAAACCGGACGAGAACGTAAAAAAGGACGAAAGTGAAAAAAAATGGACAAAAACTAAAAAAAAAAAAGGGACGAAAACGTAAAAAAAATGGTAGAAAACGTAAAAAAAATAGACGAAAACGTAAAAAAAACGGACGAAAACTAAAAAAACTTACGAAAACGTAAAAAAAGTGATTAAAAAGGGATAAAAACGTGCATATAAAAAAAAAAAAAAAAAAAAGGTAAGAAAACGTATAAAAATGAATAAGTTCGAAAAAAGGCTCAAAGAATAATATTTGGGTATTATTTTACCACCGGATGTGTAGTCCAGTGGTTGGGGCTTTGATTTTTAGCCAACAGACCATGGTTTGATCTTAGATTACCCACCATTTTTAGTTATTTAAAAAAAGACTAACTGTGCAAATACTGTTAACACAATGGACTAACGGTGTATATAATTTCTATCTCGTTAGGAGATAACGAAGAGATAATTTGCACCGTTCGTCCTTATTTTAACCGAGGGATGTATATAGGTTAACTTTTACTAACGGAGTGATGTATCTGTTGAAACTTTTTCGAGAAAGATGTATAGTGCAAAATGAGGTAAATCACAGTGGTGTAATTTGGAGTTTACTCTTAAATATCTCTTAAAAATTATACAAGGATGGAAGTTAATATTTTGGGATATACTATACAAGCCCCCCCTACCATGTGGGCTCCGCCTATTCTGGTCAACATGTACAAATTTTAAAGCATACAGTACAAGCGGCGGCAGCACATAAAAAGTCAACACCCCCCTATAGAGGGGCTTGAATAACTTATACAAGGATGGAAGCTAATATATTCTATATGGGCGATAAAAATTAACTTTTCATCATGCAAAAATCATTATAAAAATAAAGTTAGGTTAGATGGTAATTTAAAACTGATCAGTGTTATTGTAATAGCTTTAATAATTGAGATTTCAGTTGACAATGACTTGCTAATCATTCAAACATGAAAGTTGAAGCACGTAATGAAAAAGAAAGTTGAAGGATGATGCATTAAGCACTTATTAATCACTAAACCCACCTGGAACTTTTATTAATAGGAGGTGATTTGCACATTTAATGTACAAGTCATCAGAGCAAGATATAAATATAGTACAACTATCTGATACAGTAATTAGAGTGTCCCAATCAAAAAAGACAATGTACAAATCAATTCCCTTTATTAATATTTCAAATCATTTCTAATCCGTTTAAATACACCCCTTGATTCACAACAAAGACAAGGATTTCTCCATTTTCTTAAAGCAAGTACCATGTTGTTACAATGTGTAATATGCTATGCTAATTAGACAAACGGGCAACTAGAGGAAGTTTTCAATATTAGGCGGTGTATTTTATCTTTAGGAGAATAACGAGGGGGAAATGAAGGTGGCTTCCTTGTACTCTAAAGGATGAGGCTATTTTTGGTGTTTTAATATTTTTTTAATAAAAAACGGGTTTTGAGATTGATTAACTGAAAATGGAAATGAAAATTAAACTAAAGAGGGATAAAAGTAAAAAAGATAGGGACAACTACTAATAGACAATCTACCAAGATTTGAGACAAATTAACAACAACTTAATCCTAGCAAGTACATGGAATTATCTTAAATGTGGTATCCTCGACTTGGTCGATCGAGAGACACCAACTATGGATAGCTAAAAGCAAGGGTTGGGTAAGCTTATCCTAACCTAACCTAAAGATGCGACACACGAAAATCCCAACTCAAACAAATCAAACCTCAGGCTTTCAATGGTGGATAACTTAGCAGGAGAACTAAACCCTAGACATGCAGCTACTAGCACGGGTGTCACAACTAGCTTAGGTTCACTTTCAGTTATCAAGGTGTCACTAGGTTTCATGCATCATAAGTAGTTACTAACAGGTTTAGCCTAACATAATAGTGATGATCACACAAATAAACGAAGTAAATACGATAGTAAAAGACACTATTAATCAAACAAAGATTGTATGAAGAACAAGTGTTATATGATGATCACCTTACGTTTACACTTGATAATAAGACAATAGAACATATAAACAATTACTGCAAGGTTCGCCCTTATAACCCTAGCTCCCGATTTGATTGAAATAATGAAAATCCTTGGCTCGTATATATAGATTTGAGGGGTTTAATGGCATCAGGGGTCGATTAGGGTTTTATGTCGCTCCATTAATCGGCATCTAGACAACGTTGGATGTCGTCTTGGATGGCGTCACACTCAAGCGTAATGGCGTATTGATCTTCTTGAGATGGTGTCTGGATCATAAGTTCCTTGGTGAGATGACGTCTGAATGGCTTGTGACGACGTCCGGTCTTATATGCCAAATATTAAAGTTCTCTAGAATAGTCGTCGCTCTTTTCCCGACAACCTCTGGTACCCGTCTCGTTATATTAGGCCGTCTGGTATAAAGCCAGATGGCGTCTAGCATCCGTCCAAAGCTATATTTTTTATTTTATTTTTATTTATTTATTTATTACATCTTTTAACCGTTTTTCAAGCATAAGTCCACTTCTAAGTCCAGAAATGACAACTTGTAGTATTTATTAAGACTTGGTCAAGTAAACACGAAAAACCAACTAAAAACCATACTATAAAACAATACTGAAATGCCTCAAAAATTAATGTATTTTAGGTCCCATCAACCACATACGTGTTTTTGTTCAATCTAGTTTTGTCTTATTATGAAAAGAAATAAATGAGAAACTCTTCAAATGTGTATTTTTGGACGTATAGTCCAGTGTGATCACATATTACGCATTTTTTAGACTGATGTAATAAGACTGATTTACTCGGTTGGTCCACCTTAAACCATTCGGTCCCCCTCTACCCCAACCGAACCCAACGGGTCCCCCTCCCAAAATCAATTGGTTTG
The DNA here is from genome assembly GCA_021014915.2 of Artemisia tridentata subsp. tridentata. NCBI lineage: Eukaryota > Viridiplantae > Streptophyta > Magnoliopsida > Asterales > Asteraceae > Artemisia > Artemisia tridentata. The sequence goes on from CP139504.1 coordinate 10,976,530, forward strand.
GTCCGGAAGTGGACCGAATGAATTAAAGAGAATTGTTTGGTTTGTGTGTGTGCTTTTTGTTTATATTTAATTCTGTTGAGTATGTTCTTTTTTGTAAGTGCGGTACAGTTACTACGAGTGTTTGGTCTATGATTGATCAAAAAGAGAGAAAGCTGACATAACCCTGATAGGGCAGGGTGGGATATGGCCTTATTACTGTTGGAACATTACTAATAAAGTTTTGTTGTATTTTTATAGTTACCCATAAAATGGATGTTAGTGACAGTTTTTCTGTCACAAACCCGTTGCTAATTAACCATCATTATGGTAAAGACGCGCCTAATCGCAATGGTGACGGTTATATCTATTAAAAAGGCATCAATGAGCGAACCATCGCGACTGTTTGAATCGGTTTCAGTTAGCAACGGTTATTCTGTCGCTAGGTCGTTGCTAAGAGCAGTTTTTTGTGAACCATTGTGACTATTACGAAAAGAGGTGTCTCTAAGGCCATTTGAAGGGGTATTGTGACTGTTTTGAAAGGTCACCATGTGCCTATATATAGAGGACGAATTTTTCACTTTGGAATCATCAAAAACACACAAACATCATCCATCTCCATCATGAAAACATATCAGATTCGTTAGAGTCAAGTTTTAATACTTGAATTGATTGTTGTATCCTCTAAACAGTCGTACTAGATAGGACGAATTTCTGTTTAAGGACACTGCAATCGCAGGCCTCAATCACGCTGTTGTATTATTTGATATTGTTGTAATATTATTCCCAACAATCTTAAACAGAAATTTCAAAGATGGATCAAGCGATGCAGAAACCGCATGTTGAAAAACCTGAAAAGTTCATAGGAACTGATTTTCGTCGTTGGCAACAAAAAATGTTGTTTTATTTGACAATATTGCATGTGTCAAATGTTCTCACGGATCATGAACCAACAGATCCGTATGTGGAAGGACAGAATGTTCCTACTGAGGCACAAGTGGCAGAATATGAAAGGGCCGCCTCACAATGGAATCATAATGAATATAATTGCAGAAATTATCTTCTGAATGCTTTAGATGATTCCTTGTATGATATTTATTCTACCTTTGCAAATGCAAGGGACATATAGATATCGTTGGAAAAGAAATACAGGACTGAAGTTGCATGTTCACTATCCACAAAGTAGATCCGATAAGCACTCACTAGGATAGGTTCAAGTCCAAATTAAAAGACACCTAATTTGATGCATGTCATATTACATTTGATGGAAATAGAATAATAAGTAATTGTTTTACTTTCTATTCAAATGTGGGGTATTATTGGTGTTTGAATAGAAAATGTGGGGTATTGTTGGAACATTACTAACAAAGTTTTGTTGTATTTTTATAGTTACCCACGAAATGGATGTTAGTGACAGTTTTTCTGTCACAAAACCGTTGCTAATTAACCATCATTATGGTAAAGACGCGCCTAATCGCAATGGTGACGGTTATATCTATTAAAAAGGCATCAGTGAGCAAACCATCGCGACTGTTTGAATCGGTTTCAGTTAACGACGGTTATTCTGTCGCTAGGTCGTCGCTATCCATTGTGACTATTACGAAAAGAAGTGTCTCTAAGGCCATTTAAAGGGGTATTGTGACTGTTTTGAAGGGTCACCATGTGCCTATATATAGAGGACGAATTTTTCACTTTAGAATCATAAAAAACACACAAACATCATCCATCTCCATCATAAAAACATATCAGATTCGTTAGATTCAAGTTTTAATACTTGAATTGATTGTTGTATCCTCTAAACAGTCGTACTAGATAGGACGAATTTCTGTTTAAGGACACTGCAATCGCAGGCCTCAATCACGCTGTTGTATTATTTGATATTGTTGTAATATTATTCCCAACAATTACTCTCGGTCTTAAGACTCCAACGATGTCGTGTTTTTTAGTGTGTCATAATGTGAATGGATTAAGGGTTTCATTTGCTAGACTTACTTAACCAAATTGAGTACTTCATTTGTGGTTGTAAATCAATTGTTGAAAGGTTGACCATTCAAGAATTCTTCTTACATCTTGAGAGGCGACTCATCTATAGTCCACAAAATATGTGAATTAACGGGAACACTCTGATATTGGAAGTCTTTTGTCATTAAGGATTTTTCACCTTACAAGAATAGCTTCGACAACTCTCTTGACTAAGTGGGGCACCAACTGGAATGAACACAAGCCAATGTTTAAACCCTTAACCTTTTATTCACAAAATCTCTCTAGTAGATCAATTAGTTTTTCAGAGGCGGGTATTAACTGATCTAATGCCCTTTTGGTACGACTCATCTATTGTTTTAAAATCATTGGGATTTGTATCTCGTGAAGTTATGAGATCTACCACACTACTTTAATATTCTTGTAAAACATTTTCAATTTTGAAGAGTTAACGATGTGTACGTGTTACTAATTTTGAATTTTATTGTAACCAGCTAGACATCGATAAATGTCACCTTTCCAACTTGTTCACAGGTGATGTGACTGTGATTTCAAAACTTAATAATTGTAAATTTGATAAATACTTAAATAATTGTAATAGGTGTGACACATATGAGTATTTATGCTCATGAATTATAAAACCATAAACATAACTTTAAGAGTTAACTACTTTTTTGGTCCTCGTGGTTTACCGGGTATAACGGTTTTGGTCCAAAACTTTATTTTGTAACGGATCCAGTCCAAGATCCGACGACCCGTAACACTTTTGATCCAATTTTGTTAATGCCGTTAGTCAAACTTTCATTGACTGTTAAATGAGAGGGTAAATTAGTCATTTTATCTATTTTACCTTAACACAAAACACCATCACCACAGTCTGCTATTTTCCCATTCAGTTTTAATCAGATTATACAAGATCCATCACCTCCTACGCAAGATCCATCACCACAACACAAAACACGAGATCCATCTTAACCTCTACATCTTCACCTCCTACGCAAGATCCATCACCACAACACAAAACACAACAAAAACATAACACCACAAGATCCATCACCACCCTCCTACGCAAGATCCATGACCACCCTTCATCTTCTTCAACCCCATCAATTTAGATCCATCATTTCAGACATCAAGAACCACCTTCTTTTTTTTGTTTTTTGTTTTTTTCTTTTAAAATCGTTGACTGTTAATGACGATGGATTTTTTGTAGTGGTTGAATGGGGAGTCGAGTAGTTTGCAACATCTGGATGTCGGCTACTTGAATAAAGATGTGGTTCTATCAGATTCATTGGCACAAGCTTTAGGCATTGAAGAATGTGGACCCAAATTTCTTGTTCAAGTTATGATGTCTTGGTATGTGGGTTTTGGTGAGAAGTATCATGGGAGGGTTTTGGTATGTGGGTTTGGTGGGAATTTGTTTGTACGGACGAGTTTAGTGAATTTTTACGCAAGTTGTGGTGGGGTGGGGGAACCAGAGTTGAGGTGTATAATTAAATGGATTTGGTAGCCAAGATGTGACATAATCGTGAGTTTAAAAGTGTGGTCTGATTCAAGAAGTGTGTTTGGGAGACGGCTTCTTGAGTTTCAGCGCGCGAAGCATAAATTTGAGGGTGAGTTGGTTGAGGAAAGTGTGAAAGTGTGCTTGTAAGCCGATTAAGAAAAAGTGTGCTAATTTAGATGTTTGGAGTGTTGGTGGTGGTGGTGGTGTTGGTGGAGTTGAATTTGGTGGAATCGAAGCTAGTATGATGGAACAAAAGTATGTTTTGTGTGAAAATTGAGATGTAGCTAGAGATTAAATTTCGCTTGATAGATGGATCGGATATTATGTTGCAACTTTGAAAGAAAATAATAAAGAATTATTGGAGATGAAAGATGTAAACTGATGGTGTGGTAATGCATTGATTTTCATTTAATTTAGGATTAGTGTAAATGGTATGTCTGTTTTGATCTTTGTTTCTAAGGCAGCACACTGTTTTATGTTAATATTAGTACATTTGTATGTATTTGTGTTAGCGTGAATTAAAGTATGATGATTTTGGTTAAAGTTAGTGTTTTTTTATGTTTTAGTGATTTTAAATGTGTAGGGTTTTGATTTTTGAATGATGTATTGATATGTTTATTTAGGATTAGTGTAAATGCTGCATAGATGCTTCAATCTTCGTCTTTCTGGTAGCAGATTCATGGTTTAATATCAGTTCTTTTTGTTTATTTTAGTCTTGATTGAACAAAAAGTCAAGATAATCATTATTTTGAAGAAGAAGAAGAAAGGGCATTTTAGTCATTGTACATCAGTATCTGAGGGTATTTTAGTCATTTCACGCTTTTTTAACTAGTCAAACTAATAGTCAACGAAATTTGGACCAAAAGTGTTACGGGTCGTCGGATCTTGGACTGGATCCGTTACAAAATAAAGTTTTGGACCAAAACTGTTATACCCGGTAAACCACGAGGACCAAAAATGTAGTTAACTCTAAATTTTTTTCCAAAAAAATAACCATAAGGGATTGAAATATTGCTATAAGACTGAGTGTAATAGTCACCGTTCACTTCCACTCCATCAACTTCCACTTCCATTTCAACGTCATATTACAATTTACTCCCTCCGTCTCAATTTAATTGTCCATATTTCTTTTTATGGATGTCTCAAATTAATTGTCCACTTTCCTTATTAAGTAAAAACTAGAGAATCTAGTGGAGGAATATTCCATTTTAGTGGTTGAAAATTAAAGTGACCCCACTTTTATTAAACTTTGCAATTTCTCTCTCATGACAATTAAATTGAGACGGAGGGAGTAACACATTACCACTTTTCTTACATTTCAGGTGCAATGGTCATCACTCCCTTCACCTTTCAAATATACCTCACAAAATATCACGCACACTCTTATATCAAATAGACAATAATAAAAACACCTGCTTTGCACAATATCCAAGAGGTGACTGGCATCACCTTTCGTCTCTTTTTTCTCTTGCCTCACGCGTGAGGGTGGTTGTATGCATTAAGAGTGGCGCGTGAATTGTTGGTGTGAGTGGTGAGGTCTCACACCAACTGCATGAAGTCTAAAACTACACATAGTGGTGTGTTTTTTTCTAGCGTAACATTATCATGCATTACACCTAGTCTTAAACTGAGCGTAATAAGGCCATTGCCACACGTTGTGAGCCATGTTTCACACGTCATGCCTTATTACATTATTCATGATTACGTGTGGTGAATGGAATTTTTTTGTTAGTTTGGTTTTCCCAAAAATAAACAAAAATAAAGATTTTTTATTTTTATTATTTTATATGTGAGTATTTTGTGTGGTATATTTGTGTTTAAATTGTATATGGTTGTGTAATGAGTTTGATGTTAAAAATAATAATTACCTCCAATCTTATAATCCGGACGAAGAGAAATGCTATGTAGAAAAGTATTTAGCGAAAAAAAAAAGCGAAAATTACTTGTGTACCAATATACGCACAACTTTGTCTTGCAGAGCCCAAGTTTTTTCACCTTTACAAATCTACCCAAGAATGTCGTGTATTTCCATACCCGACATTACGTGGCACCTTCTGATTGGACGAAGAGAAAAAAAAAAAATAGCTAATGTCGCGTATGACACTACCCGACATAAACTTTGTGTAACTTTTGAATGAAAATTAAAAAACTTACAAAAACCACCCTTTAACTTTTTGATAATTACAACTTTTTAATATAACAAACTTTATTCGTCAAATATTTAGTAAATATCTATCGAATTCTTTAATGAAAAAAATATCGTTGCGAAGTGCTCTAAATTACGAACAAAACAAGCCCAATATTAACATGCTTTTGACGTACGTACGATTTTATAAAAAATGTTGAAGTTTGATATAAATATATTTATTTAAAAAGAAAAAGAAAAAAAAAAATCAAAACACACTCTTAAACCACAGGGGCCAAAGACGTACAATTTTGTGAAATAGAAATATCGTTTGGAAATAAAAACATAAACATTTATAAATTAAAAATGGTATCATTTTATTCATAAAATTAAAAACGCTAACTTTTTTTATATAAAATTAAAATTTTTATTCATAAATTAAAACATTACATAGAAAATATAAAACGTAAATGTATGAAATAAAAAGTTTATGAATGTTTACGTTTTTATTTCGTACATTTTAACCGAAGGCTACTCATGTCTAGTTCTATAAAAAGCTTATAAAAAGTTTATGAATATTTATATTTTTATTTCGTACATTTACGTTTTATATTTCATATGTAATGTTGTTAATTTGTAAATAAAATTTTTTGGTTTATATAAAAAAAAAATTGCCATTTTTTGTTTTATGATTAAAAAGGATACCGTTTTTAGTCTATAAATTTAACGTTTTTATTTCTAAACGATATTCTTATTTCATAAAATTGTACGTCTTTGGCCCCTGTGATTTAAGAGTGTGTTTTGAATATTTTTTTTAAATATATTTATATCAAACTTCAACATTTTTATAAAATTGTACGTACGTCAAAAGCATGTTAATATTGGGCTTGTTTTGTTCGTAATTTAGAGCTCTTCGCAACGATATTTTTCTCATTAAAGAATTCGATAGATATTTACTAAATATTTGACGAATAAAGTTTGTTATATAAAAATGTTGTAATTATCAAAAAGTTAAAGGGTGATTTTTGTAAGTTTTTTAATTTTCATTGAAAAGTTAGGCGAAGTTTATGTCGGGTAGTGTCGTGTAGTGTCATACGCGACATTAGCTATTTTTTTATTTTATTTTTTTCTTCGTCCAATCAGAAAGTGCCATATAATGTCGAGTATGGAAATACACGACATCTTTGGGTAGATTTATAAAGGCGGAAAAACTTGGGCTTTGCAAAACAAAATTGTGTGTATAAGAGTACACAAGTAAAAAAAAAAAAAAAAACTTTGAATTTATGACAAAAAGATACTAGTACTAATTACTACAGTAATATGCAAAGAAAAAATAAAAAGATAAGAATTGGAAAACAGAAGAGAGATAAGGACAGAAAGCAGTCACCCCAAGTCATACATCAACCCTAACCCCACTCTCTCTCATGTTTTTAGCTTGATTTTTCATTTTCTTTTTATATCCACACATATACCTCTCACTCTCTCTCTCTCATTCCAAGAATCAATAACTTAACACACACATTCACACTCTAGTGTGTGTGAGGTTCATATATCATTATATAGTGCTAGCAAGCTTAACCAAAAAAATATTGTCACCTAGCTTTTATCTCTTCCAAGAAAACCATATATTGTCTCTTTGGTTGATGCCAAACTAAACAAAAAAACATCATACAACAAAACAGTTGTGATTTCAAGAAGTATACTACTAGGGTTCAAACAAAAACCTTTTTCCAAGTTTAATTCTTATTTTGTCAACTACCCTCATACTATATCTCTAGTCTTTTATTATACCAACAAACACTCACTCACATATTGACAACTAGAAAGAAACAAAAACAAGATGATGATGAAACAACAAAAGGTGGTTTTGGAAGATAATACCATTTCAAAGGTGGGTGGTTTTCATGCAAAACCTGTTGGTAGTTTTAGCTCTGAGGAAAAAGATCAAGAAAATGGAAGCAGTTTTCATCAACACTACTTTGAACATCCTCCTCCAAGTCAAAGTCAACCTTCACTCAAGAGAAAAAGAAACCTTCCTGGCAACCCAGGTTTATATTTTTGTAAATTTTCACTTCATTTACATATATTTATGTTTTTTAACTTTTTTTTTGTATTTTTACTGTCTTTTCAATACATGAAATGAAAAGCTGGTTTGTTTTTTCTGAAACAGTCAAAAGAGAGCTAGTAACAGCTGACCTAGCTAGGTCTTGATTGTCTTACATCTTATTTAATCTTGACACGAGTTTTCACTATTTTTAGATTTTTTTTTTTTTTTTTTTTTTTCTATAAGATAATGATAGAGTTTCATATTTTCACAACTTTAAAATGAGAAACATGTTGTGCTAAAACAGTTTGCCTAGGTCTAGATTGTCTTCAAATTTTATTATTTTTTCATGGGTTGTCACCATTTTCATAAATAATGGTTGGTTTTAATTTTTAGCTACTTGGAAGTAAAAAACAAAAACATGATTACTCCATATTTTAACACTAAACTAAACTAGGGAGAAACTAGAAGTTAGGTTATTACTCCCAATGTTTATAGATAGTAGATGTGTCCAAAAATGTTAAAGAATCATAAGTTGAATATCATTATCTCTAGAAACAAACATTATAATTTTTTTAAACTTATAGACTCTATACAGTAACATATATATGTATGTGTCATGTTATAATTAAAACTTAAAATGTGTGTATGTTTTTGTGTTGTAGATCCAGATGCAGAAGTGATAGCATTATCACCCACGACACTAATGGCTACAAATCGTTTTGTATGTGAAATATGTAGCAAAGGGTTTCAAAGGGATCAAAATTTGCAACTTCATAGAAGAGGACACAACCTACCATGGAAACTAAAACAAAGGAACAAAAATGAAGTTGTTAGGAAAAAAGTGTATGTGTGTCCTGAAGTGCACTGTGTGCACCATGAACCATCAAGGGCACTAGGTGACTTAACTGGTATCAAAAAACACTTTAGCAGAAAACATGGTGAAAAAAAATGGAAATGTGATAAATGTTCAAAGAGGTATGCAGTTCAGTCGGATTGGAAAGCTCATTCCAAGACTTGTGGCACCAGAGAGTACAAATGTGATTGTGGTACCCTTTTTTCTAGGTAAAAACAAAATTCCCTTCATTTACTACTATTATCATTCAAATATTTACTATGCCTATTTATGACCTCCTATAGCAAAATCATTCACATTTACGTCTTATATGTTCCATGACAAGTTATTGACTACACAAGCACATTTGGCACAAAACAATACCTAGAAGGCTAGAATCAATGTTTTAAAAACCGGGAACAGAAGCTCGACTTGGTCGATTAAAAACCCGTTTTTTTAAACATTGCATACCAAAGTGTTAGTGTATGTGCATTTTTAAGTATTGACATTTTCGGCGATTTTTGATTAAACTGCCGAATAGTAGTAGTTATGTTGTATGAGCTTAATCTTTTATGTACAAATTTTCTTCCTAGGAGTATAGTAAATCACTAGATTGTCAGTTTTGTCACACACTATGCATAAATACCCAAGTTTTGTTATAGGAAAATTAGATTGTTGCACACTATGCATTATATGGGATTATATGTAAATTTTGGGGTTCTAATGAAAATATGTTGGTATTTGTATAGGACCAAGATTACTTCATACTAGTAAAAGATAACTTCATTGTTAGTTATAGTATCAAAATATACTAGTATTAAATAGCCTTTTCATAGTCATTGACATTTTAAATTCTTCAACTGTTTAAAAAGTATATTTCTTTGTGGTTGTCTGTGTTTTTTTCATTAAAAACAAGTTACAAGATGGGTTTTTTTTTCTCTTTTGATAAAAGTTTTTGTTTTCTTGTGGTTGGAGTCTTATTGCTCATGGTATATATTCTTCTTTGCTTCATATTTTAATACTTGAAGTAAATGATTTACAGGAGGGATAGTTTCATCACTCATAGAGCTTTTTGTGATGCACTTGCAGAGGAGAGTGCACGAGCACTCACTGGATTAGTAGACCCATCGGGTCAAATACCTACCCATTTCAGTCAACTACTTGACCCAATGACCCATGGATCTTTTTTGAAAAAAGAAGATGATACTTCTGTTATCAACCCATTTCCATCATGGCTTTTGCAAACACAAAACCAAAACCAAAACCAATCCCAAGACCAACAATGTAGCCCTAGTACTAATACTAGTACAAGTGGGCCCACATTGTTAGCTTACCATCCATCATCTGCTGCAGCATACATGTCAGCTACTGCATTGCTGCAAAAAGCAGCTCAGATTGGTGCAACTCATCTAAGCAGGAATGGAGCAAGTATTCATGCACCATGCACAACAACAACACCAACTTACCAACAACAATACATGTCACCTCACGTGTCTAGTAACAACAACAACAACAACATTTGTGGTACAAGTGTTTTGAGCAGTACTCCATGTGCAAGTGGGCCCACAACAACATATTATCAGCAACAGCCTCCTATGAGCATGAGCATGATGATGATGATGAGTAGTCAAGAAGATGGTTTTGTTGTTGGTGATGACATGTCATCTTTTGAAGATGAGTTTAGTCAAATATTGGAGTCAAACAAAGATAAAGTTGATGATCATCATGACCATGCAAATGTCAATGCAAAGATCAATGGTAATGTCAAAAAAGAAGGAATGACAAGGGATTTCTTGGGGCTTAAACCTGTAACCAATGGCATGCATGGTAACTAATTATGATAGTTAAGTAATCAAGATTAGGGTTTTAAGTTTACTTGTTACCTAAAGTACTTTTTGTTGTTCTTTTTTTGTTGATGTAATCTAAAAGGATGAACCTTTTGAGCCCCTAGTGATGCATATTCTTGTGCTATCTAAGGGTTAAAGTTATAGAACAACAAGTTACTTATCTTGTTTTCAATATATACTGTATTGCATTGTGGTGCTAGTTTAACCTGCTATAAAACCTTAAAACTTTTGCGTCAATTTTCAGATTATGACATATCCATATGCTTTTCAACTGTCTTAAGAGTTTATTGATGCATTGTGCGATTGTCTCACTTTTCTTTCACTTTTATTAAACTGTATGCATACTATAAGTGAACAATACGTAAAAGTATATCTTTGGTGCTATAGATTCTCGATTAGAAGGTTCAATATCTCTAATACAATGTTCAATATTGGTGTTATATGATCCAATTAAAATGCGTAACTATACTTAAAGACTAAACTAACATGTCATCGATCAAGGAGCACACATACAACGATTTGAACTTCTAGCGACGCCGGAAGTCGTCGCTGAAAGTGCTCTTCCTTCGTCGCTAAAGGTTTGGCGATGACACATCGTCGCCAAAGGTTCGTCGCTAAATCTTTTGCCGACGACCAATCAATGCTTTTAGCGACGACTGTGTGTGACCCACGAAAATTAAACACAAAATCTTAATCGAGTGGGGTCCACCAACCTTTAGCGGCAACACATGTCATCGCTAAAGGATTTTAAGAAATTAAAATTTTATTTAATTTTTTAATTATATAAATATATAAAAAAATAATTAATTATAAAATGAATATCTTATTTGGTGGGAATCCACTTTAGTGACGACAATGTCGTCGCTTAAAGTGTCTGCACAACAAATAATTACAACGGTAAATGCTGCATTTTTAGATTTTTTTTGAAAAAAATATAACAAAACGAAACTTGTAAATCACCCAAAACTATGATACGAAATTCATCCGTTCACTCATTCATTCCAAAACAACCAAATGGAGTCATAGTTTTCGAAAATAACGATACGATTAAGCTAATACTAATATGAGAATGCAAATAACAAAACGATTGTAATACAAATCACATACTAAATCCCTACTCGTCATCAACATCATCATCATCAAAATCACCACCACCATAATCATCACCACGTACAATCTGGCTAGTTCTAGGATCAGAGGCTGGGTTGTAACAACCAAGGTCGGGATGAGTTAACTAGGGCCGGGAAACACTCGGGGAGTGTACTTTCGGGAAGGGTATATTGTGAAGAAGTACCTGCTTGTTGACGGTTGAAGAAAAGTAAAATGTCGCTAAACAAATTAAAAAGTGAGTTGAAAAGTTGGCTTTATGCCCCTTTTAGCGACGATGTCGTCGCTAAAGGGGTCTCATGAGTGAAAGTGGTTTTTGGTGTAGTTGAGATCATTCTCAAGTTTTTGTATTTATTCCTCAATTGTTGAAGTTTAATACTTTATCCTTTGCCAAAAAAAAAAAAAAAAATGAGGCCATGCAGAAACCACGGTCAAGCGATCTTGTTACATGCAGTCATAAAATTTAATATGACTCAGCAATTTATAAATTATAATGCTCGATGTTGTTGGTTTTTGATGTGTTTTCAACTTAAATAATGCGGTTGTTAAAAACACAAAACATATGCACGTATGGGGTGCGCTATGGGATTCTTGATCCAATCCTCTGGAAAGATTCCTGAAATCATGCAATAGAAAAACAATATTTCCATGACATATGTCAAATTATATGGATTAATACAAATGACTATATGTCTACCTACAATGACACTTCGCATTATTTTTAGAATCAAGAGTTTGTAATGCTGATTAAGGTTTCATGTTTCAAACTAAAAGGTTTGTGTCTCGATGGTAATTCTTGATATGTGAGAAGCTAGTACGTTCTTCAATCAAAATAATTGTGGATTCAAGTTCTGCTAAAAACATGTGAGATAATTCATGATGAGATAGTTAGTTGTCGTTAAAAAAACAATAAATGAAAAAGGTTTTATGTTTCAAGTTTCTTCTTATATGATTGTGTTTAAAGCATGGGCTTAGAGTTGTATACAAGCATGTGTGATGTGTATGAGTTGTGTAACAAAACTAAATTCATCTTCCCAAGACCCAAACTCATAGATAATCATAATCAAATATATAATTAATAAACAAAACTAAATGTTCAACGTATATAAAAGAATTTAAAAATAGTTGTGATTATATGTCATTAATGTAAATTAGTTGTTTTCGGTTATAATAGTAATTTTTCATTCATATGGTTTATTAATGAGGTGCTAATTTGCATTTAAGAAAATACTTTCAAATTTAATTAACTTCTCCAAAAGGTGAAGAACGGTGGGATCACGCTGGTCTCATGCATCCTAAGGATGACAACCGGACCCGGCCCCAGACAATAAGCAACTGTCTCTGTACTTATCAGGAGGTGGGATTTGAACCATGACCATTTTCTCCATTAGGCCCAGGCAATGAGCACCTGTCCCTGTACTTATATGGAGGTGGGATTTAAACCCTGACCATTTTCTTCATTAGGCCCCTCGTTGACCAGTAAATGTGAGCATTTGCGGTGGATGGATGGTACCATTGAGAACTTTAGGACAAGGGTGAGACTTGAACCCGGGTCTATTGACTCGTGCACAATAGCTCCACCCATTGGACTAAAGCTCCAATGGTTCAAATTTAATTAACTTGACTTGTACTAACACTTTTGTGGTCTAGTGGTTGAAGTTTAGTTAGTTAAGCGAGCCACGAGTGAGAGTAGTACCGGGTGGGTGACCTACCGGGAAGTCCTCACTTGTGGACCACAAGCTCTGTTGGTATTAGGCAATGAAGAGGAGAGCCTGTAAGCCAATGTTGCGCAGGTTCAAATCCGAGCCGCCCCCGGTTTTCATCCGGCCGTTACTCCAGCGAGGAAGTCGTGTGGAGGCGGTACGGTTTCCGGGCGGATGCCGTTTGTAGTCCCCACTACGCCCAGCGTAGATCCGGTTCAGACAACATAGTCTGGGCATGTGATGGATGAGGGCCTGCCAAATTGAAAGGTTGTGACTCCAACCAATGAAAGTCACCTTCCCAAAAAAAAATTAACTTGACTTGTTTAATTCTTTTGACTGATTTTCAAATTTGATTCTATTATTGAAAGGGCTAATGTTACACAGACACCCTCTATAAGGGGGTGTGTTGACTTTCCTCCGCTGCCGCCGTTTGTACTGTCTTCTTTGTCAGATTGTACATTTCATCAAAATAGGAAGGCCCACCCACTAGGGGGTGTTAGCCTAACACATCGCTATTGAAAGATTTTTGAGATGTGTTGTATTGTATGCATCAAATGTAGGTCGTATAGTAGTACTAGTTGAAATTTTAAGACAACGTGATGTTTTCTTTATAAAGGAGTAAGATAATGACTAGCTAATCTTATAAACTATTTATGAGTGTTTGGATTAGTCTATTATAATACTCTTTCCGTCTCAAAATAAGTGTCCACTTTAATTTTTCAGAGTCAAATTGGTTCAACTTTGACCTTAAATATTTTTTGTGTGTTATATAATACCAGATGAAAATTATATCAATGAAAAATGCACTTAAAACCCAATCAATTCATATATTTTGCATCAAGTATTATATAACACTCGCAAAAATAGATAAGGTCAAAGTTGAACTAATGTGACTCTGAAAAGTCAAACTGGACACTTATTTTGGGACGGAGTTAGTAGGATGATAAACATAGGTGTCCAGTTAGCTTATGTTGGTAAAATGACAACAATAACATTTCGAAAGAAGCTCATAATCTAACTTTTTACAAACAAGCCACATACGTAGAAAGGTGATATTATATTTTCTTATGATAGCCACAAAATAAGTTAAACTCTCCTAGATATGCAAGGGTTTATAAAAAATCCTCTAATTAAAGGTTATTTGTTTGAGCTTATAATCTTATAAAAAAACGACAATGAGCTTGTTATTACAAAGTAAGTTTCTGAAATGATAAGCTAACACAAACACCCATTTATAAATTATTGTCCACAAACAAAAAATATACGGTTTAAGAAGAATGCATTAATTACTGCTTTTATTCTACGAAAAAAAAAAAAAAAAAAAGACAGCTTTACCATTTAATTATTGATTAATGTTCTTTTTTTTATTAATTTTATGAATACCAATTTTGACTAAAGATAATATGTTAAACTTAAACAAATCTAATTACTATTTTTATTGGCAGATAATTATTTGGAGATACATTCAAAAATTAAATTGACAATAAAATTGAGACGGATATAGAACTTTCTAATAAAATATGATAGTAACTAGTATTTCTTCTGTATCAAAATTATAGTTCACATTTTATTTTTGCGATTTCTCAAAATAATTGTTCACTTTTTATTTTAAGTAAGAAAACTAAAATTTAGTGAAGGAATATTTTATTTGAGTTGTTGAAATTTATAGTATTACCACTTTTATTAAACTTTGTAATTTCTGTCTTCTGACAATAATTTTGAGACGGAGGGAGTAAGTATTAAATTCTTACTTTAAAGATTGATGAGGGTATGATTAGGCCATGATCTATCATAAAGTAGTAGGATTAAAGACTTTTAATTAGAAAATAGAGAAAAAGCCAAAAAGCAAATATTAGAAAGTGATACTACTTGTCCCTCCAATGCGATTTATATATGAATCATTGTTACTTTTTGCACATTCTTTGTTTCTTCATGCAAATTGAAAATCAATCATATAATTTCTTTTAAAAGCAACAATTTATTCTTAAACTTTACAGGCAGTTAAAGTTGAACTAATAAAGTAATAAACGTTATTTGCATTTTAGCTTTTGACTTGCAACTTCTATTAGAGTCTACATTTACAGCGGGCATGTTAGTAGTACCATGTAGCAGTAACAACTACCCGTGGTTGATTATTGTGTAAGAGTGTTTGGTAACGTGATTGTATGTAGTTATTACGAAGTATAAAATGATGGAAAAGCGAAATACTAACACTAAATGCTTATTCAAGTAGTATGTGAAAAGCAGCGTTTAGAAAAGATAAACGCTTATTGCCAAACGTTAAACGCTAACCACTAACCCTTAAACGCTATCAAACATAATGCTCATTGCCATAATACATATGTAGCGTTCATAACATCGATTCTAATCGCCACAAAATTTCACTACTTTTAATAACACAAACAAAAGTAAGTTTTGATTTTTGAGTAGCTAAACTTTAAAGCAATATTGGTGATTAAGCAATGATACAAACTTTTTTGACTATTTGGGGACATGTGCAGTATCAAGTTCAACACAAATATCGATCTATTCGGTTATGTGTTATCGAGTACAACAATACCAGATTCTCTTAAAAAGCAATTATGCAACAAGTATATTGGAATATATAACGTGTTCATAAAGTGTCACCGTATATCCTAGTTTGGTTTTTAAATCCCATCTTTTTATATAAATGAATACCGTTTCCAAACAAGTTTTGATATTTGTGTTATTCAGTATATTTTCATCACGACTATTTAGTTGACCGGTTAATGAAAGCTTTTTTGAAAAAATAGATCATGGGTTCGATTCCGACTCATGGTTAAAGGCCGCTGGAACATCTGATTATTGCCCGAGACTAGGTTTTTAGGAAATTGTCAATTGACACTCAAACAAGATGTACGAGGACAAGGTTTTCTTTACGATTTAAACCTTTTGTAAAAGTTAAAGACATAGAACAATAATCAATAGGCACCAAAATTTGAAACCTCGTCTTTTGATTACATAGGAGATCAATAAAAAGCATACCACTAACTCAATTACTCGTATTTTTTTGCCTTTTCAAATCATCAAATATTTAATTTGTTGTGGCATCATAACGCACCTCTAGCAGTGGGTTTTTTGGGTATGGTAACCAACTTGGCTACTTTGACTAAGGACTACTTTGTTTTTCAATGGATAACGATGTTTTTAAAAAGTTTGATCTACAGGAAAACTTTGAAATTGAGGGTTTTGATAATTTCGTGGAAGTAACTTGGAATGAAGCTCCTGTGGAAGATACTAATGCAATGGTAAAGTTGATGAAAAAATTGAAATATCTTAAAGAGAAGATTCGTGTGCGGATAAAAGTTAAGAAGGAGAGCTCAAAAAGTCATAAAATGAGTTTAAAAGCGAATTTAGCTGAGATTGATTCGGTTTTAAATAAAGGAGAGAGTAATTCTGATGTTATTAGCAAACGCACTTCCGTTGTAAAATCGCTTCAAGAGGTAGATAAGCTTCAATCGTTGGAGGTGGCTCAAAAAGCTAAGATTAAATGGGCGATTGAAGGAGATGAGAATTCAAAATATTATCATGGTATTCTAAATAAAAAAAGAAGCCAACTTGCTATTCGAGGTATCTTGGTAGATGGTATATGGATCGATTCTCCCTGCTTGGTGAAAAGTGAGTTTTTATCTCATTTTAAAAGGCGTTTTGATCAACCTCAGGTTTCTCGCCTTCATTTAGATATGGACTTTCCTTATAAGTTGAATCTTGACCAACAAGCTGATTTGGAAAATGATGTTACTAAGGATGAGATAAAAAGGGCGGTTTGGGATTGTGGGATAGATAAATCCCCTGGTCCGGATGGGTTCACGTTTGGATTCTATCGACGGTATTGGAAATTTATAGAAAATGATGTGGTGGAGGCTATATATTATTTCTTCCAACATGGGCCATTCCCTAAAGGTGGAAATTCTTCTTTTATTACTTTGATTCCGAAAACTCGTGATGCTAAAATGGTTAAAGACTTTAGACCTATTAGTTTAATTGGGAGTTTGTACAAAATTATTGCTAAGATTTTGGCTAATCGTCTTGTGGTTGTTTTGGGGGATATTGTGAATGAGGTTCAATCGGCTTTTGTTGCGGATATGCAAATCCTTGATGGCCCTTTCATTTTAAACGAGCTATTGCATTGGTGTAAGTCGAAGAAGAAACAGTCTATGGTATTTAAGGTTGACTTTGAGAAAGCATATGATTCGGTTCGGTGGGACTATTTGGACGATGTTTTGAAAAAATTTGGTTTTGGTGAAAGGTGGTGTGGTTGGATACAAAGCTGCCTTAGATCATCTAGAGGCTCGGTTATTGTGAATGGAAGTCCTACAGGGGAATTTCAGTTTCATAAAGGTCTCAAACAGGGTGATCCTCTCTCTCCTTTTCTGTTTATATTGATAATGGAAAGCCTTCATATTTCATTTCAAAGAGTGGTGGATGCAGGTATGTTCAAAGGAATTTCTATGGGTTCATCCTTGCAACTTTCACATCTCTTTTATGCTGATGATGTTGTTTTTGTGGGTCATTGGAGTGACTCAAACATTAATACTATAGTTCAAGTGTTGGAATGTTTTCATCGAGCTTCGGGTCTTTGTATTAACATGAATAAAAGCAAACTCATGGGGATATCTGTGGCTATCGATAAAGTTGATCAGGCAGCTGCGAAGATTGGTTGTGTGACTCTTAAACCGCCTTTTTCTTATTTAGGCTCGAAAGTTGGTGGCCTTATGTCTCGCATTCAGTCTTGGAATGAGATTATAAATAGTATTGTTGCTCGTTTATCAAAATGGAAGATGAAGACTTTATCGATAGGTGGTAGATTAACGCTTCTCAAGTCGGTTTTAGGTTCGATGCCTATTTATCATATGTCGATATTCAAAGTTCCTATGAAGGTTTTACAAAGAATTGAGTCTATTCGTTGTCATTTTTTTAATGGTGTAGATCATAATGGTAAAAAGTCGATATGGGTGAAATGGAGTAACGTGTTGGCCTCTAAAGAGAAAGGAGGATTAGGTGTGTCGAGTTTATATGCGTTGAATAGAGCTCTTATGTTTAAGTGGGTGTAGCGCTTCCTCACTCAAAGTTCGTCGTTGTGGGCGAGGGTTATTAAAGGGATTCATGGTGATGATGGGAAAATTGGTAAGAATTCTAAATCTTCATACCCGTCTATATGGTTAGATATTGTTCGTGAGGTGGAGCTGTTCAAGAATAAGGGTACTGATTTGATTGGTTTTATTCATAAAAAGATGGGTAATGGGGCTTATACGTCGTTTTGGGAGGATGTGTGGAGGGGTGATGTTGCGTTTAAATGCCTTTATCCTAGAGTGTATGCATTGGAGTCTTGCAAGAGTGTTTCTGTTGCTTCGAAACTGTCCCATGTTAATATGGGTTATTCTCTTCGTCGAGCCCCAAGGGGAGGTCCAGAACAATTTCAATTCTTAGATATGTTGGCGAAGTTGGAGGGTATTTCTCTCGTTGATATGAGGGATAGGTGGGTTTGGTCATTGGAGGGCTCGGGAGAATTATCCGTTGCATCGGTTAGAAGGTTGATTGATGATCGTATGTTGCCGGAGGTCTCTTCCAAGACTTGTTGGATTAAAGCAGTGCCTATTAAAGTAAATGTTCATGCATGGAAAGTAAGGTTAGATTGTTTACCTACTAGGCTGAATATTTCTAGAAGAGGTATGGATATTGATTCTATTCTATGTCCTACATGTGGTAAGGCGGTGGAATCGTCTAGCCATATTTTCTTCGCTTGCCATATAGTTAGAGAGGTTTTTCGTAAGATATCTTGCTGGTGGGATGTTATTCACACGGAGGTGTCTTCATATGAAGAGTGGCTAGATTGGCTTTTGAACCTTCGGCTTCACGATAAGTATAAACAGTTACTCGAAAGAGTTTGATATATTATGTGGTGGCATGTTTGGAATTTCCGCAATAAAAATATTTTTGGTTCCGATCTTCCTTCGAAGGCATTGCTTTTTGAAGATGTGATGTATCGTTCTTTGAATTAGTGTCGTTATAGATGTAAGGCTTCTTTTAGTTGGATTGATTGGCTTAAAAATCCTCATCTTGTTATTTTATAATTTTCTAGCTAATTGCTAGTTGTTTTTAATAATATCCACCGTTCAAAAAAAAAAATGAAAACTTTGATCTCATGCAATTTTTCCGGGTTTAGATCGACTCTTTTCCAAGAAACCAATTTTTCCAAAGCTTTTCTTGAGATAAACTAAGTGTTTGCCAATGAAAGAGTGATACACTGAGCCAATCCCTCAATAGCGAAACATGTTCTAGTGATCTTTATTTGATGATCTCACGCATGGTCGGTATTTAATTCATTTGTGACAAGTCTTTGATGTGGTCAAGGAGTCCAATGGTGGCTTAAGAGTAAAGCTACTAAAGCCATCGCTTTAGGCACCAGAATATTTAAGACCCTCGATTTTCTAGTGCCCTTTATGAATATATAGTCGGTCACATGTTTTTTTTGGCATCATCTTGAGGTTTCGATATATAGAAGGCCCCTATTACTAATTATTAAGGATGTTTGCTTATTTTTTGATTATTTTTTTAAATCAATACCATTAAGTCCTTATTTCAGTTGAAGAAATACGACCAGGTCTATCTTTTTATTATTACAAAATAATGAATTAAGCTCATTTAATGCTACAAATTCTAATGAATTTTAGCTGATACTGTAAACAAGTTACACATTTTAAGAATCACTCATGCATAGTGTCTTAATAAACGAACAAGAATAACCTATTTTTCAAAAAACAATCATGAACACTAAGTCCATTTAAGTGTTCAGATTAGTTTGTTTGTTCGGTTAAACCAAAATTTACGAACTCGAACAAGCCTCTTTCGTGTTGGTTCGGTTATTTAGCTCTACTTATAGATTATAATAAAACGAAGTTTAGTTTTTTCTCTTTCTTATATTATTTTTCTCAATCTTCAATAAACTCTTAGATTTTTATCATGTTTTTGGTTTGACAATTAGACGTTTTATTAATCCAATGATTCGAAAAAGTAATATTAAGTAGATAGATAAAAAAAAAAAATTTGAAAATGCCTCGTATTTAAATTTCGCTTTAGGCTTCCATTTGAGCCGCCCCTGGGACGTGGTAATAATTTTGTGTGTTGGTATATTAACGAAGATTGTTACATGCAATAATTTGGTTTAGGAGACAATGGGCTTCTAACAGAAGTCATTAGCCCGTTACTTCCATTTGGGCTCAGTCACTAATCATGTATAACAAGCCCAATAACCAACATTAGCAAACTAGTTTACAACAAAGCATTTTTTGATATATAAGTTTACGAAAGTTTTTATTGATATAAGCTTCTACAAGTCAAATCTAATAGAGATGAGTAGAGTATGTAATAGGTCAGATTTATAATAGTTGTCAATTTAGTTTAATTTGATATAAACAATGTTGTGGAATGCCCGAGCGTTACGCTGGAATACATTTCTTATATTAGATAGTTTAAAGGTTTAAGGTTATAAATTTTTTGATAGAAAATGTTTTGCAGCTTCACTTTTTATTATTTATGCTCCTTTTATAATAAGGTGTAAGTAATTCTTCAAAAACTTAATATCACACTAATATAGAAAAAGACATTGTTATGTGATTTCAGGTAAAATAATGATATGCTCTTAACCATCACACCAAGAATACATGATAAATGTTAAAAAGGGTAAATTCTCAAATTAAATTTTTGTTAGTTAAAATTAGGGAGAATTTTTAATATTACATAAGTTTAAATAAAGTAAAAGATAGAGAAACTTAAAGAAGCTAAATTGTAAATTATTATATTATTACCTCTGTTGTAAAAATAGGCCCAGGCGGTTGATTAATCGGCGTATAATCGCTGATCGGTCACTAAGTGCTCGGATTTATCATAATCGGCCTATTTAATTGGTTTGGTCAAAGATCGCTTAAAAATGGGTCAACTAACCGATTAATCGGACAAAATCGGTCTAATCGGATTAATTGGACAAAATAGCCTAAAAATCGGTCAACAAAATCGCTTAAAAATTGGTCAACAAACCGATTAATCGGACAAAATCGGTCAAAGATCGCTTAAAATGGTCAACAAACCGATTAATATCTATGTTTGACTTTGAACTTTGAAAAATTATGTATTATGTTTATATTTGAACACTTGAAATATTTGAACTTTGATGCACTATGTTTATCTCATACATATAATATAATAACTAAAATTACAATTTGGGCATAAAAAATCCAATCCGATTAATCCTCGATTAATCCTCGCCTAACCGATTAATCGCTAGACCCTCCAATAAGTATAGATTTAATAATAAGGTCTAGCTATAACAAACTCGCAAAACATTTTTATAAAAAATAAAAACGATAAAAACGTAACTTCAACTTATAACATAAGCCTAAGCTTTTTTTTTTTTTTTTTTTTTTTGAACAGCGAACTTTATAAAAGAAAAAGAAAAAAAGTCTAGCAAAGAACTAGACTAATACAAATACATGGGGCTTTGAAGCCACTCAACCCAATTAATACAAAATTTTGGGTTTCGTTACTTTTACCATGTAGAACACGACTCACTTCTATATCATACAAAGAAACACAAACATGATGACACTCACAATCATATTAAGAACAAGAAGAGTATGTGGATCGTATGGTTAAACTTTGGGTCTAATGATTATCACTTTTGAAAGAAATAACACAAAGACAATGGGAACACACACACACTCTCTTTACAATGAATAAATGAGGCACCTCTTTAGCAGAGTGTGTGTGTGCGTGGTTATATGTTTCACAGCCAACCAAGATGGGCTTGGTGGGCTTTAATATGGATTTTGGTGTGGGCTTAGAAATTGTATTACACTTATACAAAGTAACTAATAACTAAACTAATACTTCTAGCCCACTTTACTTAGTACATATTATACATGACACTTAGTTCAAGCTAACAATGACCATCACTTCCTAAATAGCATTAAAATAAATGCTAACAATCTCCCCCTAAGGGATGGTCATTTCAATGATGCTCCCGTGATTGGTCTCTTGCATTTGACATCTTGAACTTTGTGTGTCAATGTATAATATTCTTCAATTAATGTTCCTTCATGCACTGTGATCTTCAAAGAATCGACTTTTGGTAGTTCTTGTCTTGATCTACTTCTTCTGTCTGGATGCGTCGTCGTTGTAGATGATGATGGTGGATGGACTTTCGTCGGTACCTGCATAAGACAGTTAGCAATAAATCGTCCAGCGGCCATCATGTCGTGAGGCAAGATCTTTTAGATCTCATTAAGACTCATACATCTTGTATCCTTTTGATGAACACAAGTGTATTTCATTGGAAGTGTTCCTAAGAGATCTTTTGATGAATCTCATGTTTCTAGACTCAATTATGTGCGATTTGGTTTTAGTCGTCGGAGGCATGGAGCAGAGTGCCACCTTTTCAATATCAACACATCTCGGAGTGAGAGGCCGATAGATTATGCAGTGTTCTCCGTGAGAAATGAAACAAATATCTTTTGAGAGATATCTGAGTGGATAGGAGGGATGGTGCAATGCGTCACTGGGTCCATGACGTCTTGTCTTCAATATCAGTATCACCTTAGTGAGTACCGATAGCAGATGTATTGACCCGGTTTCTGCCCTAAGTTTTCATGGAGGGCTATTTCTTTTCACCCTTACAAAAACTTTTCTTTTTAATTCGTCAACCCCTTCTTTCTCTTTTCTCATTATACTCCTTTTTTCAATCTTACCTAAGGACTTCTAATGCTAAGCTATTGGAATTGTCCTTGGGTAGATCCCTCCGGTTCTGGCGGATCATTGGACATAACCTAGCCATAATCACCTTATTACTCCATGATTATCCTAGATTATTTGTCACATGCCATTAAACCTTGTGAAAATCTCTCAACGTGTTTATGAGAAAACACATTTTGTTAACACATCGAGAGTTTTGCATTTTTGAAACACTCCCCCTTCACATGTGCTCATGCAATTTTTAAATAAACTGCACATGTCGGGTAGAGTTCGCACATTTGAAATGATCGACTTTCAATGAACACGACCTTCGCGAGACACGCTTACATCACTAGTTAGACTAGTTTGAAATTATTACCCGTCCCGGTCATATTCAATGATCATCTCTCGAATTGGTACATTCTACTCAGACAAGTCCTTTGCGAGACACGCTTACATCACTGGTAAACCAGCTTGAAATTATTACCCGTCCCGGACTAGTCTTTTCGATAACGGACAGTTAGTTTCGTCAATTCGAGGGTTGTTCTGAGTCTTGAGATTCAAACCGCGAAGACTTTTAGATCACATTTTAATCACGTCCTCTCCCCCATATATTTAAACACTTAATCTCCCCCTCAAAAATAGCATGAAGTGGTATTTTTGAAAACAGTTGATTAAAATGAAACTTTTTGTGGAGATACGGACTGATTTTAGCATGAAAATGGAACATTTTTCTTTTTTATACTCCCCCTTAATCATAGCATTTTATTAAACATTTGAGTTTAAAAGCATTTAAGGGTCTTCGAGGGAGTCATTGTGAGCACAAAATTTATAGAAAGACTTTGAAAAATCTTTTTGAAACAATTTTGATTAAGTGCTCACTGGTTTAGCTTTTTGCCATTAACATTGCGAGTTCTGATAAGAAATAATCAGAAGTTGTGGAAAACTAGAAGGGGGGGTTGAATAGTTTTATGTCTTTTTAATTTTATTATGAAAACCTTTGTTTATTTTTAAAACACTTAGATTCAAGTTTGTATGAAAAATAAAACTTGAACCTTATTATTAGTTATATATGTATTCTTTTAAATTGATTGTAAAAGTTTTGGTTTCTTGAATGGATTTTCAAATTGATCTTTATGTGAAGTCGACCTCTAATTAATACTAGCAATTATATAAACCTATTTGTATGAAAGTAATGCCGATGCAAGTAAAGAAATAAATAAGGTATGGAAAGATCTAACCGAGACACGAGAGATTTATAGTGGTTCGGCTACAAGGACACCTTCCTTGCCCTACTCCACTCCCCGAGCACACCTTGCTCGAGAGTTTTCTTCACAACTTCAATAAGCTCCCTTATGGCGGAGAAAACCGTACACAACTTTGGCTTACACGGGTTTAACGACACAAAGCTAAATGTCGAGTTCTAATCGTAGCTAGAACCAATCTCACAACTTCACAACACAACTTCTTCACAACTTATTCACGACTACTTCACAACGGCTTCACGACTGCTTCACGACTTCTTCATGACTTCTTCACGACTTCAACACGACCGCTACACAACCTCTATGATGCGGCTTCACGACTTCAACACTATGTCTTCATGACTAAGACTTCACGACTTCAACATGTCCGCTACACAACCTCTATGCTACGGCTTCACGACTTCAACACTAGGACTTCACGGCTTCAACACGAACGCTACACAACTTCTATGCTACGGCTTCACGACTTCAACACTAGGACTTCACGACTAGGACTTCATTGCTTCAACACGACCGCTACACAGCTTCTATGCTATGGCTTCACGACTTCAACACAAGAACTTCACGACTAGGACTCCACAACTTTAACACGACCGCTTCACAGCTTCTATGCTACGGCTTCATGACTTCAACACAAGGACTTCATGTCTTCTAAGCTACGGCTTCACAACTTCTACACCACGGCTTCACGACTTCTACACTTTGACCTCACAACTTCTATACCACAACTACTTATACAACATCTTCACTACTTACACACAACACTAATCTACAACATACACCTTACATACAAATGAATGAATGATTTACAAACTTTGTTAAACACACAACTTAAGTAACAAAATGATACTAAGTTGTAATACTTCTAATCTTGATTGATAGAAGTATTCTTCTTTTGCACTTGGATGGTGGAAGCTTGGATCACTTGGAAACCAATGCTTAAGATTACATGATCAAATGTTTATTTAAGATATGAAATGAGATCTACAACAGAAAGTTTTAGTGCAAAAGGGTTGAGAAAAAATCCAGGAGAAGGCTTGTATTTATAGGGAAAAATCTGGACAGCTGGAGCCTACTAGAGCGGGGGCGGTCCCCTTAATTATTAAGGGGGCCGCCTAGTAAAATTAAGGGGGCCGCCCCTACTGAACGTTGGCCAATTTTGTCCTTTTGTGGGGAAGGTTTTTCTGGAACATTTTAACTGATTTTGGTTAAAAATTTGATTTCATATTTTTATAAAAGATTAAACATTTTTATTTAATGCCAAAAATGTTTTTCAAAAATATATAAAATGTTTTTGATGTTTTATAAAAAATCTAGTTTTTAAGAAAATGTTCCTTTGATCATATAATGCATTAAGCATTAGTTCATTCATACCTTAAGTGATTTTAGTTGTAGAAGAGAATATTTACAACTAAGTACTTGTTTAATTTATAAGTTTATGTTTTAATGAGTTTACATTTTGTGATCATCAAAACATAGAGATATGAATAAATATTGATAATGTTTTTAGGCATTTATTTATGTCAACAGAAGTCATTCAATGTAGCCTTTAGTATGAAATCTTTTCGAGTTGGAGTACTCGGGCCACGATAAAAGATTTCACAACAAAGCACGGGTCTCGTACTGAAATGTACGAAAGCCTTAAATGAAGAAAAATTTGAGAAACGACATGTTTTAGAAAAACATAAAAAAGAACTCTCGCTTAAGCATCTGTACATGCCCGTATCATTGTTGAATGACATTTCTAGATACGTACAGAATATTGATTAGACAAGAGACATGTCGTGAGAAGAATATTTTTGGTTTTTGATGTTTTATATTTTTTATGGCTTTTTGAAATTTTCTGTATTTACATTATTAATTTTGAACAAGTATATATTTACAAAAATATTTACATGCGAAGCTTTTTGATATAAATCAAGAAGATTCGAGAAGAATTTCTAACTCTTCGGGAGTTAGGCTTCGCATTCCAATTCGACGAACTAAGTTTTCAAACCGCTCTTTTGGGAGGGCTTTAGTAAATAGATCGGCGAGCTGGTATTCAGTCTTCACGAAAAACAATTCAACAGTACCCTCTTCAACGTGCTCTTTGATGAAGTGATAGCGGACTCTAATATGCTTGGTCTTCGAGTGTTGCACTGCGTTGCACGAGATGGCTATGGCACTTTTTGAATCGCAATACAAAGGTATGCGGTTGAAAGAGAAACCATAATCTGTTAGTTGTGTCCTCATCCATAGAACTTGGGCACAACATGCAGATAGAGACACATACTCGGCTTCTGCTGTTGATAAAGCAGTGCAGTCTTGTTTTTTTGACGACCAGCCTACTAGCTTTTCTCCCAGAAATTGCGCTCCGCCTGATGTACTTTTTGCTGTAACTTGACAACCGGCATGGTCTGCATCTGAAAATGCTATTAGTGTAAACTCCGAATCCTTCGGATACTAAAGTCCCATGTTAATGGTTCTTCGAAGGTATCGAAAGATCCGTTTAACCTCTTGGAGGTGAAGTTCGGTAGGCCTTGCCTGAAACCGTGCAAGTAAACAAACAGCAAAATGTATATCTGGTCTACTGGCAGTTAAGTACATGAGAGAACCAATCATGCTCCGATATTTCTTTGGATCCATGGGTTTCCCATTTAGGTCAGCGCCTATTTTTGGTGAAGTGACCATCGGAGTACCAACAGAGTCACAATTGTCCATTCCATGTTTTTTCAAAATCTCAATTGTGTATTTAGCCTGATTAAGAAAAATACCACGTGGGGATTGATGAATTTGTAAGCCTAAAAAGAATTTTAATTCACCCATCATGGACATTTCGAATTTGTTTTTCATGAGATTTTCAAAATGTTTTGAATGTTGCGGATTAGTGGACCCAAATATTATGTCGTCCACATAAATCTGAACAATCAAAATATCATTTTTGTATTTTCTTGTAAACAAGGTTGGATCAATTGTTCCTTTGGTGAAATTATTTGACAATAAGAAAGATGATAACTCGTCATACCACGCCCGTGGGGCTTGTTTCAAACCATAGATTGCCTTCTTTAGCTTGTAGACGTATTCCGGATGATCTTTGTCAACGAAACCGTTTGGCTGACTCACGTACACTTCTTCTTTCAGAGTTCCGTTCAAGAAAGCTGTCTTGATGTCCACCTGATAAACCGTGATGTTCTTGTGAGCCGCATAAGCTAAGAAAATCCTGACTGCTTCAAGCCTTGCAACTGGTGCGAATGACTCTTCAAAATCTATCCCTTCTTCTAGCCTGTATCCCTTTGCCACCAGACGAGCTTTGTTGCGAATTACAGTCATTTCTTCATCCTTTTTGTTTTTCTATAACCACTTAAGATCAATAACGAGTTTGTCAATTAGGTAGGAATCAACGATTTTGAGAAAGTCCTTGAGATGTTGATTAGGATCTTCGGAACGAAGTCCATGGAATGCGCATCCGCTTTGCACCAACCGGATGGTGTCGGATCGCAAGGGAGTGACATTGGCTCCTTGAGTGAGCTCAATGGTGTTTCGATAGCCATGGTGGCTAGGACGGGAGTAGTCTCCTAAGGTACGGGCTCTAGGAGGTGGGTTGTTAGGATCGAGGATATTACCACCTTCCATGATGTCGGATGGTAATGGTTACGAACAAAGAAACGAAGAAAAAATATAGACTAAAGAAAAACCTAGAAAAATAAAATAAAAATCTCACTAGAAAGGAATCTAGTGAGTAGACCTAATAAAATAAAATTTCAACCTAAACAATAACTATTCCCCGGCAACGGCGCCAAAAACTTGATGCGTGGTTTTGCGACCTTACAACAGGTTTTACCTCTCGAGGGATCTCAAGAGGCTTGCAATCCCCACCAGGCAGTGTACCTGACCGATGTAGTATAGTGTAGTGGCAAGTACCGGGGGATTGATCGTTCTCTAGGGGAATAGTGTCGTTAGGATTGAAAAACTACTCTAATAGGTCTAAGGGTGAGGGAAGATTCTTTTTGTATTTTTATATTTTTATAAAAGCAAGTAAAATCTCGGGTTTGAAGGAGTGGGCGGAATTAGTTGCTAGTCAACTAACCCAAATAACTACAATTGCAAGTAAAATAAAATAACTGAAAATAAAAAGGTTGTGGAAATTATATGGAGAGAAATGTGTTTACTTAGATTTCCTTACTCCCTAACTATCTTTTACCGGTTGATTAGTGTGTATTAATTGCGTGGATGACGGGTGTATTCCTTAATACCAATCGTGGGGTGGCGTACGTACTTCCCCAACTCTACAAGCTCCTACTTCACTCCTATGTCGATCCGGCTAAGAAGCTCCTAACATGGGATCACTAGAATTCGCTCATGCATTAAATACAACCATAAAAACCTTAGTACGCATTGGTTCATGTTTCTTAAGACGTTCAAGCAAGTTACCGTATAGGAGGTTAGCCAGTTTTCTTAAGCCTAACATCGATAAACAATCATCCAATACAATTAATAACACACCAACAACCAATAATCAATAGTTAGGTTTCATTAGATCTAAGCAAACACAAGATAAATCTAGCCTAGCATGTTAAATAAAAGACAAGAACAAGATATAATCAAACAACACATAGACATATTGAATGATTAATTGATTACTTATCTTCAATTGAACATGGGAGATCCAAGGGTATAAAACCCTTAAAAATGGCAGAAAAATCGTCTTAGGGTTTCTCCTCACAAAGTTGCACACTAATGACTAAAAATTATGAAAATATATATAGGAAAACAGATCTGACGGCGTCACGTTATAGAGCTGACGCCGTCACCTCGCCGCGGTTAGGGTTTCTTGATGGCCTTCTTGACGCTGTCCCCTTTTAATCCTCCAAAATCCTCTCTGGCGCGTCAAGGGTTGACGCCGTCAGGCTTGGGCTTGACGCTGTCAAAGGTACTATTTCAGCAGATTTTGAGACTTTGTCGTTTTATTCACTTTTATGCTCCAAAAACGTCCAAAATGCTTCCTTTTCCAGATTTCTTCTCCAAAGTACCTAAAATGACAAAAGGAACGATTTAGGGCAATATTTGATCAAATAAATACGATTTAGGGCTTAAATGACCCCCTAAAAGCGGTACACTTTTCGCTTCATCAAATACCCTTACACTTGAGATTTGCTTGTCCTCAAGCAAATGCGCTTTTATTCTAATCAAAATACAAGTTAGGGGTCATTTAACGCTAATATAAAAGTAATTACAACAAATAGTCGTTCCACTTTAATCATAATAGGCACGGAGATTACAAACTAGCACCTCACAAGTAGTGTTTAGATACTCACATCTCTCAAGTGTCATAAAAGTATATCTCATAAATGAAAATGAATAATATCTCTCACTACCTGTCATAGCAAATAGATTACCATAGGCTTGGGAAAGGATCAAAAACCTCCTCCACTAGGCGTAAGCACCTAAGATAAACTATCAAAGAGGGCTTTTAAACGGGTTATAACGTTAGGTGTAGGGATATGATAAACACGGTTTTGTTGGATAAAGGATATTTTACTGGTGGCGAGTTAAAGATCTTGATTAATTACATGTACAATATGGCGTTGCTAAGCCAAGACTAGACTCGACTTAAGCTAATGAAAAAAATAACAAAAAGATAAAATAAACATAAAATGAAACGGGATGGTAGTCCGTATGTTTTTTTTTTTTTTTTTTTTGCATACACTCTTGCCCTACCATCCAAAATAATACATCGTAGGGGGGTTGTATCCCCCTTACACTTGAACTTTTACATAACTTTACAATTAACTATTCTAATGACTCGAATTAAGATAATCGAAACACTTGGAGTACTTTTAAAATATTTAGCACATATGGGGGTAATAATGTTGTTCTTCCCCATTACTCCATTACACTAGTACTTTACCCATGAGTCCCAATCGTCCCAAAACAATATGTACAAGGATATGACTCGACTTAGCAACCATGTAATCAATTAGATAATTAACTTGGGGTTTAAACAAATGTTGTCACAATAATGCACTAAAGATGAGTGCATACAAGGTAGGCTAAGGGTGTGTTTGATTACCACTTAATAAGATGATTCAGCACTGATTAATCAAAACTAAATCGGTCAGAGTGTTTGGATGTAAAAGACTTGGCCACTGGATCATTAATGTTGCACTGACCGATTATGCGTGACAACCTATGCAAAATCATTCAGCGTGCTAGACATTCACTCAAATACCCTTTAAATATTTCAGCTCTCTTCACGTGGTCCCCTCTGCCATCTATGATTCTATTCAATTTGAAAATCAATTACTGTAAATTTTATTTTATTACCACACTTTATACTTTTAATAATAATATATATAAATTTTTTTTTCTTAAAGTTTTTTTAAAATGTTTTTTTTTAATTTTTTTTTGAAAATATTTTTTCAAAATTTTATTTTTTCGAAATTATTTTTTCCAAAAAAAATTTTAGAAAAAAAAGATTTTCGAAAAAAAAAAATTTTGAAAAAGTTTTTTTTTTTTCTTTTCCAGCTATTACAAAAAATTTTATTAGAAAAATTAATTTTTTTTTCAAAATTAATTTTTTAAGAAAAATTATTTTTTTTACAAAATTTATTATTTTAGAAAGATAAATTTTTTTTCGAAATTAATTTTTATTTTCGAAATTAATTTTTGTTTAGAAAAATTATTTTTTTTAAATTAATTTTTTTTTCGAAATTAATTTTTTTAGAAAAATTAATTTTAAAGTTTTTTGAAAATTTTTTTTCAATTTTTTTTTTATTTTTTTTATACTTTTTTTTTTCATAATTTTATTTTTTCGAAATTATTTAAAAAAAAATCAGACAGAAGGTTAAATTGGTAATTTTAGGCAACTCAGATTACTCATTCAGAACAAACATCAAACAATCATTTTCACTCAGAATCAGGTTCACTCAGCATCTTGGAATCATTCAGCAGCTCTGATTCATTCAGCACTAAATCATATTTTTTATCAAACAGCCCCTAAGGCGATTTGGGTGTACATTTAAGTGGGGTGTAAACAAATTCTTCCTTTAAGTAAAATGCTTAAAGGTAGAAACGAAAAGATAGGCTCTGAGGAGTGTACTAGGGGTATCGTGTACTAAAAATGAGTACAACGCAAAGGGTGTGGGAGAATTACTTGACCAATGTAGCCAATGTAATTATAACAAAAACACAGGTGTAAAACAATGGGTTAATCCTAATGCCTCTTATCATGTAGTAAATCTAACTACACGAATGTAGTCTCACTTGTGGCCTCGGAATGGTCCTAACGCAAGTTCTAGAATCTAAGTGCTATCGGTACACACATCATAGCATAAATGCTTTTCCTACCAATTCTAGGGGCGAACCTCACATATTTGGGGGTGGAAAATTTTTTAGTGGTACGGTTTTGTGCTAGTCATATAACTCCTATCCGTGAGACGCTCATTAAGACCAAAGTTTCACTCCTAAGTGTTGTAAAAAAATTTAAATTTGGCACTAAAATTGCCCTAACAAGTATTTCTCTCAGTTTTATTACACATCTACCATTAAACAAACGAAAAATCAAGCGTAATAGCATTCTCTAAGGTATCGTACTTTCCCCCCCCCCCCCCTTACACTTAAGATGAACATTGTCCCCAATGTTCAAATAACAAGATGTAAAAGTAAATAAGGTAAAAGAATGAAATCAAATACTCCCCTGATTCGCTCGGTGGATAAAGGGGTAACATGGTTAGATCTTATTCCAAGGTAATGTTGAAGCTTCAAGATTAAAGCAGCGACAAAAGCTTGATTCCACATACATCTCCTTGTCCAAAATAACCTGTTAAACCTGAGAAAACAAACACGAAAACCTGCATAACATCGGCGGGATAAATCTGTATAAGGATATAATGCTTGTGGAATGATTATTTTGCAGATTCCTGGAGTTTATAAGTTAGAGATTTAATAAAGCATTTTATGATTCCGGAAGAAAAACAAAACTTTCAAAAATTTCAGAAAATTAAAACCTGACGCCGTCAGGTTGTAAAGCCTGACGCCGTCAGAAATGATCTGACATAATTCTCATGTTAAGTTTCCGGAAAATTTCTGGAAAAACCTATACCTTACTTCCTGGAATTCCTGCAAAATATCATTATGACTCGATACAAGCATTTGACTCAAACAAATACTAATATGTATGTTAATTTATTATTGTTACGATTTATGTTCATTTGTTCTAATAAACCGATTTGGATTTCCCTTACACTTATCGTTTTGCAAAATACCTTTATATGTAGTTAAGACGAAGTTAAAAACAAGATAAAGCATTGTCACAATTTTGTTTCAAACATGAATCAATAAAAATAAAAATTAAACATACATACGGAAGCAAATAAAATCAAACAAACAAATAAATAAACACACAAAGCAAATAAAGTTTGGGTTGCCTCCCAAGAAGCGCTTTTCTTTATTAACGAGTCTTGTAGCTAGACTCAAAGTCACCGTACATTACGTGACTCCATCATTGGTCACGGTTTCTAGGCCATTCTCATTTCCGGTTTTATATTCCGGTCCTAATTTCAAACAATCCTTGTAGAAACCGGATATCCTTTCCATAACATAGTCTACCCCTTACTTCTATCTCCATCATTCCTATAGTAGACTGCTTGCTTAAGCTCCTTCTCAACATTTGACAAGTGTTGGAATTGCTCTATCTTATATGGCATTTGGTAGTTTACCTCATCGGTCTCATCCTTAAATCTAACTATCCCTAAGAGAGGTTCATAAGTCATTCTAGAGACCTCAACAAATGGTTTTCCAAAAACTACTTGAGTTAAGCATGCATCGATTATTGGGCGGATATCTTATACAATTACAAAGTCGGTGGCATAGGTGAAGTTTCCTACATAAACCGGTAATCCCTTAACTCTTCCCGTGAAGTTACTCATCCAACCCTTATCAGGGAGCATCCTATACCCAAGTTGATTTTTCATTATCAAGTTGTAGTGGGCTCTAGTCATGATGTTTATGGGCGATATAAGGTCGATGTAAGCTTTCCACACATGTTAATGTCCGATGTTGCATGGTATGTTGAGATTAGAAGGGTCGCCCATTTCTATAATTGGTCTACCTAGGAAATATGGTGTCTCGGGGTCATCGAATAAGTCTGTATGATATGCGCGCTCTTCCTTAGTGGGTAGCCTATTGAAGTAGTCCTCATCATCATCTACTTTTTCAATCTCACTTTTCCTAACTTCTTTATCAACCTCGACTTTCTTAACCTCATCCTCAGGTTCACTATTATCCTCATTCCTATCAATTGGTTTAATAGTGACAATGTTGACGAAGTGGACATGTTTGGATGAAGAGGGGTCTTTTACTTGGGGTCCGCTATTTGTGTTCCTAGCGTCCTTATGTGGAGGTGATAGCACTTGGTTATCTAGGGCTTTCAATAAGTTGTCAATTTTATTGGTCATCTCCGTTTGTTGTTGATTGAATTCGGATACGAATCTAGCTATCCGAGCTTCTTGAGATGCCATAAATTTGGACATCAATCCTTCAAGATTATTGGTACTACCATAATTGTTGGAAGGATTGTTATTGAAAGTACGGTTTGGGGATGAACCGCTTGATTGGAAACGATTAGGTGGGTTGGAAGAATTGGTTTGTTGTGCGTTTTGGTTTTGTTTCCACCTAAGGTTTGGGTGATTTTTCCATGAGGGGTTGTAGGAATCACCGTAGGGGTTTGGCTCGGGTTTGAAAGTGTACCACTTGTCTCCCGCTCCGTCGGTACGCGAGGATGCGTAGTCCGCAAAAGCTTGTTCGGGGAGTTCCACGCAATCACGAGTGTCGTGGGGAACACTACATAATTCACACGAAGAAGTGATTTTGTTCACTTGGCTTGAAGGTTTAGGAGCCTCGTAGGATTTCATAAGAAACTTGACTTGGTCTTCAAATTCTATGATCCTACGGTCGGAAGTGCTTGAAGTGTTCGAAGGCAAAGATATTGCCTTGACCGTTTTATTCAAATCACGGGGATCATTCCAACTTTCGTTGTCATAAAGAGCAAGATCTTCCAAGAGAGCCCATGATTGTTCCGCACTTAGATCACGTAGCTTACCACCGGCCGATTGGTCAATGGTTTGCCTCGTGGAGAGATTGATGTGGTCATAGAAGATTTGGACTTGGAGCCAAAGTTCTATGCCATGGTGAGGGACTTTTTGGAGTAAGTCCTTGAATCAAGTCCATGCCTCGTAGAGGGTTTCGCCTTGACGTTGTTGGAACATCAAGATATCATTCCTTAGCTTGGTAGTTCTTCCTGGTGGGAAAAACTGAGCAAGGAAACGAGTGGTGAGATCATCCCAAGAGGTGATGGATCCTGCGGGTAGACGCTCTAGCCATTGACTAGCTTGGTCCCGCAGAGAGAATTGAAAGAGACGCAGTCGGGTCGTCTCTCGAGTGGCAACATCAAGGTCTATGGAATCAACGATTTTGAGAAAGTCCTTGAGATGTTGATTAGGATCTTCGGAACGAAGTCCATGGAATGCGCATCCGCTTTGCACCAACCGGATGGTGTCGGATCGCAAGGGAGTGACATTGGCTCCTTGAGTGAGCTCAATGGTGTTTCGATAGCCATGGTGGCTAGGACGGGAGTAGTCTCCTAAGGTACGGGCTCTAGGAGGTGGGTTGTTGGGATCGAGGATATTACCACCTTCCATGATGTCGGATGGTAATGGTTACGAACAAAGAAACGAAGAAAAAAGATAGACTAAAGAAAAACCTAGAAAAATAAAATAAAAATCTCACTAGAAAGGAATCTAGTGAGTAGACCTAATAAAATAAAAATTCAACCTAAACAATAACTATTCCCCGGCAACGGCGCCAAAAACTTGATGCGTGGTTTTGCGACCTTACAACAGGTTTTACCTCTCGAGGGATCTCAAGAGGCTTGCAATCCCCACCAGGCAGTGTACCTGACCGATGTAGTATAGTGTAGTGGCAAGTACCGGGGGATTGATCGTTCTCTAGGGGAATAGTGTCGTTAGGATTGAAAAACTACTCTAATAGGTCTAAGGGTGAGGGAAGATTCTTTTTGTATTTTTATATTTTTATAAAAGCAAGTAAAATCTCGGGTTTGAAGGAGTGGGCGGAATTAGTTGCTAGTCAACTAACCCAAATAACTACAATTGCAAGTAAAATAAAATAACTGAAAATAAAAAGGTTGTGGAAATTATATGGAGAGAAATGTGTTTACTTAGATTTCCTTACTCCCTAACTATCTTTTACCGGTTGATTAGTGTGTATTAATTGCGTGGATGACGGGTGTATTCCTTAATACCAATCGTGGGGTGGCGTACGTACTTCCCCAACTCTACAAGCTCCTACTTCACTCCTATGTCGATCCGGCTAAGAAGCTCCTAACATGGGATCACTAGAATTCGCTCATGCATTAAATACAACCATAAAAACCTTAGTACGCATTGGTTCATGTTTCTTAAGACGTTCAAGCAAGTTACCGTATAGGAGGTTAGCCAGTTTTCTTAAGCCTAACATCGATAAACAATCATCCAATACAATTAATAACACACCAACAACCAATAATCAATAGTTAGGTTTCATTAGATCTAAGCAAACACAAGATAAATCTAGCCTAGCATGTTAAATAAAAGACAAGAACAAGATATAATCAAACAACACATAGACATATTGAATGATTAATTGATTACTTATCTTCAATTGAACATGGGAGATCCAAGGGTATAAAACCCTTAAAAATGGCAGAAAAATCGTCTTAGGGTTTCTCCTCACAAAGTTGCACACTAATGACTAAAAATTATGAAAATATATATAGGAAAACAGATCTGACGGCGTCACGTTATAGAGCTGACGCCGTCACCTCGCCGCGGTTAGGGTTTCTTGATGGCCTTCTTGACGCCGTCCCCTTTTAATCCTCCAAAATCCTCTCTGGCGCGTCAAGGGTTGACGCCGTCAGGCTTGGGCTTGACGCTGTCAAAGGTACTATTCCAGCAGATTTTGAGACTTTGTCGTTTTCTTCACTTTTATGCTCTAAAAACGTCCAAAATGCTTCCTTTTCCAGATTTCTTCTCCAAAGTACCTAAAATGACAAAAGGAACGATTTAGGGCAATATTTGATCAAATAAATACGATTTAGGGCTTAAATGACCCCCTAAAAGCGGTACACTTTTCGCTTCATCACTAACACAACATTATTTTGTTCTTGCTCATCAATTCTTGGTAGAACAATTTCAATGAATGGAGTTGCTGGAGTAAATGTAGATGATGTTGATGTTGAGGGAGTTGGTGCGCCAGCTTCGAATGTTGTGGATGCATCTGGATGTGGTGGTGGTGGTGGTGGTTGTTTAGTGGGTGCAGCGGAATGTTGGTTAGATGCATTTTTCGAAGCGTCACCATAGTATTCATCATACATAAACTCGAAGAAATTATCCAGTTCTTGAGTTGTGGGTTGTTCGTCATGAATTGATTGAGCTCCTTGAGGTGCGAGTCCCGAATTGATATGTCCGGAAGTCATCGGGTTAAGCGCGGGTTCTAGAGCGAGTCTCTCAGAAGCCATTTGTGAAATTTCATCAAACTTCACATTCATCGTCTCCATTATCTTTTTCGTTCTCCTGTTATACACCCTGAATGCCCTCGAATTTTCAGAATAACCAATGAAGATTCCAATATCACCCTTAGCCTTCAACTTTCCCAGATCTTCTCTGTCATTTGTTGGATAACACAAAGCGCCAAATACATGAAGATAAGAAATATCTGGTTTTCGGTTGTTGACAAGTTCATATGGGGTTTTATTGAATCTTGGATGGATTAGGGATCGGTTTTGAGTAAAACAAGCAGTAGAAACAGCATCAGCCCATAAGAATAACGGAGCACTGGAATAAATCAGCATTGTGCGAGCAGCTTCCACAAGAGTTCTATTTCTTCTTTCAACTACCCCATTCTGTTGTGGAGTTCTGACAGCTGATGTCTGGTGAGTAATACCAGTTTCTTCAAAGAATGTTCTTAACTCCTGATTTACAAATTCCGTGCCATTGTCCGTTCTTACTATCCTAACTGGAGCTTGAAGTAGAACTTGAATACGCTTCAGAAAGGTGATGATGGTGCTCGGTGCTTCGTCTTTTGATCTCAGAAACTTTACCCACGTATATCTTGAATAGTCGTCAATAATTACAAGAATATATTTTTTCCCATTTATGCTTTGAACTCTCATTGGGCCACATAAGTCCATATGCAACAAATGCAACCTATCAACCGAACTAGGTACGGGTTTAGGTTTATATGTTGCCCTTTTGCTCTTGCCTTGCTCACAAGATGGACATAGGTGTTCTTTGGTGTATTTAAACTTTGGAAGACCGGAGACGATGTTGTCTTTGGCAAGCTTGTTGATTGTGTCAAAGTTCAGATGGGACAAACGTCTATGCCACAACCAGGATTTTGTTTCGCCTGCCCTGGTCATGAGACAAATAGGAGATGAAGAGGCCATTTGGTTTATGTCAATTGCATAAAGATTGGTGCCACGATCCCCAATCAAGAGATCATCCCCAACCAAATTCCTGACAAAGCAAGTGTTTCTCCTAAATGCAACCTCTAAATTAGCATCACAAAACTGCCTGACAGAGAACAGATTGTGTCCCAACCCTTCGACATAGTAAACCCGAGTGATCAAGTAATTTCCAAACCGAAGATCTCCATAACCCAGAATAGCTGCAACATGATCATTCCCAAACCGTACAGTCCCCATGAACTGCCACACAAAATTGATCAGCAGCTTCAGATTCCCGGTCATGTGCTTGGAGCAACCCGAGTCGACGATCCAAAGACAAATTTCAATGACCTGCAAAGAACAGATGATTTTGTATATGGAAACCGTTTAACATTTGGTTCCAAGGGGTTAGATGTAACAGGTGGAGTACACTTAGAGATGGTTTCCGTTGATGCATTGGGAACTATTTCTAATGTGCCATTCTTAGGTGCAAACATTCTACCCATTGGTTTCCATTCACAAAACTTAATGTGATCCTTAGGTAATAGGCTGCTAGTTGTTTTCCTAGCTTTTGCAATAAGTCTTCGAATGTATCTAGACTTAGCCCTAGTTACTGAAGGATTCTTTTTCTGTTCCGGCATATCATTCTTTTTCACATTATTAGAAACATTATCATCACAAGCATTTACAGACAAAGTTTTCTTTTGCATTAAACAATCAGAATCATTACATGCATTAGAAACAGAAGTCTTAACATTACAACTAGATGATACATGTTTCTTCTTGGAAAGCGGTAAATTCCTAGGGTGTTCTTCTACTTTCTTGCTTGCATTCTCAGAAACAGGCGGGACACTAGGTTTCTTGTTATTGCTCCTAGACTGTCTTCTGCTCCTAGAGTTGCTTTCTAATCCTATAGAAGGTAAGGCACACTCATTAGAATTTATGTTGTTGTCCTGAGATGTTGTTGTAGCAGTCCTAATCTCTTTTGGATTATCTTTCTTACTTATGTCTATCGCCCTATATGTTTTAGATGTAGAGGCAGACGCAGTATTGGGACTAATCCTATAAAGGCCAGGTGCTATTACATTAGTGTTCTTGACAACAACTTTCTCTTTTTGTTTCTCATTAGGCAAGGGGGTTGATGGTGCAATACCCGTAGTTTCCTCACCCTGCCCTTTTCGAATTGCGAGCTAAGACTTCAAAAAATCAATTTGACCTTGCATGTTTTTATAAGAGCGCTCATACGATAGTTTGTCATACTTGCATTCTTCCTTTTTCGTATCAAGTTGTTTAAAATATGTAACATTTTGCTTTTCAAGCTTAAAAAGCGCCTTTTCATATTTTGAAACAATTTCAGAAGTCTCATCTCGAAGTCTTTCATCATCTTCCACAGAATATGTTTGGTAAATAATAGACATAATGTCGGTCGATAGAGCTTCGAAGGAGAGAGAGTCATTTTGCTTTTCCAAAACTTTTATGTGTTTCAAGTATTCATTAGCTTCCTTCAGTAAGGATTTGTGGTCCTTAACAAATTCTGCTGACTCTTTCAAAAGATTATGTTCCACATTTTGAACAACCGCATAGATTGCACGAATATGTGGATTAATTTCCCTTTCAAAAATCCTTTTTAGTTCATCCTGAACACCTGAAAACCATTCCATCTTTTGACTGTTTGTTTTGGAAGCCACAATACTTTGAAGTTTTTCAATTCTCTGTTTAAGATCGACCAAATATAGTCTAGCTGCACTTGTTTCACAAGTGTTTTTAGATGCCATTTGTTCGATGTTAGACAGATGTTTTGAAACAGCTTTTTGTTTTGCGAAAACCACTGGTTTTTGAAAAAACAGAGGTGACTCCTTTTGAACAAGATGAACCCCAGCAAGTTTGTTAACTTCATTATAGTCAATGGGTTTTATTTCTCTGTTCAATTGTCGCATTTTCTTTCTACTCTCTTCTGAAAGCTTAATCGTCTCACTAGAATCATAAACCGGAGGAGGGTCATGGATAGCATTTATTAAATTACCATTATAAAGCACATTCTGTTCTTTTTGAGCTTTCTTGAGATTATAAGGGTTTTCATAACCAATAGCCACCTTTTTTATTGTATGTAAAATCGGGTTTGGATCGTTTATTAACAAGTTAACTGTTTATGTAGAATGACCCGTTTTTACAAGCAAATCTTCCAACTTTGCAATGGTTTCCTTTTTGTCAGTGATCTCTTTAAGAAGATCCTTTTCACGTTTTGAAAACCTTTCATTCAACTCATTCTTTTCTTTTTCAAGATTGGAATAAGTTGATTTTTGTTTTGAAAGTTGGTTGGTTAGTTCAGAAATTTCCTTGTTTAGAGATTTGATTTGGTTATTCAAATTAACATCTAGAGTGTCAAATTTGATTTGTAAACGTTTCTCTCTTAACTCAGAATCTTTTAAGCTAACCTCAAGTTCCGACTGTTTTTTGTTATGAAAATCATAAGCTCTTGCATTCACCTTATAACTCTCAAGCTCAGTGGTCAATTTTTCATTCGCGGCCTTTACATCGCGATTGATCTTTTTGACTTTTCAATTTCAATACTACAATTTTGCAATAATGATTCAAACATAGCACGTGTTTCCTCATCATTATCAGTATGTTGTGACTCGAATTCTTCATTAGGATCCATATCTGGAGTTACCAAATTAGTATTACTACAACTTGGCTCGTCCATGTATGTATCATAAATGAGATTAGGAGTCTCAGGATGCTGTTCATTTTGAGGTGGCATATCAAACATTTCATTATTGTGACATGTAGCATATGGTTGTACCTCAGAAACCGCATTAGTGTCAAAAGCAGGAGGTGCTTCAGAGTCTGTGTCGTACTTTGCCTCCTGGAAATTTGCCATAAAAATGCAGTTTGCATCGATGTCCTCTTGATCTTCAGAATTGTCCATAATAGCCATGAAGTCATTCTTTTCTGCACTCAACTGAAGCCCAACCGTTTCCTTGTTTGCCAACATTAATGCTTTCTGCAAATACGCTGGATCCCTCTTATTCGGCTTGTCAGGACAGTTCCTAGCCATATGACCAATACCCTGACAGTTGAAGCACTTCATCACATTACCCTGATTTCTATTCCCAGCTCCCTGAGCAGCAACATTCCCAAACTGATTCCCAGCATTCTGAACCCTTTGATTACCAACAGCTGTACCCATCTGATTCCCTGCATACTGACCCATCTGATTACCAACATACTGCCCTGCATTCTGATTACCCATCTGATATCTTGGAGCATATCCCTGTTGATTCCCATATCCCCCAACCATCTGTCCTTGCGGTCCCATGTTAAAACTCGGCTGTGCAATTTGCTTGTTGCGAGTGTTCGATGAGATTCGTTGATTGTTGTTGGTGGGTGTGGAGTAGCGTCCTTGGAATGCTTTTGATAGGTAAGCAAAAGCTTGAGTCAAAGCATCAGATGACTCATCCTGATCATGTTGATCTGGGTGTTGCGGGTATTGTTGTTGTGGGATTACATGTTGTTGTTGTGGGTAGAACGGTGTTTGAGGATTGTA
The DNA here is from genome assembly GCA_021014915.2 of Artemisia tridentata subsp. tridentata. Lineage (NCBI taxonomy): Eukaryota > Viridiplantae > Streptophyta > Magnoliopsida > Asterales > Asteraceae > Artemisia > Artemisia tridentata. Next base: position 11,017,687 of record CP139504.1, read on the forward strand.
TTGTTGTTGTATGAATTGTTGGGATGACGATGATGATGATTGTGCATTGACTGTTGCAGGTGTAGGTGATTGGACTATGAGTGCAAGAGGATCTTGTTGTTTTGCTTGTTTCTCTTTTCTGACATCATTTGCCTCTGCTTGGTTTTGTTTTAGGAAGTCATAAAGTTGATCATAGTTCACATCGTGAAGATTCTGAGTTTGGTTGACAATAGTGACATATCGTCCCCATTCCTCTGGGAGGTTGTTGAGAAACTTTATGTTTTGAACAATTGGTTTAGGTGCCAACTCGTTTCTGATCAACTCATTCATTAGAGTACAAAACCGTGTGTAGTAAGATTCAATATGTTCAGCTGGTGTGGATGTGAACTTCTCCCATTCCGTCAGAAGTTTGTTTTCCATGTCTTGTTTACCAATTTCGGTGCCATGACAAAGTCTTCTAACTCGTTCCCACATCTCATAAGCAGTTTTACAACTATCAACTGCACAGAATATATGTTGTGGCAAACCTAGTTGGATTAAGTGCATTGCCATGTTATCCGCTTCAATTTGCTTCCAATCTTCTGGTCTATAATCCTTTTCCTCTTGGATTTTGAATGTTGCTTCGACGGGAGTTTCTGAAGTTGTATTTCCAGCTGTGTCTTCAATCTCACGAGGCACGAATGGACCTTCTTCTATGGATTTGATCAAGAGTTTACCTTGACCGTGAGGCTTGGTTCTCATGTAGCTCTTCATACGACTCGTCCATGGAAGATAACCACCTTTTTCTAACATTGGAGGTCGGTTTTCTGAACCTGCGGCCTGAATGTCTTGTTGTGTAGCCATCTTTGAAATATGTGTATGATAAAGTGGATTGAGGATCGTATCAACAAAGTAGGAGATGTTGTTGTTGAAGGTTAAACTTGGTTGTTGTTAAGAAGCCTTGGTTTGTTGTTGATGATCGTTGAAGTTGTAGGTTTAAATGAACGAAACAAATTTAAATAAAGTTACAAAATTTGATTAGAGTATAATTAAGACAAAGTCAAAAGTTTACAATTTCGAAAAAGGTTATGTAAATTGTAATTTAGATAAAATGACAATTTCTATAGAAATTTCAATTTGACCAAAATTTATATAAATTATGGCAAAATGTCAATTTAGATAGAAATATATCCAATTTATATAAATTGGCAATTTATATAAAATCTAACACTCTTATACAAGAGAGTAGATATCCGTTTGTCGAAGTATTTTACACTCTTATACAAGAGTTAAAATACCAAGTTCACTTTCGAGTTGATGAAATTACGTTCGAATCAAATCCTTAAAAGTTATTTAACTTAGAAATCGTTTTACATAAGTACGAGGGCCAATTCTGTCAAATCTGAAACTTCCAAAAAGTTTGCTGAAACGAGAGGGACTGAAACTGTCAATACTAAAAACTGCTCCTTTTGTCCGATATCAGAAATGGTGTTTTGTCCGATATCGCAATTGGCAACAGATATCGGACAATACTGAATTCCGATGTCTGACAAGGGCTGATTTGCGATGAAATATGGTGAAGCCCAATTGCGATAAAACCTCATACTCTGAATTGCGATAAAGCTTGCAGCTTGAATTGCGATAGAAATTTCAGCTTCCAATTGCGATAGGAAATCCGAATTGCGATAAAACGCTGAAGTTTCAGTGAATTGCGATAGAAGCTTACAACACCTAATTCTGATAAAAAAACTTCAATTCCGATAATTCGTCTGATGAAGGAATTCCGATAAAACAGCAGCTGTCACCAACTTTCACCCACTTTTTGACTTTTTGCTACTAGCCCATGCTACTCCATGCTTGTCAGTCTTATTTCTGCCAACTTTTTACTTACTTTCACTGACTTTTACCAACTCAATAATTCACCTCTTTCAATAAAAATAATCATAAACAAATCTTATACAAAATTTGTTTTGATTCTATACGATCAAAGAAGCAAAAAACAAACCCAAATCCAAACTTCCACAACAATATTCGAGTGAAAAACTAATAAAGTTCACATAAACCAAGTCGTATAACCACAAAACAAACACAACTTTCTTGATTTTTTTGAGGATCGAATGGAGTAAAAACACAAAGTGTTATTTTTCTAGTGAAAGAAAAATGACAATGGGTGTTTTAATCTATAGGATCAAGCACAAAAATACTCCCTTTGATCTTAGATCTTGCGTACAGTAGCCACAAAAACACAACTGGCCACGTTATGAAGAAACAAAACGCAACAAAAATGTGTTCTTTCAACAAGAATCGAACACAAGAACTAACAAAGTCCTACCTTGAAGCTAGGCTCTATGTATACCACTTGTAGAACACGACTCACTTCTATATCATACAAAGAAACACAAACATGATGACACTCACAATCATATTAAGAACAAGAAGAGTATGTGGATCGTATGGTTAAACTTTGGGTCTAATGATTATCACTTTTGAAAGAAATAACACAAAGACAATGGGAACACACACACACTCTCTTTACAATGAATAAATGAGGCACCTCTTTAGCAGAGTGTGTGTGTGTGCGTGGTTATATGTTTCACAGCCAACCAAGATGGGCTTGGTGGGCTTTAATATGGATCTTGGTGTGGGCTTAGAAATTGTATTACACTTATACAAAGTAACTAATAACTAAACTAATACTTCTAGCCCACTTTACTTAGTACATATTATACATGACACTTAGTTCAAGCTAACAATGACCATCACTTCCTAAATAACATTAAAATAAATGCTAACAAACCAATTAAAAGAATACAGAATAATGTTATCAACTAAGTCTCTTTTCCGCATCTTCCCCTAATAAAAAACGGCTGAATTTCGATATCTCCATAGGAACCAACACGTCGAAACACCTATAACCTTGAGATTGACTTTACTATTTCGGACATTAGCATTCTGATCACACCAATCTAGCCATTCGGATAAATCATTCATATCCCTCGTAGAAACTTGGCACCAATTATATACCCTCGACCAAACCTCCCTTGCTAACGTACACTGAATTGAACATGAGATATCGATTCCATTGAAACCCCGCATACAGGACACATAATAGATGCGATTTCGATCCCTTTGCGGGATAGATTATAACGCGTTGGCAACTTGTCTAATCTAGCTCGCTACATAAATATGTTTACTTTCCTCGGCAACGAAGAGCACCATCTAGTGGCTATATTTGAACCTAACAAAGTCTGGTTATCAATATATTTTCTTGTAATGCCAACTGAGAACATACCTTGGGTATCAATATCCCACCAAAGCTTATCTTGACCTTCATGGAGAGCTACATTCAAGACCGCTTCAGTAAGCAATTGTAATTGTTGATGCTCAGCTCCCCCTCTAACATCACGACGCCAGTCCCACCACCAATGACCATTAATCCACCGATGCCGAACCAAACAATTTTGATCATTTTCTAGCCTGAAAAGACGAGGGAAGCGGGTAGACAAGGGTTGATCATCTAACCAAATATCCTTCCAGAACCGCACCTTGTCACCACTAACAAGATTGTACCGCAACGTATGACGAGCTAATATATGTTTGTCGTGCAAATAGTTTACCGATCCAATAATACGAGCCCAAGTACCTGTTTTCACCCTACTAACCTCTCTGCTATCCAACCCTCCGTATTCCCCATGAATAGCTTTTATGACATTACACCATAAAGCTCCATCTTCATTAAAAAAACGCCATCTCCATTTTTGTAATAATGCTAAATTAAACGACGCCAAACTACCAATACCCAAACCACCTCTTTCCTTCTCGGCAATAACCTTCTCCCACGCCACCCATGTTAGCTTTTTCTTGTCCTCCTGACTACCCCAAAAAAAAATTGAACGGATTTGCTCCAAAAATTTTAACACACCTTCTGGGACTCGAAACAAGGACATATAATAAATACCCAAACTCCCAAGCACCGACTTTATAAGGGTAAACCGACCACCTACAGAAAGCATATTTACCTTCCATGTAGAAAGGCGATCTTTAAACCTTTGAACAATACTATCCCACCGCCCCTTAGATGTCATGCTCGCCCCAATCGTGATTCTTAGATAATTGAGTGGCAGGTAGCCCGCTACACAACCGGTGGAGACTTCCATATTTGTGATCTCGTCTACCGACACTCCCACCCCATACATGTTTGACTTCACGATATTGATCTTCAAGCCTGATGAATTATAAAATTCGTGCAACACGTCTAGGATGCCATCAACATCTTTAGCTGTCCATTCAGTTAGAAACACGACATCATCTGCATAGAACAAATGTGAAACCTTTAATCTATTCACACCAACGGATGCCCCTGAAATTTTGTTATCTTCTATCGCCTTTTGAATTGCTAAATGTAACCCTTCCATTGCTAAAATAAACAAAAAAGGAGACAACGGGTCCCCCTGGCGAAGACCCCGATGCAAAGCAATTTCATCCGTTGGGCTACCATTTACGAGAACTGACACTCTAGCTGAAACAAGACATTCCCGAATCCAGGATCTCCATTTTTGCCCGAACCCAAATTACTCCATCACGTGGTCTAAATATTCCCAACACAAAGAGTCGTACGCCTTTTCAAAATCAACTTTAAATATCATTAGTTTCTTCCTCTTTAATTTATACCATTCAATCACCTCACTTACTATTAGCGACCCATCTAGAATTTGCCTTCCTTTAACAAACGCCGACTGTTCACTACTTACTAGACTTCCAACCACTTTCGCCAATCTTAGAGCTAACAACTTTGCAATAATCTTATACTGAACACCAAGCAATGAAATGGGACGATAATCTTTAACAAACATGGGATTAGATACCTTTGGGATCAACGTAATAAAAGACGCATTACATCCTATCGGGATATTACTATTTTGACAAAATTCCATCACAACTCTAAATATGTCTTGTTTCATGATCTCCCAATACTTCTTCACGAACTTGAAGGAGTAACCATCCGGACCCGGAGATTTATCACTTCCACATTGCCACACCGCATACTTTATTTCGTCAATTGTAACCGGCCTTTCTAATTCTTCAATTTCCTCGGCAGTAAGTTGATTATAGCAAGACTGAGGCAAGTTTGGGGTATGAAACTGACCTGCCTGAAACTTGTCACGATAAAACTCCAGAAATGTCCTCTTTACCAGCTCAGGATCCGTACACCATTCGCCATCAAGCATAATTCCATGAACCATTTGCAACCTTCGACGTTGTTTCAACAACCCATGAAAGAATGCCGAGTTTTCATCGCCTTCAATGTCCCATTTAACCTTTGCTTTTTGGGCTGCATCTAGAGCATCAATTCTGTCAAGCTCTGCCAACTCTTTTATCCAGACTGCTCGATTTTGAACCTCTTCAACATTAGCCATCTGATCATCCATTTTCTTTTCAATCATAAGAATGTCTTCACACAACTTTTTTCTTGTACATATCTTGGCTTCTTTGAACTCTCTATGCCACAATTTAAGGCTTCCTTTAACATGCTTCAATTTGTTTTTGAGATCAACACAAGCATCACCTTGATTATTTGCAAAATTGTTATAACTTTTAAGAACAACCTCATGAAACCCGGGCACTTTGAACCAAGAATGGAATATACGAAACGGGACTGGTCCGTAGTCTACCTTCTGTTTGCGCAGTAAATAGGCGAGTGATCAGACCATGTACGGTCTAAAGCCACCACCGACATCTCCGGATGTTCACTAATAATACTTTCGGAGATTAAAAACCGATCAAGCTTGCTCATTTTTTACCCGGACTTGTTCATCCAAGTAAATTTTCGACCACCAATTGGTAAGTCTACTAATTCTGTATCATTAATAAATTCATTGAATAACGTAGCCCCATGAGGATCAAACACCGACCCGCACCTTTCAGATTCCTCCCTGACTTCGTTAAAGTCCCCGAACACAATAAAGAAACCATCTTTAGACCGTATAATCTGTTTTATTTCATACCATAACCGAGATCTCGCACTTAAGTCTTGTGGAGCATATATGTTAATGACGACACATCTTTGATACACACCCAACAACTTACCATCCACCACAAAATAATTTTCACCACATTGGATATTAGATTTAACAAAAGTACCAGTATCCCACATCGAAATGATTCCTCCAGAATGACCTTGAGCTGAACTACACGCAAAATCAAATTGGAAATTTCCCCACATTGATTTCAAATTAAGCATATTAACCTGCGACATTATTGTTTCCTGAACCCCCAAGAACGTTACACCATATTGATAACATAGGTTTTTAATCCATGTTCGTTTCGCCCTACTACCAATCCCCCTCGCATTAATGGATAGTAAGTTCATCGATAACCATCTTCACACCCTTTCTACTATCCCTACTCGAACTAAGAGATCTTATCCTTCTCTTGCTTCCAAAACTAGTGCCACATCTCGAATGAAACCGGTTAGGACAACACATTTCTTCTGTCTACTACCTTCATCAACAATTTGTGTCCCATTTTTCTTCTCATATTTTAAAAACTCAAACCCTGGTGGGCAACTACCAAGATCTGAGTCATTTGAGCTCGTATCCCCGTCGTTTAGTTTCATAGTATTCGTTTTTGTAGCATTCTCCTCTTCTGGTCGTACGTCATTTTGACTCCCGTTATCGCATAAATTATCTTTGATTGAACAATCACCTATATCTTGTGTTGTTTCTTTACAATTGACAGATGCTTCTTCTTTCTGTGGTTCCACTTGCTTATTTTCATTAACATACATTTCCAAGTCATCTTCCATATCTACTTCTTCACTCCCATCCACACTTAAATTTGAATCACTTTCCTCATTTTGCTTTTTAATATCAATGGACCATAAACCAGCCTCACGAATCCTGACCATATAGGACACTCCTGCCACCACAACATTAATCACCTCTGATATGATGCTCTTGTGAGACGTACGTATACAAAGACGTCCACAACTCACATTTTCTCCAGAATCGTCATCAAAGAACATGAATGTGCCCCAAATTCTCCCAATTTTCTTAAACACCTCTGAACTCCATGCACACAATGGAAGGCCCTCAATCTCGATCCACACCATCCTTTCGTCCACCACAAAATTCCTCATCACCGGATTTATAACAGAGAAATATGGCCTCAACGAAACCTTATTCTTGAATTTCTGACATGCAGATTGGTTTTTGAATGCAATCCAAACCCATAATCCTCCCACATGATGTATGTCAACATCCGTAAAACCTTCACATTCAAGAATAGAATACAATTTCTCCATCGTTTCCACCTCTCTTACCTTAGCTAACACCACTTCTGCCGAGTCATCCAACGTAATTAAATCTTTATCCTCTAGATTCAGAGATTTCATACTCGTTTCCCTGTTATCTTTGGACCTTGGAACACTATCAGCTTGTTCCTTACCAGCAACAACATTAGCATATGATGCCTGACTTCTCATACCATGATTGTTCCCGATCGAATTATGTTTTACCATCCCAGGACGTTCTCTCCTATTAACATTCGATCTTTTGAATCTAGCCACTGACACATACACATGATAACTGCCAATCCATTCAAATGACAACTTCTTCGCAAACTCCACATCATCTCCAACACCCATAAATCGAATAAAACCAAACCGTTTACCCACTTTTGACAACTTCCTTGCAATATAAACATCAACAACTTTGCCATGCCCCATGCACCATTCCCATAAGTTCTTAGAATCCCACTTTGGTGGGAAATTGGTTATAAAAAACGTCGATGCAATACTCTCAACGGAAGAAGTATAAGGGTTAGAAATTGGCTTACTCGTTTTTGCTGCCGTTGCATTATTTTTCTTAGCGATTCTCCAAATCCATCCTTCAGAATCTGTTTGCTGTTTATATCTGATGACCATTTTGATCGACACCACTTGAATGGGATCACGACGCCGTATTTATCAAACACCGAAAATGGGGGACAATGGATGGAAAATTGGGGATTTTAAAATTCCGGCCTAAATTTTAATTTAAAGCAAACCCCTTTTGCAATAAGATATTTGTTGAATTAAATAATCCTTTGGGAATTGAATATTGTTGATGAACCGATTGATTTTGGAATTTGGGGATTATAAGCCTAAGCTACAACCAGAGAGATACAATGAGAAAAATAATTCAAATGAGAAGTGTGAGAAGTAATTTAGTCACACATTTTAAATGACAAAAAAAAATAAAAAAATAAAAAAATAAAATAAAAATAAAATTAAATTAAATTAAAAAGTATTTGGTTCATATTTTTCATTTTAATTATTTTTTATTAACAAAATGACTAATACTCACTCCGTTCTAAATTAATAGTCACTATTTCCATTTTAGGTTGTCCTAAAATTATTGTTCACTTCCAAATATAGTTGTAAAGAATGTAGCAAGTTTACCATAGTGCATCTAATGTTACTAAAAATTACAAATATCATTCAAAGATTTAATTAATTCGATAAGGGTAAAAGTGACATTTAAAAAAAAAAAAAAAAAAAAAAAAAAAAAAATAGTAAAAGGACTGTTTATATAAATAAATATATTCTACTTCGTTTCAAGTCCACCAAACTGGTGTTGACTAAAAGAAAGTCAAAACACATATACTGTCGGAAAAGCAAAAAAGCTGGTCACCTGAAATGGCGAAAAGACGGAGGAGCATAAAAACAACAACACTCATCATTCTCCTTTTATTATTTCTCGTTGCTCTATCAACTGTATTTGCTCCTCTTCCTTCTTCTTCTAATTCCCTCAAACAACATCATCATCATCATCATCATAAAGTGAGTTACTACTTTTTTTTTTTTGGTTACTGAGATTTAGTTCTTATTGATTGTAGGGGGGGTGTTTGTTTTGGCTTATGGCTTATTTGGTTTTGGGCTTATGTTTCATAAGCTCACTTTTTGCGGCTTATTTTCAAACTTTCCGCGCTGCTTAAGTTCATTACATAATGAACTTACATAATAAGATGAAAGTTTCAAAATAAGCCACAAAAAATGAGCTTATGAAACATAAGCCCAACACCAAATAAGCCATAAGCCGAAACAAACACAGCCTAAATTTTGTAACAACAGGTGGTGAATTGCATTAATTTCGTATCTCCCTCATGTATATTTCATTACAGTATATTTTTCTTCAATTGTTTGTATTTACTTTGTAAGGCTAAACACAATGTCACACGAAACTGAAAATATAAAAATACCGCACTTTATACAAACATACCAGTACCGCAATATATACACAATGGCCAAATAAATGATTAATGCTCACACTTTTGCCATCGGGCCTTTCACCAAACTGACATCGGAACAAAAGAAAAGAGGGGACTAGTTGTGAGACCCAAGAAAAAAGGTGCATACATAGTAGCCTGGAGGTCACGAAATGCATGTCTCTTTTGGAGTTTTGGATAAAACCACAAATTCCCTGTATTTCCAATTAGGTAATTTTCGCTTTTGTATAAGCACTATTTTAAGGTGTAGGGCTCATTTTTTAAACATAAACCCTATTCAAAATCTATGGCGAAACCAAGCAAACAGATGCACCCTTAATATATTCTACTTCTAGTCCACCTACCTACCTACCTAGTACCTGGTGTGTTATAAACTGAAAAGTGAGTCAAAATTTGGCCGGGAAATGAAAACCTGAGTCAAAGTCAATGACGAAACGACTGAGCACGAAAACAACAACAATCATGATTCTCCTTTTATGTCTAGTTGCTTTATCAACTGTTTTTTGTGCTCTCTTTTAATTCCATCAAACAGCATCATCATCATCATCACGTGAGTTTACTACTTAAACTGTTTTCTGCTGATCAGAATAGTTACTATTCCCTAAGTCCTGTCCACCGAAAAAAAAAACACAGAGACAGTTACTTTTTGCAGAATTACAGTTTTACCCTTAACTAATTAATTGAAAGTTTGTAATAGTAACAATTTCAAGTAAGGGTAAATTTTAGTAATCTCGATCAAATTTCTTCATCTGTTTTTAGTAATGGACGATTAACCCGAAATGGAAATGTGGACGATAGCAGGGAGTATTTGCTAATTTCTGATTGTGAATTTTGTGACAGGTGGTTGTTGTTAGTAGAAATAAGAGTAATGAAAGGAAGTTTGAAATTTCGGATGATATGTTTTGGAAAGACGGAAAACCGTTTAGGATAATTGGTGGTGACTTGCATTATTTTCGTACTCTCCCGAAGGTACATTTCATTACAGTATATTTTTGTTTATAGCACTAGTGTTTGTTTTGTAACATAGCCGTAGCTGTATTTTAAAGTGTAAAATGACGTAAAAGCTAAACACTAAAGCCTTCTATTATTAGCAGGAGCGTTTAAACAATATTCATTTTAAACTATATTTTGGTTCAGTTTTGGTATCATAGTGTGATTATAAAATGTAAAATGAGTGTAAAAACGAAGCAGTTACACTAAAGGCTTCTTTTGTTAGCGAGTAAGAAAAATCCGAAAGCTAAACGCTCGTTGCCAAACAAGCGGTATATTCTATAGCTTTATAAAGATCATTTCCAAGCACAACCTTATGGCTATGTTTGGCACAATGGCATTATGCTTTTCGAGCTTTTTAAGAATTTGTCATTAAAGAAAGGATGTGTTTGAATGAGAAAGATTTAACTTTCAATCTCGGAAAAATAAGTTATACAATGTACCTTTTGAAAGAAAATCTGCTAATGTACCCTTTTACGATAATCAAATTATGGATAAATGTTTATGTATGCATCTTTTTATGTCATTTTACACCTATCAGCTAACAACTGCTTTTGCTAAGCACTTTTTATATGATGGCTACAACTAAAACACTTCACCTCAGAGCTTCAACTATGGTAGTTATTTTTAGAAGTTCCTATTATGTAGTTGTAAATGATTTTGACTTTAGGTCATTCTTTGACTACAGTATTGGGAAGATAGGTTATTAAGAGCAAAGGCTTTGGGTTTGAATGAAATTCAAACTTACGTTCCGTGGAATCTGCATGAACCGAAAGAAGGTCAACTTGATTTTGATGGTATAGCGGATATAGTTTCGCTTCTTGAGCTCTGTCACAAGTTAGATTTGCTGGTTCTGCTACGTCCTGGACCTTACATATGCGGAGGTCAAAACAATTTTCGAATGTAATTATATATTAAGTATGTATTTAGTAAACCTTGATTTAATTCTGAACCTTGTCTATGAATCACGTCATCTGTTGCAGAATGGGATTTTGGTGGTTTCCCTGCTTGGTTACTAACTAAAGAACCAGCCTTAAAACTAAGATCATCGGACCCAGCATACCTTGCTTTGGTAAATATGTTATTATTACATTTTCATATCGATGTTTCTATCAACAACTTATTAATCATATGAGTTGTTACAGGTGGATAGCTGGTGGGGAATACTACTTCCTAAAATTGATCATCTTCTTTACCACAAAGGTGGACCAATAGCTATGGTTCAGGTGTGTAGAGCTATCGTTATATCTCATTTGTTTCAGTAAAAAAGTAGTTACTTATATTTCATGATTGCAGATTGAGAATGAATTTGGTTCATATGGAGATGACAAAGACTATCTGCGTCATCTGGTCAACTTAGCACGCTCACATCTAGGAGATGATATAATTTTGTAAGTTTATGTGGTATGCTATTAAGGATTTTTTTTCCGCATCATCCAAGTGTCCATTTCATCTTAGTTAAATAATTTTTTGATATACAGATATACTACAGATGGAGGCACTAGAGATACTCTTACTAAAGGAACTATACGTGGGGACACTGTTTTTTCAGGTAAGAATAATGTTGTAATGCGCATTTCATTTATTTAAAGTAGTTTACAGTTCATCTGTTTAATATAAAGTTTAATTGTAGCCGTTGATTTTTCAACTGGAGAGGATCCTTGGCCTATATTTAAGATGCAAAAGGAATATAATGCGCCAGGAAAATCACCACCCCTTTCTTCGTAGGTATCTCACTTTAATTCACGTGACTCGTTATCTAGTCAATTTATTTTATGATGCTCATAAGAGGCTGTTTCAGAGAATTTTACACCGGATGGCTTACCCATTGGGGAGAGCCTATCGCTAAAACGGATGCAACTTCTACAGCATCTGCACTGGAAAATATTTTGTCAAGAAATGGCTCAGCTGTGCTTTATGTAAGCGATTGAAAGTATTTGACTCTTTTGTACGTTATTTACCTAACAATATCTCATGATGATGTGGTGTTTCTGTCACTTATAGATGGCTCATGGTGGAACCAACTTTGGATTTTACAATGGTGCAAATGCTGCTCAGGAATCTGAATACACTGCTGATCTTACGTCATATGATTATGTGTGGAACCTTTGTAATAATTCGTTTCTTTCAGTTTTTTGAAAAGAGTAAAGACTAAGTAATGATTTACATGTTCTGTTACTTTTTGTAGGACGCTCCTATAAGCGAGTCTGGTGATGTGGATAGTGCAAAGTTCAAAGGTGATATATCTCCCCCCACAAATGATGATGCTTATGATAATGATTATATTAAGGGTTTTTTTGGCATAAAAGATGGTATTAGTTTTTCATTTTTTCTGTTTTAGGCGTTGTCCTTTCTTTTGTACCTCTGAGTCATTTTTAAGCCGATTTTGAGGGGCTCAAACGGGACACAACTATCTTTTAATCACTTTGATGTATAAAAGAAGAGTACGATAACTAAAATGGGACAGATAAAAAGAGTAAGTTGGTGTGTTATGCTAAACTCCATGTTTTTTTTTTTTTTTTTTTTTAAACTCCAAGCTTTTTTTTTTCAGCATTGAGGGCCGTTATAGCCAAATACAGTGCAGCCACTCTACCTCCAGTTCCTCTGAACAATGAAAAAACAGGATATGGTCGTATTAAATTAGAAAAAACAGCATCACTTTTTGATACATTAGACAGTGACTTGTCAACCAAAGCTATTGAATCCGAAAACCCAATCTCAATGGAGGCTGCAGGCCAGGTATTTGTGCTGATCTCATAGACCACTTATTTAATTTCGTCACATCAACGTTTTTTGAACTCATTGCAAACATGTCCTTATTTCCAGATGTTTGGATTTTTATTATATGCCTCCGAATACACATCTAAGGGCAATGGGAACACTTTGTCTATACCAAAGGTAAGGTTGTGATTGATCTTTACTGTAATTCAAAAGGGCTAAAATTTGGTCTTGACCCGGACCCATTAACCAACCCACCATTTGCGACACCTAGAATAATCTTTATAATATGGTATGTTGCGCTTCTATTTTTTTTTTCAGGTGCATGACAGAGCCCAAGTGTATGTTACATGCCTTTCTGAAGATAAGAGAACAAGACCTGAATATATTGGTACAATCGATAGATGGTCAAATAAGCAAGTTAATCTTCCTAACGCTAAATGTGCTTCCAGTAGTAGATTATTAATTCTGGTAAAGATGAGTCTCTCTTGACTATTCCAATATAGTTCTCTTATGTTTTCTGTTTATTATTATAATTTAGTTCTTATGGACTAACCTAATGCTAAGATTATTTTGTCTTTTATCAAAAAATTTTACAATGTTAGTCAATTGTTACTTTGTATGCTATTGATTTCTGCGTTTTTTCAAACAGTGCTAACACCTTCCCCTTTTTATAGGTTGAAAACATGGGTCGTATTAATTACGGGCAGTACATGTTTGATAGCAAGGTAAAATTCCTAACCTAACACCATATAAATGCTATACGGCAATGTATACGATAAGTTGAATGCAAGCATATAAATTATATAGTAGTTGGTGGTAATTATATGTTCTTTGTGTTTTATAGGGTATATTGTCTGCTGTTTACTTAGATGGGAAACCGTTGCTCAAGTGGAAAATGCTACCAATTCCTCTCGGAAATCTAAATGAGTCCCCGAAAATCAGTCCTGTTTTCAGAAAGTCATATTCTGATTTGATCAGAGTTTCTACCCATAAAAGCCTGAAAAGCAATCCTGGTACATTGCAACTTCTTTGTTCTTATTGATAATTAATGCTATTATTTAATATACACAACCATCAAAATCACTAGCCGGGAATTGTCTCTTTTATTTTGCAGGGGTGAATTCAAAAGAACCCGCTTTCTATACTGGTAGTTTTGTTGTGGACAAAGTGACGGACACATACATGTCTTTTAATGGCTGGGGTAAAGGAGTAGCATTTGTAAATGACTTCAATATCGGGAGATATTGGCCCGTAAGTGCATGCTATTTCGTCTTTGGACTATGTGATGGTATAACAAGGCTAACACTTTTCGTCTCTTTTTACAGTCTTTTGGGCCCCAGTGCAACCTCTATGTTCCTGCTCCAATTCTCCGACGTGGGAAGAACGTCTTGGTATGAGCGTGCCCCTCTCTTTTTCTCTTTCACACACCCACACACCCACATAAACACCTGTCTCGGTGTTGCCCATCACTTATGTAAACATAAGAGGTGGCAACATGGGCGGGTCTACGGGTTGGATAATGGGTAATATGGTTTTAGGTTGGGTTTGACCACTAACATATATTTGTCCATTGCAAATTGACTTTGCGCGACTTTCAACCCATTTGAACCTTTTCCCCTTTTCGCTAAATTTAGTTAATGTCCCATTTGACCCGTTTTAGGTAAAATACAACCTTAATCAACCAGTTCATATATAAACAGGTCAAAATATCACCTCCACACCTCCACTATTTGCTCGAAATGAAATAAATCATCAACTAGTTGCATCCTGAACTATTTCATTGACTTTTTTTATATATAAATATTTTATGAACCACTTCTGAGTTGTAAATCTTGCCATGTAGGTGATACTTGAGTTAGAAAGTCCACATCCCGAGCTCGTGGTGCATTCAGTCGACCAGCAAGACTTCACTTGCGGTTCGAAACATTTGAGCATGCCTCGGGTATAATATCGTTTGTGTGCACATACCCTTATATGAATCATAGGTCGACGATCATCGAAAAATGTGTTTTTCTCCGCATTTTGAAATGTTTCATTGTTGACGAATTTGATAAAACAAAACTATGTTTTTGTGTGCTAGTTGAATTAAAAAGTAAATACTACCTCTTAATCATATGCAAGTTGTGGGACAAAGAGAATTTTTTTAATGAGTCTGGTCGTATTTGGAGGCCATAATTTGCATTTCTATGTCATGTAACATGTCCGCATGTGTGGTCATTTATGTTGGAATGTTTATTATATTTGCAATTTGCTAATAATAATGACCATGATTTAATAATAACATACCTTTTGGCCTTGGGCATCATTTCCTCATCACCCTCAAAATATATAAAAACTAACTTAATTTTCGGTCCGAGTCTTATAAGTTAGAAGTGTCGTTTTGGTTTGGTGTGCTATATAGATGCCCAAGTTCGAGTCACAACGTGGGTTCTGTTCGTGATTGTTAGCAACAGTCACATCTATTTGCGATTATGGTTATATAAACCTGAGTAGACACGACTATAAACAAATATCTTTTTAACGCGATGGTTTAGTAAATTCCTATCCAAACCAACGTACATGTTTGGCACCCCATCACGATTGTACTCGCATTTTTGTTTATTTTTACTCAGTTTTGTTCCTAGAAAACAGGAAAATACATGACAATTGTAATACAGAAGAAAGATTAATGAGATGGTTGGGTTGGGTCCTATATATTATTCAAACGTCAAAACTTTAGTAATGGTTAACCTTCTTTCTAAGCAACACCTTAATGACGATGACCCTTAACCAATACAATATCTATATATTAGTCTTAGTTTATTAAAACCATAGATTAAGTTGTTTTTTGATAACATCATATTAATAAAACACACAAGTAGGGAATTCAACTTGGTTATTGCGAAAGATTTATGATAAATGACGTTGCAACCATACTGATTTCTACTCTTTAAAAAAACACAACTTTTTGAGATGTACATTGTCCAAAAAATCTGCTATAAATTTATAGACTATAAATCTCATTGTATTTGATTGGGAATGGGTTTGGAAACCCAACTTACTTGGTGGGTTTAAAAAATGGCTATATTTATGGGTTTGATTCTTATTTTCAAAACCTACAAACCAAACATCTATAATGGAGATAAAAGTGATTCTCTCATTCCCATCCTCAAACCAAACACCCTCTGATAAAAGGCATTTGCTAACCCTCTGATAAAAGGCATTTGCTAACCCTCTGATAAAAGGCATTTTAGAGTGTTATTGAATCCACCATTTGGTGATGAAAACTGAAAACATCTATTGCTGGTGGATACTGAATTTTAGTTTTAATTTGTTCGTACAAGTGTTTTAATGCACGATTTTATTATTGAAAGTAACAAATTTTAATTAAGTTTTTTGAAGAGTTCCCCTGAAATGGGCATAACTCTAAATAACATCATCAGTTCTTGTTTTGCATCGCCTATTGGGGGGGGGCGGCCCCCCTCCCACCCAAAAAAAAAAAAAAAAAACACCAAGGGGACCCCCTCCCCTACTTTTTTGCGTTTTTTTTATTTTTTTTATTTTTATAATTTTGTTTATATCAAAAAACTATAAACCTGAAAGTGCGGAACAGAAAATATAAAGTTTAATAAGTCAAACGCTTAAAACTGTCAGAAATACAGAACATAAACTGACAAAAAACTGTGTTATACTGAAAATAAATGAGAGACAAAATGAATCTAGGACAAAATCCCCCTCTGATGTGACATCATGGGGGGTTTGTATAGTGTCCCCCTTCTTGTTTATATCTCATTAAAAGGAAACGCACTTATTAGGGGTCCTCATTGATCACTTACACAGACAAAGTAAAATAATTAAACAAGACTTGAACTTATAACTTTCGATTTAACAATATTTTGAACTTATAACTTTCGATTTACAGCCCTTTGTTGTTAGGCTACCATCGCAATAATATCTAAAGTGATTAGACGAGTAGTTGCCCAGTGATCAAACAATTTTAAGCCTACACAAGAGATCATGGGTTCAAATATCACTTGCTAATTTCGGAAACTGTTAAGATTTTGAAAAATACTTATACAACCTCGTATATCCAAATCAAAAACTAGCTCTACAAACTGTTTAAAGAAAAATCAAACTCATCCGTTTATTCATATCCTACTATTTAGGCTACCCGTAATATGAGATCACCACAACATCTTCATCACCATTACCACAATGCCATATCAGCTTTCTCTCTTTACAACCAGCTTCATCATCAACTTAATATAATAAAATAACCAACTTCATCACCAAAACATACTTCAGTTAAATAAAAATATACCTCACAAAACCATCTAATATGCATAGACACACACAACAAAGCTCCCACAATGCAGTTGTCTGCATGACTGACAAGGCCGGCCCAATATTAATGTTGGGTTAGGCACAAGCCTAAGGCCCACCAACTACTAAGGCCCCCAAAATTTTGCAGAGGTAAATTCCAATGTTGAATCTAATACCTTCAAATAATTTTATAAGTAGGGTTCTTTATCAAAGTAAACAACCGCTTCTTTATCCAAGTAACCAGTAACCATAACGCTTTTCTTGGGAATCCAAGTTCCATTACTCTGCTAGAGAAAATCGAAGAGCCTCTATGGCTGTCTGCTCTACCATGATTGTGTCATTCGAGTTTATAAAAGGTATGTTGATTATCCCTCATTTTCTATCTCTTCCTCTCTGTTCTTGCTTTCTGTAATCTCTTAGCTCTCTCAATCTCTCATTATTATCTCTTGCTGTCGTTCACCAATCACCACCAGGTCTGCCGTGCACCGGCCGTCACCACCACGCACCACCTGACCACGCACCACCTGTCCACGGCTGTCACCACCACGCACCACCAGGTACGACTCTCTGTGATTTTTTGTTTTTTATTGTGTTTTTTAAGTTTAATTGTTTGATTGTCAATGTCAAATCGAGTTCGTAACTACAAATCTGGTCATACGAAAATGGTTGAAAAGTTAAAACGAGAGGCTTTAATAGAATCTCAAAAAGGGTCATTACTAAAATTTATAAAACCTGTTAATGTCGATGAAAATGCTAATCTTGATGAAAGTGCTAATGTTGATGTTAATCTTGATGAAAATGCTAATGTTGATACTAATGTTCATGCTAATTTTGATGAAAATGTTAATCTTGATGAAAATGCTAATGTTGATAATAATGTTGGTGATAATGCTAATGTTGATGCTAATTTTGATGAAAATGTTAATGTTGATGTTAATTTTGATGAAAGTGCTAATATTTGTTAGCATTGAATTTATGCTAATTAGGAAGTGTTGGTCATTTGCTAGTTAGAACCAAAGTGTTATGTATAATAGTTAGTTAATATGTTATTATTAATGTTAGTAGTCCAATTGTATAAGCGTGATACACATTCTAGCCCACATCATAGTCCAATATGTAAAGCCCATCAAGCCTTGCTTGATGGCAGCCAACTCATATATGCCTCACTCTCTCATTTAGCAAAGTGTGCTTTAGAGAGAGTGTGTATGTATTTCTTGTATTTTTCTCTCTCAATCTAATATACTCACAGTTTCCAGTTTCTCTACTGCCACCACATCTTCCCTCTCAATCTTCTTATTTCTTTCTATATTATTTCCCATCTCTCTTTATCTCTTCTATCTTGTTCTAGTTTAAGTGTGTTGCCATTCGATCTCAACAGTTGGTGTGTATGATAAAGTAGGATTTCAAGTCATAACAAGTGGTATCAACAGCCGGTCAACAAGGTAGATTTGTTTGTGTGTTCGGTTACAAAAACACCATAGGTAACGTTTTTGCTTCTCTAAAAAACGCTACTTCTTGTGTTTTTATTAAACTTCATACGCATAACAAGCTTGAAAGTTGTGCTTGTTCGTGGTTTGTGACTTGGTTATAAGATTAGTACCTTTCACTTGAATCTTGTGTTTTTGGTTGTGTTGGATTTTTGTTGTTCATAGTTTTTTGATCGAGAATTACTAACAAAATCTTGCATAAGATTTGTTTGGATTATTTTAGTGAAAGGTGAATTATTGAAGTGTGTAAAGTTAGTGAAAAGGTGTCAGGTAGATAAGGTATCACGTGGGCTTCAAAGAAAAGTAAAGAAAAAGTCAAGAAAGTGGTTGAAAAAGCAAAAATATCGCATTTGGCCTCAAACAGCGCGTTCTATCGCAATTCAAGAAAAACAGCGTTTTATCGCAATTGAGGCTCACAAGATTATCGCAATTGACAATTCAGATACTTATCGCAATTGAGGCTGAACAATATTATCGCAATTCAAAACGCGATAAAAATATCGCAATTCAAACCGCGATAATTTTATCGCAATTGGGTTTTTATCGCAGTTGGGTTTTTATCGCAGTTCCATCAGACTTCACAATTCAGTGTTGTCCGATATCTTCTACCAATTGCGATATCGGACAAAGAAGACTTCTGCGATATCGGACAGAGAAGGATTTTCAGCAGTTTTCCGATTTGTCAATTTCAGTCCCTGTACTTTCCAGCAGCCTAAGGAAACTTTCTAATTTGGCAGTTTTGGCCCTCGTACTTCTGTGAAACGATTTCAAAGTTGTCTTTTTACGTCAAAACTTCAAACGGTTATAACTTTTGAACCGTAACTCCGTTTTCAGTCCACGACCTGTCAAAACGCTCCAGAATGAAGTTATTGAGGTTTTAAGTTTCCATACCAAAATTCCACCGTAACAACTTGCATCAACCTAACCAAATTACAACTAATCAACATATCACCTACAACTTCAAACGATCATCATCAACAAACCAAAGCTTCACAACCACAACCAAGTTTAACCTTCAACAACAACAACTCATACTTTGTTGCAAAGATCCTGTATCTATTTTATCGTACCAGTCATCATCAATGGCAACTCACCAAGACGATATCACAACTGCTTTGGCAAATGGTTTTGCTTCGTTATACAAGGCATTAAACTTTAAACAACATAACAACAACCAATGGAATTCACCGTACACTGACAATACGCAGTTATATATGGGTCAAGAAAGACAAATGGTTGAGGTTATCGGGAATCAGCAAGGAAATGCTATGGGTATACAGACTGGGAATCAAATGCAATATGCAGGGCAGTATATGGGAAATCAAATGGATCAGTTTGTGAATCAGAATGGGGTCAATCAAAATGAAGATTATTGTTTCATGACTTCATCTGAAATCCAAAGGAGTGATATAGGCAGAATTGGTAATGTTCCTACAATGACGAAGGTAGAAAAGCTCCAGTACATGCTGATGCTAGCCAACAAGGAACATTCGGGAATACCTTTGACTGCTGAGGAATCATACTTCCTACTTATGACCAGAATCAATGATAATTCTACAGAAGTCACTGGAGTCTCCGATCCTATGCCTGATCAGCAAGAACCTACATCATGCAGTGATTCTGAAACTCCTCCGTCCTATGACACAAAACCACTCCATGAGGTACCATCATTGTTTGCTCATGAAAAGCCACATTCTGTGCCTCTCGAACCTAATTTCGATACATATGTGGGGGAGCAAGTTAATAGCAATGTTAACTGTGAAACTTCATATATGGATCCTAATGATGTTTAAGTTGCACAAAATGATGCTAATGATGAGGAAACCCGTGCTCTATTTGAATCATTACTTCAAAATTGTCAAGTAGAGATTGAAAAGGTCAAAAAGATCAATCGCGAGGTAAAAGCCGCGAATGAAAAATTGACCACTGAGCTTGAGAGTTATAAGGTGAACGCACGAGCTTTTGATTTTCACAACAATCGACAGTCAGAACTTGAAAATAGTTTAAGAGATTCTGAGTTAAGAGAGAAACGTTTACAAATCAAATTTGACACTCTAGATGTTAATTTGAATAACCAAATCAAATCTCTAAACAAGGAAATTTCTGAACTAACCAACCAGCTTTCAAAACAAAAATCAACTTATTCTAATCTTGAAAAGGAAAAGAATGAGTTGAATGAAAGGTTTTCAAAACGTGAAAAGGATCTTCAAAAAGAGATCACTGACAAAAAGGAAACCATTGCAAAGTTGGAAGACTTGCTTGTAAAAACGGGTCATTCTGCACAAACAGTTCACTTGTTAATAAACGATCCAAACCCGATTTTACATACATTAAAAAAGGTGGCTATCGGTTATGAAAACCCTTATATTCTCAAGAAAGCTCAAAAAGAACAGAATGTGCTTTTTAATGGTAATTTAATAAATGCTATCCATGACCCTCCTTCGGGTTATGATTCTAGCGAAACGATTGAGTTGTCAGAAGAGAGTAGAAAGAAAATGCGACAATTGAACAGAGAAATAAAACCCATTGACTATAATGAAGTTAACAGACTTGCTGGGGTTCATCTTGTTCAAAAGGAGTCACCTCTGTTTTTTCAAAAACCAGTGGTTTTCACAAGACAAAAAGCTGTTTCAAAACATCTGCCTAACATCGAACAAATGGCATCTAAAAACACTTATGATTCAAGTGCAGCTAGACTATATTTGGTTGATCTTAAACAGAGAATTGAGAAACTTCAACGTATTGTGGCTTCCAAAATTAACAATCAAAAGTTTGAATGGTTTCCGGGTGTTCAGGATGAACTGAAAAAGATTTTTGAAAAGGAAATTAATCCACACGTTGCTGCAATCTATGCGGTTGTTCAAAATGTGGAAAATAATCTTTTGAAAGAGTCAGCAGAATTTGTTAAGGATCACAAATCCTTAGTGAAGGAAGCTAATGAATACTTGGAACACATAAAAGTTTTGGAAAAGCAAAATGACTCTCTCTCCTTCGAAGCTCTAACGACCGATATCATGTCTATTATTTACCAAACATATTCTGTTGAGGATGATGAACGTCTTCGAGCTGAGACTTCCGAAATTGTTGTAAAATATGAAAAGGCACTTGCCAAAATTGAAAAGCAAAATGTTACATATTTTAAACAACTTGATACGAAAAAGGAAGAATGCAAGTATGACAAACTGTCGTATGAGCGTTCTTACAAACAGTTGAAAGAACAAATTGATCTTTTGAAGTCTCAGCTTGCAAGTCAAAAAGGGCAGGGTGAGGAATCTACGGGTATTGCACCATTAACCCCCTTGCCTAATGAGAAACAAAAAGGGAAAGTTGTTGTCAAAACAACAACATCGAATGTAATAGCACCTGGCCTTGATAGGATTAGTCCCACTAATGCGTCTGCCTCTACATCTAAACCATATAGGGCGTTAGACAAATGTGCAAAAGATAATCCAAAAGAGTCTAGGAAGGCTACTACAAAGTCAAAGGACAACAAGCTAAATCCTAATGTGTGTGCCCCTAGGAATAGCTCAACGAAAGTGACCATAAAAACTGAAAAAGAATCTGTTGATTCAAAAGACATGGTCCACAATCAACACCTAGAAAAGGCTAGGCAAAAGGCACAGGTTCGAAAAGACGGAATTTTAGGTACAAAACCTATAGTGATGAATTCTACAACATTACAAAGCACTGCCAGTAGTAGTAAACCACTACCTAGGATTATTAAATTAAAGACTAGGGATTGGCTTGCATCTAAGAGTAGTTGCGCAAAAGAAAATGTTATCCACGTAGAATCTAACACTATGAGCTCAAATTCCTCTTCGAACACAAAGCAAGTTCAAAATGACAGTAGTGACAAAATTAAGGTTGCGGTGTTAAACAAGAATGTTGAATTTGTCTGTCCTACTTGTCAAAAATGTGTCTTTTCAGCTAATCATGATGCATGTGTTGCACAATATATCAAGAAAGCAAATGCAAGTGCCAAGGCACAATCCTTTAAGACACCAAATAGCAACAAACCCGTTGCTAAGAAGCAAAAGGCTAAGAAACCAACTAGGTGGATCTCTACAGGACGTAGTGTTTCTAATAATGAGACTTCCGCTGCATCTGAAAAGGAAACAACTCCTAGATCTTGCCCTAGGTGGATTCCCACGGGAAATTTTTTTAAAACAGTTGGTCTTAGATGGATTCCCACAGGAAAGATTCTTGATAGCTGCACCACAACAAGTAATAGTGAAAATCATCAGGATAAGGATGTAGAAACCACTACAACCGTTGATAGTGGACACCCTTAATGTGATGATTCATGTTCTTCTAACACTATTATTTGTGCATATTCTTCTTTTATGGATTCTGTGATTGCAGGTACTCGTGAAAGTGTTGAGAGTTCACTCGCTGAATGTGGAAGAGAAGACCTTTATGCCAATATCGCATTTGGAAATCCTGGTCTACATCCACTCTTAACTCCACTTTTACTTGTTCATACTTAATCATTCTTTGTGCATATACATTTTTTGAAAACATCAAAAAGAATATACAAAAATGGAAAATTTTCAAAAAATACAAAAACAATATAAAATCACAAAAATCCAAAAATATTCTTCTCCGACATGTCTCTCGTATAATCAATATTCTGTACGTACTTAGAAATATCATTCAACAATGATACGGGCATGTACAGATGCTTGAGCGAGAGTTCTTTTAATGCTTTCAAAACATGTCGTTTTTCTCAAACTTTTTTCTTCAATGGCTTTCGTGCATTTCAGTACGAAACCTGCGCTTAACCCAATGGCTTCGGAACATCTCAGTTTCGGACCCGAACTTCAAATAAAGGAAAGTGTTGTGCAAAACCAATTTCTTTTTCTAACACTTATCCTAAAAACAAATGAAGATATTTCTCCTTACATATCTTCAAAGATTTTCAAAATCTTCTCTATCTTGAGCACATTTTCTTCAAGATTTTTCAATAAGATTTTTCCAAATCTTTCATAAAGTGCTCAAGATAACTCCCTCCTAAACCCTTAAAACTGCTTTTAAACTAAAATGTTTAACCATATGCTTTGTTTAAGGGGGAGTAGAAAAACAAAAATGTTCCAATTTCATGCTCAAATCCGTCTATCTCTCCAAAAAGTTTCATTTTAATCAGTTGATATCAAAAATATCACTGCATGCTATTTTTGAGGGGGAGAAGATGTGATTAAAATGTGATCGAAACGGAATCTCAAAAGGAGCTCATCAGAAAGACTCAGTTTAACCCTCGAATTGACGAAAGATAAATGTCAGTAATCGAAAAGACTTGTCCGGGACGGGTAATAATTTCAAGCTGGTTTACCATTGATGTAAGTGTGTCTCGCAAAGGACTTGTCTGAGTAGAATGTACCAATTCGAGAGATGATCTTTTGATATGACCGGGACGGGTAATAACTTCAAGCTAGTCTAACTAGTGATGTAAACGTGTCTCGCAATGGTCATATTAATTGAAAATCGATCAGTTCAAAAAGTGCGAACTCTACCCATCATGTGCAATTCTTTCTTAAATCTCTTATGCACATGTGAAGGGGGAGTATTTCAAAAATGCAAAACTCTTGATGTGTTAACAAAATGTGTTTTCTCATAAACATGTTGAGAGATTTTCATAAAAGGTTTAATGGCATGTGACAAATAATCTAGGATAATCATGGAGTAATAAGGTAATTATGGTTAGGTTATGTCCTATGATCCGCCAGAGCCGGAGGGATCTTCCCAAGGACAATTCCAATAGTCTAGAATTAGAAGTCCTTAGGTAAGATTGAAAAAAGGAGTAAATGAGAAAGGAGAAAGAAGGGGTTGAAGAATGAAAAAGAAAAGTTTTTGTAAGGGTGAAAAGAAATAGCCCTCCATGAAAACTTAGGTCAGAAACCGGGTCAATACATCTGCTATCGGTACTCACTAAGGTGATACTGGTATTGAAGACAAGACGTCATGGACCCAGTGACGCATTTGCACCACCCCTCCTATCCACTCAGATATCTCTCAAAAGATATTTGTTTCATTTCTCACGGAGAACACTACATAATCTATCGACCTCTCACTCCGAGATGTGTTGATATTGAAAAGGTGGCACTCTGCTCCATGCCTCCGACGACTAAAATCAAAACACACATTATTGAGTCTAGAGACATGAGATTCATCAAAGATCTCTTAGGAACACTTCCTATGCAATACACTTGTGTTCATCAAAAGGATACAAGTTGTATGAGTCTTAATGAGATCTAAGGATCTTGCCTTATGTCATGATGGTTACTCGCTTCAATCGGTCTACAGTCTTGAAGTGATACTTCGGTATACTTCAGAGGCTCTCAACGGCCTTGGTTAAGATTAGAGAAAGTTTTCACTCTCTGCTGATAACGATCTCGAAATCTAAACCTATAAGCGCTGGACGATTTATTGCTAACTGTCTTATGCAGGTACCTGTAACACCCCCTAATTTGGTTTGTGGCAGCGGAAAAGTAATTAGGGTGTTACGGTGAGGATCGAAGTTAAAATTCCAGAAAAAGGCCCGGAAGGGGCGTTTTGAAAGTTATATGTCATTCAAAATAATATCCTTGATACAAAGTGAAATATTTGATTTGAAAATCCCATAAAAAGATGTGATAATTTGAAAGGAATGACATATTCGATTTTACACCATTTAAGTTATCAGAGTAAAAGATGCCCGCTCCGTGTCTTGTCCCGCTCCGTTAATTACCTGAGATAAACATGCTTAAAACGTCAACACAATGGTTGGTGAGTTCGTGGAGTTTATAGAAAATAACTTTCTTCGAAAGGTGTATAGTGATTGATGAATTAAATAGTAATCTTTCATGAAATAATTAATAAGTTGTGTTGTATAAAATTCGCAAGTAAATCATGTATGACCACCAAAATCATGCGTTTCAAGTTATGAGTGCAGATGAGCTACGTTGTTATATGCTCAATATAGACTGTTGAGTCAGCTTTTAAATGTAATGACATACCAAGCATTTTGGTTTGCACTGCAGAATTCTTATTTAAGTCACATATGTTACCAGTTAAAGTTCAAGTACAAGATTTACAATCATATCATATAGTGGAAATGATAATCTAGAATCTGAAGTCTATCAGTGTAAAGTGGTGGTCTTCTAAATACAGCTGTATCCTAGGATATATATGAAACATTCATATATTCATAAAGTTATATTGCCCTAAGCCTCATGACACGCAAAACGTTAACAATTGGGTGTCCCACCAGGGTTACCTGATGGGTGAGTTATGGCCCTCAAGTTAATAGGTGATTTGCCAATTCCTATTTTTCTCAAATATAGTGTATCACTGCTAAATACGACTAACCATAAGGCATTCCGTCAAAGTATTTAGGGGATAGGTCGTCAGCCTTTAACAGGTTTCGAAGCTGTTCACTATATTCGCGCTCACCGCAGTGATTAATGGCTCATGATCGAGGGACTTTATGGCAATAAAGTGTGCTTAGGCAATATAGGTGAATCATGCGTAATTTTAGTATTGGCAATTATTTATAGTGAAATGTAGAAATATCATGTTAAAGTAGCAGTACATTCATTTGTCACATGAATGCATACAATGAGTTTCAGTGTCATCAAGTAGCTTAAAATGTTATCTTCCATGTTCCGTGTTTAAGCTAAACAGACAATTTGCACATATAATGAGCATGTATTCCTTTCAAGTATAATTCAAGCATGTAGAGCATAGTTGATGATTTTGAGTAAATCATAAGATATTTCAAGTAATATAAAACAGTTAAAGCATGTATCTCCCCCAAAAGAGTTATTAAAAACAAGTGTGAAAAGTAGGGGCCACGACTCACGGTAAATCATAAGAGTTTTCATAGTGTTCATAGAAGTATTGTATCGCAAAGTAAATCATATAGTTGATAAATGAATAAAATATTTCGAAGCATGTATCTCCCCCAAAAAGTATAAATCAAGTATTAAAATAGGAGGGGCCACGACTCACGGTAAATCATAAGAGTTTTCATAGTGTTCATAGAAGTATTGTATCGCAAAGTAAATCATATAGTTGATAAATGAATAAAATATTTTGAAGCATGTATCTCCCCCAAAAAGTATAAATCAAGTATTAAAATAGGAGGGGCCACGACTCACGGTAAGTCATAAGAGTTTTCATAGTGCTCATAGAAGTATTCTATCGCAAAGTAAATCATATAGTTGATAAATGAATAAAATATTTCAAAGCATGTATCTCCCCCAAAAAGTATAAATCAAGTATTAAAATAGGAGGGGCCACGACTCACCTTAGCCACAGCAAAGCAAAATAACAACTGATACGTCTGGCATCGAGAAGCAAAACATAACGGTCTAGGATCGGCACAACCTAGTACGTATACGATTATCTCAAAATACATCTCGCAAAAGTAATAAAGTCTATAAAAGACAAAGTGTCGTAGTTTTCGTGGGTTACTCAGTTTTCCAAAACTTATCAAAAGCTTAGTTTAAATGTTTTGTGTGGTGTGGTAAGATAACCTAGACTCGACGTACGACTCACGCCAAAAAGAATAGACATCAATTAACTCAAGAGGATACTAACGAGAACTCAAACCAATGAGGACAACTTAGAAGCTAAAGTCAAATAAACACCTCAAATAAAATAACTAGTTTGTACGTTTCGGCATTTACCCCGTTATCCCCAAATAGTTGGTATAAGACAATGATGTTTTATAATAAAAATAAGTTTAGTTAATAAAACTAGTTTTTCTCGAGTCATCGAGACTTGGATTAACCAAAACTGAAATTACAATATTTAACAAATTTATGTCCCACTATTAACCTTGTAAATATTAGTTTAGGTTTTATTGAAGATTTTGTGTCCGGTCCGAGTCTAATATAAAATGTTTAATAAGTCCGTCTTCTAATATTGTAAGTCCGATAATGATTCACGATTGTCCAAATTGTCCAAGTATAATAATCAAAGTCCGTATTCAAGTTCAAATCACGATTTCGAATAAAATCTGAAACGTACCATTATATCACCAAACAAATCATCCTGTTAGTATTCTTCATTTTCGACACAACCAATATAATTGAAAACACTTATTGTGCTTTATGGGCTTCGGCCCATTTTCAATAAACATACCAAGTTGGGCTAAGGCCCACACTTAAACAAACACACCTTATTATTAAACTTTGGGCTTTGGCCCAGGACAGTAACCAAACGCACCCTGCTGGAATTAAACTCACCCAATATGTTGCAAACCAGCAAACGTACCCTTGTGGTGTTTGACCGAAACTAAAACTCAAACGAGCACCCCCTTTGGGTCTCGTTATTTCCAGTGAACAACGAACCATTTGCTTTCAAAGTAATCCAAAACAAATACTTCTCGACTAAGACTGAACCAAGACAACCACACCCTTGTGGCTTATCTTTTTATACTGAGATGACAACAACAAGACCAACACCTTTCGGGTATGGTTGTTAGCCGAACAAGTCACAAAACCAAATAAGTCATATAAGTTCAATTAAGCAAATCCAGAATAAACATCCCTTGCAAGTATCCCATCAAACCCGAGACCACACAGGTATGACCCGAACCGTTTGCAAAATAATCAACCAAATACCATATCAATCTTTTCTTACCACAACACATGTTTTTATACCACACGCAATTAGTTTTCAAAAACATGTTTATATGATTTTTAAATCCCACGAAGAACTATAACAAACTGTTTATAATCGGTCTCATTCAAACAAATAAAAATAAATAACCAATGGTTTTCTCGATTTTACCATATAAAAAGGGAGAGGAGGAGGAAGGACGGCGGAGGGTGGCGTGGTGACTCAAACTGAAACAACTCTTGGAAATATATCTCCGATCTACTCTTATCTCGATTCGACACAGAAAAAGGCGGCGGCAGTGGTGGTGTGGGATGGCAGTGGGTGGTGAGGAGATGTGGAGGTGGCTGTGGTGTGGTGGTGGTGTCGATGAAGACACAAGGGAGAGGAAGAGTCTGAATTATCTGTTTTTCTTTTTCTATGTGTTTATCAAAATGAGAGGGAAACTTATTATATAGATAGTTGTGACTTTGGTTGTGTGAATTTCCTGTTTCCACATCTCAATATCCTTGTTAGCTAACATGTACAATTCTCGTTCATACATTAATATCGGTTATAATTATAGATACGTGTATGTTTTATATTCATATGTTAATTGTTTAATTTGTAGTTTGATCCCGGTAGTTACTAATGTTGAATCCTTAAGTAACGAAACTTAAAACTGGGTAACGTAAAAATATAATGTTTATAAAAATGTCAAAGTTTATTAATATATTCCAACTAAAATATTAGACATGTAATAAGTTTAACGGAGAGTGTATACGTTAATAAAATTTAATAGGTTTGAGTATTCGTATTGCGTAAAGAGTTTAATGTAAAATATAAAATAATAAAGTGAAAATAGTTCATATAAAATATGTAGGCTTATCCAAATCTTATGTTGGTCGTGAGTATAGTATATTAAAAAAAAATTAAATTTCTCCATAAAAATGGGCTTTGTTAAATGATAAGTCAAAGGTATTATTAATTAACAAAGATTATCATGACGGATTTTTGTAGGATCTTACAGTATCTACCCTCAATTTTGAACTTCGTCCCGAAGTTCAGTCCGTGATAGGTGTTGAGAAAATTTGGGGTTCCGAGGTGAGAGTCTATGGAAGATGTTGTCGAGAGATTTCTTATTTGACTATCAAAGAAGCGAGATTTCAACTAGATTTATTAATACTAGACTGAATAAATTCGAATGTTTGATCAATAATTCGATTTATGGGCTACAAGTAGTGAAAGTAACGGCCGAGAGTAGGAAATATTTAGCACTTAATGTTTAGTGTTCTAACGGTCGGGACTAGGGGATTTTTAGTGGTAGTGATTTGAAATTTTAATGATCGTGAATAGTAAAATGACGGGTATTTTCTCCACTTATTTATCCTATCCATCTTTTCCTATAAATATCTTATCCACCTTTTTCCTTTTTCATCCTTCCGCCCCATCCCTTTCATCTTCATTCCTTCCGAAAAATTTCACCATGCCTCCAATCGTCATTGTTGTAGCCACCGTGTATATTGTCCTTGTCGCCATGTATTTGGCCTTCATTCCTGATGAAAACTCCGATTACTACGTCGCATCCTTGGTGTTCATCGTACCTCTCACGGTTTTAGCGATCAATGTGGATAAGATTTTGGGGTGAGGATCTCGGGCTAGTGTTGTTAGAATGTAGTTTTGTTGTGTGTCGATGTAACCTTTAATGAATGAGGAATAACATCTCGTTTTATGTCTAGTTATAAGTCTCGATATAGTTTTTAATATTTTGTTATATTTATGGTGCAGAATAATTAAGGTGCTTCATCCTATGGTGGCTCTTGCTATCGTTGGGTTGGTGGGGGTTGTTGTTTCTATGGTGGGTCAACCGATTGAAGATTGTATGCCTTACATTGTGTTTATTGTATTGTTAGCACTTCCGATGTTAATCATTTCGCTATGTATTAACTTCCGTGGTTTCAAATAAAATTTATGTTATTTGTGTTTTCCATAGATTGTTGTGAATTCTTATAGTTTTCTAGTTTCGTATTTTTCTCGACTTCGTATATTAGAGCAGTGAGTAATGGGTAATGAGTGTAGATCTGACTGAGGTTGGCTAAAAGTGAGGTGTATGAACAAGTTATTTTGTTTCGAGATCTTGTTTTTGGAATGAAAATTGTTATTCTATCGTGTTTTGAAAAATAAACCTGACTCATAGTTTTTGAGAATCACAAATTTATGGGGTAACCTATTCGTTACACAAAGAGTTCGTAATAATAGATTTTAACAATGATGATTTTCGATAAGAACTTGTTGAATGTAAAAATAGTTGTTGAACTTTAGTTTTTGTAAAGAAAAGCTTGTTAGATAAAGTCTTAAGTGATAACACAAAATTGGTTTGCTTTATATATGAACCGTGTTTTATATTGATAGCTTGTTTGAATTTATTTTTCAAAGTATTCAAGTTGTTAGCTAAGTGTGAAAGCAAAGAGGGAAATCAATATGCTGCAAAATGAAATGTGTTGTAGTAAAAAAAAAAATTCATATTGTTTCTTAGGATTTGTTAATCGTTGTTGGGGCAAAAGAGAAATACGAAAGTTGGTTTGTTTTGATTGTAGTTGAGTTCACAAAATGAAATATGGCCCAATAACTAGGCAGGGTTTCGTTTAAGTTTGCTGAGGTTGTTGGGAACTTAAATTAAACAAAGTATTTAGGCAATATATGATTTTTGTTGAAGTCATTTGAGAACATGACAGTCGGGCTGGGCTTTGACTGTCACATGCTTGAGTATTGGAAAAGATTTGTTACGTACGATTTATTGGTAAGTGCCTAATTGAGACGTATGAAAATATTGGTGTGTTGTTAAGTGAATGATCCAAAGTAAACGGGTATGAGTCGATTAGATTAGAAATAAATCTCAAGTTCTTAAGTTGAGTTCGAGTATTAATGATAAACAAGGGTGCGTTGGATTGTTGTTAGCAATGGGTTGAGGATAAATGTTTCAAGGATAATTTTAGTTTGGCGATTGTTGAACAAATGTTCCATGACGTATTTGGTTACTAGATAGTTTCGAGATTATCGAAATTTCGTATAATGCCTAAGAGTTTCGAGAGGACGTTAGGAGGTTCACTATTTCCTAGAGGATGTGTAGTCAAATCGTATGGGAAGTGTTATTCGCATGTGGCGTGTTCAGGATTTTTAAGTCATGGTGGGGCGTGTTTAATGCGATTTGTTCCTGCCTTTTGCGTTGAATTGCGAAAACCAAAGTAATTATTTTATTCACCACGTATCTCAGAGCTAGTTGCTAGTTTTACTAGACATAGATTTTGAAAGTTTTACCGTTTGAATACAAACAATTATATTTCTTAATTGAAAGATATTTTTCAAACCCTTATAAATACCATTGGCATGGTTGGGTTACCTATACACACACAATCAATGGCTTGTAAGCTACCACATACCGCTGAACAAATTCAACTGTACATCAAAGCAGAAACGGAGGGTAGTGACGTGGATCATCAAAATGCTATTGTGAAGGTCATTTTGCAGTTGGAGGCTACGAAACAATTGAAACGACGACTTAGAGAAAGCTATGCTAGGTGCACAGACATTTCAGATGGTAGGAAGCATGTGATCGACAAGTTTTTGTATGATGAATCTTGTAAAGATGCTGCTGTCATCGAATCGCTGTGGTCTTGTGTTCATCAGATAGATGACCAGATTTCTAACAAGGTTTGTTGGAGCTTGGAAGAGAACGTTGAAGCTGCTAGGGTTGAACATCAACAACAACAACAACAACAACAACAACAACAACTACAACAACAGAATCTACCACTACCACAACAGCAACAACAACCACAATTTCAAGGTGCATCAAGTTCATCTACACCAAGGGTGGTTGTGCAACAACAACATTTGCCTCATCTGGATCATTTCCAGCCAAGTTTCGAGGAAAATGTGGCAGTTGGTGATGGTGGTTGGACTCCTGCCATGGATTGGGAGCTGAGCAGGTTGGAAGCTCAATGGGAAGAGGAGAAATTGGCGAGCTTTGATCCTTATGATGACGGCTATGATTCCAACAATTCTCAAACCTGGGATCATCCGGACTACCTTTAAAGTCTAGGGCTAGGTTCATGTGATGTTTTAATTCAGTATCGTTTGTAATGTTTAAGTATTTCCGTCAAGTTTATTTGAATAATATGGTGTTTGGATGTTTATGCTATGAACACAACTTGGAAAAGAACTCATTACTCTGCTAGATTTAGATATTTTACAGAAATCTGTGCGGGTAATCTATTTGTTAAACAAAGAGTTTTGTTGATAACAGATTCTCACATAGAGATGAAGATTCGGTGTATGCAGAGAAAGTTGCTGAATCCCGGCTTTTAGGGTATGGGAGATCTTGTTTGTCTTGGGGTGAGAAATAGTTAATGTAAGTGGCTAGAACAGTAAAGACAGTATTACGATAGGAGTGTTGCTTTGAATTCTTATACTAACACTACGTATCACTATTTAGGGGTTCTAATGAGAGTTATGCTGTGTATTTGATGAATTTTTATGGTTATTGGTTTCATACTAGTGCCCTTTCAGATATAAATAAGCCCACTTATTTATAATTCGTTATTTACATAGAGAGGCGTCCCAAACAATGTAAATAAGGAAATATAAACTTATGGTTCGGCGCCTTACAATTTCTTTATTTAGATAAAAGGCATCCTAATCATTCAAATAAAGACATTGCAACCCATCCTGCTTAAGAATTTCTGATTTAATATTCATACTAGTTAACAAAATAATTCCTGCGCGGATTTTTCCGGAAGTACAGTAAAATTGATTTCACACGCATCTATAAAGATGCGATTAAGATAATTAAAGATGGTTGGTACGATACTTGAAATAGTTGGAGAGTATATATATAACGTTGAGTGTGAAATAGTATAGTGTGTAATGTGTGAGGAATAAACATTAAGCATGTAAAGATTAGTACAAAATAATCTTAATAGGTAATGTATTGAGCACGGCAGTCTGCAGACACGGAAGGCATAAGATGATAAGGTGTAAAATCATTTATTTTGAAAATGTGGTTATAGTTCGATGTTTTAAAACGTTTGATTCTCTATAACCATAGGCTCTGATACCAAACTGTAACACCCCTAATTTGGTTTGTGGCAGCGGAAAAGTAATTAGGGTGTTACGGTGAGGATCGAAGTTAAAATTCCAGAAAAAGGCCCGGAAGGGGCGTTTTGAAAGTTATATGTCATTCAAAATAATATCCTTGATACAAAGTGAAATATTTGATTTGAAAATCCCATAAAAAGATGTGATAATTTGAAAGGAATGACATATTCGATTTTACACCATTTAAGTTATCAGAGTAAAAGATGCCCGCTCCGTGTCTTGTCCTGCTCCGTTAATTACCTGAGATAAACATGCTTAAAACGTCAACACAATGGTTGGTGAGTTCGTGGAGTTTATAGAAAATAACTTTCTTCGAAAGGTGTATAGTGATTGATGAATTAAATAGTAATCTTTCATGAAATAATTAATAAGTTGTGTTGTATAAAATTCGCAAGTAAATCATGTATGACCACCAAAATCATGCGTTTCAAGTTATGAGTGCAGATGAGCTACGTTGTTATATGCTCAATATAGACTGTTGAGTCAGCTTTTAAATGTAATGACATACCAAGCATTTTGGTTTGCACTGCAGAATTCTTATTTAAGTCACATATGTTACCAGTTAAAGTTCAAGTACAAGATTTACAATCATATCATATAGTGGAAATGATAATCTAGAATCTGAAGTCTATCAGTGTAAAGTGGTGGTCTTCTAAATACAGCTGTATCCTAGGATATATATGAAACATTCATATATTCATAAAGTTATATTGCCCTAAGCCTCATGACACGCAAAACGTTAACAATTGGGTGTCCCACCAGGGTTACCTGATGGGTGAGTTATGGCCCTCAAGTTAATAGGTGATTTGCCAATTCCTATTTTTCTCAAATATAGTGTATCACTGCTAAATACGACTAACCATAAGGCATTCCGTCAAAGTATTTAGGGGATAGGTCGTCAGCCTTTAACAGGTTTCGAAGCTGTTCACTATATTCGCGCTCACCGCAGTGATTAATGGCTCATGATCGAGGGACTTTATGGCAATAAAGTGTGCTTAGGCAATATAGGTGAATCATGCGTAATTTTAGTATTGGCAATTATTTATAGTGAAATGTAGAAATATCATGTTAAAGTAGCAGTACATTCATTTGTCACATGAATGCATACAATGAGTTTCAGTGTCATCAAGTAGCTTAAAATGTTATCTTCCAAGTTCCGTGTTTAAGCTAAACAGACAATTTGCACATATAATGAGCATGTATTCCTTTCAAGTATAATTCAAGCATGTAGAGCATAGTTGATGATTTTGAGTAAATCATAAGATATTTCAAGTAATATAAAACAGTTAAAGCATGTATCTCCCCCAAAAGAGTTATTAAAAACAAGTGTGAAAAGTAGGGGCCACGACTCACGGTAAGTCATAAGAGTTTTCATAGTGTTCATAGAAGTATTGTATCGCAAAGTAAATCATATAGTTGATAAATGAATAAAATATTTCGAAGCATGTATCTCCCCCAAAAAGTATAAATCAAGTATTAAAATAGGAGGGGCCACGACTCACGGTAAATCATGAGAGTTTTCATAGTGTTCATAGAAGTATTGTATCGCAAAGTAAATCATATAGTTGATAAATGAATAAAATATTTCGAAGCATGTATCTCCCCCAAAAAGTATAAATCAAGTATTAAAATAGGAGGGGCCACGACTCACGGTAAATCATAAGAGTTTTCATAGTGTTCATAGAAGTATTGTATCGCAAAGTAAATCATATAGTTGATAAATGAATAAAATATTTCAAAGCATGTATCTCCCCCAAAAAGTATAAATCAAGTATTAAAATAGGAGGGGCCACGACTCACCTTAGCCACAGCAAAGCAAAATAACAACTGATACGTCTGGCATCGAGAAGCAAAACATAACGGTCTAGGATCGGCACAACCTAGTACGTATACGATTATCTCAAAATACATCTCGCAAAAGTAATAAAGTCTATAAAAGACAAAGTGTCGTAGTTTTCGTGGGTTACTCAGTTTTCCAAAACTTATCAAAAGCTTAGTTTAAATGTTTTGTGTGGTGTGGTAAGATAACCTAGACTCGACGTACGACTCACGCCAAAAAGAATAGACATCAATTAACTCAAGAGGATACTAACGAGAACTCAAACCAATGAGGACAACTTAGAAGCTAAATTCAAATAAACACCTCAAATAAAATAACTAGTTTGTACGTTTCGGCATTTACCCCGTTATCCCCAAATAGTTGGTATAAGACAATGATGTTTTATAATAAAAATAAGTTTAGTTAATAAAACTAGTTTTTCTCGAGTCATCGAGACTTGGATTAACCAAAACTGAAATTACAATATTTAACAAATTTATGTCCCACTATTAACCTTGTAAATATTAGTTTAGGTTTTATTGAAGATTTTGTGTCCGGTCCGAGTCTAATATAAAATGTTTAATAAGTCCGTCTTCTAATATTGTAAGTCCGATAATGATTCACGATTGTCCAAATTGTCCAAGTATAATAATCAAAGTCCGTATTCAAGTTCAAATCACGATTTCGAATAAAATCTGAAACGTACCATTATATCACCAAACAAATCATCCTGTTAGTATTCTTCATTTTCGACACAACCAATATAATTGAAAACACTTATTGTGCTTTATGGGCTTCGGCCCATTTTCAATAAACATACCAAGTTGGGCTAAGGCCCACACTTAAACAAACACACCTTATTATTAAACTTTGGGCTTTGGCCCAGGACAGTAACCAAACGCACCCTGCTGGAATTAAACTCACCCAAATATGTTGCAAACCAGCAAACGTACCCTTGTGGTGTTTGACCGAAACTAAAACTCAAACGAGCACCCCCTTTGGGTCTCGTTATTTCCAGTGAACAACGAACCATTTGCTTTCAAAGTAATCCAAAACAAATACTTCTCGACTAAGACTGAACCAAGACAACCACACCCTTGTGGCTTATCTTTTTATACTGAGATGACAACAACAAGACCAACACCTTTCGGGTATGGTTGTTAGCCGAACAAGTCACAAAACCAAATAAGTCATATAAGTTCAATTAAGCAAATCCAGAATAAACATCCCTTGCAAGTATCCCATCAAACCCGAGACCACACAGGTATGACCCGAACCGTTTGCAAAATAATCAACCAAATACCATATCAATCTTTTCTTACCACAACACATGTTTTTATACCACACGCAATTAGTTTTCAAAAACATGTTTATATGATTTTTAAATCCCACGAAGAACTATAACAAACTGTTTATAATCGGTCTCATTCAAACAAATAAAAATAAATAACCAATGGTTTTCTCGATTTTACCATATAAAAAGGGAGAGGAGGAGGAAGGACGGCGGAGGGTGGCGTGGTGACTCAAACTGAAACAACTCTTGGAAATATATCTCCGATCTACTCTTATCTCGATTCGACACAGAAAAAGGCGGCGGCAGTGGTGGTGTGGGATGGCAGTGGGTGGTGAGGAGATGTGGAGGTGGCTGTGGTGTGGTGGTGGTGTCGATGAAGACACAAGGGAGAGGAAGAGTCTGAATTATCTGTTTTTCTTTTTCTATGTGTTTATCAAAATGAGAGGGAAACTTATTATATAGATAGTTGTGACTTTGGTTGTGTGAATTTCCTGTTTCCACATCTCAATATCCTTGTTAGCTAACATGTACAATTCTCGTTCATACATTAATATCGGTTATAATTATAGATACGTGTATGTTTTATATTCATATGTTAATTGTTTAATTTGTAGTTTGATCCCGGTAGTTACTAATGTTGAATCCTTAAGTAACGAAACTTAAATTTGGGTAACGTAAAAATATAATGTTTATAAAAATGTCAAAGTTTATTAATATATTCCAACTAAAATATTAGACATGTAATAAGTTTAACGGAGAGTGTATACGTTAATAAAATTTAATAGGTTTGAGTATTCGTATTGCGTAAAGAGTTTAATGTAAAATATAAAATAATAAAGTGAAAATAGTTCATATAAAATATGTAGGCTTATCCAAATCTTATGTTGGTCGTGAGTATAGTATATTAAAAAAAAAATTAAATTTCTCCATAAAAATGGGCTTTGTTAAATGATAAGTCAAAGGTATTATTAATTAACAAAGATTATCATGACGGATTTTTGTAGGATCTTACAGTACCGACGAAAGTCCATTCACCATCATCATCTACAACGTAGACGCATCTGATTAGAAGAAGTAGATCAAGGCAAGAACATTCAAAGTTAATACTTTGAAGATCACAGAGCATGAAGGAACAATGAATCAAGAATATTATACATTGACACACAAAGTTCTAGACATTGAAGGCAAAAGACCAATCACGGGAGCATCATTCAAATGACCATCCCTTAGGGGGAGATTGTTAGCATTGAATTTATGCTAATTAGGAAGTGTTGGTCATTTGCTAGTTAGAACCAAAGTGTTATGTATAATAGTTAGTTAATATGTGGGCTAGGAGTATTAGTAATGTTAGTAGTCCAATTGTATAAGCGTGATACACATTCTAGCCCACATCATAGTCCAATATGTAAAGCCCATCAAGCCTTGCTTGATGGCAGCCAACTCATATATGCCTCACTCTCTCATTTAGCAAAGTGTGCTTTAGAGAGAGTGTGTGTGTATTTCTTGTATTTTTCTCTCTCAATCTAATATACTCACAGTTTCCAGTTTCTCTACTGCCACCACATCTTCCCTCTCAATCTTCTTATTTCTTTCTATATTATTTCCCATCTCTCTTTATCTCTTCTATCTTGTTCTAGTTTAAGTGTGTTGACATTCGATCTCAACAGTTGGTGTGTATGATAAAGTAGGATTTCAAGTCATAACAATATTTATTAACCAAGTAATTGGAATAATATAACTAATAAGTTAAGAGATTTACTAGTTCAAAAAGGTCCTATAATGTTTAAAAATTTTGTTGGTCCAAAGGACACTTAAGATTCTTTAGTTCTACTTATTATGTACTAGATTTACCAAATGGAGAAGAATATGAAAGAAAGTGGTTGGTTTATTCTAAAGTGTTAGATAGAGTATTTTGCTTTTGTTGTAAGTTATTTGATATTAATAATCAATGTACAAGTAGACTAGCAAGCGAGGGTATTAACGATTGAAAAAATATTCATGGAACTTTGAAAAGTCATGAAAATAATAGAGTACACATTATAAATATGAGAAAATGGTATGATTTAGAGATAAGATTGATGAAAAGTAAAATAATTGATAAAGAAACTCAAGACCGTATAAATAGAGAAAAAGAACGTGGAGAAGTGTACTAGAAAAATTAATCGCTCTTGTAAAGACTCTAGGAAAGAATAACTTAGCATTTCGTGGAAAAAATGAAAAATTATATGAAAAAGATAATGGCATTGTTTTGAGTTTTATTGAGATGCTTGCTGAAATTGATCCGGTAATGAAAGAACATGTTAGACGTATAAAGAACAAGGAAATTCATAATCATTACCTTGGGCATAATACGCAAAACGAATTAATTAGTCTACTAGCAAGTGAAGTTAAAAACAAAATCGTTCAAAAAATAAAGGAAGCTAGATATTTTTCTATTATACTTGATTGTACTCCCGATGTAAGTCATAAAGAACAAATGTCAATTATTGTTAAGTTTTTATTTTTTAGATATTTCCTCAACTCCAATAGAAGTAAAAGAATACTTCCTAGGATTTTTAGTAGTAGATGATACAACCGGTAAAGGTCTTTTTGACACTATTATTGTTGAAATTAATAGATTAGGACTCGATATAAATAATATCAGAAGACAAGGTTATGATAATGGATCTAATATGAAAGGGAAACATCAAGAGGTCCAAAAACGCTTGTTAGATATTTAATCCTAGAGCCTTTTATACTCCTTGTGGGTGTCATAGTTTAAATCTAGTTCTTTGTGATATGGCCAAGTCATGTAAGAAAGCATGTGAGTTTTTTGGACATATACAACGTATATATAATATATTTGCTTCTTCAACTCAAAGGTGGGATCTACTACTTGAAAATATACCAAAGTTGACTCTTAAATCTTTATCACAAATATGTTGGGAAAGTCGGGTAGAAAGTGTTAAGGCAATTGTAACTCTAGCACCACAAATAAGAGAAGCTTTATTGGCAATATGTGATGTTTGTAAAGACCCCGAAACTCTAAGTAATGCTAAAGGCTTGGTGGAAAATGAATTTGTAAACTTTGAGTTTCTTTTGGCAATGGTTATTTGGTATGATGTTTTGTTTGCTATTAATTCGGTTAGTAAA
Source organism: Artemisia tridentata subsp. tridentata (assembly GCA_021014915.2). Classification (NCBI taxonomy): domain Eukaryota; kingdom Viridiplantae; phylum Streptophyta; class Magnoliopsida; order Asterales; family Asteraceae; genus Artemisia; species Artemisia tridentata. The sequence goes on from CP139504.1 coordinate 11,057,393, forward strand.
TTATTACAAGCAAAAAACATGTGTATTGATGATGCTATAAAAGAATTGAATATGCTTTTGCGATATTTTGAAAATTATAGAGAAAATGGATTTGAAAAGGCTATGACCGAAGCAAAAAAATTAGCATTAGATATGGATGTAGAACCTAAGTTTTATGAGAAACGTGTCATTCGTAGAAATAAACGTTTTGATGACAATGTTGCTAACGATATTATAAAAAGTCCTATTGGATTATTTAAAACTGGTTATTTTTTGTATGTTGTAGATCAAGCTATTTCTTCGATTAGAAGTAGATTTGATCAATTTAAAGAGTATGCAAATATTTTTGGTTTTCTATTTACTATTGAAAAATTAAATTCTTTTGATGACAAAAGTTTAAAAGAGCATTGTATTAATCTTGATAAAGTTTTAAAATATGGTGATAGTTTAGATATTGATGGTCTTGATTTATTTCAAGAACTAAAAATTTTAAAACATATTATTGATTTAGAAAGTGACACACCTATTAACATTTTAAATTATATTCAAAAGTTTAATACTTTTTCAAATGCGTATATTACTTATAGAATTATGTTACCTATTCCCGTCACCGTTGCCACCGCCGAAAGAAGTTTTTCTAAACTAAAAATTATAAAAAATTATTTAAGGTCTACAATGTCACAAGAAAAATTAAATTGGTTAGCTATGTTGTCAATTGAAAAAGATTTATCTTATGAACTTGAGTTAGAAGATTTGATTAAAGAGTTTGCTTCTAAAAAAGCTAGAATGGTAAACTTTATATAAATATTTTTATTGTTTTTTACACTTAAAAAAGTAGATTAAAAAAAATAATAATAATAAAATAAAAAAATAACTCCGCCATTTATAAGCTTTTTAGTTTATATTTGCCGGTACCAAGCCCGGACAAAGGAGGAGGGTTTATATATAGTAGCAGGTACACCATTATGAGTTGCTTTCTTTGTTTTTTTACTTTAGTTTATACGCTAGTGAATTAGACCCTCAAAATTGATCTCACTTAAGGCCCCAAATAGCTTGAGCCGGCCCTGATGACTAAGGCATTGCTTTTTTGGCCTTCAAGAAATACTTGTCTTTCTTATGTCTTGAACACGTCTTGATAGTCTTATTAGGGGGTTGGCAATGCATCCCTCATTCTCTCTCTCCTATCACTCACTCCCAACCAATTCCCTTACACCACATCATTTACTCTCTCTCCCATCAATTACCCATATTTTTGTTGGCAGCACATCACTCACCCAAAATCTCATCACTCACCCAAAATTTCACTAAAAAACAAAACAGAAATGCACAATTTGCTTCCTTCCCGTGCGTGACCATCTCACGCAAAACCATCCCGTGTGGTGAATTTTTTTTATGGCGGCAGTGTTCTCGTGTCACACAAGTCTCGTCTAGTGTGGTAACATGGGTGTTGCCAACCTGCTTACGGACACATAATACAAAAATGTACAAAAAACCTAACAGAGTAACAGTGTATGGATAACTATCATAACTTGTCATTCAAATCATTACTTATTTAACACAACTTAACAAAAGAATATATTCTCTTATTATCATTTCCTAAATCACAACCTTTTTTTTATCAAATCAGTAATAAACTAGAATATATAACTAGAAGGAATGTATTCTCTCCAACTTTGATAACACCCTTTCACCTCACCTCCTCTTTTAAGTTCATTTCCTCTCTCACTAAATTAAATACACTCACCTTCAAAAACATAAACACACACACAAATTTTATAAAAACACACACAGTTTTACAATCCAATTCACTAAGATTCAGCTTTGCATCGCTCAGATTCGTTTTTAGTCATTTATAAAAATTAAAAAAATGGCAGAAAAAATCTACCCAGCCTCAAAACCACCACCAACCACCGCTCCACCACCGTCTTTCCCACCAAACAAACCACGTCCAGTCTACCGTCCAAACCCCCGCCGCAACCGCCGCTCCTGCTGCTGCTCCATCTGCCTAATCCTCACCGTCACCATCACCATCCTCATCTTCATCCTCGCCATCGCCGCCGCCCTCTCCTACGTCATCTACCGCCCTCACCGCCCCACCTTCTCCGTCTCATCACTCCACGTCACTTCCTTCAACATGACGTCATCCAACAAACTCAACACTCGTTTCAACTTAACTCTCACTGCACGCAACCCTAACAAACGAATAGTCTACGTGATGGACCATGCTGACGTCACTTTCACCTACAAGAAGATTCACTTAGGCGACGGGAAGTTGTCACCATTCACGATGAGTAAAAAGAATACCACGACGTTGAGAACAGTGGTGACGTCATCATCAGATCAGGTACTAGATGATGACGTATTGAAAGGTGAAATAAAGAGTAGGAAAAGTGTGGATGTGAAAATTGAGGTTGAGACTAAAATTAGGGCTAAAATTGGGAGCATGAAGACGAAGAAAGTGGCGGTTAGGGTTAGTTGTGACGGAGTTAAGGCCAGCGCGACTGGGGCGACTGTTTCGGGCGCGAAATGTAAGGTGGATTTGAGGATTAAGATTTGGAAATGGACTATTTGATAAGCGGGTTACGAGAGAGGTGAGATGCGGACAGTCACGCTGATATTACTGAAGAAATTAAAATAAGTTGTGATTATATTTGGATATGTTATAAGTTTGTTAATCCATAATTGGAGATTGAATTTTGTTGCTATTGCTAGTTTAGTTTTTTTGTGTTTTTTTTTATGATTGATGTTATTTGGTGTAATTGTAATTTGAAATGAGGCCAAGCATGACAAAACTCGAGCTCGGCTTGTTTTACTTTAGAAAAACACGGGCTGAAATGAGGTTAAATGTCGAGTCGAAATTGAGCTTGACAGATTTTGAGTTCAGCGTGACAAAAGTGTAGCTAATTAGCTTGTTATAAACGTGAGTCGGGCTTGGCTCATATCGATTCTGTTAGTAATGCTGGAACTCGGGCTCGCCCGTGAGTTGAGAGATTAAATAGCTTTGTTTTTTCAAAGAAAACACCCATATTCAACCGTAACTATTTAGAGGTTATAATCTCAACTCATTTCGCTAGTTTTAGTTTATTTAGATTACATTGTACAATTTACTAGTTGAAGTAAAAGGCTGGTATCCATTCTAATAAGTGCCAAAGGCTTGTGTTGGCCAAGAATATTACTATTGCTTATGTCTCTGAAGTTTAAACTTTTTCAGATTGTTCACTTTACCATTCTCAACAAACACGTTTGTCACAATTATTTAATCACGGCTAGTAGTAGGTTGTTAGGTAGCCATGCAAGTACACACATTTATTACAGTATTTTTCAAATTTAATAAAAAGAAACCAAATTGCAGTTTTACACAGTCGTAAATAAAGTCATTGTCGGTGGAAGATACGGAGTCGTGTGGGTTGGGCCCGGTCACGGTTGTTACATGTTTATGTTTCAAACCAATGAAACATCACATTCATTTCTCACATCCAACCAACACAAATACTGTACTATTCTAAACCAATTACTCCGTTTCTCTTTCTATTTTGAGTTGTTTCAAAATTATTGTCCTCTTTCAAATATAGTTGTGAATAATATAGCAAGTTTATTATATTGTAGCCAATGATACTAAAAATTACAAACATAATTGCATAAGGGTAAAAATGACATTTTGCAAAAAAGTAAGAGATAATGCAATAATGATTATGCTTTCTTAAACTGTGTGTTTTTTGTCGGGGGACAATAATATTGAGACGGAAAGAGTATTTTTTTTTTTAGAATATTAAATAAAATAAATCGTTTATTTTTTAAAGAGTAAACTGCAAAATACATCCCTGTGGTTTGCCCAATTTCGCACCATACATCCAAATCTTTTTTTTCTAACTTATACATCCCTCCGTTAGTAAAAGTCAAACACAATACATCCACGAGGACGAACGGTGCAAAAATTGTGTGGTTAAGTTGGACACGTGGCAGTTATCTTTTTAGACGAGGGTAATTTGGTCCTTTTAACACCACACCTACTCACTTATCTCTCCTTTTCAATTCAGTTCACTTAAACACAACCACAAATCCAAAACACGAATCCTGAACCCAGAAACACATTATAAAACACAAATCCTAAACCCAGAAACACAAATCCTAAACCCAGAAAAACACAAATCCTAAACCCAAAAAAAAATCAAAAGAAATGAAGAAAATAAAAGGCAACAGCCAACTTAACAACTAAATCATCCCATTCAACTTTCAATCTCATCTCTGGGTTTAGGATTTGTGTTTCTGGTTTTGTGACTGTAGCGGTTTGTGGTGTTGTGGTCAAACATAAAGTCAACTAATTATCTTCTAGGATTAAACCCAAATCCACAGCAGCTATGATTCAACTGTAGTACCTTACATCACACTCTCATTTCACAACAACAACAGATTAAACAAAGAAAATGACAACAACAACAATTAATCAATCATCAACCAAGAAACCAAATTAAATTAATTATAACTACAAAACAGACCATTCGAAAATTACTACAACAACTTACAACAACAAATCCAGTCCTATCCCTAATCTTTATTTGGTGTAACTTTAATTACAACGACACAATTATTTTTTTAATCCATATCAACCTAACTGATAACCTATCTCATCTTCATCTTCACTTTACCTCATCTTCACTTCTCTGTTATATTCAATTGTGTTTCATCATCTTGTTTCTTTTCGGATTTACATACAACACAACAAAGATAATCGAACCTACCTGTGACCTTGAATGTTACAAGATCTTGAAGCCAGCCTTGTGGGGTTAATCTTTGTTTATGCGTTTGGTTTGTGATTAAGGAGGAATAGACAAGGGGGCTGTATATGAAAAGGTCTTAGGGTCAGTGTGGTGTTCGGATTTAAACAAGATAAAGGAGATAACTTTGTTCTTGGTTTGTATTGCTGGAGTGAAGTATGCAGATTTTTTTTTTTTTTGCGTGACTGCGTGATGAGTTGTGGATAGGATTAGGGTTTGTGATTTGTGTTTTATAATGTGTTTCTGGGTTTAGGATTCGTGTTTTGGATTTGTGGTTGTGTTTAAGTGAACTGAATTGAAAAGGAGAGATAAGTGAGTAGGTGTGGTGTTAAAAGGACTAAATTACCCTCGCCTAAAAAAGATAACTGCCACGTGTCCAACTTAACCACACAATTTTTGCACCGTTCGTCCTCGTGGATGTATTGTGTTTGACTTTTACTAACGGAGGGATGTATAAGTTAGAAAAAAAAGATTTGGATGTATGGTGCGAAATTGGGCAAACCACAGGGATGTATTTTGCAGTTTACTCTTTTTTAAATATATTATATGCAAATACTTTACTTTCGGAAAACTTGAGTACAATGGTTTTCCAAGGTAGAAAGTGGAATAACTTCACGTGTTTTAATCATGCATAACACTAATAACTAGTACCTTTTTACAAACAAAAGAAAAGCTTTTAGTTTCCAAAGTTTTAAAGATAACCGAAACTTTCAATTGGTTATTTATAAAATGTCACACGAAAAGAAATAAATTGGACAAAATCAATGACATTCCTGAACCAAATGGCTTGTGTTTCAATGGTATCCCTTGTTGCGTGAGAAGTTCCCCAATCAAATAGTTGCGGGTTCAAGTCCTACTTAAGACATGTGAGATAGATTTGTGATCTAAACGTTAGATAGTTAAAATTAACGTTCTAAAAAATAATAATAATAAATAAATAAAATGACATTCCTGAGACCTTTTATCTTTGTTTTTATTCAACATGTAATTACGTGTTCGATTCTTAACTGCGATATGTGATCGATATATTGGTCGCGTATATAATGCGATATTGATCGTTTTCATCATAAAAAGATCATCGATACCCGAAAAGTGATATGTAAAGTATCAAACCGATACAATTTATGAAACAAATAATGTGCAAATTGCAAATACTCATATTGGGCTTTCTTTAACTAATGATAGTCAATGAGTATAACCCATCATCAATAAGGGCCACATATGTTTTAAGCGGCCCAATACATCGAACTTTCAAAATTTATATTCAATCCTATATACAAAAGCAAATTATCTGGAATAGAGTCAAAGAGAAACATTTGACATTTTTGTGAATAATGTTACACATATATAACTTACTGGTTAGATTCAGGGCTGTCCCATTGATTTCGTTGGCCTGGTGCTAAAGACGAAGGGGCCCCTCTGAAACGAAAAAAATTGGTTTTAGTTGCCGATCAAGTTTAAACGATAGATAGTAGTTATTCTAAACTAAAATAGTATATATGAGAAAATGGGGCCCCAAGATAAAAGGAGGTCCGGTGCCGTCACACCATTCGTACTTTGCACCACCCATTCACCGGCACCGGTTAGATTGTTAAACTGAAACATTAGTGATAAAGATAGTATTTTATTTTGAATGACATTTTCAAAGGTTTTCTACATGTATCATCCTTTCGATGAGTTTTTAATCTGCAATCGCTTAATTGATTGACACATTATCTTATTACGATAAATTGAACCTTTGTCGATGACATTAGTTGAATTATAATTGTTTCCATTTGGCAAGGCAAATTATGTAATTTACGTTTAAAGCTTCACTTCAAAGTTCAAACAAACCAATATGAAAATTAGGTCAAATTTAAATATTAGGTCATATAAATATATAGTCCAATAGTAGGGGCCATCTTAATTCAATAGTCATAATTTAATGGTCAAAAGTCCCCCACATGATAAATGGTGGAGAAAATGTGCAAGCATCTTATTGGTAATATTATCTCATTAATTTCCTCTGTCCATATAACAATGAAGTCACATCTACATTACAATGAAGTCACATCAACATTACAATCTTAATTAATACACACTCCGTCCCATAATAAGTGTCCGGTTTGACTTTTCATAGTCAAATTATTTCAACTTTAACCTTAAATGTTTTTTTTGTTTGTTATATAATATTTGATGAAACTTATACCAATAAAAAATACATTTAAAACCAAATCTATTCATATATTTTGCATCAATTATTATATAACACACGCAAAAATAGTTACGTTCAAAGTTAAATTAGTTTGACTCTGAAAAGTCAAACTGTACACTTATTTTAGGACGAGGGTAGTAACTAGTAGCGGAATTAGAACTTAAAAAAAAGGTACAAAGTTTTTTAAACAATAATATAAAAAAGATGAACAAAAACTGAGATTAGTTCATAAAAAAATTTGAGTTTACTTTTCACATATTGATAAACTAACTAAGCAAATACTAGTAACACAAATCTTTTGAACCAATTGTATTTAGAAAATGCATAATTATTTACAAAAATTCACTTTACTAAACAAAATTTCATAGAATCTCGTGACATCACGAGATACCCTCTAGTTTCGTCTAATGCTCATAAATAATTATCTAGATTGTTACTAAAAGTAGTTAACATTCAAACCATATTCCATAGCATTTTTAAAATCAAATTTAGTAAGAGCAGAGGGTACGCTCGGCTGGTAACTGGCACCATGGTCACCAGCCAACCATGGCCGACGGTGCATGATACCGTCGCTGGCGCCATGGCTGCCAGCTCACGCCATCGATTTGATTTTTTTTTTCTGTGAATAATTCGAACATTGGAGGAAGAAGGGATCCGTTTGGCAACGGTTATAAGACCGTTTGGATGCATTAAACAAAAAAAAAAAAAAAAAAAAAATAAAAAAATTAAAAATAAATTCCCCTTTAAAAAATCTTATAAATACCCCTTATTATTTCATACTTCACACACACTTCCAATATATTTTTCCAAATAAAATGATTAGATTTTGGAGCCAAGAAGAGGAGTCTCTTTTGGAGAAGTGTTTCACTTAAATATCCGAAAATCCAAATACGAGTGCGGATCAACAAATGAATACGTTTTGGGATAAAGTTCTCGACGTATACAACAAGGAAGCCAAGAAGCGCAACTACCGTATTCGTACCAAGAACATGTTGACGGGAAAGTGGATTTTTTCCCTTGCCCGAAAAGCACGAATCAGAGCATCAGCCCAGCTGGTTAGAGGCACTCCCGGTTTTACCCAAGGTCTTGAGTTCGATCCTTAGGGATGGCAAGCCTTGGGGTTTTTCCCTCCGAATACTTGTAACGGCCCATGGTCAACATCTCGTTGTCTAGGGTACGTGCAAGGCTTCACTATTATTCAGTGAGGTTTCCCAGATGTCGTATCCTGACTGAATGTTAAAAAAAAAAAAAAAAAAAAAAAAAAAAAAAAAAAAAAAAAAAAAAAAATCCAAACCAAAACTAGGTAATTTTATGTATTTCTAACATACGAGGTTTTTTTGGAGGATATATATGTGAGGCAGAATGAAATGCGGGAGGATATATATATCTCTGTCATTCGTTTCATTCAGCCTCATTATATATATCCTCCAAAAAAACCCCGTATTTGGTTTAAATTTTTATGTTACCGTATCGTAGTTTCTATGTACTAGGTTTTTATTTTTTATGCTTTAATGTAATGTTTGTTTTAATTAATGAAGTTTATTTTATGAGGGATTGATGCGTGGTTTTGCAACCTTACAACAGGTTTTACCTCTCGAGGGATCTCAAGAGGCTTACAACCCCACCAGGCAGTGTACCTGACCGATGTAGTATAGTGTAGTGGTAAGTACGGGGGATTGATCGTTCTCCACAGGGAATAGTGTTCGTTAGGTATGAAAAACTACTCTAATAGGTCTAAGGGTGAGAGAAGATTCTTTTTATGTTTTTATATTTTATGAAAGCAAGTAAAATCTCGGGTTTGAAAGAGTGGGCGGAATTAGTTGCTAGTCAACTAACCCAAATAACTACGAATGCAATTAAAATAAAATAACTGAAAGTGAAAAGGTGGTAAAACTTATATGGAGAGAAATGTGTTTACTTAGATTTCCTTACTCCCTAACTATCTTTTACCGGTTGATTAGTGTGTATTAATTGCGTGGATGACGGGTGTATTCCTTAATACCATTCGTGGGGTGACGTACGTACTTCCCCAACTCTATGAACTCCTACTTCACTCCTATGTCGAGCCGGCTAGGAAGCTCCTAACATGGGATCACTAGAATTCGCTCATGCATTAAATACAACCATAAAAACCTTTAGTACGCATTGGTTCATGTTTCTTAAGACGTTCAAGCAAGTTACCGAATAGGAAGTTAGCCAGTTTTCTTAAGCCTAACATAGATAAACAATCATCCAATACAACTAATAACACACTAATAACCAATAATCAATAGCTAGGTTTCATTAGATCTAAGCAAACACAAGATAAATCTAGCCTAGCATGTTAAACAAAAGACAAGAACAAGATAGAATCAAACAACACATAGACATATTGAATGATTAATTGATAACTTATCTTCAATGTAACATGGAAGATCTCAAGGCAAAAAGCCTTGAAAAAGCTGCTAAAATCGTCTTAGGGTTTTCACACACAAAGTTCCCCAATAAGTTCCACACTAATGACAAAAAATTGCAAAACTATATATAGACTTTCAGATCTGACGGCGTCACGTTATGGATTGTGACGCCGTCACCTCGCCGCTTTTAGGGTTCCCGGATGGCCTTCTTGACGCCGTCCCTCTTTAGCTCTCCAAAATCCGTTCTGGCTTATCAAGGCTTGACGCCGTCAGAATTAGGCGTGACGCCGTCCCTCTTTAAATTAAGTCGTGACGACCTTGATCATTCCAAAGGGTGACGCCGTCAGAATTCCCATGCAAATTTCTCTGGCTTATCATGAGTAATTTTCACATCCACCTTTTTCTTGCCAAGCCATGACGCCGTCCAGGGCAATCCCTGACGCCGTCAAAGGTAACTTTTAGCCGATTTTGAGACTTTGTCGTTTTCTTCACTTTTATGCTCAAAAAACGTCCAAAATGCTTCATTTTCCATATTTCTTCTCAAAAGTACCTAAAATGACAAAAGGAACGATTTAGGGCAATATTTGATCAAATAAATACGATTTAGGGCTTAAATGACCCCTTAAAAGCGGTACACTTTTCGCTTCATCAAATACCCTTACACTTGAGATTTGCTTGTCCTCAAGCAAATGCGCTTTTATTCTAATCAAAATACAAGTTAGGGGTCATTTAATGCTAACATAAAAGTAATTACAACAAATATTCGTTCCACTTTAATCATAATAAGCACGGAGATTACAAACTAGCACCTCACAAGTAGTGTTTAGATACTCACATCTCTCAAGTGTCATAAAAATAAATCTCATAAATGAAAACGGATAATATCTCTCACTACCTGTCATAGCAAATAGATTACCATAGGCTTGGGAAAGGATCGAAAACCTCCTCCACTAGGCGTAAGCACCTAAGATAAACTATCAAAGAGGGCTTTTACATGGGTTATAATGTTAGGTGTAGGGATATGATAAACATGATTTTGTTGGATAAAGGATATTTTACTGGTGGCGAGTTAAAGATCTTGATTAATTACATGTACTATACAATGTTGCTAAGCCAAGACTCGACTCAATCTTAAGCTAAAAATAACAAAAACATAAAACAAACATAAAATGAAACGGGATGGTAGTCCGTATGTTTTGTTTTTTTTTTTTTTTTTTTTTTTTTTTATTTCTTATTTTTCTCATTTTTTTGAATTTTTCTTGATTTTTTTTTTTTTTTTTTTTTTTTTTTTTTTTTTTTTTTTGCATACACTTTTGCCCTACCATCCAAAATAATACATCATAGGGGCATTGCATTCCCCTTACACTTGAACTTTTACATAACTTTACAATTAACTATTCTAATGACTCGGATTAAGATAATTGAAAAACTTGGAGTACTTTTAAAATATTTAGCACATATGGGGGTAATAAATGATGTTCTTCCCCATTACTCCATTACACTAGTACTTTACCCATGAGTCCCAATCGTCCCAAAACAATATATACAAGGATATGACTCGACTTAGCAACCATGTAATCAATTAGATAATTAACTTGGGTTTAAACAAATGTTGTAACAATAATGCACTAAAGATGAGTGCATACAAGGTAGGCTAAGGCGATTTGGGTGTACATTTAAGTGGGGTGTAACAAATTCTTCCTTTAAGTAAAATGTTTAAAGGTCGAAACGAAAAGATAGGCTCTGAGGGGTGTACTAGGGGTATCGTGTACTAAGAATGAGTACAACGCAAAGGGTGTGGGAGAATTACTTGACCAATGTAGCCAAAGTAATTATAACAAAAACACAGGTGTAAAACAATGGGTTAATCCTAATGCCTCTTATCATGTAGTAAATCTAACTACACGAATGTAGTCTCACTTGTGGCCTCGGAATGGTCCTAACGCAAGTTCTAGAATCTAAGTGCTACCGGTACACACATCATAGCATAAATGCTTTTCCTACCAATTCTAAGGGCGAACCTCACATATTTGGGGGTGGAAAATTTTTTAGTGGTATGGTTTTTGTGCTAGTCATATAACTCCTATCCGTGAGACGCTCATTAAGATCAAAGTTTCACTCTTAAATGTTGTAAAAAAATTTAAATTTGGCACTAAAATTACCCTAACAGGTATTTATCTCAGTTTTATTACACATTTACTATTAAACAAACAAAAATCAAGCGTAATAGCATTCTCTTAATCGTACTTTTACCCCCCGCCCCTTACACTTAAGATGAACATTGTCCCCAATGTTCAAATAACAAGATGTAAAAGAAAAAAGTAAAAGAATGAAATCAAATACTCCCCTGATTCGCTTGGTGGATAATGAAGTAACACGGTTAAATCTTCTTCCAAAGTAATGTTGAAGCTCTATGACTAATGCATCGCCATAAGCTTGATCCAAAACATTTCCTTGTCCAAAATAACCTGTTAAACCTGAGAAAACAAACACGAAAACCTGCATAACATCGGCGGGATAAACTCTATATATAAGGATATAATGCTTGTGGAATGATTATTTTGCAGATTCCTGGAGATTATAAGTTAGAGATTTAATAAAAACTTTTTATGAAAACAAAACTTTCAAAAATTTTCAGAAAATTAAACCTGACGCCGTCAGGTTGTAAATCCTGACGCCGTCAGAAATGATCTTGACAGAATTCTCATGTTACGTTTCCGGAAAATTTTTGGAAAAACCTATACCTTACTTCCTGGAATTCCTGCAAAACATCATTATGACTCGATACAAGCATTTGACTCAAACAAATACGAATATGTATGTTAATTTATTATTATTACGATTCATGTTCATTTGTGTTCTAATAAACCGATTTAGATTTCCCTTACACTTAACTTTTGCAAAATACCTTTATATGTAGTTAAGACGAAGTTAAAAACAAGATAAAGCATTTTCACAATTTAGTTTTTGAACATGAATCAATAATAATAAAACTTAAACATACATACGGAAACAAATAAAATCAAATAAACAAAGAAATAAACACACAAAGCAAATAAAACTTGGGTTGCCTCCCAAGAAGCGCTTTTCTTTATTAACGAGTCTTGTAGCTAGACTCAAAGTCCTTCTACCCTATGTAAGTGAGTTCGTCATCGAGGACGTCTTTAGGGTTAAGCTTGGATTGAAGTTTCCTATTGGTCCGCTTAGTACAATATATCTTTTCAAACTTCTCTCCATCCGGGTCATACAATGTCATCTTAATATGCCATGACCCATCTCCATCTTTGGGTGGTTTGTCCCAATCCCACTTATGATCATCTTCCTCACAAGTCCACTTATTCATTCCTAGGTTAATTGGCAAAACTCCTAGGAAATCAATCATCTTCCTAAAAACTAGAGGGTCTTCAAATGGATCCAATTCGGTGTCCCTAGCCAAGAGTTGCTCTACCGTATGTGTTCGGTTCACAAAGTCCTCTTCTAGGTAAAATGGGCGTTGGGGTCCTATGAAGTCTCTATCAATCCAAGGTCCATATCTAGATGGTCTCCTATTTGATTCTAACCAATGTGGTGTTGGTTCCTCACTAGTATCATAGGCATGTCTTTTAACATCATAGACTGACCAAGTATCACCTTCTCCTACCGCTATCTTAGATTCCTTACAATCAATCATAGCACTAGCGGTCGCCAAAAATCCTCTACCTATCAACAAGGGGCATGTAGGGTCGCTAACCATATCAAGGACGTGGAAATCGGCTAAAATGCTTAGTTTTCCAATGTGCACTAACACGTCCTTAACTACTCCAACCGGGTAAGCAACACTTCCATCCGCTAAGCCTATTATCACCTCGGTTTCTTCAAGTTTTCCTAGTTTTAGAGAGGTGTAGAGAGGTAACGGAAGTAGGTTAAGGCTTGATCCAAGATCGGCTAATGTGTCATAAGCCTCCGAATTACCGATCTTGCAAGGTAGAACAAATAAGCCCGGGTCATCTAACTTCTTAGGTAGCTTGTTTTGAACAAAGGCGGTCCCTTTTTCGCCTAACTTGAGCTTCTTCTCATCCAACACATCAACAACCGGACTTTCAAGGTGGAGCTCCTTGAATTCTTCGTCAAGGTTTTGAGTGGGAGGTGTTTCAACTACAACTTGGGTTTGTTTGAAACACGTGCTCATGGAATTGACCGAATAATATTGTGGACAAGAACTAGGAGACGTAACCGATGAAACGGCGTTGACGTTTAGTTTCGGGTTCTTGACCGTGTTGCTAGGGAGTGCTCCCATTTCTCGGTCATTGAGGGCTTTCAACAAGGTGTCAATCTTATTGGTCATCTCGCTTTGTTTTTGTTTGAAATCGGCTTCAAACTTGGCTAAACGAGCTTCTTGAGATGCCATAAATTGAGACATCAATCCTTCAAAGTTATTGGTACTACCATTGCCGGAAGGATTGTTGTTGAAAGTACGGTTCGAGTTGGAACCGCTTGATTGGAAACGATTAGGTGGGTTGGAAGAATTGGTTTGTTGTGCGTTTTGGGTTTGTTTCCACCTAAGGTTCGGGTGATTTTTCCATGAGGGGTTGTATGTATCACCGTAGGGGTTTGGCTCGGGTTTGAAAGTGTACCACTTGTCTCCCGCTCCGTCGGTACGCGAGGATGCGTAGTCCACAAAAGCTTGTTCGGGGAGTTCCATGCAATCACGAGTGTCGTGGGGACCACTACATAATTCACATGAAGAAGTGATTTTGTTCACTTGGCTTGAAGGTTTAGGAGCCTCGTAGGATTTCATGAGAAACTTGACTTGGTCTTCAAGTTCTATGATCCTACGGTCGGAAGTGCTTGAATTGTTCGAAGGCAAAGATATTGCCTTGACCGTTTTATTCAAATCACGGGGGTCACTCCAACTTTCGTTGTCATAAAGAGCAAGATCTTCTAGGAGAGCCCATGATTGTTCCGCACTTAGATCACGTAGCTTATGATGAAGCGAAAAGTGTACCGCTTTTAAGGGGTCATTTAAGCCCTAAATCGTATTTATTTGATCAAATATTGCCCTAAATCGTTCCTTTTGTCATTTTAGGTACTTTTGAGGAGAAATCTGGAAAAGGAGGCATTTTGGACGTTTTTTGAGCATAAAAGTGAAGAAAACGACAAAGTCTCAAAAATCGGCTAAAAGTTACCTTTGACGGCGTCAGATTTTACTCTGGACGGCGTCATGGCTTGGCAAGAAAAGGTGGATGTGAAATTTACTCATGATAAGCCAGTGAAAATTGCATGTAAATTCTGACGGCGTCACACTTTAACCTGATCAAGGGCGTCACGGCTTAATTCAAAGAGGGACGGCATCACGTTCAAGGTCTGACGGCGTCAAGCCTTGATAAGCCAGAACGGATTTTGGAGAGCTAAAGAGGGACGGCGTCAAGAAGGTCACCCGGGAACCCTAGAAGCGGCGAGGTGACGGCGTCACACTCCATAAGGTGACGCCGTCAGATCCAAAAGTCTATATATAGTTTTCTAATTTTTTGTCATTAGAGGGAGAGCTTAGTGTGGAATTTTTGAAAGAAAACCCTAAGACGATTTTAGCATCTTTTTCAAGGCTTTTTGCCTTGAGATCTTCCATGTTACATTGAAAGATAAGTTATCAATTAATCATTCAATATGTCTATGTGTTGTTTGATTCTATCTTGTTCTTGTCTTTTGTTTAACATGTTAGGCTAGATTTATCTTGTGTTTGCTTAGATCTAATGAAACCTAGCTATTGATTATTGGTTATTAGTGTGTTATTAGTTGTATTGGATGATTGTTTATCTATGTTAGGCTTAAGAAAACTGGCTAACTTCCTATTCGGTAACTTGCTTGAACGTCTTAAGAAACATGAACCAAATGCGTACTAAAGGTTTTTATGGTTGTATTTAATGCACAAGCGAATTCTAGTGATCCCATGTTAGGAGCTTCCTAGCCGGCTCGACATAGGAGTGAAGTAGGAGCTTGTAGAGTTGGGGAAGTACGTACGCCACCCCACGATTGGTATTAAGGAATACACCCGTCATCCACGCAACTAATACACACTAATCAACCGGTAAAAGATAGTTAGGGAGTAAGGAAATCTAAGTGAACACATTTCTCTACACATAAGTTTCTCACCAACTTTTTATTTTCAGTTATTTTATTTTATTTGCATTTGTAGTTATTTGGGTTAGTTGACTAGCAACTAATTCCGCCCACTCTTTCAAACCCGAGATTTTACTTGCTTTCATAAAATTATAAAAAATACAAAAAGAATCTTCTTCAAACCTTAGACCTATTAGAGTAGTCTTTCATACCTAACGAACACTATTCCCTGTGGAGAACGATCAATCCCCCGTACTTACCACTACACTATACTACATCGGTCAGGTACACTGCCTGGTGGGGTTGTAAGCCTCTTGAGATCCCTCGAGAGGTAAAACCTGTTGTAAGGTTGCAAAACCACGCATCAAGTTTTTGCGCGCCGCTGCCGGGGAATAGTTATTGTTTAGGTTGAATTTTTATTTTATTAGGTCTACTCACTAGATTCCTTTCTAGTGAGATTTTTATTTTATTTTTCTAGGATTTCTTGTAGTCTATCTTTTTCTTTGTGCCCTTTGTTTGTAAAACCATTTTCATTTGTCACTATGATGGATGAAATTCCATTTAGATCATTATCAATAGGGGAACAATTATATTTCACCAATAGATTTGTTTCCTATCATTCCTATGAATTTTTGTGTGATCTTTGTGATTTCCAAAAGGAGTTAGGGGTAAGGTTAGATGGGTTTAATGAATTCTATGCATGTGAGAGTTCTATTAGACAAGCATTATCTGGATCAATTCCTTTTAGTCAGGCCCTTTGGATGAATTTTGAGGAAAGCTTCCTAACCATGACCCTTAAGTGGAACGAATTGGTGGATTCGTATGAGCAAAGAGACCTAGTTTCTAAGAACATGGACTTAGAATCAAACCAAGATTCTGAGATGGTTAGTGTTGAACTACCTAGTTGCATGAGTGGGATAGATTTCACCAAAACACATGATGAACATATAGGTGATTTAGATACTATGGAGAATGAGGTTAGAAATGTAAGCCCACCAAGTACCCCACAAGTCCTACCATCATTTGAGGCACACACACCGCCCGTGACTTACCCGGAAGAAGTTGAAGAGACTATAGGAACCCCAATAGAGGTAGAGCCCTTGGACCAAACACAACTAGAAGAAATAGGTTTGAATGCTTTTAGTGATCACAACCTTTCTTTTAGTCCTATGGAAGTTCCTAGTTTTGATGAGCCGGAGCCTCAACCAAAACCGTTACCTAATCTTCCATCCTTGGATGAAAATTTAGGAATTGAATTAGGTCCCGATCCACCCATCAAACCATATAGTCCGGGTAGTTTTACGATAAAGATAGTAGACTCTAAGCCTTGTAGAGAGGAAGCCAATATAGGAGTGAACCATGACCTTACATACTTACATCACCCATTTATGGTTGATCATAAGAAACATTATGGGTTTAAACCGGGTTTATTAGGTCAAAGTGAATTCTTAACTAGGAATCTCTCGAAGTTGATAGAAGATGATCCCTTTCTAGGAAAAAATCTTAATCCGCCCATTAGCCCAATTGAATTAGGTAAGGTTATGATGATAGGAGCACACATCTTTGAGCATATAATTCATCCACCACTCTTTCCTCACGTGGCATACTCCTACCAAGTTGGTGTGTATCGCTACTATCACCCGCACTTAATCCTAAGTGTAGGGAAAACCTCCCCTATTTCCGTTAAATAAGGGTAGAGTCAGGCTCGTGACTCGAACAAAAACAAGCGCTTCTTGGGAGGCAACCCAAGTTTTATTTGCTTTTTGTGTTTATTTATTTGTTTGTTTGATTTTATTTGTTTCCGTATGTGTGTTTAAGTTTTATTATTATTGATTCATGTTCAAAAACTAAATTGTGAAAATGCTTTATTTTGTTTTTAACTTCGTCTTAACTACATATAAAGGTATTTTGCGAAAGTTAAGTGTAAGGGAAATCTAAATCGGTTTATTTAGAACACAAATGAACATGAATCGTAATAATAATAAATGAACATACATATTAGTGTTTGTTTGAGTCAAATGCTTGTATCGAGTCATAATGATGTTTTGCAGGAATCCCAGGAAGTAAGGTATAGGTTTTTCCAAAAATTTTCCGGAAACGTAACATGAGAATTCTGTCAGATCATTTCTGACGGCGTCAGGATTTATAACCTGACGGCGTCAGGTTTAATTTTCAGAAATTTTTGAAAGTTTTGTTTTTAAAAAGTTTTTATTAAAATCTCCAACTTATAATCTCCAGGAATCTGCAAAGTTATCATTCCACAAGCATTATATCCTTATATATAGATTTTATCCCGCCGATGTTATGCAGGTTTTCGTGTTTGTTTTCTCAGGTTTAACAGGTTATTTTGGACAAGAAAATGTTTTGAATCAAGCTTATGGCGATGCATTAGTCATGGAGCTTCAACATTACTTTGGAAGAAGATTTAACCGTGTTACTTCATTATCCACCGAGCGAATCAGAGGAGTATTTGATTTCATTCTTTTACTTTATGCTTTTACATCTTGTTATTTGAACATTGGGGACAATGTTCAGCTTAAGTGTAAGGGGAGGGTAAATGATGATACCTTAGAGAATATAATTGCACTTGATTTTTGTTTGTTTGATGGTAGATGTGTAATAAAACTGAGATAAATACTTGTTAGGGCAATTTTAGTGCCAAATTTAAATTTTTTTACAACATTTAGGAGTGAAACTTTGGTCTTAATGAGCGTCTCATGGATAGGAAGTTATATGACTAGCACAAAACCGTACCACTAAAAAATTTTCCACCCCAAATATGTGAGGTTCGCCCCTAGAATTGGTAGGAAAAGCATTTATGCTATGATGTGTGTACCGGTAGCACTTAGATTCTAGAACTTGCGTTAGGACCATTCCGAGGCCACAAGTGAGACTACATTCGTGTAGTTAGATTTACTACATGATAAGAGGCATTAGGATTAACCCATTGTTTTACACCTGTGTTTTTGTTATAATTACATTGGCTACATTGGTCAAGTAATTCTCCCACACCCTTTGCGTTGTACTCATTTTTAGTACACGATACCCCTAGTACACCCCTCAGAGCCTATCTTTTCGTTTCGACCTTTAAGCATTTTACTTAAAGGAAGAATTTGTTACACCCCACTTAAATGTACACCCAAATCGCCTTAGCCTACCTTGTATGCACTCATTTTTAGTGCATTATTGTGACAATATTTGTTTAAACCCAAGTTAATTATCTAGTTGATTACATGGTTGCTAAGTCGAGTCATATCCTTGTACATATTATTTTGGGACGATTGGGACTCATGGGTAAAGTACTAGTGTAATGGAGTAATGGGGAAGAACATCATTTATTACCCCTATATGTGCTAAATATTTTAAAAGTACTCCAAGTTTTTCAATTATCTTAATTCGAGTCATTAGAATAGTTATTTGTAAAGTTATGTAAAAGTTCAAGTGTAAGGGGAATGCAATGCCCCTATGATGTATTATTTTGGATGGTAGGGCAAGAGTGTATGAAAAAAAAAAAAAAAAAAAAAAATCGAAAAAATCAAGAAAAATACAAAAAAATGAGAAAAAGAAAAGTAGAAAAAACATACGGACTACCATCCCGTTTCATTTTATGTTTATTTTTATGTTTTTGTTATTTTGTTATTTTGTTTCTAGCTTAAGATTGAGTCGAGTCTTGGCTTAGCAACATTGTATAGTATATGTAATTGATCAAGATCTTTAACTCGCCACCAGTAAAATATCCTTTATCCAACAAAACCGTGTTTTCCTTTTCCCTACACCTAACGTTATAACCCATTTAAAAGCCCTCTTTGATAGTTTATCTTAGGTGCTTACGCCTAGTGGAGGAGGTTTTCGATCCTTTCCCAAGCCTATGGTAATCTATTTTCTATGACAGGTAGTGAGAGATATTATCCGTTTTCATTTATGAGATTTATTTTGATGACACTTGAGAGATGTGAGTATCTAAACACTACTTGTGAGGTGCTAGTTTATAATCTCCGTGCTTATTATGATTGAAGTGGAACGATTATTTGTTGTAATTACTTTTATGTTTGCATTAAATGACCCCTAACTTGTATTTTGATTAGAATAAAAGCGCATTTGCTTGAGGACAAGCAAATCTCAAGTGTAAGGGTATTTGATGAAGCGAAAAGTGTACCGCTTTTAAGGGGTCATTTAAGCCCTAAATCGTATTTATTTGATCAAATATTGCCCTAAATCGTTCCTTTTGTCATTTTAGGTACTTTTGAGGAGAAATTTGGAAAAGGAGGCATTTTGGACATTTTTGGAGCATAAAAGTGAAGAAAACGACAAAGTCTCAAAAATCGGCTAAAAGTTACCTTTGACGGCGTCAGATTTTACTCTGGACGGCGTCATGGCTTGGCAAGAAAAGGTGGATGTGAAATTTACTCATGATAAGCCAGTGAAAATTGCATGTAAATTCTGACGGCGTCACGCTTTAACCTGATCAAGGGCGTCACGGCTTAATTCAAAGAGGGACGGCGTCACGTTCAAGGTCTGACGGCGTCAAGCCTTGATAAGCCAGAACGGATTTTGGAGAGCTAAAGAGGGACGGCGTCAAGAAGGTCACCCGGGAACCCTAGAAGCGGCGAGGTGACGGCGTCACACTCCATAAGGTGACGCCGTCAGATCCAAAAGTCTATATATAGTTTTCTAATTTTTTGTCATTAGAGGGAGAGCTTAGTGTGGAATTTTTGAAAGAAAACCCTAAGACGATTTTAGCATCTTTTTCAAGGCTTTTTGCCTTGAGATCTTCCATGTTACATTGAAAGATAAGTTATCAATTAATCATTCAATATGTCTATGTGTTGTTTGATTCTATCTTGTTCTTGTCTTTTGTTTAACATGTTAGGCTAGATTTATCTTGTGTTTGCTTAGAACTAATGAAACCTAGCTATTGATTATTGGTTATTAGTGTGTTATTAGTTGTATTGGATGATTGTTTATCTATGTTAGGCTTAAGAAAACTGGCTAACTTCCTATTCGGTAACTTGCTTGAACGTCTTAAGAAACATGAACCAAATGCGTACTAAAGGTTTTTATGGTTGTATTTAATGCACAAGCGAATTCTAGTGATCCCATGTTAGGAGCTTCCTAGCCGGCTCGACATAGGAGTGAAGTAGGAGCTTGTAGAGTTGGGGAAGTACGTACGCCACCCCACGATTGGTATTAAGGAATACACCCGTCATCCACGCAACTAATACACACTAATCAACCGGTAAAAGATAGTTAGGGAGTAAGGAAATCTAAGTGAACACATTTCTCTACACATAAGTTTCTTACCAACTTTTTATTTTCAGTTATTTTATTTTATTTGCATTTGTAGTTATTTGGGTTAGTTGACTAGCAACTAATTCCGCCCACTCTTTCAAACCCGAGATTTTACTTGCTTTCATAAAATTATAAAAAATACAAAAAGAATCTTCTTCAACCCTTAGACCTATTAGAGTAGTCTTTCATACCTAACGAACACTATTCCCTGTGGAGAACGATCAATCCCCCGTACTTACCACTACACTATACTACATCGGTCAGGTACACTGCCTGGTGGGGTTGTAAGCCTCTTGAGATCCCTCGAGAGGTAAAACCTGTTGTAAGGTTGCAAAACCACGCATCAGCTTACCACCGGCCGATTGGTCAATGGTTTGCCTCGTGGAGAGATTGATATGGTCATAGAAGATTTGGACTTGGAGCCAAAGTTCTATGCCATGGTGAGGGACTTTTTGGAGTAAGTCCTTGAATCGAGTCCATGCCTCGTAGAGGGTTTCGCCTTGACGTTGTTGGAACATCAAGATATCATTCCTTAGCTTGGTAGTTCTTCCTGGCGGGAAAAACTGAGCAAGGAAACGAGTGGTGAGATCATCCCAAGAGGTGATGGATC
Organism: Artemisia tridentata subsp. tridentata; assembly: GCA_021014915.2. Taxonomy (NCBI): domain Eukaryota; kingdom Viridiplantae; phylum Streptophyta; class Magnoliopsida; order Asterales; family Asteraceae; genus Artemisia; species Artemisia tridentata. The sequence continues at coordinate 11,078,732 of CP139504.1, forward strand.
CTGCGGGTTGACGCTCTAGCCATTGACTAGCTTGGTCCGCAAAGAGAATTGAAAGAGACGCAGTCGGGTCGTCTCTCGAGTGGCAACATCAAGGTCTATAGAATCAACGATTTTGAGAAAGTCCTTGAGATGTTGGTTAGGATCTTCAGAATGAAGTCCATGGAATGCGCATCCGCTTTGCACCAACCGGATGGTGTCGGATCGCAAGGGAGTGACATTGGCTCCTTGAGTGAGCTCAATGGTGTTTCGATAGCCATGGTGGCTAGGACGGGAGTAGTCTCTTAAGGTACGGGCTCTAGGAGGTGGTGGTGGTTGTTGTGGTGGTGGGTTGTTGGGATCAAGGATATTACCATCTTCCATGATGTCGAATGGTAATGGTTATGAACAAAGAAACGAAGAAAAAAGATAGACTAAAGAAAACCTAGAAAAATAAAATAAAAATCTCACTAGAAAGGAATCTAGTGAGTAGACCTATAAAATAAAAATTCAACCTAAACAATAACTATTCCCCGGCAGCGGCGCCAAAAACTTGATGCGTGGTTTTGCAACCTTACAACAGGTTTTACCTCTCGAGGGATCTCAAGAGGCTTACAACCCCACCAGGCAGTGTACCTGACCGATGTAGTATAGTGTAGTGGTAAGTACGGGGGATTGATCGTTCTCCACAGGGAATAGTGTTCGTTAGGTATGAAAAACTACTCTAATAGGTCTAAGGGTGAGAGAAGATTCTTTTTATGTTTTTATATTTTATGAAAGCAAGTAAAATCTCGGGTTTGAAAGAGTGGGCGGAATTAGTTGCTAGTCAACTAACCCAAATAACTACGAATGCAATTAAAATAAAATAACTGAAAGTGAAAAGGTGGTAAAACTTATATGGAGAGAAATGTGTTTACTTAGATTTCCTTACTCCCTAACTATCTTTTACCGGTTGATTAGTGTGTATTAATTGCGTGGATGACGGGTGTATTCCTTAATACCATTCGTGGGGTGGCGTACGTACTTCCCCAACTCTATGAACTCCTACTTCACTCCTATGTCGAGCCGGCTAGGAAGCTCCTAACATGGGATCACTAGAATTCGCTCATGCATTAAATACAACCATAAAAACCTTTAGTACGCATTGGTTCATGTTTCTTAAGACGTTCAAGCAAGTTATCGAATAGGAAGTTAGCCAGTTTTCTTAAGCCTAACATAGATAAACAATCATCCAATACAACTAATAACACACTAATAACCAATAATCAATAGCTAGGTTTCATTAGATCTAAGCAAACACAAGATAAATCTAGCCTAGCATGTTAAACAAAAGACAAGAACAAGATAGAATCAAACAACACATAGACATATTGAATGATTAATTGATAACTTATCTTCAATGTAACATGGAAGATCTCAAGGCAAAAAGCCTTGAAAAAGCTGCTAAAATCGTCTTAGGGTTTTCACACACAAAGTTCCCCAATAAGTTCCACACTAATGACAAAAAATTGCAAAACTATATATAGACTTTCAGATCTGACGGCGTCACGTTATGGATTGTGACGCCGTCACCTCGCCGCTTTTAGGGTTCCCGGATGGCCTTCTTGACGCCGTCCCTCTTTAGCTCTCCAAAATCCGTTCTGGCTTATCAAGGCTTGACGCCGTCAGAATTAGGCGTGACGCCGTCCCTCTTTAAATTAAGTCGTGACGACCTTGATCATTCCAAAGGGTGACGCCGTCAGAATTCCCATGCAAATTTCTCTAGCTTATCATGAGTAATTTTCACATCCACCTTTTTCTTGCCAAGCCATGACGCCGTCCAGGGCAATCCCTGACGCCGTCAAAGGTAACTTTTAGCCGATTTTGAGACTTTGTCGTTTTCTTCACTTTTATGCTCCAAAAACGTCCAAAATGCTTCCTTTTCCAGATTTCTTCTTAAAAGTACCTAAAATGACAAAAGGAACGATTTAGGGCAATATTTGATCAAATAAATACGATTTAGGGCTTAAATGACCCCTTAAAAGCGGTACACTTTTCGCTTCATCAGGGATATACAAATTTTAAAATTCAAATTCAAAGTAAAAAACGGGCGGGATATATTTAGAATTTAAAATTCAAATTGAAAATCTAGCCTATAAATACCCCAGACTTCTCACACACTAACACATTCAAAATCGAAATTCAAGATTAAAAATCAACATTCAAAACTGCAAATGTCTCGCAAAGATTTCTCCTAACAATTCCCCAGTCCTCCTCGCAAAGATTTCTCCCAACAATTCCCCAGTCCTCCAAATGAAGCAGTCAACACTCCACCGGAAGATATATTTCCGGTTTTCCGACCAGAAAATGAACCGGTGAACACTCCACCGGTTGTCGAACAAGAACCAAATCCATTTGGTCTAACTGAAGATGAACTCAGACTTCTGGAGCAAGATTTGGAAGTCCGGCGAGAAACAGAACAACGTGAACTAGAAGAGGAAGCTGCTCGTTTGGAGCAGCAAGCCAGGGATGAAGAACAACTGAGGAAGAACTGGTTTGACGTAATGGAGGCAAAGTATTATGTCGGCGAGTTCAGATCGTCTTCGAGTGAAGACGGTTGGGTCTCAGATGATTCCTTCAGTTAATTTGTAGTTTCATTTTAATTTCCGTATCGTAGTTTATGTTAATCGTACGTTGTGTTTTTAATGTAATTTGTGTGTTTTTTTAATGAATGAAATTTATTTTAGTTAATATTGTGTATGTTTTATTTTATGTGTAAAAAAAAAAAAAAAAAAAAAAAAAAAAAAAAAAAAAAAAAAAAAAGGACGACGGCACCACATTTTCTGGTGCCGTGGGTAACGGTCAGAATGTGATGCCGTGAGATTTCTGGTGCCATAGAGATTTTTGCTGACGAGGCAGGCAAATTTTTGCCATAGCTCTAGCGTACCCAATGCTCTAAGGTACTTACATCAGTCATATTGTATAACCTACGGGACCACCAATATACATCAAACTTGATAAACTTTGTAATAATTTTTGGAGTAAATTGCAAAAATCGTTCTTGTGGTTTGGCCAAATTGCACGTTTCGTCCTTGTGGTTCAATAAGTGCAAAAATCGTCCTTATTTTGAACTGTTACGTGCACTTTTGGTCCTCCATCATTGCAAAAATCATCCTTGTGGTTTGCCAAATTTCACTGTTGAAGGACCAAAAGTGCACGTAATAGTGCACAATAAGGACGATCTTTGCACTTATTGAACCACAATAACGAAACGTGCAATTTGGCTAAACCACAAGGACGATTTTTGCAATTTACTCTAATTTTTGGCAATTTACAATTTTCTTTCAACTACCTAGCAACTTTCTGATCACAAAAAAAAAATAAAAATGCAACGTATATATGCATTCATGTAAGAACTGAACAACCTACTTTTCGAGAATATTAGAAATACATTCAATATATTGATTATTTGATTTTATAAAATCTTTTTTCATGGTAGCATTTATTTCCACCGACAATAGTAAGAAATTGGCATAAATACAAATCAGCCATCCACAACCACCACTTCGGTCATCCTTTGCGGTTTGATGGGACACTTTATTTTGAGGAAAAAATAATAATAAAAAATAATAAAAAATGGCATAAAATAATAAAAGTTATAACCATAATCAAGGTGATCTAACGGTACACGGCTGTCAAAATGAGGCATCAAAAAAACTGATGTTATATAAAACGTGTCATCACATTAAAAAAATTTGACGTTTCATTTTTTAAGATATATTTTTCATCCATAGATTTCTTTCTAAGCAAAAATATGCCAAATTTTGGGGCCTTCAAATTCAGAGGCCCTGAGCGATCGCTCACCTTGCTCGCCTTAAATGACGGTGCTGGTTTGGTACAATGATATCTTCGCAGAAGTTGTTTTCAGTTTCATGTTGTTAAATACACATATCGAGTTAAGAGAAAAGTTAGAAACAAAACTTCAGCTAACTCGAGCGCATCTGAATAGGAAAACTTACACTTTTCGACGTCATGGAAAATACCTCACCCTTGTCTATTATCATAACTTAGTTATAACTTATAGAATAAACTAAGTTATGGAAGAAGATAACAAGTTATCGACTACTTATGACATAATGAAAGAGATCACTCTTTAATACAATAAACCACAAAAATTCATCATGAAAATGTTCTTTGGCTAATTTAATTAATAGAAAAGCTTATAAATATGCTAAAGATGGTGAACTACAACTTTATTTTATGTCCAAATCTATGTGGCCATCATGGCCCCTATTTTTTCTTTCTCTTATCTTACCTTTGGGTACACGAAAATAACATAGATTCTATTTGTGCCCATAACACCTTTTTTTATTAAGAATGGGACACACACAAAAAAATCTGCATATGGAAAATGTTTTTCTTTTACTCATTCGGGCCCCACGAGATGCCACGTACATACCTCCCTTTACAACCCCCCTCTCAAATAACATACCACAACTTACTCATTTGAGCCCACCACTATCTATTTTTATTTCTTTTATTCAAATAACCAAATAAACCATCTATTTTTATTTCTTCTTCACCTCCCACCACTTAAATATCACGCACCACTAGCATCATACCATCTTCATTCTTCAAAACCCATATCACATATACAATAATTCATCCTGGCATTTCACCACCATCAAAACCCAATTCCAGCAAATAGAAACTCAAATTTGAAAATAGCATGTTAAGATCTGTAAGTAACTCACGTTTGTGAAACTCCAAATATTCGATTATCAAAACAAGAAAACTGAAAAAAAAAAGAAAAAAAAAAAAAAAAAAAAAAAAAAAAACATTTCATATATATAAAATACCCCACTTGTCAGAAATCTTGGTTCGTCGTCTGCACGAGTAAGACTGAAACGGCGAATGATGGCGAGCGACGAGGGTGCAACGGCGAGGCTAGAAGAGGTGCCACGTTGGCATACGACGAGCCACAACTAGCTTGCACCGGGTGCTCTTAGAGTTAGGGTGTGTTTGTTAAAAAAAAAAAAAAAAAAAAAAAAAAAAAAAAAAAAAAAAAAAATCTTACTAGCCCTCTTACTCTTGACAGAGGTGGTCAGACTTTTTTCTTGTTTGTTTTTTTTCTTTTGAATCAGACCCAGTTAGACATATAACATCTTACTCAGTAAGAGGTGGGGGATTTGTCTTACTGCTTCTTACTCGATAAGAGATTGAAGACTCGTGTTAATATAATATATTTGATGGTTTATTAACTATGTTATATTTATGATAAAAAATATTGTTTCATATTTACATAAGTTACTTAAATAAATTGAAGAAACGAGCATTTAAAATCATTCGGGCAATTATAAAAAAACAAACAACATTATTTCGTTCAGATTTAGACTTTCTAGCCACCTCTTACTGGTAAGATGTGATAGTCAGATTCAGATCTAAAACATCTTAATGAAACAAACACACCCTTATATATATTGTTACGTCATTGTTTCACTGATATATTACTTCTTCAGTTTCATTAAAACATCTATCTATTTTTAACATATACGAGTAAAGATGACATTTGCAAATTTCAATCTACATTTCTTACCTATATCATAAAATTCAAAATACTTAAAATGAGACGAAGAGAGTATCACCAGTTCGCTACAAATTTAATGAAAGTAAAATTTATTATAATGAACGATTCTAACTACACTTCAAGCAACATCGTCGTGTATTCACACACAAAAAAAATAATAATAAAATAAAATAAAAATATTTGTGTTTTGTGTAAATATAAACTAGATAAACATGTCCAATATACTTGGTGGCTTTTGTTCTATCAATCACATATCAATGTCATAATAAAGAGAAAGGAAACAAAGAAAAGGAAAAAAAAAAAAAAAAGGCGGGACCAGCTTTTTCAGAGATTGGATAATGTGAAACCTTTAATAAATATTCCCTCCGTCCCAATTTTATTGTCCCTCTTTCTTTTTTCGGTTATCTCAAAATTATTGTCCCATATCAAAAATAGAAAGTGGAGTTTGGTAAAGTTTACTATATTACTTTTCGTTGAAATTAATATTACAAACTTTAAAGAAGTGTTAATTAATTGGTTAAGGGTAAACTTGTCATTTGGCAAAAAAGTAAGAGAGAGAAAGCAGTATTAATTATGTTTTTCTTAAACTGTGTGTTTTTTGTCGGGGGACAATTATTTTGGGACGGAGGGAGTAAACAAGATTAAGTAAGGTTTTAGGCACCAAAAATCAAATTAAACCAAAGTAAAGGATAATCAAATAAAAAATCCATTATTCGTTTTCTTGATTTCAGCTAACATATCACAAAGAATCATAAAATCATAACCTTTTTTTTTCTTTCTAAAGCCATGACATCAACAAGGTTTCACTAATCACTAATCGACTTCATGGGAAAAATCGGGTTAATACACAAATATGCCACTAAATTTTCTGAAAAAATACGCATAAGATAACGAACTTTTATTTTGTTCATTTGGGTTACTGAACTTATCAAACTTGATATTTTGAGGTCCCTGAACTTATAAAAATATACGTAAACATCACTGAATTTGTAAAAACACGATATTTATGTTACTTAACTATCTAAAAATATGCGTTCAGTAACCCTATATGAAAAGTAATCTAAATTATAAGTTCAATAACTCAAATGAACAAAATAACAGTTCGTTACTTTAGACGCTTTTTTTTTTTTTCAAAAAAAATTAGTGATATATTTGTATGTTAACCTTAAAATATCTACTCATATAAACTATGTACACTCTTGTTGAGATACAAAATTGCGCGTTTTGAAAGTGTCATAACTCATAACTCATAACTCATAAGCACACATTATGATATGATTCTAACCCAAATTAAGGAAGGAGTAAATCCTTCGATAACTCGATCCAATCAACAAGAGCTCTTAGGATTTAAGAATAAGAGCCGATGAAAGAAAGGATAAATAAATGTGACTACAGAGAACAAGACTTGGGGAAGAAGTTGTTTTTCATTCATGTATTTTTCCCATCTCATTACATCATGTTTATAGAACAACCCATGTGGGTGTGTCTACAACTTACAACTCAATCCATGAAGTTCTTATATTTCTAAAAACGACACTAACATACTTATTAAAAGTGCATAAAAAAGACACATAATAAAAGGACACATAACAATACCCTCCCCTTAAGTTGATCCTTGTCCCCAAGGATCAAAGTTTGGGTAAAGAGCAGTAATGTCTGCAGCAACTTCCCAGGTTGCATCTTCTATCGCTTCATCCATCCACTGAATTAGCCATTCCACAAACATGGCATTGTGTCTTTTAGAAGTACGAATTTCCAATACCTTAAGAGGAGTCTTAGGAGTGGAACTGATATGAGTATCATGAAGAGTTGCTTCAGGAACAATAGGACCAATATGCTTCTTTAAAAAAGATACATGAAATGTGGGATGAATGGTTGCATTAGGTGGTAACTTTAAGGTATAAGCCACTGCTCCAACTTTAGCAATTACTTGAAATGGGCCATAATACTTGGCTGACAACTTTTGATTTGCTCGAAACTCAACAGAAGATTGTCTATAGGGTTGAAGCTTTAAGTAAACCCAATCTCGCAACAAAAAACTTCTTTCACTTCTATGATTGTCTGCATAATGTTTCATCCTGTTTTGAGCAGCCACTAAGTTATTCTTTAATTGCGTAATTGTTTCTTCTCTAGCTTGTAAGCTTCTGTCAACTGCTTCAATTTTACTCTCCCCAGGGAAATAAGGTAGGTGCGGGGGAGGTTTTTGTCCATAAACAATTTCAAATGGGGTGTGTTTGGTAGATGTATAGTAAGTGGTGTTATACCAATACTCAGCTAGAGGTAACCAACGAGCCCAATCATTAGGTTTTTCAAAACACATACACCTCAAATATGCTTCTAAGCACCTATTTAAGACTTCAGATTGTCCATCCGTTTGGGGATGATATGAAGTAGACATGTTTTGATCAATGGCCTGCAAAGCCAATAATCCAGTCCAAAAATTACTCAGAAAAATCTTATCCCTATCAGAGACAATTGATTTAGGGAACCCATGCAATTTGACTATGTTGTCTAGGAATGCTTGAGCCACTGTGATTGCAGTAAAAAAGGCTGTTTAAGAGCCAAAAAGTGAGCATATTTGCTCAATCTATCAATGATCACCAAGATTGTATTTTTTTTCCCTTAGAAGAAGGAAGGCCTTCCAAAAAGTCCATAGCAATGTCTTCCCAAATGCTTTGAGGTATAGGAAGAGGCTGCAATAAACCTGGAGAAGCCGCTAGATCACTTTTGCACTTTTGACATATTACACATTCTTTAATGAACTTCTGAACATCTACCTTCAACTTGGGCCAATGAAATAAGCTCCTAATTCTCTTACAAGTTGTTGTCACTCCTGAATGTCCCCCTTGAGCAGAAGCATGCATCCAATGGAGCAGTTGAGTCTTCAATGGTGGATGATTAGCAATTACTAACTTGTTCTTTCTTCTGAGTTCACCATTTTGCCACAAATACTTGGGATGTGATGTTGCATTTTGTTTAAGCTCATTGATGATCTTGGACGTAGTGAAATCCTTCTGCCATGCCTCTTTAATTTGATCCATCAAGTTGGAATTCACAACTGAAAAAACAATTTGAAACAACTCTCCACCAGTAACTCTTGATAAAGCATCAGCTACCTTGTTTTCTACACCCTTTTTATATTGGATTTCATAATCAAAACCCAAAAGCTTAGAAACCTACTTTTGTTGGAAAGGCATGGCCAATTTATGCTCCAGCAAGTACTTTAAACTTTCTTGGTCAGTTTTAATAATGAAATGCCTATCTAAAAGATAATGGCTTCATTTCTGAACTGCATGAATAACTGCTAATAATTCCCATTCCTAAGTTGAGAGAAGCAAGTTTCTGGGAGATAAGGCCTTACTTAAGAAAGCAATAGGATGACCCTTTTGCATTAATACAACACCTATGCCCTGACTTGATACATCGGTTTCTATAATGAATGGGGAGTTATAGTTTGGTAGTGCTAGAACAGGTGGAGTTGTCATGGCTGTTTTAAGTTGATTAAATGAGGATGTTGCTTCATTTGACCAATGAAATGCATCTTTTTTCAGCAATTGTGTCAAGGGTTTAGCAATACTCCATAGTCTCTTATAAACCTCCTATAGTATCCCGTTAAGCCTAAGAACCCTCTAAGTTTCTTAATGGTGGTTGGCAGGGGCCATTCCATCACTGCCTTAATTTTATTCGGGTTAGTTGCAACACCATTTTTAGAGATAATATGTCCCAAGTACTTGATCTGAGTAACGCCAAAAGCATATTTACTAAGCTTCACAAAGAGAGAATGTTGAGAGAGTGTTTGGAAAACCAATTCTAAGTGAGTTAGATGATCTGACCAAGTGGGACTGTATATAAGAATATCATCAAAGAAGACCAATAAAAACTTCCTTAGATAAGGTTTAAAGATAGTGTTCATCAAATTTTGGAAAGTGGATGGAGCATTAGTAAGCCCAAAGGGCATTACTAAGAATTCATAATGTCCACGATGTGTTTTGAATGTTGTTTTGTGGGTATCCTGAGGCAACATTCTAATTTGGTAGTATCCTGATTTAAGGTCAATCTTAGAGAAAAATTTTGTTCCATTGAGTTCATCTAACAACTCCTCCACTAATGGAATTGGGAATCTATCACGTACGGTGGACTTATTTAATGACCTGTAATCTATACACATCCTCCATCCTCCATCTTTTTTCTTAACTAAAACCACAGGGGAAGCAAAAGCACTAGTGCTATGCTTGATAATACCCTGGTCTAACAATTCCTGAGTTAGCTTCTCTATGACATCTTTTTGAATAAGAGGATACCTGTATGGTTTGAGATTCACTGGATTGGTGCCTTCTTTAAGTGTAATCTTGTGATCAAAACCTTTTCTGAAAGGAGGTAAATCCAATGGATCTTTAAGGATTGAGTCATACTTCCGCAATAACCCTTGAATATCAACATGAACATGTACATCAGCGGGAGTGTGTATATGTGGGTCAAAAGATGATTCCTCTCCTTGTAAAGACATCACTTGCAACATGCACAATTCACTTGTGTGCTGAACCATTTTCTGTAATTTTTGTTCTCCTACAGTTTGAATTGGTTTTTGGTTAGCCCCTCTTAAAACTACTCTTCTCCCCTTCATATCAAACTCAATTTTCCTATTTGGAAAATCAAAAGTAACTCTCCCTTTTGAAGCATTCTCAATGTAGAATTGAATTCCTAAAACCATATCACACCCTCCTAAAGGCATCAATATCACATCAGAAGTGAACTCTATGCTATGCATTTTCCATTTAAAGCCCTTGATCATTGTATCACACAACATCTTATTTCCATCTGCCACTCTTACCGCCATAGGAGCTCTTTTGATTAACATACATCCCAACTTCAATGCTACATCAGTATCAATAAAATTGTGAGTACTACCTGTGTCTAACAACGTCTGCATCTTCCTTGTTCCCACATGACCAAGAATTCTTATAGTTTTAAAATCAGTGACTCCAGATAATGCATTCACTGATATTTGTGCAAATTCAGTATTATTTTCATTATCAGTTTCAAATTCTTCAACTGCAACTTCTGGTTCTTCTTCGATATCATCAACTTCTAATTGATACAACTGAGGTTTCTTTCCTCTACATATGTGACCAATTGTATACTTTTCATCACAAAAGAAATAAAGTCCTTTGGCTCTTTTCTCATCCATTTCAGTAGGTGTAAGTGTTTTTCTTGTGGTGTTTGGCTTTTGATTGGGTAACGAGGATCTGTTTGGGTAAGTGAGAAGTTTTAAAGTATTGGTGGTAAATGGAAGATTATTGTTATAAGTATTAGGAAAATGTTTTGGTGTAGGGAGTAAAGATGTTTTAGTGGTTTGTTTGTTCTTCTATTTTTGTAAGGTGGACTCATGTATTTTTGCTAATGAAAAAGCCTCTTGAATGGTGGAAGGTTTAAACATTCTAACCATATTATTGATATCTTCATTTAACGCAGTCATAAAGCAACTTAAAGCATATTGAGGTGGTAGTTGCAGCCTACTCAAAATGCTATCAAATTGCTCATGTACTTCTGTAACAGTTCCTGTTTGCTTTAGTTCCATTAGCTCAGCCATTGGATCATCACATGGTGCCCCAAATCTACTAGAAATGTCACTAACGTATTGTTTCCAATTCGGCACCACCTGATTCCTATTTTGCATATAACCCTGATGCCACTGCAAGGCTTTTCCTTCTAAGTGCAAAATACCTAATGGCAATTTCGTGTCTTCCCTAATACGATCTAGGCTAAAAAATTGTTCTACTTTAAGTAACCAACGTCTCACATCATCTCCACAAAATCGAGGAAACTCAATTTTTGTTAACCTAGATGCATATTGATGAGGACTTCCAATTAAATCAACCAAACTAGAACCCGGATTAGTACTACTTCCATGATTATTATCACCCTGAATAATACTCGAACTACCCATATTTCGTTCGGACATGAGTTTAGTCATTTGAGTAGATAAACCAGACATCAAATCAGTTATTTTAGCAATAGACTGAGCATTACTATCAATTCGAGCCCCAAAATCTTCAAAAACAGTTTTGAGAATTACCTTAAAATCTTCTGGAGTGTTTGGTTCGGCTTCGTCATGATCGTTTACTGATGACGTATCGCCGTCGAGTGACAATGTTGATACCCCCACCGTATTCTTCTTCATACTTCGAGTTATCGCAATTGTTACGTCAATAGTGACAGTCCGAAGGAAGGAATGGCTCTGGTACCAGTGATATGATTCTAACCCAAATTAAGGAAGGAGTAAATCCTTCGATAACTCGATCCAATCAACAAGAGCTCTTAGGATTTAAGAATAAGAGCCGATGAAAGAAAGGATAAATAAATGTGACTACAGAGAACAAGACTTGGGGAAGAAGTTGTTTTTCATTCATGTCTTTTTCCCATCTCATTACATCATGTTTATAGAACAACCCATGTGGGTGTGTCTACAACTTACAACTCAATCCATGAAGTTCTTATATTTCTAAAACGACACTAACATACTTATTAAAGTGCATAAAAAAGACACATAATAAAAGGACACATAACACATTATAAACTTTGCAACTCCACACTTTAGGCTATATTTTTTACACATATTTGTCCATATACATAGAATTAATCTCACAACCTTTTAAGCTAATAACATACCTTCGTATGATCTCGCCAAAGATAGCAAGTGCATATAGATAGACTAACTTTACAATTCAGCCGTCCGCCAATTCGGGTCTATTTGAAAATAGCTAGAATATAGCATTTTGGGAGATTTTCGTCGGAAGACGCTTATACCATATTTTGCTAAAAAGGATATATGTGTTATGATACAAGTGTCAGTTTAAAAATGAGATTTTGTGCCCTCGTTCTAAACAATCTTGTTTTTTTGAACATGAAGAAATAAAGAAGTCATTGCGATTGCCGCATGTACTAAGCCTACTAAAAGGACCAAAATAGAAAGAAAGTTAAGAATTGTCATAGATTATTGAGTAAATTACACGGATGGTCCCTGTGGTTTGTCGAAAATTTCACCTATCGTCCCTCAAACTTAAAAGTTGCATGTATCGTCCCTATCATTGCCAAAGAATAACATGAATGGTCCCTCAAGGGACCATTCATGTTATTCTTTGGTTTGTCGAAAATTTCACCTATCGTCCCTCAAAGGGACCATTCATGTTATTCTTTGGCAGCGATATGGACGATACATGCAACTTTTAAGTTTGAGGGACGATAGGTGAAATTTTCGACAAACCACAGGGACCATCCGTGTAATTTACTCTAGATTAATTATTACAAGCACAATTTCAAAAAAATTTGTTAGCCTAATGTCAATTTCCCACTTAACACGAGCATTGAAAAAATGATCATGCAATCAATATCTAATGCAAAATCCCCCACCCGCCCACCCAGCTTCTCTTTTCTACTTTCTAACACATGATCAAGTCATCACTCAATGTACTAGCTAGTCTTATACCCACCCATAAGTCCATTTTTACTTTAGTGGAAGAGGGTGTCAATTTTCCCACTTGATATTTTGTTTGCTTTCTTAAACAACACTTTAATATATAGATGTCTAAAGACATTACCATTCCATTAATATCAAGAACTAACTAGCTAGCTCTGCAAAATTTAGTTGCACCCTTACTTCTTGTCCTAGAAGTATGGGTGGTAAGTACACTTTTTTAATGCAAAATTTGGTTGTTGGGTGATCAAGTATTGAAGCTTGTCTTGTTTGTGCTGGTTAATGGGGTTTAAAGTGGTTCTGAGGTTGATCACATTCTTGGTTTTGTTTGTTGGTGGTGATCCTTTGGCTCTTAGATCTTCTGGTAAGTTGGTTATTTGTGTTCATAGTTATAAAATTTATCAAGAAGTTTATATTCTTTTGATGTTCTGTTGTGGTCATTAGTAGGCAGTAGAATTCTATGTTCTTGAAATTGTGATTTGTGACAATATTTGAAGAGATTGATCATATGAAATGCTAGCTAAAATTAGTGTTGAATTTTTCAGCTTGTTTGGTGAAGTTTGTATGATGTTCATGCTATTAATTCAACCATAATTGTTTTTTACCAGGAAACATTATGATAACTTTTCATTAGATCCCCTAATTCTCATACTTTTTTTCGGATAAAAAATTGCATTTTTTTTATTGTGGTGTCTTTTCTTGGAGGATTCAATGTATTCTAGTCTTTGTTTTTACTAGTATATTGTAGCTCTTATGCATACAAATTGACAAGAATGGTTGTGGTTTTCCGATTGATAGCCATTTGTGCGAAAAGATAGTAATTTTTGAATTTTGATAATCGAAAGTAGACTTTTTATTCTTTCTTTCTATGTAGCATGATGCATTGGTTTGTTCTATGAAGTCAATGTTCTATGAAGAAATATACATCAAATTTGACTTTTTTGGTCAAATGAGTGATTTCGCTAATCGCTAACTTACCATGATTTTATTAAGAAAGTCGAGAACTTTGTTATTTTCATTTAAGAAAAACAATGCAGAGTCTACATGTTACATTATCATTCACTAAATACAAAAAAATCCATATTAATTTAGAGTTCTTAAAATGGCTCTTTTGACCTTAATAGTCAAACAAACTAATAGAAGCAAGTTCTTGTTGCAGTCCATGTTAGTTCGCCTGCATTAACCCCCACAAGTGATCATTCATTAGCTCCTAATCACTATGACAAACATCCACCGTCAAAGCATCATGCAACAAGATGGACGAAACGAGGACTTAGGCCTTTTTCTAGCATCTCTTTTCAAAGGTACCATCATGAAAGATCAAAAGTTACCCATTTTGCACCTACACCCTCGTATCAAGTTCAACCACCAACTTACGTTCCACAAGGTCAGTTCAGTCTTCTGAAAACAATCCCAAAACTACTCATTACCTAAAGGTTTAAATTAAAAATTTTTATTTTGTGATCAACTTGAATAGGTTCACCTGGTCCTGCACCATCACCCGTTGATCCAACAAGCCGATTTGGTAAGCTAACTTTATAAAGTTTTGATCTTCTTATCATTTCAATGACGTTGTTTTGGGTATATCGCTATAGTACATTGACAAATGATGCTACATTTATGTTTAGGGCCTTCAATATCTCCATCAAGCTCCCCACTGACCAAGGACACTGCTGATCCACCCACCTCAGTTTTTGCGCTACCTCCGCCTCCTCCTAATGAAGGTAATTGTACAAAAAACCATATACTGATTAACCCCACCAACCCGTTTTAACCTGTAAGATAATTACTGACCTCTTATCTATACAAGAAGTTATATCTTTTCAGACTAATTTTGATTTTTCGTTGTAGATTGTGCAACAGTTACTTGCACACAGCCATTAACGTACACACCAGCTGGATCACCTTGTGCTTGTGTATGGCCAATTGAAGTTAAGCTGCGGCTCGCTATTTCCCCATACACATTCTTTCCTTTGGTCTCTGAACTCGCCCATGAAATCTCAACCAGTGTTTCACTGAATGTAAGTCAAGCTCGAATCATGGGGGCCAATGCAGATGGCGAACAGCTCGACAAAACCATTGTTCTAGTCAACTTAGTACCCCTAAAACAAAACTTTGATCCCGCCACTGTATTTTCAATTTATAAAAAGTTCTGGAAGAAACAAGTTCTCATAAACACGCCTCGTTTTGGTGCATATGAAGTTGTGAACATTAAATATCCAGGTTTTACTAACTCATTATCTCATAATTGACATATTTGAAGACCTTTCAGAATGTTAATCGTACTAAGTTTTTATTTTGATTTCAGGTCTTCCACCTTCTCCGCCTTCGGTTCCTTTAAATGGTGATGTAACAGTCGATCAATCGGATTCTTTAAATAATAATAAAGGGATGCCTTTCAAACCTATTGGAGTTGATATACCGAGAAACGGAAGGGAGAATAAGAGTAAAACAAACGGAAGCATGGTCACGGTGGTCATTTTATCGTCTGTGACAGCTTTTGTTGTTATCATTGGAGCTTTTTGGCTCTTGTTGATGAGATGTGGATGTTGTTGTTATTCTGATTCTCAAACAGAAAAAATTAGTCCTGCACGTACAGTGTCCCAAGGGAAACCATCAGGTAACACTGTTTTTGTGTAAATAATCAGATTCTACTGTTGTTAGTTATCTGCAAATCTTTAAAAAAGTAACACAATTGTTGTTAGTTATGTGCAAATCTTTAAAAAAGTAGCACATTGTTTTTTATACCTGACTCTAAAATGGTTAGATTAGTACACTTACATAACGCAACTGAGAGTTGATCAGGGACCGGAGAATCGCTGATAGTTGGAAGCAGGAAAAGCTCAGAAACAATGTCATTTAGCTCAAGTTTACTGGAATACACCGGAACTGCCAAGATTTATATCTTGAGTGAGACTGAAAAAGCTATTGATAACTTTGATTCGCGTAATATACTTGGAGAAGGTGGTTTTGGTGTCGTTTATAGTGGCATTCTTGAATATGAACGTAAAGTTGCTGTGAAAGTTCTTAAACGAGATGACAGGCAAGGAAGTCGTGAGTTCTTGGCTGAAGTCGAGATGCTGAGCCTTTTACACCACAGAAACTTGGTTAAATTGTTCGGAATGTGCACTGATGATCATTTTCGATGTCTTGTTTATGAACTTGTTCCAAACGGAAGTGTTGAATCTCATTTACATGGTAAATTAACATCATTTAACCCTTTCTTGATATATTTAGAAAAAATGGAAGTTGATTTTTCATTCGTTAAAATGTTTGACTCAGGGGCTGACAAAACTACGCCTCTTAGCTGGTGTGCAAGAATGAAAATTGCTGTAGTAGCGGCTCGTGGTTTAGCTTATTTGTACGATGATTCAAGTCCTCGTGTCATTCATCGTGACTTTAAAGCGAGCAATATTTTACTTGAAAATGATTTTACACCTAAAGTTTAGGATTTTGGGTTGGCTAGAACAGCACTGGATGGTCATAAGCACATATCAACACATGTCATGGGAACTTTCGGGTACGTTCTTTTAGCCCTTCGGTAGCACAACTGCTCTACTGTGTATTTTCAGCTAATACACATACTGTTTCATAAACTTACCAGTTTCTTTTCATGTAATCCCTATATCTTATATTTTTTATGCACTTTTATACGGTTATCTAGCGCCAGAATACGCTATGACCGGCCATCTTTTGGTGAAAAGTGATGTCTATAGCTACGGTGTAGTACTACTCGAGCTTCTAACAGGACGAAAGCCTGTGGACCTATTGCAAACCCCGGGCCAAGAAAACCTTGTAGCTTGGGCTCGGCCACTACTCACAAACAAGGAGGCTCTAGAGTCGATCATTGACCCTGAGATCATGAACTCAAACACCCCATTTGATAGTATACTAAAAGTTACAGCCATAGCATCAATGTGTGTGCAACCACAAGTATCACACCGCCCGTTTATGGGTGAAGTTGTTCAAGCATTGAAACTTGTGTGTAACGAGTTTGATGAGATAAGAGAGATGGCATCAAGAAGCTATAGCCGTGATGACGATCTAGACTTTAAACTGATGGATCAACCTGAGAGCCATCATCATGAGATAAGTGGCTATGATTCAAAGATTGGATTATCGGCTACCGAATTAAGGAGCACTATAGATAATGTAGAAGGTTTGGAGTCTGAATCATTCAGAAGGCAGTTCAACTCGGCTCCTTTGAAAATGAGGAAGAGGAAGCAGTTCTGGCAACGGTTAAGAGGGTTGTCTAGAGGTAGTATGAGTGACCACGAACATGAACACCGATTTTCTTCTAACTTATAAAGAAGAGGATCGTTTGACGAGTACGAGATATAAAGGTGAGGTGGATGAACATGTTCATGATTGAAAAAAGCTGTCATTGTTTATGTACAGATTAAATCTCTTGACATAAGATATCTAGCTAAAGGTCAGCTTATCTGATTAAAAACCAGGGAACATTTTTTTTTTCTACCGCGGTAGAGAAAATACAAGATTGTAGGAAACGGTTCAGAACTGGTGGATGTCGAAAGCCAGTTAACATCCTCAAGGTTAAGAACAAAATCTTGCAATCATTTTTTACTTTAAACTTTAAAGTAAGGTTACTGCAACTACTTCAAAAAGCAAAACAAAAAGAAAAAGCAACATTCTGCCACACCATACCTTAGCAGCATCAAAATAAAGCAAACTCAAAACTGGAGTAAAGCACAAACACATGCAACTTTTGCGGAGAATATATGCTTTACAAGGAAACATGGGCAATATGCCTCGTAGCCTCGTACATAGCAAAATTCACCACAAACAAGAGCAGTAAAACTTACCAAGAACACTTGCATATTACACCCAACGTATACAACAGACATCTAAAACACAAGTTTCACATGATTTGGGATTTCTCAGAGACCAAACAAAATCAAAATATAAAACCCCCCTCTATATACCAAACAAAACACAATTTTCCCAAGTGTTCCATAAGTTCACTCCTCTTTGTCACTGCACTTGAGATGTATTCTATTTGGTAAAGCCATAATACACAGCTCCTAGTACTCTCTATACTCTCGTAAATGTAACAAGTTTAGAGCCCGTTGACATGCTTTTTTCCCGGTAAAATGAACAAGTTTTGAATAGATACAGAAGTGGGCTATCAGGTGAATGGATGTTGTTTGTGAACTAGTTACAGCTCTTTGTCGTATTTAGGAGGGCTAGTGTATTCCATTTCTTGTTCCGTAGTTACCTCCGATGAAGCAGTTGATGAGAAACCACTGTTACTCCCTCCTACACCGTCTTGAATAATCCTTGATGCTTGTGGTGGGCTCGAAGTATTTCTATGTACATCACTGCTCGCGGGTCTTTGCCCTTCCTCTGCCAATTTTCTAAGAAGATTTGTGACTGTTGGAACAATCTTGGTGGATAATGAGAGGATACCCGGAAGCTGTATGAATAGGATAAAACAAATGATATATCAAGAAACAATTAAAAAAAGTTGCCAATACAAAAATTATAAGTTCATGAAAGTCAAAACTCACGGCGCCGTTGCGGAATTCACCAGAAATATCTAGCTGGACCCACAAAGCTTTAAGTAGTAAGTAACTAACAAATATAATTAGCAGCCACAAAGGATTCCTGCAAAATAAAGATTCGAAATTAGTAAAGCCGCTTTTATGTAATGAGAAAATAATAAGGTCGGAAAGACATAAAGACAAGAAGTACCTCAATAGAGTCATAAACTCGTTGAATCCAAGGACCACCATAGCAGCAATAGCCCATGGAGGTGGTAACCAGTTATTGTTGCGCTTATTAGCTTCCTGAAACCGTAGCAGAAATCATTAAGAACCTAGAAAGAGGTTTATAATGGTAATTTACAATTATTCAGCAGTCAGCACTAAACAACCAGCAATTGTTCATTTACTGCTTAATTTGGACAAACTTCACATATTTAGACATTATTCTTAGTTGGATGAAACTCAATGAGAAAAAACATACCAGCCATAACTTATCCAAGATACCCATTAAAACAGAGGAACACAATACGTCTAACGTTCTCGACAATAAGAAGTTGAACAAATTAAACAATCCACAATTTGCAGCCAATAAAATGATTAACTTGTACGGTTGTACCTGGGAAGCAATAGCTTGAGTGATGCTATACTCAGTTTCTCTCTGAAATTGGGTCCATATTGATTTACACTGAACGGGAGTAATTAGCGTCTTTGTAACAGGAACCTGAACGTCAATAAATAAAGTCAGAAACAAGAAATATCATTGCTCAATGCTCATACTTGGGTTGTAGATAACATGACACTATATTCAGATTTATTGGCGAAAAATGGACAGATTCTATAATATTCATGTACAAAAAGAAACCTATATGCCATAAGTAAAGTACACAAAATACCTCTTCCCATGTGCTAGAGGCCAATGGGTCTGAGGTACTCTTGCCAGTGTCTTTCTTCGGATCCACTAATGTGAGAACTAGTGTATCCCCGATAGTATCAGTCTCTTCATCCAAACGAATTGCAGCCAGCACAGAGAGCAACTTTAAAGACTGAAAGATCATTATACATAAATGAACAAACTTGTACACCACGGGTTAAACAAATATAATAGATTCAAGTTCAAGAGATTCTTACAGAAGACCGGGCAGTTTTAGTTATCGCTCGTATATCTTCCTTTCCACTCCAGACTCGTGGCATTGAATCATTATCATGGTTGAATAAGGATGTAAATCTGTGTTGATATTAGATCAAGAATGAGTAACATTAAGCTAGAATTGAGATCACTAAAGCTTATTCAGTCATGGTAGAGGTGGACATAGAATGTGTGAATGGAATTGGGTATGTCATATGTGCAGTTACCTCTAATGAATTACATAGTTAGAAGAAAACCAATCAAACAGAACAAAAGTTCCCTAAAGTCTATTTTTTATGCATAAAACCTCTCAATTACGGAGTAGTTAATTTTAGAATGCAGGTTATCATTAAATAATATAGCTTCTGTAATCCCTATCCAAAAAAAAAAATCAGGAACAGCCAACCCGGACCAACCCATTTTGACCCATTACTCAACACGCCCGATCTGCCCTTTTTCCACCTCTAACTACAACTTAAACGACACATTCATATCTACAATCATTTAGTACCTCTCCTTCATGCGGTACAAAACTTTGGCTGCTTCTTCTCGTGTCTTTTCTTCAACTACTCCTCTTGCGAAGTTCTTCAATTTTGAAATCATATCTTCCTTGTCTTTTTCATCCATTTCAAAACCAGAAAGTGCGAAAGAGAACTCAGATACAGCTGTTTCAGTTTCACGAGAAAGAAGTTTCCTTATGGCAGGCCAAGTATCATCACTAGCTCCTTCTAAAAGAGCTTCCACTGGACCATATAATGCCTCTTTTAACTTTGACTGCAGAAATATGCATAAATTAATCAACTATCTTAAACTACAAGAAAGAAAGGTTGCAGTTCAAACACATCTAAATTACACAAATCAATTGAGTACTCCCTTCAAAGATTATGAATACAAGTCGATATTACCTCATACAGTGCAGTAAGTTCAGACAGTTTGGCAGTTCGAACTTCAGCAATATGCGAATCTAAGTCCCGTGAAAATTTATCCTTTACTTTAGCTGAGTCCCACTTGGCTTGCTTGATGACAGCATCTGTACATTCAGTGTATCAGGCAAACGAATACAAGTGAGACGTTCTACAATGTTTAACTAGCCACATATTTTAGATGGCAAGCTAAATTATCGGTCAAATATCAAACATGCTTCTAAATAAGAGCAAATAGAGGAATCTTGCACACCAAAAGGGAATGGTGATATACCTACCTTCACATTGTTCATCAAATAGTTTTGTGAACTTGTTAATGCAGTCCCGAGCAGCAGCTGCAAACCCTTGTCCGCTATTCAAAGCATCGTTAAGTGCTTTTTTGAAGTTATCGAATGTCCCAGATCGTATGTGTTCCAACATCAATTGGTAGGCTGGTTGAACAAGCTGTATATGACAGAAGATACCAGCCAGTTAGAAGATAGAAATGAATCACATTTAGCAAACCCCAACAACATGAACAACCTACTTGTAACAATTTCTCTTCCAATTGTTTTCTCTTTGAAGATCTGACACTGTCTTCAAAATATGTAGCCTCCTCATCATAGCTGAAAACAGATAATTGAAATACATTATAACTCAGCAGTGAGCAGTCATAAACGCTTTGAAAACAGGTAAATCAACAGACTCCACTTACCCAGATAAACACTTGTGAAGCAGTGAGCTAAGCTTCTTCCCAAAGCCTGGGACAAGATGAGATTGTACGGCCTCTTCCAATTCTTGCCAGTCCTGCAACACTTGAATACCTTAGTTCCAATGTCTAAATACGATGTGCAATGCTAAATAGTTGCAAGAACTTGAACCTCATTTGCAACAAAGGACGAATATTTCTCATTAGCTATTTCTTCACATCTTACAGTTGCCACCATAACCTGCAAAAATATTGAGAGATAACACCTCAACATCTAGACCGTACTTATAACTATACCAGAATTGTTTACTGCCAGTACCTTGTGAGCGGGCAAGTCAAGGTCTTTGTTCTCCCTAATAACTTTCCAGATCTGTTGTGCGCTGAAGGAAAAACCTGAAGCGGGAACAACTCCTCGCCTATCACCCGCTAGACCTCCAGGTGCAATTGAATGGAAGAACTTTTGCCTCAAATTAGCCACCTTCCAACACACAAGAAAAAAGGCAAAATAATTAAAACAATAAGCTGCGACATGAAATAGAAGTGGTCGAGTCTCTAGCATACCTGCTCTTTAAATTGTTCTTCCTTCTCTTCATAGCTAGAGAGTGCAACAACTTGAACCTGGTCATTCAATCAAAGAGAAGTTATATTATGATCGATATACAAATTGTTGCCTCGAGAAACAATTAAGAAAGAACAATAAAAGTATTATATTTATGTTCTTACATTGAAAAATTCACTGAGAGGGGTGTGTTTGTGGGCTTCTGGCTTGGGAACAGAATCCCATATCTACAGAAATAACAGATTGTCATAAGTGGTACGATTTCGCTGTGTTTTAATGATGATAATTATATGTGAAAAAACAAAAAAGCCAATAAAAAAACATACCTTTTGGATATCTTCCCTCAAAAGAGGCTCTAGATTTTCAAGAGGAGTCTGCAAATCGTTAGAAGATACTTAAATCAGATTCACATCAGATTATGTTACCGTTACACACAACGTTAGAAAAGAATAAACTTACCTTTGTTTTATCACGTATAACGAACATTAAAGTTGTTTTGCGTGGACTAAATAATCGCAACATAACCTGGAAAAGATAGCAAATAAATCAAAATTTATAATCAACAAACAGACCGTGAAAATGGCGATAATAAGGATACAAATAACGTACCTGGAACACGGTTTTCAGAAGAGGTTTATTTGCAGCCTGCTCACGACCAATATCATGACACCACCTACGTAATACAAATTTAATCAGAGTCAACTTAAGTCTATAAGAATTAAGAAGTTGAATTTAACGGGGGCTACTCAGCTACCAGCAAACTTACAAGTTTATAAGCACAATATCTGATACAGCAAGTGCAAAAAGAGCACTTTGTTTCTCGAATGCAGTATCATCCTGGACAAGTTACAAAATCTTCATATTTAGAATGGAACAATGACGAGACAAAATATATGAAAGCAACAACAATAATATTAAAATAACCTCTCCACGCTCTCTTCCGTCGGTACCCTCAAGATCCATAACAATGGTGCACGGTTCGATACCAGGACATCTTGCTATCCATATACCTTTGGTAGTTTGAGACCTGATAAAAAGAAATATAATATGAGCAACGTCCACGCCATTACGCCAAGAAAACAATAGAAAAAGAGCAATTTAAAACATGCCTTCCCCTGTAAGCATCCATTTCCCTGAAGTTCGTATAAAAAAGATGATTTAAAAGCGTACTCTTCCCTGTAAGAAACAAACCAACGTCATACCTCGCATACAAAGCAATTTCAACAGAACGTAAACTAGTTCAGTTGTTGATCGTGTAAACGAGACATACCGCTGCTCTGTGGACCCATGATAGCAACAACAGCATAAGAAAGTCCACATTCTGCAAGTTCGACTTGTTTAATAAAACTATCAAGTCCAAGTCCATTAAAAGTCCCGTCCCCATCTATGAGATGAGTCGAGCAACATTCCGCTTCTTTATCTGCAATAACAAAATCCCGTACACAATTACAAACTGATAGTCCAACAGTCTCTCGTTTCCAAACACCTCAACACAAACGCATAAAACCTTGAATTCCACTCCAACTAATTTCAATTAAAAAAACCCACACGTTCACAAAATCTAAACTTTAACACCTGGAATTCAAACCTTACAAAAACCAGAGAAGGAGACACTACGGTTTTCGGTTACCATTAGCAGTCACATATTCGCAACCAGGAAACCACTTAAAAAAGCTAAATTAGTTACAAACCTAAGGGTGCGTTTAGTTGGGGGAAAACACCCTTATTTTCCACAAAATGTTTTGCGGAAAACAAGGAAAACAGAAATCGCGTTCAAATCGGCGTTTTCCAACAAATTGTTTTGCAAAACACAAAATCCCCTATTCCCTAACTTAACAAGGAAAATTACAAAACAAATTTGAGTTGTTTTCCTTGTTTTCCCTTGTAACCCACAACCTTCCTTCCCCTTCTTCAAAATAGAAAATACAAACATCAACTAAACGCATTTTTCATATTTTCAAGTGTTTTGTGGAGATAAATTTCCCTTCCAAATTTTTACAAAACTAAAGATACAAAACAAGAGATTTTTTTCTCCAACTAAACGCACCCTAAGCGTCACTACACTTTTAACCGATTCCAGTCCAATCAGCTCCCTAACCACTTTAACGGATTTCAATTCATATTCACAAAATCTAAACCTTAACATCTAAAACTCCTCCTATCCTACAAAGTATACGGCACAACAACTTACTATCCACGCTTTTCGTGATAACTGAGCTTACCGCAGCTAAACTACTAGTAAGATATTTCGCTTTCACTAGACCTTAATCCACAAACATTTAATCTATCAAATCCAACACCTATAACTAAAATCAGCCAATCACAAGCAATTCAAAGCTTCAGCTATCAACATATTCAATCAAATTTCACTAAAACCTAATAATCACTTATATTTCGAAATTAAAACAACAATTCAGTACTTGAGCTAACATACGCCCAACATAACATCAACCATAACTGATTCAATCACCTGAATTGAAGCAGTATATAGAAGCTAGGGTTTTAACTTGACAAGAAAATGATTAGTAGTAGAAATTGAATAACATACCCATGATTATGATGATTATTATCAACAGACAGTTAAAGGTGTGATTTGATCTTGTTGATCTGAGCAAAGAATATTTTATTTTATTAAGTAGTACTCTAGTATTAATTAGTTAAATTCTTCTAGTATTTGTGTGTGTTGGTGAAAAGTGGGGGTTTATGTATATAAATTTTCAAAAGGAGAATAATTGGGAAACAAGAATATTTGACTACTTTGGCAAAGAAGGGCCATTCAATCAACTTTAACACCTGGAATTCAGACCTTCAAAGTATACTTCCGATTCGTGACCAGGAAACTACTTAAAACAGCTACACTAGTTACAAACTTAAGCGCCACTACACTTTCAACCGATTTCAGTCCAATCAGCTCAGTGCAAAGCTCCCAAACCACTTTTAACGGATTTCAATCCAAACGCACACGTTCACAGAATCTAAACATTACCATTTAAAATCCCTAACCTTGAAAGTATAAATTTAAGGTTAGTAAACAAAAATTGATACTTCTCGACTAGCAACTTGAGAAGTACAAATTTTCATTACTAGTCGTAACTGCACAAACTACTGTCCGGTTTTCCGAGCTTAATGCAGCTAAACTAGTAGTAACAAATTTCGCATTATTCCACAAACACTTAGGGCGTGTTTGTTTCATTAAGATGTTTTAAGTCTGAATCTGACTACCACATCTTACCAGTAAGAGGTGGCTAGAAAGTCTAAATCTGAACGAAATAATGTTGTTTGTTTTTTTATAATTGTCCGAATGATTTTAAGTGCTCGTTTCTGCAATTTATTTAAATAACTTATATAAATATGAAACTAAGACTTTTTATCATAAATATAAAATAGTTAATAAACCATCAAATATATTATATTAACACGAGTCTTCAATCTCTTATCAAGTAAGAGGCCAGTAAGACAAGTCTCCCACCTCCACTTACTGAGTAAGATGTTATATGTCTAACTGGGTCTGACTCAAAAGAAAAAAACAAACACGCAAAACGTCTGACCACTACATAACATCTTTTCAATACTCAATAATCATTCTACTCAATAAAACCTAATTAAATTCCGAAATTAAACTAGAATAACAGCAATTCAGTACTTGAGCTAACATACGCCCAACATAAGATAACATATTCAATCACCTTAATTGAATGAATGACCTAAAAGCTAGGGTTTTAACTAGACAAGAAAATGATTAGTAGTAGAAATTGAATAACATACCCATGATGATGATGATGATTATTATCAACAGTTGTTAAAGGTGTGGGATTTGATCTTGTTGTTGATCTGAGCAAAGAATATTTTATTTTATTTTATTAAGTAGTACTAGTACTATTAATTAGTTAAATTCTTCTATTTTTGTGTTGGTGAAAAGTAGGTTTTATGTATATAAATTTTCAAAAGGAAGGCAGGAGAATAATTGAGAAATAATAATGTCAAGCGGCGCTGTGGTAAGTTTTTTTTTTTTCTTCTACTTTTCACATTGGAAATTGGTTTTTCGAATACTGGGTTTCAAAATAAGGTCCGTTTTACCTACGAAATTCCTTTTTTTTTTTTTTTATAGATTAATATCCTTTTTATTTTTAGTCGGCTTTAAATATCACGAGCCAAATTTTGAAAGGCAGGGTTCTGTTCGGAAAGTTGCTTAATGCGTGGGTTTCTGGTTTATCTTGCTGGATTACTCTAGCGGTAAGGATGTAGTACGTGTCACGAGTAGATGTAGATGACTCGATATGGCACAACAGTGGTAAGGAGTTGGGGCTGCTCCCTTGATGAGTCTGAGGCATGACGAAACTAGTGAACTTCTATTATACACGGCACGGATGGTTTATCCTTATCGGGTTAAGGACACAACGCGGGGTTGAAGGAATGACTCGGTGACATTGAAAAAAAAAATTGATAGATGTAGTTGTTTTTATCCTACAAAAATGTTTGA
This sequence comes from Artemisia tridentata subsp. tridentata, assembly GCA_021014915.2. Classification (NCBI taxonomy): domain Eukaryota; kingdom Viridiplantae; phylum Streptophyta; class Magnoliopsida; order Asterales; family Asteraceae; genus Artemisia; species Artemisia tridentata. Next base: position 11,105,028 of record CP139504.1, read on the forward strand.
TGAGATGTAACTTTAAAGTGTTGAATGTAAAATGAAATAAAATGACATATACATAACTAAAAACAAATCTAAAACTTATTACTGTCAATTCATTTTTTTAGGCGGTTGGAATAAGTTTTAGGATCGGGTTGTTATAGTTTTCCAAAGTTGTCTTGATCGTAAGATTAACATTTTCTTTATTTCTTTTATTTTGTTAGCTTTAATTTAATTTTGTTGTTAATACAACTCTATATTTTAAATACACATAAACATAAACATGATTGAAGTAACAATTTTCAAAAGAATTGATGTCACTTGACTAGAGTATAGTTTCTATATTCTGTCTCATACAACACTAGACGAGTACATGTGTATAGCAACAAGATTTTATTGCGATAGATAGTTTTAGTGATAAAAAAAGTTTATGGGTTATAAACGAAAAATAATAAAACTTTGAGGATTTTAGGATTAAACATAATGTTTTGAAAGCCGGTTCAACCCGGGTGGTTCAACCGGTTGAACCATTCCGGTCGAAAACGGGTCATCCCAACGGATTGGGTCGAAAAGACGGGGCAAATTAAACCAGGTCAACCCACCGGGTTTGAAGCGTTCCGAGTCAACCCCGTTTTCGATGTGTATTAATAGCAAACATTTCAATACTTTCCGAATGCATAACTTAATTTCAATACTTTTCAAATGTGCTAAAAGTTTGACCATTTTTCAACATTTCAACATTAATCATTTTTACTTTGTATGTAAAAGTAATCAATTTGTCGTCTTTGATTTAAAACTGAAAGGTTGTAATGTGTTAAGTATTTGTCAAGGGTACATTTCTAAATGTTAGTTTCTATAGCGTTTCATTTATGAGCTATTTGATCAATTTTAAAAGCTTTAGCTATACTTGCCAAACACAATTTGTTTTTTTTATTAGAAGCTTTTCTTGAAAATAAAAAGCTAAAAGCTTCTAAAAAGTTTTAAGAAACTCATGCCAAACAGGCCTTAAGTCAGGGGTTTAAACTCATCGCCGCAAATTTTAAAGTCGGGTCAAGCTATCTTTTTTTATAATTATTTTGACTTGAAAGATTAAAAATTGACACATAGGTTGTGTTTGGCTAAGGGCTTATAAGGCTTGAGATTTTAAAATAAGGTAACTTATAAAATAAGCTAGCTTATATAATAAGTTTTGTTTCTCACACAAACTGATGAAAGCTTTATAATCTATAAGTCTTTATAAGTCCTAGCCGATTGAAACGAGTTTACGAGAGATTATAGAGGCTTATAGTCAGTCAAATTACTTAAATACTGATTAACATGCAAAAGCTTGACATATATGTGAATTTAGTTTGATGAGTTTTTAAATAATTTTACAATAATAAATTTCAATTTCAATTAATTTGTTCGAGCTCCGGATCATTAACAATTAACAAGAGTAATTAAAAAATTAACTTAAATAAACGTGCATTAAATTTTTATGCTTGTTCCCGATAAAAAGACATAAAGTGGTATTTTTAGTTTAAATTATTTCACTGTGCAGTGGTTGCCACTACATCAAATTGCAGCTTGGCTTCAATGGGTACGAAATTCATTTTTATTTTTGATATGATTTTTTTTTTTTTTTTTTTTTCCCTAATCTTTACACAATGTAGCTTATAGCTGATGTTAGGGTTTTAGTTTAGTAACATTTGGTTTGGTATTTTGTAAACGGGTAAAATGATTAAGGTTTTGTTGTGCATGTTGTCGAGACGGGCGAGTGTTTTGACTCAGATGTATGCGGGCGGTTAAAAATAGTTTTTAAAATGATTTTATTTTTTACCGTACAACTATTGAACCCTTGGGGGTGTTTGGTAAAAAATGAGGTTTTCTTGTTCAGGTTATTTGGGGAGGGCGAAACGGCCTTATAAATAGCCTTTGAGCTTATGTATCATGGAGTATGGGGGTGTTTGATTAAGCTTATATTTGGGCTTATGAGATTATCTCATTTCGGCTTATGTTTCATAACTCTAATTTTCCCCGCTTCTTTTGAAACTTATCGGCTTATATATGCTTGTTATATCATAATAAGCTTATATAAGCCCAAAAGTTTCAAAATAACCCTAAAAATTGAGCTTATGAAACATTAGCCGAAATCAGATAAGCTCACAAGCCCAAAAATAAGCTTAAGGGATTGCTTGGATTGGCTTATTTTAAGAGCTTTTGAGATTATTTGAAACTGAAAAAGCCAATAAACCACTTTTCAAGTTTTCAGGCTTATGAGCTTATTTAGATAAGTCATAAGTTCAAGTTGATAAACTCATAAGCTCGATTAGTTCTGAAAAATAAAAAGGAAAAAAGCACACATTCTAAAAGTAAATGAATTAAGATGATAAGCTTAAGCCTTGTGGCTTCATCCAAACACTCAAATGAGCTTATTTAGTTTTGATGATATAAAACTATTCGACTTGTATTATTAAGAATCCCGGCGCATTGGGCTTACTTTATAAACCTTGGTTTCATGTATATCAAATCCGGCCAAAACATGTTGAATGATCAAAAACGCCCTTGAAATTTTGGTAACACTAAAAACCTTTGGTAGCTTTTTCTATTTTTTGAAGGGCATTTTCTTCGTTCAACATGTTATTGGCCGGATATGGTATAATAACATTAGATACGTGCTAGGGTGGCTTATAAAATTAGTTTTGTTTGTCGATTTAAAGAAGGAGGTTGAATAGTTTGCGGCCTTCACATGCATTATCTCTTACTACTAGTAACGATTTTGTGTTCCTAATGATAATGTCTTATAGGATTTTGCATTGTTACTAGTGCCTCTGGTAACTATTTTTCCGGGAATACTTGAAGGTTATGCAATGTGAATATTAACGTTATATCAAGTGAATTTCTGCTCTTTTTTTCCCGTTAAACTTGAGGGACTATTTCATAACTCATACTAATTTGTAATCATGCAAGTGATCTCTTAATCCAGATATAGAAGCTGAATGTTTCTCTACCCACCTCATAGAAGGAGATGGTACTTTCAATGGTGTTGGACTTGATAATTTTATCGAGCAAATCAAACTGGATAAATGTGGACTTTCTTATGCCGTTGTTTCTATCATGGGTCCACAAAGCAGTGGTATGTTCCAACTATTTTCATGTTTTAAATGTTAATATGCACACGGTTTGGGTCTTTCCTAATTTTTTGCAACGTTGATGGTTTCAAATGTGTTTCTTACAGGAAAGAGCACACTTCTAAATCATCTTTTCAACACAAACTTCAAGGAAATGAATGCTTACATGGGAAGGCATGTTCTGATTCGCTCTCTCTCAATTCTGTTTTCGTGGTATATACTTTGCTCATTGTACGTTCTCATTATCAGGTCTCAGACCACCAAAGGTATTTGGATAGCAAGATGTCCTGGTATTGAACCTTGCACTATTGTTATGGATCTTGAGGGTACTGATGGAAGAGAGAGAGGAGAGGTTATTCGATGTTTTAAGATTTCTTATTGTTATATTCTTGAGTACAAATTATTGTTTATATCGTTTTTTATAACTTGTGCAGGATGATACTGCATTCGAGAAACAAAGTGCACTGTTTGCCCTTTCTGTTTCAGATATAGTGCTTATAAACATGTAAGTTTGCGGTTAGCTTCAGATAATCATGTACCGAATTCGAATTTTATACCCGTAAGTTGTGTTACATAGGTGGTGTCATGATATTGGACGCGTGCAGGCTGCAAATAAACCTCTACTGAAAACCGTATTCCAGGTACAATATCTTCATCTAAATTTATCCATATCTCATGGTTCATTTGTTGATCTTATGGTTACTCTTTTACAGGTTATGCTGCGATTATTTAGCCCACGTAAAACAACTTTAATGTTCGTTATACGTGACAAAACGAGAGTAAGTTTTTGTGAGACTACTAATGATAACATAATCTGATATTCTGATGTGAAATTTATTTACTTATCTTCTTTGACCTTACAGACACCTCTTGAACGTCTTGAGCCTCTCTTGAGGGAAGATATTCAGAAGGTATCTTTTTTATATCTTTGCATTTATGTTATACTTTTACTATCGTGAGTCATGACCTTACACAGTAACACATTCACACCACTTATGATCATATGTTATTTCTTGTAGATATGGGATTCCATTCCCAAGCTAGAAGCCCACAAACGCACAACATTGAGTGAATTTTTTGATGTAAGAGCAGTTTTATTTAATAGCTTAATGAGACATAACTTACTATATCGATATCTATCATACTATATTCTCATTTATCGAGTGGCCAGGTTCACATAGTTGCACTGTCTAGCTATGAAGAGAAGGAGGAACAATTTAAACAGCAGGTAAACTTAAGATATGCACATTTTAGTGCAATATAAAAATTAACAAAAAAAAAAATCATTTTTTTTTTGGTTGTTGGAAGGTGGCTAGTTTAAGGCAAAAGCTCTTCCACTCTATTACACCTGGCGGTCTAGCGGGTGATAGGCGAGGAGTTGTTCCTGCTTCTGGTTTTTCCTTTAGCACACAGCAGATTTGGAAAGTTATTAAGGACAATAAAGACCTCGACTTGCAAGCACACAAGGTAATCGCTGTGATACTTTTGATAATATCCGACATAATGTCTAGGTTTTAAAGGGTCTTTTTTGTTTCTGTTGCAGGTTATGGTGGCAAATGTACGATGTGAAGAAATTGCTATTGAAAAATATTCTTCCTTTGTTGAAAATGAGGTTCATAATTTAGTACTTAATGAGCAAGGCATGATTTTTTATAGACATTTGAACTAAATAAGTGTTGCAGGACTGGCTCAAGTTAGAAAAGGCTGTACAATCTCATCTTGTTCCGGGCTTTGGAGAAAAGCTTAATTCACTGGTTTATAATTGTTTATCGAGGTAAATTACGATATGCAAAATTTGAAGATCTGTCTGTATGTACAATAATGCTTTGGGTTTTTTCAGCTATAATGAAGAGACTACTTACTTTGAAGACAGCGTTAGATCTGCTAAGAGAAAGCAATTGGAAGATAAATTGAAGCAGGTAATGTTTCTTGTTGGTTGATTAGATAGTTAATATTTTATAAATGTGATTAGTGTTTATTTATTTGTAGTAGCTCCTCATTTTTTGGTGTCCTGTACTATATTCAGCTTGTTCAACCGGCCTACCAATTGATGTTGGAACACATACAAATTGGGACACTAGATAACTTCAGAAAAGAACTAAGTCATGCTATAAGTGGAGGGCAAGGGTTTGCAGTTGTTGCTCGTGACTGCACTAAAAAGTTTCTGAAGTTATTTGATGGACAATGTGAAGGTATATCTAACAAGCCATTTCTCAAAAACATTTTATTTTTCTAGATGGTTGTATAAGTTTTGACTGGACAGATGCCGTCATCAAGCTAGCCAATTGGGACTTGGATAAAGTAAGGGATACCTTTTTACTCAATTTAAGTTTACATATTGCTGAATTTCAAACTAGCATACTATCTGGACTTACTACATTATACGAGGTAACATTAACTTGTTTTAAAACAATTTTGAATCAATAAATCAACTGCTTTCTGTAGTTGCAAAGCTTTTAATCAATATATGCACCTTTGCAGGCGAAATTAAAAGAGGCATTATATGGTCCTGTGGAAGCTCTTCTAAAAGGAGGCAGTGATGATACTTGGCCCGCAATAAGGAAACTTCTTCATGATGAAACCGAAACAGCTTTCTCCGAGTTTTATTCAGCACTTTCTGGTTTTGAAATGGATGAACAATCCAATGACGATATGATTTTAATATTGAAGAAATATGCGAGAGAAGTTATTGAAGGGAAAACAAGAGAAGAAGCTGAACGAGTTTTGTATCACATGAAGGAAAGGTACTCTCTGCTTGTATCTATAAAATCAATCCCATTTCTATCTTACTTCAACTAATTTTCAGTTTTACGCAGATTTACATCCATTTTTAACTATGACGATGATTCAATGCCGCGGGTCTGGACTGGAAAGGAAGAAATTCGAGCTATAACTAAAACTGCCTATTCTTCTGTGAGAATCGCTTCATTAAACTCTATTAATCTTATGATACGTGACTTATGTAATTTTATCACTTATCTTTCAGTCTTTGAGGTTGCTCTCTGTGTTGGCTGCAATTCGTTTGGATGAAGACACAGATGCTATTGGGGATACACTTGTTCTCAGATTAATGAGTCCGTATAATGGAATTAATAAGAGTACCACATCAGAGGATCCATTGGCCTCACCAACATGGAAGGAGGTATCATGTGTATTATGGGATGCATGCTCGTCTTTCGGCATAAATGCTGTTACTTTTTTATGATTCAACATATGTATTTATAGTTGATTAATTTACATTCAGGTTCCAGCTACAAAGACACTCATAACTCCTGTTCAGTGCAAATCCTTGTGGAACCAATTTCAGAAAGAAACCGAAGATACCATCGCTCAAGCTGTTGCTTCCCAGGTATATGCACTTCAGGTGCATTCTACTCTGTATATATAGAAACTTGGTATAATTTAGACGTCATATGTGATACTGCCTGACCCTTAAGAGATAGAAAGCCGGTGCTCAAATTTTGGCTTATAACATCAACCTTTATCACTTCTTTGATAATTAAATAGAACTATAAGCAGGTTGTGGTTCCTAGTGTGTGCCTTCTAGGGATGAGTTGTTAATGTTTTTCTTGCTATGTTTTTCAGGAAGTTAAAAAGCGTAAGATCTCATCATGTTACACCATTCCACACATCTCAACTAAGGTATGGGTTCATTTTACATTGTGTTGCTTTGCTGAGTTGGAATGCAGATAAAACTGGATGTGGGGTTTGACTTAAAGGAAACATGGCAACCGTATCTCCTAGCTGTTCGCTAAGCCTTTTTTATAGACATGAATAAAACTGTCGTCTTCGTGCCTCCTTCCTTATTGATGCCATTTATTTGTATTTTGCAGGCTGGAGCTACTACTTCCTTGTCCTCATGCGCAATTATGGATGCCAATATTGAAGCAGCAGAGGCTCCTGCTAATAAACGGTCCAAAAAGGGTCGGAGTGAGAGCATCGTGGATTGGGAGCTCTTGGAACAGTTCAAGCTAGCAGATGAGATCCGGGGTCTCTTAGGGATTGAGTACACCAAGGGGGAAGTAGATATTAAATCACCTGAGTGGGTTAACCTTTTTTCGATCGTGGAGCCGATCTATCCGAAGCTTTGTAAGGAATTTCATGCCACATACCGATTCAATGAGAAGATCCGTGATTACACTGATGATAAGGCTTTGACTTTTAGACTGGGAGGATCAAAGTACCGTTGTTCAGTGAAAGAATTTGGGGTACGTATGGGACTTTATCCTCAAGCACTAGCAGACAACAACAACTTCCTCAATTTTCTAAAGAGTGGGGAAGTTGCACCAGCATGGGATTTCAATTATGCGAGATTCTGGTCAACAATCTCAGAAAGTAAGTATGTCATAAATAAGTCAAGAGAGTCGCAAATCCGTAGTCCAATACACCGGATCCTTCGCAGGATGATCGCCTATTCTTTCACAGGTAGATTTGACCCATGTATCGTCACACGAATGGACATTTGGTACTTATTCAATTTCCTCAACAAGGACAAGCACTGCAATGTTGCACACTGCCTAGCATCCTACCTCACTGATGCTGGAGAGAAAACTAGGACGTTCCCCATATGTGGCGGTCATTTTGTGACCCGCCTTGCAAAATCCTACCCGTTCTTCACAAAGGCGTTTTGTCAAAAGCTGACCAAATCGCGTAGAATGACCCTAGTTGATCGGGCAGCATTAATAAGGATGCAAGTTTTACACATAGGTGGGAGACCGAGTGTACTCAGATTGTACGACCCACGTCCCTCAGAGGATCCAGAGGATGAGGGATTGGACGAGAATGAGGACGAACAAGAGGCACCACCAACTCAGGAGAGGGACTCCGCCATGGCTCCCGAGGCTCCTGATGATCAGGCTGGACCTTCCACCACTCAGGAGACGGACCCCGCCTTGGCTGAAATATCGGTTCATGTGACGAATTTGGAGAGAGACTTAGCCAACATGAAAGGCACTATGACTTGGTTGCAACACTCCATGATTCGCGTGTTCAACCATCTCCAGATGCCTCCCGGGGCTCCTGATAATCAGGCTGGACCTTCCACCACCCAGCAGCTCGAGTCATCCTTGTCTGATGTCGCGTAGGTTCTCTCAGTTTAATGTTCACTTTAGACAATATTTATCTGTTTTCTTATAAAGAATTTAAATTTGAGTATGTACTAAGAAGTGAAACTACGTTCTATCTTTTCCATCTTTTAAAACTTTAGATGTGACAATATGACATGAACACATAAGCAAAACAACTCCCTTAATCATGCATTATATTATAGGGTTAATTACTTGAAAATGTATCGTACTTGAAAAGAAAATGCAATACACACAATAACAAAAAGTGACAAGTATGATACATTTTCAAGCAATTAACCTTATATTATAACCCCAACGTATCAAAGACCGGTTCCTAACTTCAATAATAATACAAATTATAAAATTAACCTCTAAACGTATCGAATTTCATATTTTAGCATCCATAATATTTAAAACATCCTTTAAGCTTACTAAAGATACAAAATAACTAACACAACCATTAAGCTTTATACTTTAGCATCTCCTTAATTTTTAGTAATATAAGAAACTAGCTTACAGCCTATCAAAACAACATCTATGTGGTCTAGCGGTTAACTCTTATGAGGTTAAGCGTGCTCGCGTGAGAGCAGTACCGGCTTGGGTGACCTACCGGAAAGTCTTCACATGAGGGTCACATAGCTCTGTTGTATAGGCAATGAAGAGGAAGAGCCTGTAAGCCATTGCGCGGGTCTAATCCTAGCGCGGCGCAGGTTCCAATCCGAGCCGCACCCGGTTTTCATCCTGCCGTTACTCCAGCGAGGAAACTCGTGTGGAGGCGGTACGGTTTCCGGGAGGAAGCCATTAATAGTCCCCACTACGCCAGCGTGGACCCGGTTCAGACAACATAGTCTGGGTATGTGGTGGATCAGGGCTTGCCGATGAGGCGGGTGTGACTCCAACCCAAAAAATTGAAAGTCACCTTCCAAAAAAAAGCTTACAGCCTATCAAACTCTCATTTTTACTCTTTCACAACATTTTTATTAACATTTTTTATTCGAAAAACATAATTATAAAAAGTAATTTTTCATAGAAACAAAATAAATGTTTTTACACCCGATGTGACGCGCAAGCAACAATATCGATCTCTCGTTTTTATTTATAATCAAAATCTTAAATGAAAGTGCATCAACGCTAGTTTAGTACGCCGACTTCACCTCGGATTTAGTACAACTAAAGTGGCGAATGTTGCATTATAACGAAAGTATACTGAAAAAAATGGGAAACAATTAACGACCGCCATCAATTTTTATCCCAGCAATCTTCGAAAACAGTTTTTGTAATGCCATTTGTAATTCAACTATATTAAAAATCATGTCTCATAAGTTAAAAGATACAGTATGAATTTGTGTATGATACGTAAAAAGAGAAAAAAGGAATCGAAAAGCTTTATGTTCATCATATATTGACTATTGGTGTGTTAGCTACTTAGCTTATGTAACTTTATAAGGAAAATTTAAAATAAGCCAACTTATCAAATAAATTTTGAAAGTTTTTATAAAGGGAAAAGTGAGCGTGTGGCTGTAGTGTACATAAGCTTAGGTATAGAACTCAATTAAACTAAGTCGTTTTGGTAAAACTATAAAAACCCCAAACTCACTTCTTCTCCACAACTAAAGCAAAGGGAAGACCTTGGTGTTTCTTAATTTGATCTCTTCTCCATGAATCACCATTTCAACCGCAACCCTGCTATGCTATCACGAATAGCTATTCAACCAAAGGTACCTTTAGAATCAATCGGTTATCTGTTCTAATTTTGGGTCTGATTCGTTATTTACAAAACATCTGCCAAATACACTTATTATTCCAACTAAATCCTAAAGCCTTATTAATTAATATATCATATCCTACTTGAAAATCACAACTTATTGAAATTAGTTCTTTTTTTTTTCCATCTGAGTTAGAAATTTGATGATAGAAGAATATGATATGAACCGCACACCAAGTGTTTGATTAAATCTTTCAATGATATTGCTATTTAAAGTAGCTTTTCATACCATTATGGCCTAACATCTATCTACGTGTATTGTTTCTTCAACAGGACGAGCACTATGAGCATGACAACTGAAATGCAAATGCAAGCCCGTTTAATTGAAGATATTGACACAAATGGGTATTTGGTCGTTAACGATGATATTTGGGAGAAACCGAATGAAGACCCTACCTGATCTTTATATTTTACCTCGGTGGACACTTGATTGTAGGTACAAAGGTAGTAATGCTAGTATTGAAATTGAGGAAACAAATTGTGAAAATGGTGTTAGTGCGCTTGCCTTATGGTATGTTCAAGCTAATTTAACCAAGGCAATTGAAAGAGCAAGAGATGCGCCTTCTGAAATAAAGAGACTCAAAGTTTTCTGGTGGAATTTTTAGAAGGTCAGATGATCAGGAAAAAGACGACAGAGCTTGAGAATGCATATAAAGACACGCGTATTGGAACTTCTCAAGTAGACATGATGTATCAGTTCGAGATCCTTTTGTGCTTAATAACACTAAAGGACGTCCAAGAAACGCAACGAGAGCCAAACCTCCTTTAGAGGTGAAGCAAAAAAGGACAGTAACATGTTCTTTCTGTAGGGAACCAGGTCACAACATCAGTGAGTGTAAGAAAAAAAGGCTCTTAAAAATACTGTAAACCATAATTTCAAATTTGTGGCAGTCGACCACCTTTCCATCAGACCCTTATGTGTTTTCGCTCTTGGAAAGCAATTGTATCTTCTGTGGCGTCTTCTTGTAATTGTTTTATCTCATTGAAAAAGGAGTTTCATTGGCATACATTCGACAACCTGCCCAATTAAACCTACTGCCTCATTGAGAAAGGAGCTTCATTGAAATGGCTACTGAAGAAACATTAGCATTAAGTGGTTGTTGAGATTCTGAAGGCACTGAATGATCTACAGTTATAGAAGCTTCAACACCCGCTATACTTTCTCTATCGGCATTGCCACTAGAAGATAAAACTGCAACCAATCAGAGGTGAATCTGTCATAAACACCACCTCTGTATTTCTTAATTGAAACTATTAAATACGTATTTATTTCATTCAACTGATATATTTACCTTCTTTGCTTCTAATTTCCTCCGCTGCAAGAACTCTAAAACTAATGGCACTTCTAAGCTACTTACATAAATTGGCAGAAAGTATTTGAAATATATAAAAGCATATTAAACAAACACAACAACCTGCCATCACATTTGTAATAAGTGAACACAAGTTAGTTACCTCAAAAAGTTACGAAACATAAAGCCAATGCTATACACACCATTTAGTTATGACAAAACCACTTATGTCACATTTAAGCCAAACATAAGTAAAGTCCATTTTCCATTATCACTTAAGCCATATAACAGTTTATTAATACTATCACGCTTCTACAAGATATACTAACAATTTTTTCATAAAATCAAACTTTGTACCACACCTTGATTACCTGAGCTTATATTAGCAATCTGCTACAAGTCTACAACAATTACCACTAAAAAAACACTAACAGTTACGTACATTTGTTACAACCATTTTTGCTTCAATGCATATGATGTATTAGTCAAAATCTAATTTCTTCAACTAAATCATTAATAGTCAAAACAATTAGTTAGCAAACCAAATCATTACCACTTACATAACTTTGAAATCACGAATAGCTATTGAACCACACACTCACTTTCCCCAAAAGTTATTGCCTCAAAGTTGGTTGCCTAAAATTGGATCACATTTGGTTACCCTTTATAAAATGTTATCAAAATCATGTGACAAATCGAATTATTGTTACATAAACAACTAATTCCACCACAGTATGTGATTATCATATATAATTGATTAAACTCACCTAGTAAGACAAGAATGAGGCAAATTTCGAATTGGGGTTAGATCAATAAGCTGTGATTTTCAAGTGGGATAGGATTTAACAGAGAATAAGGCTTTATGATTTAGTTGGAATAATAAGTGAAGTTAGAACTTGTTTCGTAAATAATGAATCGGCCCAAAATTAGAACATATATTCGATTGATTCTAAAGGTACCTTGGTTGAATAACTATTCGTGATACATAGTAGGGTTGTGGTTGAAGTGGTGATGAGATCAGAGATTGATTGATTTGCTTCAGTTGTAGAGAAGAAGGGAAATGGAGATGTGAGTTTGGGGTTTTTATACTTTTAATAAAAGGGTGTAGAGCTTGTGTACACTACAGCCACACCTTCACTTTCCCCTTTTGTAAATGTATATTTACACACATTACATACTAAATAGGCAACTCGAGTCAAAGCTCAAAAGTTTCAAGTCGATCAAAGTAAAGTTAATTTTAAGAGTAAACTGCAAAATACATCCCTGTGGTTTACACATTTTGGCATTTTACATCCCTGTCAGAAACTATTGGCAATATACATCCCCCATTAGGCAAACGTTTGCCACATTACATCCCTGAGTTGGATGGGCGTTATCTTTCTCCGTTAAGTGTTTGCATCGTTAGTCCTTCTGTTAAAATGTTTGCACCGTTAGTCCTATGGGTTAAGTCTATTTGCACCGTTAGTCCTTCGTTACGTTTTCGTCTAGTTTTTTAAGTTTTCGTACGGTTTTTTACGTTTTCGTCCGATTTTTTACGTTTTCGTCTGTTTTTTTACGTTTTCGTCCGATTTTTTACGTTTTAGTCTGATTTTTTACGTTTTCGTCCGATTTTTTACCTTTTCGTCTGTTTTTTTACGTTTTCATCCATTTTTTTTACGTTTTCGTCTGTTTTTTAAAGTTTTCATCCATATTTTTACGTTTTCGTCTGTTTTTTTACGTTTTCGTCTGTTTTTTAAAGTTTTCATCCATATTTTTACGTTTTCGTCTATTTTTTTACGTTTTCGTCCGATTTTTTTACGATTTCGTCTGTTTTTTTAAGTTTTTGTCCGATTTTTTTCGTTTTCGTCCGATTTTTTTTTCGTTTTCGTCCGTTTTTTTTACGTTTTCGTCTGATTTTTTAAGTTTTCATCCATTTTTTTACGTTTTTGTCCATTTTTTTTCGTTTTTGTCCCTTTTTTTTTTTACGTTTTCGTCGGATTTTTTACGTTTTCGTCTGTTTTTTTACGTTTTCGTCCGATTTTTTTACATTTTCGTCTGTTTTTTTAAAGTTTTCATCCATATTTTTACGTTTTCGTCTGTTTTTTTACGTTTTCGTCCGATTTTTTACATTTTCGTCTGTTTTTTAAAGTTTTCATCCATATTTTTACGTTTTCGTCTGTTTTTTTACGTTTTCGTCCGATTTTTTTTACGATTTTGTCTATTTTTAAGTTTTTGTCCGATTTTTTACGTTTTCGTCCGATTTTTTTCGTTTTCGTCCGATTTTTTTACGTTTTCGTCTGTTTTTTTAAGTTTTCGTCCGATTTTTTACGTTTTCGTCCGATTTTTTACATTTTCGTCTGTTATTTTAAATTTTCGTCTGTTTTTTTAAGTTTTCATCCATTTTTTACGTTTTCGTCTGTTTTTTAACATCTTCGTCCATTTTTTTACGTTTTGTTCTTTTTTTTTACGTTTTCGTCTGATTTTTTTCGTAAAAAAATAGACGAAAACGTAAAAAAACAGATGAAAACGAAAAAAATCGGACGAAAACGTAAAAAAACAGAACAAAACGTAAAAAAATGGACAAAAACGTAAAAAAACAGACGAAAACGTAAAAAAAACAGAAGAAAACGTAAAAAACGGGACAAAAACGAAAAAAATTGACGAAAACGTAAAAAAAACAGACGAAAACGTAAAAAATGACAAAAACGTAAAAAAACAGACGAAAACGTAAAAAAATGGACGAAAACGAAAAAAATGGATGAAAACGGTAAAAAAACAGACAAAATGTAAAAAATCAGACGAAAACGTAAAAAAACAGACGAAAACGTAAAAAAATGGACGAAAACGTAAAAATCGACAAAACGAAAAAAAATACAGACGAAAACATAAAAAAACAAAGTGACAAAACAAAAAAAGAATCGACAAAACGTAAAAAAAATGGGACAAAACGAAAAAAAACGTGACAAAAACGTAAAAAAATGGATGAAAACGTAAAAAAACAGACGAAAATGTAAAAAATCAGACGAAAACGTAAAAAAACAGACGAAAACGTAAAAAAATCGGACGAAAACGAAAAAAATAGGACAAAAACTTTAAAAAATAGACAAAATCGTAAAAAATCGGACGAAAACGTAAAAAAAACAGACGAAAACGTAAAATATGGATGAAACATAAAAAACAGACGAAAATGTAAAAAATCGGACGAAAACGTAAAAAAAACAGACGAAAACGTAAAAAAACAAGACAAACGTAAAAAAAAGGACAAAACGAAAAAAAATTGGACAAAACGTAAAAAAAGGTGAAACGTAAAAAAAAGACGAAAACGTAAAAAATCGGACGAAAACGAAAAAAATCGGACAAAAACTTTAAAAAATAGACGAAATCGTAAAAAATCGGACGAAAACGTAAAAAAAACAGACCAAAACGTAAAAATATGGATGAAAACTTTAAAAAACAGACGAAAATGTAAGAAATCGGACGAAAACGTAAAAAAAAGACGAAAACGTAAAAAAATGGATGAAAACGTAAAAAAACAGACGAAAAGGTAAAAAATCGGACGAAAACGTAAAAAATCGGACTAAAACGTAAAAAATCGGACGAAAACGTAAAAAAACAGACGAAAACGTAAAAAATCGGACGAAAACGTAAAAAATCGGACGAAAACGTAAAAAACAGACGAAAACGTAAAAAATCGGACGAAAACGTTAAAAATCGGACGAAAACGTAAAAAACCGGACGAAAACGTAAAAAACTAGACGAAAACGTAACGAAGGACTAACGGTGCAAATAGACTTAACCCATAGGACTAACGGTGCAAACATTTTAACAGAAGGACTAACGATGCAAACACTTAACGGAGAAAGATAACGCCCATCCAACTCAGGGATGTAATGTGGCAAACGTTTGCCTAACGGGGGATGTATATTGCCAATAGTTTCTGACAGGGATGTAAAGTGCCAAAAGGTGTAAACCACAGGGATGTATTTTGTAGTTTACTCTAATTTTAATTAATGCTGTTATTACTATATATACTAAAGATGGGGATTTGGGTGCATTAAAATGTTGTGCGGAACAGTTGTTCAAACAGTACCATTTGCTTAAAAAATATTGTACGTAACAGTGGTTGGGTTGCAATGGAGTGTTGTTTGTAACAGTTGTTCAAACAGTACTATTTGCTTAAAAATATTGTACGTAACAGTGGTTGCTTTGGTAAGTAGCAATTCTAGACATTTCTTTTTTTCACACAAAAACGCTTAAAAAAGTTGTACATCACAGCTCACAAACATGTACCATACTGTTGTTCAAAAACAACAAACCACCACACAGATACATTCGGATTTTTACAAATCTACAAACTCAAATTTACAATACATAAACTTTATTATAACAAAATTTACATAATAAATATTAACAACCTATTCCGGTGACACAATTTCTTCGGCGAGCATAATTTTTTTCCGGCGACAGTGGTAACTTTTTCCGGCGAGAGAGTGGCGGCTACAGCAGCGGCTAACGGCGGCAAGTGGCTACACTACAAAAAAAAAAAAAAAAAACGTTAGAACTAAGTAACTAAAATTATTGAAACTGTGTAAAATATTAAAGAAAACATTTTTAGAACTAATTAACTAAAAAAAGTTTTACACAGTTAGAACTAAGTAACTAAAAAAAAACACGTTAGAACTAAGTAACTAAAAAAAGTTTTACACAGTTTTAATAAAACATTTTTACTTTCGGATTTAAAAAAATAAATAAATAAGTAACTAAAATTATTGAAATTAGGGTTTGAAAAATATTAAAGAAAATAAGAAATAAAGGCGTGTGGGGGGCTTTACCGTTGAGAAAAGTGGAGGGGAAAGGTTGGTGGTCCGTCGGTGGTGAAGATAGTCGCGGTGGTGGCGCGTGAGAGTAGTTGTGATGGGAGCCAAGGGCTCAAATCTTCCAGAAATGGTTAAATATGGCCGATCTATTGATTCCGCTAAGAAAATTGTCCGCCGGAAAATTATTCCGGTCGCCGGAATCTGCTGGTGTTCGCCGGAATTTGGTGGCCGGCGGTGTAGAGAGAGAAAGGGGGAGAGAGAAATTATGTGTGTGTGTTTTTATTATTGTTAAAAATGAAAAAAAAATAAAAATAGTGGGTTTAAATACTAAAGGTTCAGGGTTAGAATTGAAAATACAAGATATGGGGGTGGGAAATGAAACTTAAGGGCGGAGGGGGTATTCTTGCCATCTTGGCAATACTTTTCACGAAAACGGTTCGGGGCTCATTCGACATACCAAACGGACTCGAAAAATTATGAAACTTGCGCCATTGTTCACGAAATAATTTTTCCAATAAAAACGAGTATAAATTTGCAATACTTTCATAAATCAATATTTTTGACAAATACGATACATTTCGTGTTTTCTAGGTTGTGCCTGCTCGATAAAGAAATAATGCACGCGTTTACTGTGATTGGAGTCAATTAGAACCAAATAACGCATACCGAATCAAACATGTTTTCAATATGTGTTCGCAAAACCTCACGCAACAACGTGCGGGTTAAAATATTTTGCATAATATCCGGATAAGCAATGTTTTTCACAACACTTACGTGCAAAACACACCCGCTGCAAAGCGCGGGCTACCCAGCTCGTTATTATTCTGAAACCGTTAATCGAATCAATTTGAGCCGAGCTCTAGAGTGTTTATTACTTAACACGGACTCAAGCTTAATAGTGTTCAACTCGCTTGGCTCATAATACTCCTCTATGCATATAGCCTACAAAGCTTCAATGTCTTTCTATACATTAATTAAACAAAGATTTATTATGCAGTTCTTTTAGCTTATTTTAATTGTCTGTCAACTTGGATGTTACTTTTTGCTCACCAAGTCGAGTTGAGATTAATATAGATCTCATATTTGTCATATATCCAAAGAAATAATCTTAGCCATCTATTTTTCATCTAAATTAATAAAAAATCATTTTTCGCCCTTTTTTTTAAAACAACATATCTTGCAAACGGTAAATCTTCAATCTGCAAAAAATACACCATCATGACGAGAATTAAATTATCTATCTATAGATATACACTTTTCTATACTTTCGACCATTTTTTTTTAAAATTTCCGCCCTGAAAAATCACACGTGATTTGTAAAAATCACATATGATACTTCTGGGCGGAAATTTTTTTAAAAAAAGTTTGTCGAAAGTATATAGAAGTGCATATCTATAGAAAGATAATTTAATTCTCGTCGCGATAGTCTGATTTTTTTTGGCGTAATGATTAACCGTTTGCGAGATATTTAATTTTTTAAAAAATGGTGAAAGTTTATTTTATTTTTTTTGTTTTGATCAGAAAAATGAATAGTTAGAATTGGTTCATTGGATATATGATAAATATGAGATTTATATTTAACTTTTGTCTGCTCACCAATGACGTATATTATTTTGTTTGTTAGATAATGTTAGATAATGACGATAATATATCGTCCTTTACAACTTACGGCGATATTTCGAGCAGCTTAAGATGAAATTTCTTGTTACTGAAAAGGTCGTACATCAAGAAATATATTTATGAATGTGTATGAATGTGTTGACTATTTGCCCATTCATCGCACAACATGTTAGATTTATTGATCAGCTTTTCGGTTGATTGCCTTATTTTGATATGTAGGAAAAATATATTGTAATTGTTTGGATCGTAATCTCCTCAAGAAAATATATAAGCACAACCGATTTTTTTAATAAAAATATTAGCAATAGAAGTTAAGTCCATGAAACATATAGGCATGTTAGAGTAATATATGTGTTTGGGATGTAACAAGTTTAAGAGAGTTCATGTTAGTTAGTAAAAGTTAGTGCCTTGGCCGGGTTCGATAAGACAACCAATAAGATTATCGCACCGGAAGAAGGATGTTCATGCTACTTGGTTAAGGTAATGTCTTGACGGCCGAGCAATACAAGTAAAGAGCCTGAAGAAGGAGTCCATTTGTACGATTTTCTCCACCAAGTGGTGTTTGAGTAAATGAATAATTCGAAACTCACAAGTTGCGGCTTGGGTAGAGGGCGTAATGGAGGCCTTCACCACGCGATATCCGCCATTACAGCTTCTCATCC
The DNA here is from genome assembly GCA_021014915.2 of Artemisia tridentata subsp. tridentata. Lineage (NCBI taxonomy): Eukaryota > Viridiplantae > Streptophyta > Magnoliopsida > Asterales > Asteraceae > Artemisia > Artemisia tridentata. Next base: position 11,123,312 of record CP139504.1, read on the forward strand.
ACCGCGCGCGGTTCCTCCATTTTAGCACTAGTTATGTTTGTAAATACACCCTTTTTTCTTTTTGTTTGTAAGTGTCTGTGAGGTATATTGTGGGTTATGTTTGTATTAAATGCAATATCTTTATGTGTTTATTTAGGTGGTCCACTACGCTTGTTAGGTGGTAGGTGAGGTAGTGTTTTAAAAAGTTGATATGAAGATAAGACGAAGATAATGGGTAATATGACCATTACACCCAACCTCAGAACCATATGTTTTTATTTCTAACACACCAAGAGACCATTCCCCGGGTTGAGGTTGAGGTGTTATCCCTGCTCATCTAAATACCGAAATTTGAAAGCCAAAATTACTTGGTATCACGTATGACTTCAATTCAAGAGTTCGAATTAAACGGGGAGAAATTAATCCTCTTGTGGCTATAGAGGTTCACATGCGTCGACTTCGAGCTATCTAAAAGAGTAGTCGACATAGTCAGTTCGCAATATAGAATCGATAATTTAAATAAATACATACCGCAAGTTGCTAGATAAATATTACAAGTATTTTAATATTTTTACAAAGTTGAACATTACTTGTAAGGTATATGACTTGTAAATTATACAATCTAGCTACTTGTGTAAGTAAATAATACTGTAGCATCTACTTGTAAATTAATTAAGTCTCAAAGTATATATGATTGTGTATTATATCATGTGACATAGTCTGGGTACGTGGTCGATGAGGGCCTGCCAATGTGACGGTGTTGGAATATGTGAACTATATAAAATCATAAACACATATAAACATCAAGAACACGCAGCGGATAGATCTACAAGAACAAGTAATTAATTAAACTTAAATAGAAACGTACCTTAGTGATTCCTAGCAAGAACAAGGAATCTCTTCAACAAGAACAAGATATATAAACCCTAATGGGAATATATATGGATCGATCACCAATGTAACACACAACCTAAAATAAGGTTGTTACTCGTTCTTGTACACACGTAATCTAGCGTTCCAATGGGATAAGCTAGGTTCAAGAATCACAAACAAGCCAAACACTTGACTAGCCTTACTTTGAATCGACAATACCAAGTGGTATTAAAATAGGTCGATCGTTTCTAGCTAGGGAGAAAAGAGGAGAAGAGAAGTTAGGCTTGTAGGGAGTTCAAGATTAGAGAAAAACCTAAACACAATGAATTGTATTTATAGGCTAACCCTAAATCTCCCAAACTTGTTCCCTAAGTCACTAGAACCGGCCACCCAAGCCCAAGGGAGGGTTTTGGCCGATCCAACCCACAACAAGGGTTTCTAGATCCTTTTTTCTTCCTTTTCACATTTAGTCCTTTAACGGTCGTTATCTCTAACACCGTTAAGTACTAACTGTCGTTAAGTATTTTGTTTGTGAAATGAATAAATAAAATACATAAACATATTTAATTTATTCATCCATTGGAACTCTCACGTTATTGTGTGCAATCCCGAGTCTCGGGTTCGAAACCGGACATACGTATATTAATATTTATACATCAAACTCTAACAGCTCCCACTTGGATAAACATTAATATAGTAATGACATGGGCTAGTCTAGCTTAACAGATCCCAATGCCCCCAGCTCGATCCGAGTATGGTTTTCTTGGAAAAACCACGTGATGATTTAATCATCATACTTATCCTTTTGTTGCTAATACCGCGTTAATTTGGATATGGATCTTTGTCATTCTATAATTAACATTAGTTTCTCGTTTATACATAATTGAACAAGATTACCAAAATATCTGAACGTCTTCCAGATAGACTTTGGACGTGCGCACACAAACATCTTGTCAATCCTACGAGTGGCCAAGCAGTATTAAACTTCAACACAAAGTTGAAGGAACAAATCCCTTATTGACTGCGAGCATAACCCTCGAACTTCGCATCATATCTGAAAATAGCCCTTATAACTACCTTTTACGGATAGCGTTAGACTATCTCACAGAAAATGAGCTACATCCTCGGCAATTATCTGGCATCTCAAGTCAGAGGATAAATATTCATGATATACTCGATGACTATGATCCATAAAGTATAATCATGTGGTTGGGATAAGTCCTATATTCAATTTATCCAATATTGAATATCATGTGACATTGGTGTCTTAACCTTACAGTACATTCTACCAATTCTCACATTTGTCTTAGTTTAATAATATTCACATATTATTAATTGACAACGGACTATTTAGAATAAATAAATTATTCACGGATTTAAACATGCAAATATAGGACACAAATATTAATAATGATAATAAACGTTATCCGCACTTTATTTCATTAAAATAATAATTGTTTACACGTCCCTATCGAAATACTAATCCAACAGATTTACATGAAACTATCTACTAAACGAAGACCAATACCCTGAGCATGACGATTAAACGTCTCCTTAGGTAATGCCTTCGTGAAAGGATCAGCCAGATTGTCATCTGTGTGAACTTTGAGTACTTTTATTTCACCATCATCGACTTGTTCTCGAACATAGTGATACTTTCTTTTAAAGTGTCTGGCGCCTTTCATAACTCCAGGTTCATTGGCGAATGTGATTGCAGCAGAGTTGTCGCAATACACATTTATAGGTAATTCTATAGAAGGCATCACTCCAAGATCCTTAATGAATTTCCTTATCCAAACAGCTTCTTGTGCTGCTTCCGATGCAGCAATGTACTCAGCTTCTGTAGCAGACATGGCCGTTGTACTCTGGTTCTTACTCTTCCAGTCCACAGCTCCTCCATTTATGACAAAAACGTAACCCGTCTGAGACTTCGTATCATCTTTATCAGTCTGAAAGGACGCATCGCAGAAACCTGTAACTTTCAGTTCTGCGTCTGGATTTCCCCCGAAAACAAGAAACATATCTTTAGTATTCCTTAAATACTTAAGAATATTCTTAACAGCATGCTAGTGATCTTTCCCTGGATTCTGCTGATAACGACTGGTCAAATTTTGAGCGAACGCCACATCTGGCCTTGTACATCTAACCGCATACATGATAGATCCTACTGCCGAAGCATACGGAACTTTCTTCATGTATGCCACCTCTTCAGGTGTAGAAGCACACATTTCGCTGCATAAGCCGTGTTCTACTTGCATGGGCAAATATCCTTTCTTGGAATTTTGCATATTGAATCTCTTCATTATTTTATCCATGTAAGCACTTTGGCTTAATCCGATTAACCGTTTAGATCTGTCTCTATAGATCTTGATTCCAAGGATATACGTCGCTTCTCCTAAATCCTTCATGGCAAAGCAATTACCAAGATAATCCTTAACTTCATTAAGGCTTGGTATATCACTTCCCATGATTAATATGTCATCGACATATAGGACAAGAAAAGTAGTGTTACTCCCACTAACTTTGTGGTATACACATGGCTCATCGAAATTTTGAGTAAATCCAAACTTCTTGATTTCCTCATCAAATTTCTTATTCCATTGCCTGGATGCTTGTTTCAATCCATAAATGGATCTTTGAAGTTTGTATACACGCTCAGGAAATTGTGGATTCACAAACCCCTCAGGTTGCGCCATATAGATATCTTCATCTAGGCGACCATTCAGAAAGGCGGTTTTGACATCCATTTGCCAAATCTCATAGTCATAGTAGGCAGCTATGGCTATAAGAATCATAATAGCTCTAATGTCGGCCACAGGAGAAAATGTCTCCTCATAGTCAACACCGTATGTTTGGGTAAAGCCTTTAGCCACCAAACGAGCTTTGTAGGTGTGTACGTTGCCATCCATGTCAGTCTTTTTCTTGAAGAGCCACTTACACCCAACTACCTTAGCATTGGGTGGAAGGTCTACTTCAATCCAGACTTTATTGTCTTTCATGGATTGCATTTCCCCATCCATGGCTACTTGCCATTTGTCCTTTTCAGGACTATTAATGGCAGCCTTATAACTAGTTGGCTCATCAATGTGATCCAATAGTGTAGATTCCTCATCCTCTATGTTTAAACATAGACGGTCAGAAGCCTTTGCAGATCTTGAAGATCTACGGATGGGTACCACTTCTACTTCAGGTGGAGGACCTAAACTTTCAGGTTCCACAGGAAGTGTGTTAGTGCCTTCAGAAGGTGATGTATCTTCATGATCATTTTCAAGATCATATACTCTCCCACTGATTTCTTGAGATATTAGATTATCCTCAAGAAATTCAACGTACCTAGCCACGATGACTTTATTTTCAGGTGGGAAGTAAAAGTAGTAACCCTTCGTTTCCTTAGGGTATCCTACGAAGATACACTTAACAGATCTTTGTTGGAGTTTATCAGGTGAGTCACGTTTAACAAACGCCTCACAACCCCAGACCTTTAAGTAAGAAAAGTTGGGAGCTTTTCCAGTCCATACTTCATATGGAGTCTTATCAACCTTCTTAGTTGGAATCCTATTCAACACGTGAACAGCCGTTTCAAGAGCATAATCCCAAAAGGATAAGGGAAGAGTTGTAAGATTAAACATGGATCGTACCATATCTAACAAGGTACGATTTCTCCTTTCAGATACACCATTTTGCTGTGGCGTATAAGGAGAAGTGAGTTGTTGCACAATGCCACACTCACCCAGATAATCCTTAAACTCTTGGCTTAAGTACTCACCACCACGATCGGATCGAAGTGCCTTAATCTTCTTTCCGAGTTGTAATTCTACTTCATTTTTAAAGACCTTGAATGTCTCAAAGACTTCATGTTTATGTTTAAGTAAATAAACATAACCATAACGACTATAGTCATCCGTGAAGGTCAAGAAGTAGACAGCACCGCATTTAGACACATGTCTAAGTGGACCACACACATCCGTGTGTATTAATCCAAGTAGATCCGAAGCCTTCTCCATATTGCTATGGAAAGGTTTCTTTGTCATCTTCCCAGATATGCAAGATTCGCATTTATCAACTGAATCATCATTGATATTTTTCAAAAGCCCATCGTGTTGCAGCTTTTCCATGCGATTCTTGCCTATGTGGGCAAGACGGCAGTGCCATAAATAAGACGAGTCCATGTTAGACTTGACTCTCTTATTTCCGATGCTATACATTGAATTATTTCTATTGGACACATGGTTCTCCATGTCAATTTCAAACACACCATTTAATGGAATAGCATTAAAGTAAAAAACAGAATTTAGAGAAACAGAAATTCCATTATCATTAAAAGTATGCTTAAAACCCAAATCCAATAACAAAGAAACTGAAATGACACCTCTAACAATAGAAGGTGCGTAATGACAATTGTTTAACACTAATATTAAACCAGAAGGTAAAACTAGCTCAAAAGTCCCTATGGCTTCTACTGCTGCACGTATTCCATTTCCCACGTACAAGTAGCATTCCCCATAGTTCAGCTTCTTCGCTCCTCTAAGCCCCTGCGATGTATTACAAATGTGAGTACCACATCCTGTATCATATATCCAGGCATTTTGCTTACGAGGAAAAGAAAACAATTCAACCATAAAAATACCTGAAGTGCTGGCGCCCTGCCCAGCCTTGGCATTCTTATTCTTGCGACACTCCTCAAGTAGCAGTGGACAGTCCCTCTTCCAATGTCCAGGAGTATTGCAGTGGTGACAAGCAGCCGTATCCTTTTTAGGATGATCCTTCTTGGGAGGAGGATTCTGCTTCTTTGGCTTTTGCTGATAGGTCACAATCTGCTTGCCCTTGTCAGCGTTGCCCTTTCCTTTCTTGTTCACATGTTTCGGTTTACCGGGCTTAGCTACTCTACCACCTCTTATTGCCATAACAGCAGGTGTAGGAGCTTTCTTAGTGAGTCCCTTCTCATGTTCAATGAGCATTGCATGCAATTTAGAAAAAGTCTTCCCCTTGCAATGCATGTTAAAGTTGCGCACGAAGTCACCATATAATTCCTCATTGAGGGATTTGTTGATGAGGCCAACTTTAACGTCTTCACATATCCGCAATCAAGTGCATCTAGTTGGTCAAGATAACCTTTCATTTCAAGCACATGAGTACTTACGGGTGTTGTTGCGTCCTGCTTGCACTTGCCTAAGTTGTCAAGTACATCATACAATTCAGCCATGGGAGGTTTCTGAAACATGCGTGTCAGTTCCTCAATCATGTTTTTCGGGCCATATTTCTCAAACTGTTTTACCAGTTGAGTGTCCATTCCGGATAACATGAGACAAGCCGCATCATTGTGCTTGTCATAAGCTTCATTGAACTCCCTAAGTATTTCATTAGGCGAGTTTGCAGGAGGAGCAACCGGAAGGTCCTCAGTAAGACATTCATAACGTTTGGCAATCCTAAGAACGAGCGTTAGATTGCGATACCAATCGTTAAAATTCTTAGTCCCAGTCAATTTCTCTTTTTCAAGCATCATCTTGAAACAAGAGGTTAAGTTTGACGAGTTTTCGGGTTGGGCCATTTCTACAGAAAAAAGTTCAAAAGTTAGTACTTTCGATAATTAAACATTTCATGAAAATTAAACACCCATTGGTTAAAAAACCATTTAATTTTCACTGAAAACTAGGATCCTAATTGACGCCGTTTCATTACATCAGCTTTGGCTGCTAGTAATGAAAGTGCTCAATAAGGTACGGGATCACCCAATTGCCAATGTCAAATTGCAATTCCTAGAAATCTTGGGACTTACATTATATTGCCAACATCAGTTACAAAATGTAAGCATGTTTCATCCCCAAATCTTTATGCCTTGGCGCCGTTCCATTACATCAGCTTTGGCTGCTAGTAATGAAAGTGCCCAATTAAGTTAACCAACTTAAGAAACAGTAAATTGACGTCGGTTTATTGCATTCAGCTTTGGCTGCTAGCAATAAAGTACTCAATTTACCCTTAGATGACCACCCTTTGAACATCAACATTCAGCTTTGGCTGCTAGTGATGTAGGATGAAACCTTAGGTGTTTCTTTTTGTAGTTGGGTGGCATATAACTTAAATTTAAAGGGTAATAAATTTTGATGTGTAAAATCAAAAAAATATGTACAAAGATGTCATGCATTCATCTTTGTATTATATATGTTTGCAAAAACAAAACCGTTTACTTATTCGTAGCTCAAATCATCAAAATTTTTAATTGAGGCGTTGAGCAAATTACAACATTGCCTTAAGATGCTTCGTACTTTTTCATGGTGTACTTGGTAAGTCTATTATTGACGCACAGGCGAGCGGAGGGACGACAGCTGCCGAAGCTGGTTAAAAACCGTGCCCCTTTAAGGTCACAATTTAATGTGAACCAACCTTAAACCAACTTTATAGTTTGTCAATAATAGGTCCGCCGCTTCGACCACTTTTGTACAGTTGCAATCAATCAACTAAAAAAATATGATTTTCTTGCTAAAACAATTTTATGTGGTAAATTTATTATTGCTAGTCTCGCCTGGGAGCAAATTACCGTGCGAAGCGAACCACTGTCGGCACATAAGACTTTGCAATAAAAGGATTTACCACAAAGGTTTCATAGTTATTAGTCTTATTTATTTTTATTATGAAAATTACCCTCTTGTGTGTTGCAATCCATCATAATATATAAACACAAAAGATCAAGTAATTACAAAAAATAAATAAACACATAATAACAAATATATGATCATCCACGATATCATATAGCCACATGCAAACCTTTTTCAATAAATCCTAATATTAATTCTATGTGAAATTTTAAATGTATGTAACTAACAAAACTCCCATTGGTTTTCGAGCTCATTGTGCCCAATGGTCCACAGACGCCAAATAACTTGGCCGCGTAAGTTTTGGTTAGTTAGATACCACATTGCACATAACTTATTAATTAATATATTGAGGTCTTCCCCAATTTAAGATTTATTTAAATCATGTAGCAAATAATTCAATACAAAATCATACAAATCAAACCATGACAAATATGCAAGATTTGTCAAGGATACCATATTGATCACATAATCATGCATTCCATATTATCATGTCAATATCTCATGTACGTATCTAATTAATTAGTAACATCACATACGGTACTCACTAATTAATCCCTAAAAATTTTCATGCAATCCTAGGGTTTCTCAAGTTTTAATAAAAAACTAAAACCCTAATTTTTAATATATAGGGATCGACCCATATTAGGGTTTTTAAAAAAAATAAACAAACCCTAAAAATATAATTGCATGTTATCTCTACAAGATCCAATTTTTAGGTTTAAGTAATTAATTACAAGTTCTTAAACGAGGCTCATGATGCCACTGTTGGAATATGTGAACTATATAAAATCATAAACACATATAATCATCAAGAACACGCAGCGGATAGATCTACAAGAACAAGTAATTAATTAAACTTAAATAGAAACGTACCTTAGTGATTCCTAGCAAGAACAAGGAATCTCTTCAACAAGAACAAGATATATAAACCCTAATGGGAATATATATGGATCGATCACCAATGTAACACACAACCTAAAATAAGGTTGTTACTCGTTCTTGTACACACGTAATCTAGCGTTCCAATGGGATAAGCTAGGTTCAAGAATCACAAACAAGCCAAACACTTGACTAGCCTTACTTTGAATCGACAATACCAAGTGGTATTAAAATAGGTCGATCGTTTCTAGCTAGGGAGAAAAGAGGAGAAGAGAAGTTAGGCTTGTAGGGAGTTCAAGATTAGAGAAAAACCTAAACACAATGAATTGTATTTATAGGCTAACCCTAAATCTCCCAAACTTGTTCCCTAAGTCACTAGAACCGGCCACCCAAGCCCAAGGGAGGGTTTTGGCCGATCCAACCCACAACAAGGGTTTCTAGATCCTTCTTTTCACATTTAGTCCTTTAACGGTCGTTATCTCTAACACCGTTAAGTACTAACTGTCGTTAAGTATTTTGTTTGTGAAATGAATAAATAAAATACATAAACATATTTAATTTATTCATCCATTGGAACTCTCACGTTATTGTGTGCAATCCCGAGTCTCGGGTTCGAAACCGGACATACGTATATTAATATTTATACATCAAACTCTAACAGACGGGTGCGACTCCAATTCAAAAAATAAAAGTCGCCGTTCAAAACAAAAAAAAATTATTTGATCAAAAGATTGCTGTTGAAGTCGATTTAGCACATACGGAGTATTTACAAATATTGTCAACGTACTAATACATATTATTTCCACCAGCAAGTTCATGTTGACATTATCAGTTTCCGTAAGGTCATGCGTCACTACTCACTAAAACGTTTGAGGACTTTGATGACGACGTAAGTTGTCGCCAAAAGTTCAAAATATCGTCGGGAAAAGTTTTGACAATGAGGCTATGTTTGGCGCGGAGCTTTTTGGAGCTTTTTTGGGCAATGAGCGGTGAGAATGAGCTTTTTTATTTTTGATGTTCGTTTGGTAAGAGAGCAATGAGTTGTAGCAATTTTTTAGAAAAGCTTTTTTCCCAATGCTTCCTTTTGAAGCTGTGGATATTTACAAGAGCTGCGGATATATTCAATGACTATAATACCCCTACCCCATCCCTAATAAATTAGATGGAATCACGAATGATCCATACAACTGTGATCTCACACATTTACTAATCATTTTTGGTTTTGTTTCCAATTGGCGTGCACCGCTCTATGTTTACATGGTTTGTGGATTGGCTATCTTTAAGCATGGTGTATGACTACTTTTCTTTCGCCTCATCTATCCCATTTTTCTGCTTGTCTTCTTTTTGTTAAAAGTTCACCCCTTTTATCACTTGAATTGATCTTTCATTTGCTGACCGAAAATCAAAGCCATCATCTGATCACTTGTTTATTGACCAAATGTTAGACTTTACTGAGAAAAAATAAGCACAATATGTGAATGGAAAGGAAATCAATTTTTAGAATTGTATCTTCAGTTCTTACTGATCTGCTCCTGTATGAAATCCGGAATGATGACTTTTGATGATACAAGTTCTAAGCCCTTAATATCAATAATCTATACAAGAGCATACATACTAAAATAAAGATAGGAAGGCACAAGCCTATGCAGTATACCAATCAAGTTTTCAGTGGAGTTGGCACATTCTTCAAGTTCTTTTTGTTTCATCACAAGAAAGGGGTTGCACATTCTTGCAGTAGTTAACATTTGCCTATGATATATACACCAGCAGTCACAGATTCAAGCTACGTAACCTTGTTTTTAAGAATATAATACTTTACACGTTTAGGCCAACTAGTGTATAACGGTATTATGAAATGTCCTGTATCATAAATCCAGGCATTTTGCTTATGAGGAAAAGAAAATAATTCAACCATAAATATACCTGAAGTGCTCGCGCCATTTGCAGCGTTGGCATTTTTATTCTTGCGACACTCCTCAAGCAACAATGGACAGTCCCTCTTCCAGTGTCCAGGAGTATGGCAGTGGTGACAAGCAGCCGTATCTTTCTTGGGATAATCCTTCTTGGGAGGAGGATTCTGCTTCTTGGGCTTCTGTTGATAGGTCACAACCTGTTTTCCTTTGTCAGCTTTCCCTTTGCCCTTCTTGTTCACTTTGTGCGGTTTTCTGGGCTTAGCGACCCTACCACCTCTAATTGCCATCACAGCAGGTGTAGGTGCTTTCTTAGAGAGTCCTTTCTCATAGTCAATTAGCATTGCATGCAAATCACTAAAAGTCTTCCCCGTGCAATGCATGTTAAAGTTGCGCACAAACTCACCATACAATTCCTCATTGAGGGATCTATTGATGAGGCCAACTTTCACATCTTCCACGTACCTGCATCCAAGTGTGTCCAATTGGTCAAGATATCCTTTCATCTCCAATATATGGGCACTAACGGGTTTGGTTGCATCCTGATTACACTTGTTCAGATTATCTAACAAGTCATATAACTCTGTTGTTGGAGGTTTCTCAAACATACGTTTGAGTTCCTCAATCATATCCATCGGACCCCAATTCTCAAACTGCTTTTGCAGCTGAGTATCCATCCCCGATAGCATGAGACAAGCCACATCATTGTGCTTGTCATAAGCAGTGTTATACTCTTCAAGTAATGCATTTGGAGAGTTAGCAGGAGGAGCAACAGGAAGAGGCTCACTAAGATAATTAAAACGTTTGGCCATTCTAAGAACAATCCTTAGATTACGGTACCAATCGTTAAAATTTTTAGTCCCAGTCAACTTCTCTCTTTCAATCATCATTTTGAAAGTAGAGCTCATGTTAGTCATGTTTGTGTTGTCAGGGTTTACCATTTCTACAGAAAAAAGTTCAAAAGTTAGTACTTTCGATAATTAAATTTTCCAAGAAAATTAAACACCCATGGTAAATAACCATTTAATTTTCACTGAAAACTAGGATCCCAATTGACGTCGTTTCATTACATCAGCTTTGGCTGCTAGTAATGAAAGTACTCAATAAGGTACGGGTTCACCCAATTGCCAATATCCAATTGCAATTCCTAGAAATCTTGGGACTTACATTATTTTGCCAACCTCAGTTGCAAATGTAAGCATGTTTCATCCCCAAATCTTTATGCCTTGACGCCGTTCCATTACATCAGCTTTGGCTGCTAGTAATGAAAGTGCTCAATTAAGTTTACCAACCTAAGAAACTAGTAAATTGACGTCGTTTCATCACATCAGCTTTGGCTGCTAGCAATGAAAGTACTCAATTTACCCTTTGTTGATACATAATCTGGCGCGGGCTGGATTCGACGACTCTCCATGGGCCGTTCGTCGTCTTCTCAAGCCCTGAGTAGACCTGTCAACAAAGAGAACCCGTTAGGAGTGGACCCGAGGCCGTAGCCCCGGGATCCACCTCCGATGGTCAAGTTAGTATCGATGCGATATAGCCTACAAGAGTTAGGTTTAGAGTAACCTGTTATGTATATCGTTGTATGATCATATGAAGATGGGGATTCCAGCCGTGTATTTATAGGGCATGGATTAGGGTTTAGGCGTAGAGTGGGCCACTGTCTGCCGGGCCTGGCCCATTCCTAGTCCAGTCCAGACTATACGTCCACAAGCCCCTCAAGTCTAGTGTGACATAGTGCGTGGCTATGTTATGCTAGACTTAAGTTCTGTTCATGGCCTCGTAGGCCCAATCAACCATGACGGCATGGCTCATGTGTGCGCAACTCAGGTGTGCACATGGGTCGGACCATACCGCGCAGCCCAAATGCGACAGTGCGCCCTGGGTCTGTAGCGCAGTGCGTGGTGACCATGTTGGCGCGTTCTTGTTGGCGCGATCTTGATTGTGAGAGTCTCACAATAGTGAAGGTGGATTCCGTATGCAGCATCCTGGGTAAGGGCGTACCTTTTGTACCAGTAGCGATGCAGCATGGTGCGACAGAAGACGTGCTTCTGTGGCAGAGGTGCGCGCTGTGCGCGTGCGACAGAAGACGTGCTTCTGTGGCAGAAGTGCGCGCTGTGCGCGACAAAGATGTGCGCTGTGCGCAGACAAGGTGCGAACATTACATCCGTTTTTACAACCGACAGAGGACGTCTCCCCTGCGGTGAGATGGTGCGAATATTTAAATCCGTCTTTGCTTCCAAATACACATGCGTGACACGTACGGATACAGTGTATACCCTGATAGCCCCCCAAGTTTGATGGTGCTACTCGTGTAGGAGCATTAAACTTACTTATCCAAATCCTGAAAAACACTTAATGCAAATATTAGAAGTATATGCTGCGAATCGCAACATATAAAACCTAATGAAGTAAAAGATTAGCGCATAGCATGTGAAATTAACACATAAGATAAGTAGCAGTGCGAATTACACCTATCGTGAGGTTTTACAAACTACATAAATAATTAATTGGTTTTTTTTTTTTTTTTTTTTCTTTTTTTTTAGTGCGCGCTGTGCGCAACAAAGAGGTGCGACAGAAGGCGTGCTTCTGTGACCGCGACTAATAGTTTCAATCGCACGTACAGACGCAGATGGATGTATCGTGACCGCATAGACTCTAACGTTTGTGGATGATCGCAGATGACCACGGCTTTTGTCCAGTGTGCTCATGGCGATTGACTAGCGTCGTGGTGCCTGTACGTGACAGTGCGCTTATGGCGCCGATCTGCGAAGATGTCCGAACGCATGGCCTAACGCGGGTAGATTTATCGTGACTGCGTTGTTCGCGGCTAAAAGATAAAGTAGGTCCGATCGTGCGGACTTAGTGCGACTATAGATAAAATCGTGTTTACCAAGTTAAAAGATTTACATAAAATCTGCTGAATATTTAAAAGATAACATATCTTACCGATTTAAAAGACATGCACAAAAAATATTGGGATATCTTTTTAAATTTTAGATATTACCAATTTAACCAATCGTAGGCCTATGTGTGCGCACAGTAAAATATTGGATATTATTGTTCACAGTAAAATAGAAGATTGTACACATATCTTACTGATGTTGACTTGTGCGCTAATTAATTCGCACAGTAAAGGAATTAATGCTACATGCATCATGCATGTGACATATGTACTGTAGGTAAAAGATCAAAATACCGGTTGTTGAACTCGATGGTTGCTTTCCGGTGATGTGAGAATACGAAACTTGTCGTGTCCCACGGATGGCGCCAACTTGTTGATACATAATCTGGCGCGGGCTGGATTCGACGACTCTCCATGGGCCGTTCATCGTCTTCTCGAGCCCTGAGTAGACCTGTCAACAAAGAGAACCCGTTAGGAGTGGACCCGAGGCCGTAGCCCCGGGATCCACATCCGACGGTCAAGTTAGTATCGATGCGATATAGCCTACAAGAGTTAGGTTTAGAGTAACCTGTTATGTATATCGTTGTATGATCATATGAAGATGGGGATTCTAGCAGTGTATTTATAGGGCATGGATTAGGGTTTAGGCGTAGAGTGGGCCACTGTCTGCCGGGCCTGGCCCATTCCTGGTCCAGTCCAGACTATACGTCCACACCCTTAGACTACCACCCTTTGAACATTAACATTTAGCTTTGGCTGCTAGTAATGTAGGATGTAACCTTAGGTGTTTTCATTTCAGTTGGATGGCATATGACTTAAATTTTAAGGGTATTAAATTTTTTTGAAGTGTGTAATCAAAATATGTACAAAGATGTCATGCATTCATCTTTGTATCATATATTTTCCAAAACAGTTTACTCATTCGATACATAATCAAGCTCAAATCATCAAAGTTTTAGTTAATGGCGTTGAGATACTTACAACATTGCCTTAAGATGCTTCGTACGTTATCATGGTGTACTTGGTAAGTCTAAAATTGACGCACAGGCGAGCGGAGGGGCAAACGTCCGCAGAAGCTAATTAAAAACGCGCCCCTTTCGGATGACAATTTAATGTCAAGCCTCCTTATACCCACTTTATAGTTTGTCAATTTTAGGTCCGCCGCTTCGACTACTTTTGTACAGTCGCATCAATTAATTAAACACTTATGATTTTCTTGCTTAAAACAATTATGTAGTGAATTATTAATTGCTAGCCTCGCCTGGGAGCAAATTACTGTGTGAAGCGAACCACTATCGGCACATAAGACTTGGCAATAAATAATTTACCACAAAGGTTTCATAGTTATTAGGTTCATTTATTTTTATTTTTAAAAAATTACCCTCTTTGATGTTACAATCCATCATAATTAAACACAAAGATCAAGTAATTAACAAAAATAAACAAACACTTAATAACACATATATGATCATTAACAATATCATATAGCCACATGCAAACCTTTTGATAAATCCTATTAATAATTTCGATGTGAATTTTTAAATGTATGTAATTAATAAAACTCCCATTGGTTTTCGAGCTCATTGTGCCCAATGGACTACAGACGCCAAATAGCTTGGCCGCGTAAGTTTTAATTAATTAGATATCACATTGCACATAACCAATTAATTAATATATATTTAGTTAGGGTCTTCCCTAATTTTAGATTTATCTTTAAAAAGCATGTAGAAATTAACACAAAACATTCCATGACAAAACATGCAAGATTTTGTCATGGATCCCATATTGCACTTTAAATCATGTATCACATATTTACAAGCCAATATTGTACGCAATCTAATTAATGACATCACATAGGTACTCATTAATTAAACACTTAAAATTGCATGCAATCCTAGGGTTTTCTACAGGTTTTTACAAAAACTAAAACCCTAAAAAATATTAAATGGGTGTCGACCCAAATTAAAAAAAATTAGGGTTTGTAAAATAAAACCCTAGAACAAAAAAGATTGCATGTATCTATACAACAAGATTCAATTTTAAGGTTTTTAGTAATTAATTACATGTTAAAAACGGGCTCATGATGCCACTGTTGGAATATTAGAATCATAAATCTATAAACTAATAAACATACATGATCATCAAAGCATATAGCACAGCGGATGTATGATATACAATAACATGTAAATAATTAACTAAAGATTAAATAGATGTGTACCTTTTGATTCCTAGCAAGAACAAGGAATCACGTGATCACCAAGAACAATATTAACCCTAATATGGGTTTAGGATGGATCGACTTATATGTAGTCGAATAGGGTAAGTAACAACAAGCTAAAACAAGCTTGTACTCCGTTCTTGTACACACGTAATACTAGCGTTTCAATGAGAAAAGCTAGGTTCTAAATTCACAAACAAAACCAACATTTGTGTTCAAGTGAAATCGGCAAACCCTAGGAGTTAGGGAAGATTGCCGATCGACTAGGACTAGAGGAGAGTGAGAATAAGTTGGTTTGCTTGAGAATTAGGATTAGGGATTAACAAATATAATGGGGTTGTATTTATAGGCACCCAAAACTTCTCCTCCAAGACACAAACTGAAACCCTAATGCCCTAGGTGTATTCGGCCGACCTTAACTCCCCTTGGGAGTTCTAGATCCTTCTTTTCTCCTTTTGCATATTTAGTCCTTTAACGATCGTTATCTCTAACCCCGTTAAGTACTAACGACCGTTAAGTTATTTATTTTGTGAAATGAATAAATAAATCATAAACATATATTTAATTATTCAAACCATTGAGACTCTTACGTATTGTGTGTAATCCCGAAGTCTCGGGTTCGAAACCGGTCATACAAATATTAATTTATATCCATTAACTCTAACAATAGCTGCTTACTATGACTATGAGATGTGGTAGATGGATGTCAAAACCACCTTTCTGAATGGTCGCCTAGATGAAGACATCTACATGGCGCAACCTGAGGGGTTTGTGAATCCACGATTTCCTGAGCGTATATGCAAGCTTCAAAGATCCATTTATGGATTGAAGCAAGCATCAAGGCAATGAAATAAGAAATTTGATGAGGAAATCAAGAAGTTTGGATTTACTCAAATTTCGATGAGCCGTATGTATACCACAAAGTTAGTGGGAGTAACACTACTTTTCTTATCCTATATGTCGATGACATATTAATCATGGGAAATCATATACCAAGTCTTAATGAAGTTAAGTCTTATTTAAGTACATGTTTTTTCATGAAGGATTTAGGAGAAGCAGCTTACATCCTTGGAATCAAGATCTATAGAGACAGATCTAAGCGGTTAATTGGATTAAGCCAAAGTGCTTACATGGATAAGATATTGAAAAGATTCAATATGCAAAATTCCAAGAAGGGATATTTGCCCATGCAAGTGGATCATGGCTTAAGTAGCGAACTATGTGCTTCTACACTTGAAGAGGTGGAATACATGATGAAAGTTCCATATGCTTCGACAGTAGGATCTATCATGTATGCAGTCAGATACACAAGGCCAGATGTGGCATTCGCGCAAAATTTGACCATTCGTTACCAGCAAAATCCAGGGAAAGATCACTGGCATGCTGTTAAGAACATTCTTAAGTATTTGAGGAATACTAAAGATATGTTTCTTGTGTTCGGGGGAAATCCAGACGCAGAACTGAATGTTACAGGTTTCTGCGATGCGTCCTTTCAGACTAATAAAGATGATACGAAGTCTCAGACGGGTTACGTTTTTGTCATCAATGGAGGAGCTGTAGACTGGAAGAGCAAAAAGCAGAGTGAAACGGCCATGTCTACTACAGAAGCTGAGTATATTGCTGCATCGGAAGCTGCGATGGAAGCTGTTTGGATAAGGAAATTCATTTCGGATCTTGGAGTGATGCCATCAATTGAATTACCTATCAATGTGTATTGCGACAACTCTGCTGCAATCACATTCGCCAATGAACCTGGAGTTATGAAGGGCGCCAGACACTTTCGTAGAAAGTATCACTATGTTCGAGAACAAGTCGAACAAGGAGAAATCAATGTACTCAAAGTTCACACAGATGACAATCTGGCTGATCTGTTTACGAAGGCATTACCTAAGGAAACGTTTACTCGACATGCTCAGGGTATTGGTCTTCGTTTAGCCAGTAGTTTCATGTAAATCTGTTGGATTAGATTTTCGATAAGGGATGTATAAACAATATTATTTTTTAATGAAATAAAGTGCGGATAACGTTTATTATCATTTATTAATATTGTATCCTATATTTGCATGTTTAAATCCGTGAATAATTTAATTTATTCTAAATTGTCCGTTGTCAATTAATGATATAGGAATATTATTAAATAAAGACAAATGTGAGGATTGGTAGAATGTACTGTAAGGTTGAGATACCAATATCACATGCTATTCAATATTGGATAAATTGAATATAGGACTTATCCCAACTACATGATTATACTTTATGGATCATCGTCATTAAGTAAATCATGAATATTTATCCTCAGACTTGAGATACCAGGTGACTGCCGAGGGTGTGGCTCATTTTCTGTAAGATAGTCTAACGCTATCCGTAAAAGGTGGTTATAAGGGTTATTTTCGGAAGTGATGTGAAATCTAAGGGTTATGCTCGTAGTCAATAAAGGATTTGTTCCTTCAACTTTGTGTTGAAGTTTAATACTGCTTGGCCACTCGTAGGGTTGACAAGATGTTTGCGTGCGCACGCCCAAAGTCTATCTGGAATACGTTCAGATGATTTGGTAATCTTGATCAATTATGTATAAACGAGAAACTAAATGTTAATTATGGAATGACCTTGATCCATATCCATATTAACGCGGTATTAGAAACAAAAGGATAAGTATGATGATTATAATCATCACGTGGTTTTTCCAGGAAAACCATACTCAGATCGAGCTGGGGGCATTGGGAAGGTTAAGCTAGACTAACCCATGTCATTACTAAATTAATGGATATCCAAGTGGGAGCTGTTAGAGTTAATGGATATAAATTAATATTTGTATGACCGGTTTCGAACCTGAGACTTCGGGATTGCACACAATACGTAAGAGTCTCAATGGTTTGAATAATTAAATATATGTTTATGATTTATTTATTCATTTCACAAAACAAATAACTTAACGGTCGTTAGTACTTAACGGGGTTAGAGATAACGATCGTTAAAGGACTAAATATGCAAAAGGAGAAAAGAAGGATCTAGAACTCCCAAGGGGAGTTAAGGTCGGCCGAATACCCCTAGGGCATTAGGGTTTCGGTTTGTGTGTCTTGGAGGAGAAGTTTTGGGTGCCTATAAATACAACCCCATTGTATTTGTTAATCCCTAATCCTAATTCTCAAGCAAACCAACTTCTTCTCCCTCTCCTCTAGTCCTAGTCGATCGGCAATCTTCCCTAACTCCTAGGGTTTGCCGATTTCACTTGAACACAAGTGTTGGTTTTGTTTGTGAATTTAGAACCTAGCTTTTCCCATTGAAACGCTAGTATTACGTGTGTACAAGAACGGAGTACAAGCTTGTTTTAGCTTGTTGTTACTTACCCTATTCGACTACATATAAGTCGATCCATCCTATACCCATATTAGGGTTTATATTGTTCTTGGTGATCACGTGATTCCTTGTTCTTGCTAGGAATCAAAAGGTACGTGATGCGCGTGATGTGTCGTTGCGGTTTAGCAGTTTTAATGCCTACTCAAGTTTTAAATTTATATTTAGCCGACTTATCAATAACACACACACTTAACGAGCAGTGTACCCGGTCAGTATGAAGATAATGGTAAGTAGAGTGTCGATCACTAAGAGTGGAACGTATAATCTCGTTAATCTAATCAGTATTTTAATATCCTAACGCAAGGGGGTTTCAGCCTGAGAGACTGGCACAGTTTTGTTTGCAATTAAATAATAAAATAAACAAATAGGCACGAATCAGCAAGTAGCACACACGTACACAGATAGATACTTGAGACAATAAGAGGGCTGTCCTTATGATTAAGTAGATTGTCACTTGTTTTATTGATAGCTTTATATGAAGTGTATGTAATTAACCCTTTCTCGTTGGTCCTATTCTCATCGGCGAGTAAACCCTTAATGACGACTTATGTCTAAAAGTTATTCCTAAGTGATCAATTTAGAAACAACCGTGGGAGCCACACCTTGTCCCGCAGTCGGGTGCCCGCAAGCCACTAATAAACACAGAGGTGGTCAATGCACTAATAAGTAGTAACCAAAGACATCAACATATAAACTTTAATTGATGGGAAAGCAAGTATTAAAGGGAGTGCAATCTTTCCGTTGTCACATTACACAAGCCACCAATCCTGATGAATTAAAGTTTGCTAAAACAATAAAACAAAACTACTTAATGAATTAAATACATGCAGCACCTTCTTACAGCTCTTGTATCTTCGATTTGGGTGTGTCTTGTGCTGCCTTCTTGACTGAATTCGTCCTTCTCTTCTGTTCGGTCTTTAGGTTTTCGAACTTCCGAATCTCCGAACTTCGTCTGGTCTACGGGGTATTTATAGTTTGTGTCTGAGGGAAGATGCGGCGCATCTACTTAAGTAGATGCGGCGCATGTACTTAACTTCGCGTGGGGTCCAAGATTATAATATTCAGGAATATTCGTACACCGCCAGAAGATGCGGCGTAACTCTTTATTAGATGCGGCGCATGTCCTCTTGTATCTTGGATCGTATCTGGTGATATCTTGATAGAGATGCGGCGCATGTTGATAGTGAGATGCGGCGCATCTGGAGCAGAATTGACTTGATCTTGTCCATGTCAGTAGACTTCCACTTTATGTATGTTTTGCTCCATTATTAGTCCAAAATCGCCAAGTTTCACCAAATGCTTGTTTTTACCTGAGAATTACAAAAGTAAACGATTAAGTATCAATCCTCATACATAATATAGTAAAACAAGTCAAATTAATAGGATAAATGATAGTAATAAAATGTACTTATTTGAGTTCATCAAATATCCCCCCACTTGAACTTTACTTGTCCCCAAGTAAACCTTAGATTAAATCTCATGAAAATGTATCCTAAAAGAAGTTAGGATTTATTTTTATATTTAAGCATGTATTCGTTTATTTCATAATCACACAACTAAACACTTAACGAATTAGAAGTAAAATAAAATAAGTCGATAAAAGCAAACCTAATCGTTTAACTGTCCAGTCGCGACGAATATTCTATCATAGGCTTGGCAAGTATACACATCTCCACCACTAAAGCTAAGGAATAACAAGTCTAAAGCGGTAAAAAGGGTTTTTAGGCTTAAGGGTTAATTATTCTTATTTACACTATCGATCTCAAATTCCAGAAAAGGCGACAAAATCACAAATACATGATCGAATCCACGAACACGATACTTGCAATTGCTCAAATCCTTAACTCGAATAGGCTAAAGATAGGTCCAAACTTCACCAATAATAATATATCAAAAAGGGCGACAAAATCATAAATACATAGCCGAATCCACGACTACGATACTTAAGATTGCTCAAATCCCTAATCTCAATAAATCAAAGGTTTGGTTGGATAAAGAACAATACAGGGTATGGATAACATTTAGGATATAAATTGGTGTAAAAATAAAAATAAACAAAACAAATAAATTAAAATCCTAAGTGTGGTTAATCACTATCCCAACCATCCCATGAATAAGACTCATATCATTGAATAACTCACGCTTTAACACTTGAAACACACGCTTTAGGTAGACACGAATTATACTCAACAAAATCTTAATCAAAGAATAATCCTTAATTGGCATTCCCATAACTGCCAATTCCCATTCAATTCATAGATATAATACAACAAATAGTGGCCATATGAACCACTTACATAACTCTACATCGTTGGCTTAAAATAAACATCCAACTCTTTTTTTCTTTCTTTTTCTTTTCTCATTTTTTTTCGATTTTTTTTTTTTTTTTTTTTTTTTTTTTTTTTTTTTTTTTTTAACTTGAAACATAAACATAGATGTGTAAAATTTCACCACATCACTATAACTTTCTTTCCGGATAATTTTTCTATACTTTTCATAACTTCAGAAATAATGGTAAATAGTGAAAGTAGTAAACACACGAAAAATAAACTCCAAAATATACAATATTTACTTTCACTCCAATTGCATTGTGCAATTTCCCGACCTAACCATATATAATGAATTACGCACGCGAACACAGGTAATGTAAGAAAACACACTCTGCCTATAGCAATTAACCAACCACGGACTTTAATCTACAGGGTAGGCTAAGGTTTAAGGTGTAACGAAACATTTTAAACATAGGTGTAAGAAACGAAAGGAATGGCTCTAAGTGTTTTTTCTAGGGGTATCTTACTCTAAAAGTGAGAGTAACAAAAGGTTTTATACGGGGGTTAACTAACCAGTGTAGTTAGCTAATAACACATAACATATAAAGGCTTTTTGGGTGTAATCCTAGAATTTTACCAATTTAGACAAGTCATTCCAATTATATAAATAATACTCATTATGGTGGTCTCGAATAGTATACAAGCCAAGTTCTAAAGTTTACAAGTCACCGGCACACTCATAGATTTGTGAATTTTGGAAAAATCACAATTTTTGAAAATAACGTCATGTGTGCAGTTATGTAACTTAGATCTTAAACAAAAACATGCTAAAAAAAAATTTTAAGTTTGATATATTAAGCACAATTTAAGCATAATTTTTGAAAAAGTTTAGGACAAGTAAGTGTTAAGTGTTCTAATTCTCCTATCCCCCCACTTAAGTTAAACAACGTCCTCGTTGTTTGTATAAAAGGTTAAAAACTGGAAATAAAAAGAATTAGAACGGAAAAAACTCCCCTGAGATTTGCTCGGTATGATCCTCCATTTGTATATGAGCAAAAATCATCTTTCTTGTGGATTAGAACGTTAAAGCTTCATACTTGATGTATCCACAGGAAATTCAGGAAACTATAATACCACCAACACTTTAAAACACACCTAAGATAAGAAAGGTTCAACTTGCATAATACATTAGTAGTTAGGTAAAAATAAAACTTAAAAATTAAAACTGAAAATCATCAGGTCAGTCGATGCGCCGTATCCTATTGAAGAAGATACGCCGTATCGAGCCTGGAATAAATACGGATCAGAATAAAGATGCGCCGCATCCTTAACCAGGGATGCGCCGCATTAAAATAACTGATAAAAAGTTTTAAAGTCGAAAATAAAAATGCAGAAAAATAAAATAAGATATGACCATTGCAGAGGATGCGTCGCATCTCAGGACTGAGATGCGCCGTATCTTCGTGCGGCCTGGACTGACTCGACACAGAAAACAGAATGATAAATGATAAATCCGGGTTGTCTCCCGGTCAGCACTTGTCTTTATTCCAGAGTCTTCAAGTTAGACTCACGTTCAGCTCTTTAATTTCGATCATTGAAGGAGTCGGAAACATCACGCTCCTTCATCGCCAATTCAGTAATATTGAACACTCCTTGCTCGTCCTTAATTTCCACGCCGTTCCTCTTTAATATCTGTATAAATAAAGTCTTGTCCCTTTCGGGCAGAGATGACAAAATGATAGACGGGAAATTCTTATAATTATGTAGGCACAAATAAGCAAGGTGGGGTGGTAGTTCAATAAACACATCATGATTCAAATTCGTTTTCTCAACTATTCTCCTACGTTTATTAATTACTACACAATCATACCACTCATCATCAGAATCACTAACAACATCGCGTCTAAGTTCGGTAGGTACATTAAGGTCAATGAATTCCTCAAAGTCTTCATGATTAGGATTAGTTGAGTTGTTTTGAATCAATGTTTCTCCCATAAGTCTAGCTTCAAGATCGAGGTCCATACGCTCTCTTAATCCTAGCACATAAACACCTCTAATTATGCTTTTAACTGGATCTTGGCACTTATAGACTAGTTTATTATTCCCTACCCTTAATGAAATTTTTCTCTTAAACACATCAATCTTAGCATGGGCAGTAGACAAGAAAGGTCTTCCGAGGATTAAAGGAATCTTAACATCCTCGGGCATGTCTAGTATAACAAAGTCTACGGGAAAAATAAATTGCTCAATCTTAACTAGCACATTATTAGCAATCCCCTCAGGTCGTTTTACTGTTTTATCAGCCAGTTCAATAAGTAATTTAGTTGGTACTAATCTTCCTAGTCCTAGGGTAGCGAATGTCTTAAGAGGCATAACACTAACACTAGCTCCCAAGTCAGCCAACACATTATTGAAAGATATATTATTAATAGAACAAGGTAGAGTAAAACTTCCTGGGTCTCTTTCTTTATGAGGCAAGGCATTTGAATCGGTTGCAGGGCTCTCTTCTTTCATTGTTGCCTTGATTTCCTCTTCAATCTTTGTCTTTTCTTTTAGTAGTCTCCTTAAGCTGATCTAAGAATTAAAGAAAAATTTGGGTCTTGCACCATCATCACCATTCATCGATCTTCTAGGTATATTAGGAGTGACTTCTTCAGTGGTGCTTATGGCCTTGACATGATCTCTTGGATTTGTTTCAGTCGAGCTCGGTAAGCTTCCATATCCCCTTTCTTGAAGAACTTTGCTCATTTGACCAATTTGTTGTTCTAATGCTTTGATCGAAGCTCCTTGATTTCTTGTAGTAGTGTCCGTTGAAGCTCGAATTTCCTTGATCATAGCAGTATTCTCTTCATGTCTTTTAGCAGCATCGGCCATAATTTGCTTTAAAGTATCATCTAAAGTCTGCCTCCTCTCTTGATAAGCGGGATTGAAGTTGTTCTTTTGATAGAATCCCGGACTAGCTTCCCTAAATCTTGCTGAAGGTCGGAATGGTTGTCCAAATTGGGTGTAATAAGCTTCTTCAAACGTCTCACTTTCATTCTTGCTCGGGCAATCCTTAGTGTAGTGAGGTCCTTCACACTTTTCACATCCAACTTGGGCTGCATATGCTCTTTCATCGCGCTTCTTCATTTCTCTACTGATTTTATCCAATTGAGCTTGAATAGCAGCAATCCCGTCAAAATTAGTGCTGCTCTTAGATCTAGTAGAGGTCCCATCGTGCCATTTCTGAGAATGATCAGCAGCATCTTGGATCGCTTTCCTAGCATTAGTTGCACTCATCTGAGGTACAGCTCCCTTAGCATCCAAAATCTGTCTTGTAGGCACGTCCAATCCCTGATAAAACAATATTATTTCCTGCATAGGGGTTAGATAGTGTTGAGGACATTTTATCAATAAATCTTTAAATCGTTCCCAAGCTTGATAAAAGGTTTCATCAGGCTCTTGCTTGAAACTATTGATAGCCTCCATCTTCTTAGCAGTCTTAGCAGGTGGACAATATCTCTTCAGGAATTTGCTTTTCAAACCTTCCCACGTAGTGATTGAACTAGCAGGTTCATTCCTTAGCCACTTGTTAGCAGCTCCTTTTAGTGAGATTGGGAAGATTCTTAGCATGAGTTGATCGGTATTGACACTTTCTGTAGTAAACAAATCTGCAATCTCCAGGACTTTTTCAACATGCTCATTAGCATCCTCTTGTTCCGTCCCACTGAAAGCATTCTCTCTTAGTTCTTTGAGAAATTGTCCCTTCAACTCAAATTTTGACTTGTCATCAAACTTAGGTCTAGCAACTCCTGAAGTGTAATCAGCACGGGTATTGTTCATGTATTCCTCCATAGTAGTGTTTTCGCCCATTGTTTCTGTTTCAACTTCCTCCTTCTCTTCAGAAAAATAATCAAGCTCGAGTGAACTTGAAAGATCAAAGCTTCTTGTGTTGAAAAGCCTTTTAAGCGAATGTAGGGCTCGTTCAGGATCTTCGAAAGGTTGAATCAAGTTCTTCGTAGAACTCCTGGTCATGCACTTCCTGAAATCAACACAAAAATATCAGTAGGGTATGCTCGAGAAAGTAGTATATCAGATAATTAATAACGAAAACGGAATACGAAAAATTAAAGTTACTGATATCTGCAGACGATGCGCCGTATCCAAAAAGTTGGATACGCCGTATCTTATGATCGTTAAAATTAAATCAGACTTTATCCAGAAAATAGATACGCCGCTTAGAATTTATGAATGCGCCGTATCGAATTAGTTAATCAAAAATCAGTTTATCTAATTAAAATTAAATGCGTCGTATTAATGAAAGTTAATGCGCCGTATTTTCGTTATGTTTAAAAATAAAAGATTTTTGATTCAGTAAGATGCGCCGTATCGACGGAAATCGATACGCCGTATTTGTTTAATAATTCGCAAACTGTTTTTAATTAAAATAATAGATACGCCGTATCTTCAAAAGAAGATGCGTCGTATGGCGTTAACGTTTAGAAAAAAAAATTTTTTTTTATCAAAATCAGATACGCCGTATCTTCAAAAGCAGATGCGTCGTATTACTTTATCGCTTAGAAAAATTTTCTTGTTAAAAACAGATACGCCGTATCTTGGGGAAAAGATGCGTCGTATCGAATTAATTAAACGCGTTGTATATAAAAAAAAATTAAACGCAATACGCCGTATCTGAGAGATCAGATGCGCCGTATCGTTTGATTTAGCACAGTACAACGATAGCAGAACAGAAAAATACGAAAAATAAAAATAAAAATTAAACACACGAAACAAAAAATAAAACACACAAAAATAAAAACAAAAGCAAACAAATAACACACAATACAACAAATATGCAAAATAGTACAATGATGCAATTAATCTAATAAAAAGAAAAACCTAATTAAAATACTAATCAAATTAACAGAAAATAACAATTCACTCCCCGGCAGCGGCGCCAAAAACTTGATGCGCGTGATGTGTCGTTGCGGTTTAGCAGTTTTAATGCCTACTCAAGTTTTAAATTTATATTTAGCCGACTTATCAATAACACACACACTTAACGAGCAGTGTACCCGGTCAGTATGAAGATAATGGTAAGTAGAGTGTCGATCACTAAGAGTGGAACGTATAATCTCGTTAATCTAATCAGTATTTTAATATCCTAACGCAAGGGGGTTTCAGCCTGAGAGACTGGCACAGTTTTGTTTGCAATTAAATAATAAAATAAACAAATAGGCACGAATCAGCAAGTAGCACACACGTACACAGATAGATACTTGAGACAATAAGAGGGCTGTCCTTATGATTAAGTAGATTGTCACTTGTTTTATTGATAGCTTTATATGAAGTGTATGTAATTAACCCTTTCTCGTTGGTCCTATTCTCATCGGCGAGTAAACCCTTAATGACGACTTATGTCTAAAAGTTATTCCTAAGTGATCAATTTAGAAACAACCGTGGGAGCCACACCTTGTCCCGCAGTCGGGTGCCCGCAAGCCACTAATAAACACAGAGGTGGTCAATGCACTAATAAGTAGTAACCAAAGACATCAACATATAAACTTTAATTGATGGGAAAGCAAGTATTAAAGGGAGTGCAATCTTTCCGTTGTCACATTACACAAGCCACCAATCCTGATGAATTAAAGTTTGCTAAAACAATAAAACAAAACTACTTAATGAATTAAATACATGCAGCACCTTCTTACAGCTCTTGTATCTTCGATTTGGGTGTGTCTTGTGCTGCCTTCTTGACTGAATTCGTCCTTCTCTTCTGTTCGGTCTTTAGGTTTTCGAACTTCCGAATCTCCGAACTTCGTCTGGTCTACGGGGTATTTATAGTTTGTGTCTGAGGGAAGATGCGGCGCATCTACTTAAGTAGATGCGGCGCATGTACTTAACTTCGCGTGGGGTCCAAGATTATAATATTCAGGAATATTCGTACACCGCCAGAAGATGCGGCGTAACTCTTTATTAGATGCGGCGCATGTCCTCTTGTATCTTGGATCGTATCTGGTGATATCTTGATAGAGATGCGGCGCATGTTGATAGTGAGATGCGGCGCATCTGGAGCAGAATTGACTTGATCTTGTCCATGTCAGTAGACTTCCACTTTATGTATGTTTTGCTCCATTATTAGTCCAAAATCGCCAAGTTTCACCAAATGCTTGTTTTTACCTGAGAATTACAAAAGTAAACGATTAAGTATCAATCCTCATACATAATATAGTAAAACAAGTCAAATTAATAGGATAAATGATAGTAATAAAATGTACTTATTTGAGTTCATCAGTACGCATCTATTTAATCTTTAGTTAATTATTTACATGTTATTGTAGATCCTACATCCGCTGTGCTATATGCTTTGATGATAATGTATGTTTATTAGTTTATAGATTTATGATTATAATATTCCAACAGGTTATTCTGCTCGCGTTTGCTACGTTCATGTTCGATACGCTTAGTTAGTTCCTCTCGCTCTTGCTCCATACGTCCAGTCAGTTCCTTTCGCTCTTGCTCCATACGCTCGGTTAGTTTTTTATGCTCCTGCTCATACCGCTCCTGCTTGGTATGCTCGTTTCGCTCACGGTCTTTGCGTTCATTACGTCCCTGTTCAGTACGCTCCCGATCTTTACGCTCTTTCTCATCCCGCTTGATACGCTCCTGCTCTTTAAAATCACAAACGAAAAATAGATTAAAGTGACAATATCCATATGTAGATAATAAAACAGTAAGTCATAAGTACACGTTTGGCCGATTGTATCAGTGTGTTCTTTCAAACGAATTGCAGCCAATGTAGAGAGCAACTTTAAATGCTAGTAAATTGCATAAATTACTATCCGTACTTTTGGTGATAACCGAGCACAACCCGGCTACACTGCAACAAAATTAGCCAATTAGGTTTCACTATTAGTACTCGCACAAATTACAATCACGTTCTTGCTGGAAACTGAACCTTGCGCAGCTAAACTATTGTCAATGGCGCGTAGCTCGGTTGGTAATAGGTGGGGGAATCTTTGGGACTTAACAGGCACAAGGCCAGGGGTTCAATCCTTGGCACCCCCATAATCAGTGAGCGAGTCATGTTGTCCCGCATTATGGATAGACAATTTGCTGGATATCAGCATTTTGCACCTTATTCCATCATATTAGTAAACAACTCTTTATACTGTCACATTTCCCATTACAACAACAACATACCCAATCCCGTCAATCCCGTCAGGGCGGGGTATGAGGGAGTTAGAATGTAGATAGATCCTACTCCTACCCCAGGATAAACCCGAGGGTAAGAAGACTGCTTCCAAGAATACCTCCGGCAAGTGTGTCACATTTCCCATTAATCCCTACTTATTATATAATATACTAAAAGTGGAAGTTGATTAGGCAAAATGGTTATTCATTATGATGTGTTTAATGTCTTAATCTTTAATTCTATTGGGCCACCTGTTATGTTTAAAAAAAATGGTATTACTATGGAACCACCCATTGTGGCCGCATATGATTGGCCCATTGCAAGCCAAAGATTTCCTGTTCATGTACGGCCTCTGCTAATCACCCCTTGATAAACATTGTTTTGGATTTTACCCTGATAAATAATTACCCCTTAATAAACACTGTTTCGGATTTTACCCTGATAAATCTGCTTACTTATACCGATACAAGATCTAAACCATATATGTGTATATTAATCATCTCATTCTTCTGACAATGAAGGTTCTTGAATACTGTAACTAGAAAAATAACAAATGTACATTTTACACAGTCTTGGCCTTATACATTGAACCCAGGTTAAAAAAAAAAAAAAAAAAAAAAAAAAAGAAAAGAAAAAAAGGTAGCAGAACTCCTTCACATAGCACAGCAGATTTGGCGACAATTGAAATCCTTAACAGCTGCAACTATTTCGTGTTAGTATGGTATGTTAATCTAGCTTTTGACCTAAATGTGGTATTTCCATGCATGTAATAGAACTATCTGTATTCCCTGTTTTTCTTATGCATACACCTCGAGTTTGAATAGTGATTCAGAAAAAGTAAGCTAATATATAAGCATTTTAGTGTCTTGCATCTTACACACACACCACCAGCTTCTTTTTTTTTCTTCTGCATCCTTTAGCTTTCCATGGATAGTGCAACTGACAACAAAAAAGACAGAAATTGTAGGATTAGTTGTAGTATCCCAGATTATGTAAATAAAAATATGCAAACAGTAACTTTGGAGCAGTTACTGACTTTTTAACTGAAATTGGGAAAAAAAATTTGCCATTCAAATGAGATTGCAATAATGCCTTGCACGCACAGCAATGTTCAGACAACACCGCCATATTATACGAATGTAGAAAAAAAAGGATACCATGAAAATAATGGTAAGAGTAGTTTACCAAGTAACTGTGCAAGTGAGTTTGTTGAAAAAACCAAACAACCAATTCCATCAGTGCAATATGGTATAAACCAAACCGCTACAGAGAGTAACCATTGGTCAAACAAACAAATATCACGTACCATGTTACATGAGGTGTTGCAACAAAAAAAGAAGAGAAAACCGACATACAACAGGATGGCTGCAAATATCCAAGGGCAGAGTATGGTGCAACTACGTTAACTAATGATACATGTAAGTTGTACATTTTTGGGTTTTAGAACGGTCAAAATATGCAAGCTACTAATTATGCGTTATGTTTTGCAGCTTTTATACAAGGACAGTCGATGTGTCAACAAGAAATTTATGGAAAAAATTCGCGAAGACCGAATTCACAGGATAGTTTGGCAAATTGTGCCAATATTAACAGCTTAAAACGGAAATGCATGACAAGTCAATCAGCAATAGTGAATGAACTAGACAAAATGAAAGGTAACTGTTTGTATGATCGTACCCACATATTAATTCATATAAATATGTTAAGTTGCAAAATATTAACTCCGATTTTGCAGACATAGGTATGCAACCACAATTGAGGTACTACCCAGGTTTCGTGCATCAATTCCCCCCCCCCCCCCCCCCCGATATTAATACTAACAAGAGGAGCCGAATCGTCAACGAAGAAAACACTGTTACCATTTCAAACAAATTAAATGGTAAATTATATTTTTCCTTTTTTTTTTCGTCTCAAAACCTTTTTTTCCAATTCAAATTTATACGTCCGTCTTTTAACAACTACAATTTTGTTTCAGCCTTACCAGCAAACAATCAGGCGTCCAAGTCCTCTCATCTGTCTTGCAATATGCAAAGTCAATGCGGTGTTCAGAATTCTCCTACGCTTATGCACAAGACAAACACATTTGACTTTATCCAGAATTTTCAGGACAGATTGCCAGCTCTTTGTATGCGACCTAAAAATGCAGGTACAGAACCAGAAAAATAATATATGCCTAATCAACCAACCATTTGTCTATGATCAACAGCAATTTATAAATATATCCTTACAATTATGCAATATTGTAGTGTCGCCGCTAGATGAAACAGCTCATAAATTAAAAAGAAAATCTAAAACTCAAATGAGTGATGGAACGTGCAGAAATACAGACATCAATATAAAAAGAGGACGTTTTTATCATAAATAGTGTTGACAGAGCTGCTATGGAAACCGATATACAAGCCTTTCCGAATAAGCAAGGTGATGTTTAAAATATGCATTAGTTTCTGAATTCCATTATATAGTATTGATAACATGTTCCAAAACGAGTTTTTTTTTTTAAAGTTAGCTCAAGGTTAACTGGCCTTTTTTTTTCTTTCATATTTTCCATTCATAGTTACAGATTTCCATTTTAACACCTAAGCTTTGGTTTTAGTCTTACCAGTCAACAATGAACCCTGCGTGCCATATGGTTTATCTTGCAATGCACAAGTTCCATTTGGTGGTCATAATTCACTAATTCAAATGGAGAATGCAAACACCTTCGACTCTAGCCATCGTTGCGATATGAGAATGGCCTCTATTTATACACAAACTACTGATGCAGGTATGCAACCTGAGATAATACATCATCAATCAACCAACAATTTGTATATCATTAACAATAATTTACAACAGTAACCTTATACTTATGTGATATTTTAAATTGCCCTACAGATGGATCATCCGACAAATTAAAAAGAACATTTGAGTGTGAATTGACTCCTCAAGCGTGCACCAATACAAACAGCAACATAAAGAGACGCTGTCTGGTGACAAATAGTTTCGGCAACATTACTATGGAAACCGATATAGAACCCTTTCCAAATAATCAAGGTGACCTTTCAAATATGGAATACTTTTTCATTTGCATTATACAGTATTCATATCATGTAAGTATACACTTATTCGTCATTTCGTGTCCGCTAAAGTGTAACTTAAATAGGCATAAAATTGTTGACACAACTACAGGGATCAACCTGTGGAATGGCATCAGTGTACTGCTAATACAAGCCAACAGCAGCGTCGACAAAGACAATGACCAAACACTTATAATACGAATAATGCACCATCAAGTAGATCCAGAGGTAACATTTCTATTCATATGTTTGTATTGTTACTGCAGCATCAATACAAAGCATTCTTAACTTGATTTGCTAACAGTATTTGTTCACAGGTGTTTCAGAGTTGTACATTGATATTGGAGACTGTGACTGGTCATGTGACCACCGTGGTGCTAGATTTTGGTATAGTGAAAGGCTCAAAAGGTCTACACAAGAAAGGGTTCGATATAGTCGCTGTTGTGGGGAAGGAAAAGTACGCTTGCAAGAACAAGTTGATCCACCAGAGTCTATAAAACAATTATTCAAAGACAAACATTTTATGGAAAGCATACGCGCGTATAACCAAATGTTTAGTATGACGTCCTTTGGTGCCCAGATAGATGATCGTGTCAATGATGGAAGAGGCCCTTATGTTTTTAAAATTTCAGGGCAAATATATCACTGGATAGGAACACTATGCCCTCCGAATAATGAAACTCCAAAGTTTTTGCAACTATACATATACGACACGAAGAACGAAGTTGAAAACAGGTTAGCGAGTTTTGGTGGAACAACCTCAGGCACGTTGAAACCTGAAATTATTCAACAACTTATACAAATTTTAGACGAACATAATCAGTTGGTGGCATTGTTCAGAACAGCCCGTGACATATGTCAACAAGAAAATGTACCTGACTTCACGGTTCATCTTTATAATGTTGATGGGGCTCGCGAATACCAACTCCCAACTACAGACATCCTCGGTGCTATAGTTTTTGAAGATGGACCTGATACCAATACAGATTATGACGTAATCATATACAAAAAAGATGCAGGCCCTCAAAGAATTAACAAGCTTCATTCAACATATATGTCACTACAATTCCCGCTTCTTTTTGTATATGGTGAACCAGGATACAACACCAAATTGAAGTTACATACACGTAATGCCAATGGTGAAAGATCAAAAATGTCAATGAACACCTACTATACGTACCAGTTGCATGAAAGGCCTCATCTTTATGGGTTGCTGTTCAACGGAGGAAGGTTATTTCAGCAATATGTTGTATCAGTTTATTCTGCAATCGAACAAGATCGACTTAATTTTCTAAGAGCAAAGCAAAATAACATTAGAAGCGAGTACTTATCAGGTATTTATGATGCAATTTCGAAGGGCAGCCGACATAGGTAAACGTATAATCCTTCCTTCAAGTTTCACTGGCGGACCAAGATATATGTATAGTCATTACGAGTTTTTTATTCAACCATAGTACTTTTAAAATTTATTTAACAAAACATAGTACTTTCAAATTTATTTAACAAAACATAGTAGTTTGTTTATATAGAGTTAGTTTGTTTGTTTTTCTAAAATACTTAGCTTTATATAAAACTACTATGTTTTGTTAAATAAATTTGAAAGTACTATGTTTTGTTAAATAAATTTTAAAAGTGCTATGGTTAAATAAAAAACTCTAGTCATTACCTAGATGCTCTTGCCATCTGTCGAGTCCTGGGGAATCCCCTGTTTTTCATTACATTCACATGTAATGTAAACTGGCCAGAAATTCGAAGATACATGGAACGGTTTCCTGAGTTGTCACCGTCGGATAGGGCTGACATTATTGATCGGGTGTTCGAGCAAAAGGTTCAGGATTTTGTTAAAGCTCTAAAAGAAGGCAGCATATTTGGCCATGTTACCGGAGGTATATA
Source organism: Artemisia tridentata subsp. tridentata (assembly GCA_021014915.2). Taxonomy (NCBI): domain Eukaryota; kingdom Viridiplantae; phylum Streptophyta; class Magnoliopsida; order Asterales; family Asteraceae; genus Artemisia; species Artemisia tridentata. Next base: position 11,156,419 of record CP139504.1, read on the forward strand.
GTTTTTATGCAACGAAAAAAATAAAATATATATATATATATAGTAATAAGAAGAAAAAAAAATTCCATAAAATATATTATATATATCATCAATGACATGGAATACCACCTCATCATATTTTTATTCTATGTCATCACAATGATGCCACCTAAGCATGCATTTAACAAGCTTAAATTCGAAATTAACAAGCTTAAATAAATTCGGATTTTTAAAAAACTTGACACATGCAGGATTTGAACATGAGTCTGTTAGTCCACAAACAAAGATGATAACCACTAGACCAACACATTTTTTTGTTTAGATTTTGCAAAACAAAATCTATAAACCTATGCAACCCAACATTTTAATGAGATAAGTATAGAATCTACAACTTAGGTAACCCTAATCATATAAACATACGTAAAAAAAAACACAGGTTCATTCATAATATCCTTTTAATCAAAACACTAATATGTGCACAAAAAGGTAGTTTCTTTTCCCTCAAAACCCCAATGATGAAACTTTGATACAGCATATGTAGCTTTTTTTGCATTTTTTTTGCAGGTTAAACGTCTTCTTTGCCTAAGTATCTTCTTTGAACACATGTTGATGTAATGAATCTTAAAACATGCAGGTCTCTTTAGTTCTCTCCACAGGTGAAGGATTTTAAATTTGGGTTAATTATCCATTTGATTTTGCAGCAAGCTATTAGCCTTTTCTTCACTGTTTAGTGTCAATTAAATAGAAGGTCACTTTTTTCTTAAATATTAGATAACATAAACTTTTATAGTTTAGGTCGTTGATTATGCAATCACTAGGGCTTTAACTTATACCGATAAAATTAAAGAGATTGAAGCGTATAATGAAGGGATATGTACAGTAATTATAAAGATAAATAAGCATCGTAAGAGATGGGCATTTTTTCTTGGGTTTAGTGAGTCACCGGTTGAGTTTATTGATGCTTTGGTTGAATCTCAATGTAGAGATCTGAAGGTCCTTTCAGGGGAAGCAAGCCGTTGATCATCCTCCACCACAGGTAATTTATGACCTCAACTTTTCTTATTGCGACTACCTTTTGGCAATATATGATATGTGTATGCTCTTTTGGAGCCTGAAATTGATTTCAAAATGGCGACTGATTTATAATTTTGGCTTTTCAATTGGTACTATATATACATTGAACTAATGATTTATAATTAGTCTGTATTTTGAGATCGTATTTTGAACAAATTTAGAATAAACACGAGTAGTACAAACGAATATATACCACCAGTACTAACCTTCAATAGCAGTACTAAGTCGAGATCGTAGCAGTACGAATGTAAAAGACAAACTGTCGACATCTCAGCAGTACAAAGTTTTCGTTTGTATTTTTTTAAGCATTAGCTCTATTTTTTGGTTAATTGACCAGGCGGTACTTTATCTTGGATTATGTGAACCCACTTCTCAAGGCTGGCTGGGATTCGATTACTATGTAAACCCGCGTGCATCAGATATGTGGTTGTCGTTTGTTGAAGACGTTCAAGATTCCAATTGGAGCATGAATAAGGTGTGTACCACTTAACCATCACCAGTTCTGATTTAATAAAATTTAAAGCTTTACTGCAAGTTAAGAACTGTTTGCGTATTATGTGAGTTAATGAATCATCGGTACCAATTCTGTCCATAAACTGTAGCAAAGTGTAGTCAATTTCCAAAAAGAGTACCATGTTCTTAATTTATATGTTCAGGACAGTGGATGAGCTTGGATTAGATAGATCAATCATTACATGTAAGCTTCCTTATTGAAGTTACGTTGTTTAGTATATCTAATGTAAAGATTAACAGATCATCATTAGGCTCATGATTTTAGCTGCTACGTCGTGTACTTCTGTTGACTTCCTGTTAGCGAATTTCTTTCATTTGCTATTCTTGCAGACCATTTAGAAAAATTAGAGCGACTTTTGGAAGTGATTGCTGAACTAAAAGAGTTTACACCACGTACAAGGGATTACCTGGTCACATTTGGGGAGCGCGTGTCCACAAGAATTTTACGAAGTAAGTACTTCTTGCCATTTTTTTAATCTTCAAAAACGTTATAGAATATGGTTCATGCTCAATACTCTCAAGGAACAAACTTATGAATTTATTTTGTATTGTTGTTACAATTACTCGATCACAGATTTTTTTAGTTTGGCCTATTTTGTTCTGACAGTATGATGCATTTGAAATCGGTTTCATTACAACAGACGACTTTACTATTGCATATATTTTGGAAGAAACATATACCGCTGTTGCAGAGAAACTAAATGGTGATTGGATTAAGGATCCTGCGATTCCAATTGTCACTGGATTTCTTGGAAAGGTGTTTTACTATTTACATGTTCTGGATCTTTTTTCATATAGTCTCTTAACGCGAGTGACTACTGAAGTTCTGGAAATTGATTCTGTTATTTTCCTAAATTGTTCATAGGGTAGGAAAACTGGTGATGTGACTACACTGGGCAGAGGTGGTAGTGATAAATTAAGAACATGGTACACTTTGCTACAGTTTATGGGAAACACACATTAGTAGAGTGGTAACTGGATACTACATAGACCTTTGTTGATCCTGTAGCAAACTGTATTATGCGTGTTTGCGTAGAAATTAATAACTGCCATCGGTACCATTAATGGAAGTAGAGTGGTAACTGTAAGAACTTGCTGTAATCAAATTTTTACTTCCAAAAAGAGGCGTAGATAAACAGATTCTGCATTTTTGCTTCATGATAAAACTTTTTTTAGAAACAAACGACATCTATACTTGGAAATTGTGTGTGTGTGTGGGCGTGCCCGCGCAATGGATTTTGTATTATTTCTAATCTTGTGGCTGCGTTGTGGAAAATGGCGTGTAGGAAAATGGCACCAATTCTGTCCAATAACACCAAAAACCTCATTTTTAATTTAGGCATTCACTTGACATGGTTGACGAAGCAAACCGGATAGGGCATGTGACTGATGTGGGGCAACGAGACAATATCGAACTGTGCTTCACTGTAAGTAACTTTTATAAACCACTAACAGATAACATCTTCATCAAAAAGATCAAGAAATTGAATTGAATGCTTATTGAGTTCAACATTTTCCCCCCAAGTTGCTAAACGTTTAGGGTTGAGAGCAAATGAAGACCCATTAAGTCATGTCGCGTTTGGTTTTGTTCAAGTTGAAGACATGTTTTGTTACTAAATAATGTCGTTGTTAAAATGTTTTATGTACCTCGATTATTGTGCAGAGGTGATATTTTGGGAATGATATAGAGTCTGATCATTGAAGAGCGCAACGATATTAACCATAATGTCAAACCATTTGCCACAGGAAGACTATTGATATTAAACGTAGAGGGTTAAAGGAAGCAGCAAGTTTTGTTCAATATTTCATAATTTTGTTTATTTTGTGCACAAATGTCATATACAATCTAACAAGTATGATTGTGTTTTCTGTTTCTTATTTTGCATATAATGGGGTAAGTTTGTTTAAATGGTTTTATTGCAAGGAGAGCTCTCTGATGTAATGTACAATCAATGCAGGGTAAACCGTCTGCTCCAAAGCGTTTGGTTCTGGAAGATGATCCGAAACCGACGCAAACAAACTATAACAGACCCTTTATTAGAAAAGAGAAACCACTTCCTCTTTATAACCACTGTAAGTACCAAATCTTTTATATTTTGAAAACGAGTATGCGAAATTTTCATACAAAATGTAATAGCATTGGATAATTGCTGATATGATGTTAAAATGTTGCTGATTTTTAGGCCAGCCCGGATCTTAACGGAGATAAAAACACAAGACTCTTCACTTTTTGGACTGTAAGTACTCTCTTATATGTATTCTGTTTTTGGCATTGAGTTTTTTCATCGTTTGACATTTTGTTGCTATATGTTCTGGTAGGTTGGTTGTATGATTCAAGCCGAACCCGAGGCAACAAAACGGGAGGAATATTTGCAGAGGCTGATGCATCTTCCCAATCAAGTATGATTCTTTTAGAAGGATGTTGGTTGTCTTTTTTTCAACAAAAGACGATTCTATTGAATAGAAATAAGTATCCGTTTGAAATTACACATAATAGAATGGCATGGGATTATTCGACAGGCACCGTTTGTAGTTTATGTCATTAGATGTGTTCTTTTTTATGCAGAAATGGACCGAGATTATTGGACAGGCACGCATCAGTGTGGATTTCTTAAAGGATCAAGATGTGATTAGGACCGTTCTTAATGTATTGCAGGTTTGCACCTGGTATTCGTGTTAATTATTTTGTACTTGTCAGCAACCCGGTCATTTGTGTTTATTTTAAATGTCTATCATAAGCATGATTGCATGCAAGTAGTTATAGCAGTCTTAGTTTTTGTTTACTGTTTGGTATTTATACAGTTCTGGTTTCTGCAGACAAATACCAGTGCAGCCACTTCACTCGGAACACATTTTCTATCACAATTAAGCCTAATTTTTTTGGACATGCTTAATGTTTACAAGTAATTGGTTCCTTGGCTGTTTGATTCAGTTTTGTCTACTTGAAGACTCATGGTGTTTCTTATTTTATACTGACATAGCTGTTATGTTGTTCCAGGTCGGTGAGAGTAAGCCATTTATCTCAGAATTACTCAACACTCTCCCAACAACCATTGCATACCTTGAGCCACATCAAATAAATTCATTCTATGTATCTGTAAGTTGAAGCTTCTGGGATTACTTGATACTTTGATTTACTTTGTGTATATTCTATAATCTATCCAGTTTTTTCGTCGTTTGACATTTTGTTGCTATATGTTCTGGTAGGTTGGTTGTATGATTCAAGCCGAACCCGAGGCAACAAAACGGGAGGAATATTTGCAGAGGCTGATGCATCTTCCCAATCAGGTATGATTCTTTTAGAAGGATGTTGGTTGTCTTTTTTTCAAGGAAAAGACGATTCTATTGAATAGAAATAAGTATCCGTTTGAAATTACACATAATAGAATGGCATGGGATTATTCGACAGGCTCCGTTTGTAGTTTATGTCATTAGATGTGTTTTTTTTATGCAGAAATGGACCGAGATTATTAGACAGACACGCAGCAGTGTGGATTTCTTAAAGGATCAAGATGTGATTAGGACCGTGCTTAATATATTGCAGGTTTGCACCTGGTATTCGTGTTAATTATTTTGTACTTGTTAGCAACCCGGTCATTTGTGTTGACTTTAAACATTTATCATAAGCATGCTTGCATGCAAGTAGTTATAGCAGTCTTGGTTGTTGTTTACTGTTTGGTATTTATACAGTTCTGGTTTCTGCAAACAAATACCAGTGCAACCCTTCACTCGGAACACATTTTCTATCACAATTAAGCCTAATCTTTTTGGACATGCTTAATGTTTACAGGTATGTTTCAAGTTTTGTTCGATTATTCTGCTTGAGGATTCATTATTTTAGTGGTTAATGTTCTCCTCCTAAATTTTTTATGTGTTAATCAGGATTTATAGCGAGCTTATATCATCCAATATTGCTCAAGGTGGCCCATATGCTTATGCTTCTAGGACTTCATATGTCAAACTTCTGAGGTACAATGTTATTTTGAAATTTTCTATCAACATGTTTAATCATGAGTCATCCTGCTTATGCATCTGTTTGTCTCGATAGGTCTGTGAAGAGGGAAACACTAAAGCTGATCGAGACTTTTCTGGATAATGCTGAAGATCAACCGCAGATAGGAAAGCAATTTGTGCCTCCCATGATGGATCCAGTGCTTGGTGATTATGCTCGGAATTTGCCTGATGCACGAGAATCAGAAGTCTTGTCTCTCTTTGCCACAATTATTAACAAGTATGTTATGGACAAAAACATTCTTTATATGCCCTGTTAGTAGAGCTGGCAAGCTGGGTTGACTCACCCTAGCTTTATCAAATAAACCATTGATACTATAATCATTAACAAAAAGTAAAATCACAAAGCGTGCCCGCCCATGTAGAAGCTTAATCCGAATAGCATAAGTCACAAGCAATTAAACATATACAACCCTCTTGAATGACTTGATGGAATACCACCTCATAAATGTAAATCATTGATGATGTCATTTATGGCTTATATAAGTAGATAGATACATCTGGCTGTTTGCAACGTTCTTTGGTTTTAATATTCTTCTAATATCCAAATCACGACTTTAATACCTAGCAAGTCACTCAAATGTAAAACCAGTTTTCCAACATGTTGCCAATTGTACATTACATACATTAGATTTATTATTATATTGCTCATCAAGTATATGTGCTGCTAAAAATCATTTAAACTAGACGTTTCTTCTTACATTGTTCTTATTTAATTTCCATGCAGGGGGAGATGATTCTGAAGGCGAAGCTTCCATTGTAGGGGGAGATATAACAACTGCTGTTGAGCCAGGTGTAGGAGAAGACAAGAGCATACAAGATGATGATTTCACTGTCATTTGAAGTGAAAAGAGCGTAGGAGATGATGATGTGGAGGTTGAAAATGAAAAGAGTGCTGAAAATGATGACATTTTTGTTGAAAAGAAGCATAATAAGGGTGTGTATCTTGGTGTTAGCGAAGATGATATGGATGGTGATTCACGATCTGATGTCAACTTTGATGGGCTAGCTGATATATGGAACGAAATGAGCATTGGATTAGAGTCCTCACGGGTAATTAACTATGTGTATTTTTTATATTAGCATCATCATTCACATGCACCTAAGTAAGGAGTTACTAAATTATCATTAAACTGGATAGATTTTGCATGAATAAATAAAAAAAAAAAAAAAAAAAGTTTGTGAAAAGATTTTATCAATAAAGTCAATCTTGTATGGGATATAATTATAATTGACATCTCTCTACATTACGTCCTGAAGTATTTATAATTTTGATATGCCAAAGCTACACCAATGATCCTTTGGAATAAGTTTTAGTTGACAACGACATCATTTTTCATTATTGACCCCTTTATGTAATGGTTTTAACTTGAACATACTGTAGTCTAAACTCATTAACTACATGCTCTGTTTCTCTCTGTCAGGATATAAGACCGCCAGCTAATGAAAATGCAAGTGAAGACGAAAAAGAATGTGATCATTCGTTTATCTTTAAAGAAGATATTGGTTATGTCTGTCGTGTCTGTGGCATAATTCAACGGAGTATCGAATCCATAATCGAGTTCCAGCGTCCCAAGGTCCAGTTTCCTCATGCATATTTCTTTTTGTTGTGTTTATTTCTTATCATTTTCTTACTTTCAGAATAAGTTTATTCCTACTTTATGTGTAAATAGAGCAGTGCACAAATTTACTGATACACTCAGTATTCAGGTGTAAATACAATTGATATGTGATATGTTGTCATGTTGTGATCATGTCATCACTGACGTCATATATTACTTTCTATTCAGGGCCCAAAAAGTATTAGAACTTATCATTATGAAGGTAAAATGAATAAATCAGATGTTGCTTGTGACGGGTGACGCTACCTGGATCTGATTTTTCTGTGAGTGAGTTATCTGCTCATCCTAGACACCTAAGGCATATGAAACCTCATCAAATTGAGGGATTCAATTTTCTTCAGAGGAATTTGGTGTCAAAGAACCCTGGTGCTTGCATTCTGGCTCATGCTCCAGGATCAGGGAAGACGTTTATGCTCATCAGTTTCATTAAGAGTTTCATGGCCAAGTACCCAAATGCTAAACCGATGGTAGTTCTTCCTAGGGGTATCTTAGAAACATGGAAAAAATAAGTAAGTAACTTACATAAGTAATGCTAGACCATATTTATGTAATCTAATCGTAAGTAACTTACATTAGAGGAATGCTATTCTGTTGTTGCATCTGCTGCAAGATGTTGGCTTGACCTTCTTGATGTAGGTAAATCAAATTTCCCCTTTGTTTTTGTTATTTTTTTAAATCCTTTTAATCAATGAATTAGTAAATATTTCAAAATCAAGAAAATGATATTGAAGACAGTGAGTTTCTTGATTACATATCACAATCGAGCACTATGTACAACCCTTTCTTTCAACATGTACAATTTTCAACCATTTTTTACCACCATTCTTTCGATATAGTAAAATATGCCAACGATAATTATAAGTCATGCTCGCCCTTCAGGGTGAGCTTATATGCCCGTGAGGGCTTATAAGTCATGCCCAACGGGCTTACAAAGTATGCCCGCCCATGGGGCGGGCTTCGACAACTAGTGTATATATATATATATATATATATATATATATATATATATATATATATATATTAACTTTAACTAACATACTTTTTTTCTCTATGATTAATAATGCAGTCCTATACACAATAGAATTCCAGAAACGTGGGCTACCGCATTGTCACACGCTACTATGGATACGTTCATGCGACAGAATACAATCAGCTGAAGATGTGGACAAATTTATTTGTGCAGAATTACCTGAAAAGACAACAGATCCGGAAGGGTAAAAAGTTGTTTCTAAAATGATGATGCACGGTCCATGTGGAGTAGCTAATCCAAATGCTCCATGTACGGACAAAGGTAGCTGTACAAAGAACTTTCCAAAAAAATCGAATGAGAAAACATTTTTTTTGACAAAAATGGTAACGTACATTATCGCCGACGAAAAACAACAGCTTATGTGATGAGAAACAAGGTAAAGCTGGATAACATGTATGTTGTTCCATACAATAGACAGCTATGCCTTATGTTTGCCGCACATATAAATGTTCAATATTGTGGATGGAGCATGTTGATAAAGTACTTATTCAAATACATATCAAAAGGAAGTGACAGAATTGCGGCACGAATTGGAAGATCACTTGGGCACTCATCAACATCAGCAACCGCTCCAAGGGTACATGTTGATGAAATCAAAAATTTCATAGATGGACGCTTTATCTGTCCTCATGAAGCTTGCTGGAGAATATTTAACTTCCCCATACATCATCGAGAGCCAGCCGTCCAGATTCTCGCTGTTCATCTTGAAGGTATGCAAAAGATCAGTTTTCGTGACAAAGAACCTTTGGGATACGTCGTCAGTGATGATGGAAGAACACTGACAACACTTACTGAATGGTTTACATTCAATAATTCATATGAAGAAGGGCGACATCTTACATATCTAGATTTCCCATCCGACTTCGTTTGGTATGAAATTTCAAAAACATGGAAGCATAGAATAAACAGGGGAAGATTGTCAATTGGAAGACTTGCATACGTCCATCCTGCTGCAGGAGAACTCTTCTATTTCAGAATCCTTTTATGTCATCAGAAGGGTTGCAGATCATTCTCTGACGTACGCAAAGTAAACAACAAAAGTTTTCCTACATATCGAGCCGCATGCGAAGCAATGGGGTTACTTAAGGATGATAGAGAATGGGAGATAGCATTAGAAGAGGCAGCTATTTCGGCAACAGCATCAGAGTTACGCAGACTCTTTGCTCACATCTTGCTTTATTGCGACGTTGCAGACACCATCAAACGTGGGAAAAGCATTGGACACTAATGATTGACGATATTCCAGCAAAAGCATCTGCCATGACTCATATAAAAAATCTTCATCTCAACGATCCATAATTGAAAGGGCACGTTCTATATGAGTTAGAAATGATGTTCAACGATTGTTCCAAGTCAGTCACAGATTTCGGTCTTCAATTGCCTCCAAAACAATTGCAAGACGACTTAAACAACAGACTGTTGATGGAAGAAAGAAACTACGATCGTGCCGAGCTTAAAGAAGCAGTTGCAGCTGTTGTTAACAAACTCAATTCAAACCAGCAAAGAATCTACAATCTTATTGTTAACTCATCCAGTAACAATAAACAGGCGTTAGTTTTTGTATATGGACATGGAGGAACAGGTAAAACTTTTTTGTGGAAGACAATAATTAACAAACTGCGTTCAGAAGGAAAGATTGTACTAGCAGTTGCATCTTCTGGAATTGCTTCTTTGTTACTTCCATCTGGCCGAACAGCCCATTCAAGATTCAAACTGCCTCTTGAATTAACAGATGAATTAATGTGTCATGTTTAAAAAAACGCTGCTTGCACAACTACTATCAGACATAGACTTGATCGTTTGGGATGAAGCCCCAATGAATGACCGAAGATGTTTTGAAGCACTTGACAGAACTCTTAAAGATGTTCTCAGCAATCCGGACAAAGTATTTGGTGACAAATCAGTAATGTTAGGTGGTGACTTCCGACAAACATTACCAGTAAAAAAGAAAAGGACAAAGGAAGATATAGTCGTTGCATCAATAACTTCTTCATACCTTTGGCGACATTTTAGAGTTTGCAGGCTCACATAGAACATGAGACTTCTACAAAGAGAACTTGACGGTTATGAAAAAAACAAAACGGGACAATTTTCTTCATGGTTAGTAGATATAGGAGACGGTAAAATAGGAAATCCTGACGAAGAAGATGGAAAAAATGGAGCTTGGGTCACAATACCTGAAGAATACCTAATTCCAGATACCAACGAGGGTTTATGAATGCTTATTAACTTCATCTATGATGAAGAAACATTGGAGTCACCAACTGCAGAAATATTACAGCAAAAAGCAATCGTGTGTCCTAAGAATGAAACCGCCGATACAATTAACACAGAAATTCTGTCGTTGGTCAAAGAAGAAAGCACAACATACATAAGCTCTGATGAAGCTATTCCTCTTGGAAAAGACGATGCTGCAAATGAAGTACTATACCCACCAGAATTCCTAAACACACTCAAATTATGCTACTCCGTAACGTGGATTTAGGATGCGGCCTATGCAATGGAACAAGAATGGTTGTCACACAACTATTGTCAAACTTGATACAAGCAGAAATTATCACAGGCAGCAGGATTGGAGAAAAAGTTTTTGTTCCAAGAATTACATTGAAAGCCACAGATCTGAACATGCCTTTTATCTTCAAAGAAAACAGTTTCCAGTGAAGGTTTGCTACGCAATGACAATCAACAAGAGCCAGGGGCAGTCTCTAAGCAAGATCGGCGTTTACCTACCTGAACCTATATTCGCACATGGGCAACTTTATGTTGCGCTCTCACGAGCTACAACGCCCAACGGTCTCAAAATCCTTACAAAAAAACACCCTGACCACCCACCCAACACAACAAAAAACATAGTATATAAAGACTTTCTCGACACAATTGCTCAGACAAAGGTTTAAGTAGCCAAAATTATATTGCACAAAACATTAAACATAACTATTAGCGTTACTCTTGGTTTGCATTAGTGTTTTTTTTTTTTTTTTTTTTTTTTTTTTTTTTTTTTTTTTTTTTTTTTTTTTTATAGATTGCATTCAATAGACTTGATGACAAAAACTATTGCCCTTTGTTTTTTGTTTTTTTTTCCTGTTTTATTATTATTATTATTATTATTATTATTATTATTATTATTTTTATCTTTTTATTATTATTATTTTTTTTATGCATACTTCTAATATTTTATAAATGTTTTTTCTTGCAGCATGGCAATTACAGCAATTGAAGGTTCTTCCAGCATGTCAATTACAAAAATTGAAGAACTTAAAGTTGGAGACAGAGGGAAAGTGATTGAGGTCAAAGTATACCGTGCATGGACCGCTCGAGATCTGTAGCAACCTGTAAAATTAACCAGTGATTTGTAAATGTTAATCAAGTATTAATTATCAGTTACAGTTCAGTTGACCATTTTTACGAGCAAAATTTAAAATTTTGTTTATTACGTTATGTTAATTCTCAAAACATTGGAACGAGTTCACACACGGACCACGGATAACCCAACACGCTCAATATAAACCCAATAGACCCTATTACTATTCCCAAGCCCAAAAATTCAGCCTATCACTATTCATTAGGCCCAATCCAAAATACTTAATTTATTTTCTTTATAATTTCTGTCGACCAAAGCCCCTAAGCTTTGCTCCTTTCATTTCGAATTTCGACACACATGATATATAGATTTTGAGCTCTCTCGATTCTTTATACTTCAATCTGTTGGGATGTGGAATTCCAAGTCCTAACTCAAACATTTAACCCACGAACAAAGTCCAAAGTAAACTCACCTCGCCATAATTCAAAACCGTATAGCTATTTCCAATTTTTATCCATTTTGATTTAAAACGATTTCTACTAGCACATTTGCATTTCTAAAACTTGTTTTGAAGTTATAAGACTCATTGCTCTCAATATCCATTGATATCACACGTTAGAATTTTCTTTTGGACCCTTAAACCATTCGAACGAAACGTTAAACACTTAAATAAATCCCATTCGGTTTCTATAGAGTTACCCATGACCCTAAGCTCCCTCCTAAGTCATTAACTACAAAATATATTCCTTATCCTCATCCTAAATCTCTGCCATGATCGAATATTACACAACTTGTGCAAGTTGTTATATATAAACCGAGTAATGCATGCATGTATCTCGTACAAACCAAACGAAGACCCTTTGCATTGTTTCACTAATTCACACACTATCTAAAGTCCTAAAAACTTCCTGTAACTCAGTTCGAAGAAGCCAAGTTCGTTTGATATCCATACGAGTTCTATTTCATACGTATAAAATTCCATTCGAGTTCTCCTTGGCCATTTTAAATGTTTAAACCCATTCCTTAGATATTGTAAGTCCTTCTAATCCTTCCTAAATATTTCCCATTCGAATCATAACAATTCATGCATTGTTCTCATTTTATTTCATACGTATATATTTATTTCATTTCAATTCTTTCACGTAATCCATATTTATTTTTACGTTTCATATAACGCCTCCTCCATGGAAGGCTAGGACTTCATTCTTATGCATTCATATTACATTTCACGTTTACCTACGAGCTCATCTCATTTATTTCTTATATCGTAAATCATATTTCATAACATTTTTATTATTTATTTCCCGTATTGAACTCGACTAGAATTGAACTCATTAAACCGGATTCTTAAACGCGACCTAGTCTTTTTATTACTTCTACTGTTTCTTTACAAGCTAATAAACCAAAACCTAGTTTGGTGATACCCCTCATAAGGCCTTAAACACGTTCGAAATGATCTAATCCTAATGCATGTCGCAAGGTTTTAAAACTCTTTTATAACTTAACGTGGGCCTATAAGCCCATTAAGCACTTTCTGGCTTATTTCGATAAGCAATCCAATCCAACCCTTTTTTCAACCTTTTTATAATCTTAAAGCAAGCCCAAACATAAGCCCATTAACCCTTCAAAGCCCACGGTTCATATTTTCTTAACGGGCCGAGTTTTAAATGTTAAAAGCCCATTAGACACAAAAATAAGCTATACAAGCAATAAGTAGTTGAAAAGCATTCGAATAAGCTTAAGTAACTTATAAAAACTCTCGGCAACTTTTTCTTCATCTTTTTGTACAAAAAGGACTAGTTTTGCAAATGATTTCAAACTCAAGGACCAAAACTGCCAACTATGTAAAAATAGGGTATAAACTATCCAATATTTAATTTGAGGATATATATTGTTAAAACAGTAACTTTATGGTTTAAAATGTCATTTTGGGAACATTTGGACTAAAAACATAATTAAAGGACTAACGGTGCAAATATTACACCGTTAGGGTTAAAAATGTAAATTTGGTATAATTTCAAGGATCAATAGTAACCTTTATTATAATTTCATTTCCATTTCATATCTTACATTTTTCATCCGTTTCACGTGCATTTTATTTCATTTTGTTCAATATTTGTTATATAACGTTTATATTTATATATAACGATTTTTAACGATTTATTTAAACCACTTTCAAAGAAACGATATTTATGATTTAAATAACATAAAAATAAGATAATATAATATATAATATTATTTTTGAACTTCAAGCATTTTAAGCGTATCATTCACTCTCATCACGAACCATTTCGTCATTCGATACCATTTCAACCATTATTCGTATCCAGCCAAAACCGACAAAATCTCAGACTTCCTTATTATTATTCAGGTCCTGTGTTGGAGCCATTTCCTTAAGAAACATTTGATTTCATATTTCACCTTTGCCAGTTATAACCAAGGTGAGTTCATAGTCCCACCTTTAACTTTTTAATGTTTTCAAATACGTGGGGAGATACATGTTATAAAACCGAATGCAAGTATTTTCTGTATGCTTTACCTGACCAATAATGCCTAAGTTACCGAACATTGACTTTATTTAAAGTCCCTCCCATCATGAGCCATTAAAACTAAGGTGGACGCGAATATAGTGAACAGATCTGTGAAGGTTGACTGCCTGTCTGAAATATCTAGAAGATGGCCTTTGTAGCTAGCTAGATAGGTTCAGATACACTTTATTTGAATTCCAATAGGAAGTTGGCAATATCCTATAGAGGGCCATAACTCATGCCATTAATTTGGATAGTTTTGACCGTCTGTGCGGTACTGTTAAGGTTTGAGTGTCATGAGGCTTAGTGCAATAAATATATATATTGATCGCAATAACTATTTTTCAAGATAATTGTATCCTTATGCAATTATAACTTGTGTTCAAAAATGATTATTATTATAAATGCTATGATTTCACTCAACAATTTTGTTAACTTTTTAAGCATGTATCTCAGGTAATTAACAAGAGCATTCAAGGCATTGGAGCAGGCGCGTAACGGATGGATTTGGTGTCTAATAAAATTTCTGTCATTTACATCAAACTTATATCATCTTTGTGGAATAATAAGCGTTGAAATCTCCTTTTGTATTTGAATTTCTAAATGAATGACAAGGATTTACAAAACGTCTCTTTTGGGTCGTTTTCTATGATTATAACTATGATCTGTTCAGTAATACCCCTACTAAGTCTTCCGCTGTTAAACTCTTTAAAATTGGGGGTATTACAAGATCCTCCGGATACGACCGAGAAAGGCTACCGTGCAATCTTATTAGACAGAGAGGTAGTTTACATACATAATAGCATAAAAATAGTGATACATTTCTTTTATTCTAACAATATTTTATATATTTAGGGAACTGCAATACAAGCGAACATGCTAGCTACCGACATACATCATTTCAAACCTATTCTTATACCTGGCCTGGCGGTGTTGTGAATGAGATTGGGATTATTGTTTTGGGATTGATCATGCTCTTCATATGAATCATATGGGTGAGATGAAGGTGTATTTTTGGGAGCAAGGATGGATGATTGGTTATGTTTGTGAAAGGGTTCATTAGGGTGAGCATGAGGCTTAGGTGTTGGTTGATTTGGAACAACATCATTTGTTGAGTTGAAGTTATGACAAGTGTCAATCTTTCTTCTCCAAACGGGCCTTACGGAGATTTTAGCAACTCTTGAAGGCTTGGATCTTGGGTTGTTAGGAGATGACATGTTCGGATGGATGAGCATTAATGATGGAGAAAGATATTTATAGTGTAAGAATAATGTGGTTGAGGAAGATAAATTTTGGTGGGTGGTTTAGGACAAAATATGTTTGTGAATTTTGGGAAGTGTAGGATGAAATTGGCTAAAAAGTGAAAAAGAAAACAGTGACCCCGACCATCAGATGGCCGGTCCCCTTAAATAAAGGCTGGTCCCCTTAAATATTAAGGGGGCCGCCCATCTGTTGATTCCCAGGTTACCAGAAATGGGTTTTTGGCAGAAAATTGTAGAAAAGGTTGTGTTTTTAGTTTTAGTTTCAAGCAAGTCCAACTCTATGAGGCAATTTAGCATTTAATAACTTATGTATGCAAAGCATATTTATTAAAGACATTAAGCATTTTTATCTAGCATGCAACCTACTCATTAAGCAAGTAATATATATATATATATATATATATATATATATATATATATATATATATATATATATATATATATATATATATATATATATATATATATATATATATATATATATATATTGTTGATATAAATAATGCCTAAACACGTTATTAATATTTTTCGATATCTCTACGTTTTGATAATCACAAAATGTAAAATCATTAATCGGAAAATTATGATGTAAACAAGTATTTAGTTGTAAATATCTATTTCTACAACTCAAATCACTTAAGGTATGAATGAACTAATGCTTAATACATTACATGATCAAAGGAACATTTTCTTAATAACTAGATTTTTTATAAAACATCAAAAACATTTTATATATTTTTGAAAAACATTTTTGGCATTAAATAAAAATGTTTAATCTTTTATAAAAATATGAATTCAAATTTTTAACCAAAATCAGTTAAAATGTTCTAGAAAAACCTTCCCCACAAAAGGACAAAATTGGCCAACGAACAGAAGGGGCGGCCCCCTTAATTTTACTAGGCGGCCCCCTTAATTATTAAGGGGACCGCCCCCGCTCCAGTAGACTTCCAGCTGTCCAATTTTTCTCCTATAAATACCAGTCTTCTCCTGGACTTTTACTCACCTTTTGCACACTAAAACTTTCTGTTTTAAATCACATTTCATATCTTCAAAATCCTTTGATCATATAATCTTAAGCTTTGGTTTCTAAGTGATCCAAGCTTCCACCACCAAAAGTGCAAAAGAAGAACTCTACTTCAACTAGTGAAGAAGTGTTATTACTTACCTCATTCAATTGTGTTGTTGTGTAAAGTTTTGTGTAGTTGTGATAAGTAGATCTTAGTGTAATTACGTAGTGGTGTTGTAAATTAGTTGTGAAGTAGTTGTGAATAAGTAGTCGTGAAGTTGTCGTGAAGAGCTAGTCGTGAAGCCGTTGTGAAGAAGTCGTGAAGAAGTCGTGAAGCCGTTGTGAAGAAGTCGTGAAGAAGTCGTGATTAAGTCGTGTAGAAGTTGTGAGATTGGTTCTAGCTACGATTAGGACTCGACATCTAGCTTTGTGTCGTTAAGCCGGTGTAAGCTAAAGTTGTGTAAGGTTTCTCCGCCATAAGGGAGTTTGTTGACATAGTGAAGAAAACTCTCGAGTAGGTGACTCGAGGAGTGGAGTAGGGCAAGGAAGGTGTCCTTGTAGCCGAACCACTATAAATCTCCGTGTTGTGGTTTGATCTTTCCATCCCTCTCTTTTATTTCATTACATTTACATTACTTGCATTACTTATATATATTTTTTTATATATGTTCATATTGATCAAGAGTTGAATTCACATAAGATAGAATCGAAGTTTTTAAAAAGTAAACAAAAGTTTTTCATAAATTAAAAAGACGTAAAACTATTCAACCCCCCTTCTAGTTTTCCACAATTGGTATCAAGAGCCACGTCAAACAAGATTTTTAAAATTAACTGTATTTTAAAACTTGAAACGATCTATGGAATCTGAAAAATATTTAGAAGGGCAATCTATGCAAAGACCACCACTATTTGAAAGTGATGGATTTTTATATTGGAAAAATCGATTCGAAACTTATGTGAAGTCAAAAGATCTAGATCTTTGGCATGTTATTACTAATGGTGATTTTTTACCTATTCAACATAATCTTGAAACTAAAAAGGATGAAATTGTACCTTTTGAAAAACAAAGTGATGATTTAAAAAGAAAACTTTCTAAAAATAATGAGGCTAAAATGGTTATTTATAATGCGCTACCATGTAAAGAATATGAAAGAATCTTTATGTGCGAAACCGCAAAAGAAATTTGGAACTCTTTACTAATAACTCACCAAGGTAATAGTCAAGTCAAAGATAATAAAATAGATCTTCTTGTTCAACAATATGAACAATTCACGATTCCGGAAGAGGAATCAATTGATAATGCATTTGCTAGGTTTAACACAATCATCACAAGTTTAAAGGCACTTGATGAGAGTTTTTCTAGTAAGAATTTTGTCAGGAAATTTCTTAGGGCTCTTCATCCAAAGTGGCGGGCTAAAGTTACGGAGATTGAAGAATCAAAGAACTTATCAACTCTTCAACTTGACGAGTTGATTGGCAACTTGAAAGTCTACGAAGCAATAATCAAGAAAGACTTCGAGATGGTCAAAGGAAAGAAAGAGCAAAGCAAGTCAATTGCGTTGAAAGCTAGGAAAGCATCAAGTGACGAGGATAGCTCAACCTCCGAAAGTGATGATGAAGAATATGCCATGGCCGTAAGAGACTTCAAGAAGTTTTTCAAAAGACGAGGAAGATTCGTTAGACAACCACATGACGAAAGGAAAACACTCCAAAGAAACAAAGACGACAAAGGTAGCAAAAGCAAGAGAAAGTGTTTCAAATGCGGTGATCCAAATCATCTCATTGGAAGATGCCCTATGATGTCAAAGGAGCAAAACCAAAAGGCGTTCATTGGAGGAGCATGGAGTGACAGTGAAGAAGACGAGAAAGAAACCACAAAAGAAGAGAAGTGTCTTATGGCTAAGACATCAAGTGAGGTACGTTCCGAAACCGAATACTTTAGTGATGAAAATTTATCATTAGATGAAAAAGACCTAGATAACGAATATAATAGGTTATGTATATTAGGCCAAAAAGTAATGACTAAAAATAAATCACTAAAACACACTAATAATCAATTAGAAAAAGAAATACTAGAATTAAAAATCAAACTACATAACTTAGAAAAGGGAAAAGAAATTCTTGAATGTAAAACATGTCAAGAAACAAAAAATGAAAATGAAATACTTAAGGAGGAAATTTGTAGGCTTAACAAATTCGAAAATAGTAGTAATTCTCTTAGGGAAATAATAAGTATTCAAAGAGTATCAAGTGATAAAACCGGATTAGGATTTAATTCAACTAAGGATTCAAATAGTCAAACTAAAAATGTAAAGTTTGAATGTGAAACTAGTGAGCAAAAACCTTTAGAGTCAAAACCTAAGTATATACTTATAAAAGATAGAAAAATACCTATAGCTAGTGATAAGGAAGTAAAAACCTTTTATAAACCATCCTTAAAAAATGAAGTAAAATACTCGAAACCAAGATTAAGGTCAAAAACACCTCCACCTAGAAGACCACCTAGTCCTCACCCTCGGCCTAAAACTCCTCAACCTAAAAGAAATCAAAATATACCAAACCGTCATAATAATAGTTACCCAATGTGGAATTACCCAAATCCACCAAGCTGCAATCCTTGGGGAATACTTCCACCATATATGCATCCGAGTCAACTGCAAACCATGTTTGGGCCAAACAACTTTGGACAAATGAGATCATGGGGACCAAGTGGCTAGATTGCATACTCATCGGGAAAGGCGTTTTCTCTTTCGTAATTGACTTTTATAAGTTAATATGCTTTGAAGATCTTGAAGACCACATGTTGAAGACCAAAAGGTACGCCACTCTTTCATGCTCACCATTATATGCGTAGATAAATGAACTAGCAAATTGCATGCCCCATTAATCTTTTATGCTTAGTATGTTAGTTAGTAGATTTTTCCTTATACATATATACATATATACTTATATATACCTATACTACTATTTATACATACTACATATATATATATACATATAAATATATACGCACATAACCTAGATACGTCATTTGTTGACTATCTAGAACTAAAAGAAATTGTTCGTCCTCGAACCTTTTCTTCCCCCTTTGCCTCTTTTGAACTCTAACGTTCAACACGAAAATCTTCCGTGTCCACTGTTACATAACTCATGGTGATGAAGAGAAGTGAGTTAAGTGGATTAACGTAGAAGTAGCACTTTGACCGTCGAGTCAAGAAAACTATGGATGAAACAAACTCCCGTCACCGCCAGCACCTATCTCCGTCATTACCTCATCATTTATTAACTCCATTCAACATCCCACGTTTTCACAAAATAAATTAATATATATATATATATATATATATATATATATATATATATATATATATATATATATATATATATATATATATATATATATATATATATATATATATGCACCTTTACCTTCATCCCCTAACACATTTGTCGACTTGACATCTTGATCATTTTATCCAAAATGTTCAAGAAATGTTTTCTTAACGAAACGTTAATAAAATGTCAAGTATTCCTTCCTCGTGCCATTAAAACCCAATGTATTTTTGATATATAATAAATCTATATATATATACATAAATTTATTTTGCTATCAGAAACTAAAACCAACAAAAATACATTTTTACTAGGCGGCCCCCTTAATGTTTAAGGGGACCGGCTAGTAAACGGGGGCGGTCCCCTTAATAATTAAGGGGACCGGCCTACTGTAGCTCCCAAAAACGTTTTTCTTCCAAAAATATTTACCAAACACCCCATTTTTCAAACACATCTCACTCCCACTCTGCTGTATACGAACTGCCATCACAAATCCATCATCAAATCATCTCTTCGAGTCAATTTCACAAAGGGCAAACATCTATACATCGATTAGCAACACGTTTAGTAAGTTTTTCATTATACATTTCATCTAATTTCATTCAATTTTGAGTCTAATCTTAATTAGGTCTTTTGCTAAACTTTTCCAAACTTAATTTTTTATTGAAATTAAGTCTAAGAATGTTGTAATCAAATGCTCCCCATAGGATTAGAATGCTTAAACAACCTAGAAACTAAGTAATTTAAAAACCTCATATCAAAATTTTGAAAAACCAAACTCACTTGTTTAAAACTTATTATACATTGTTGAATTATGCCATAAACACTTGTTAAAACTAACCACATTGTTTTATTATAACTCATTAATCCTAAAAACATATTTTTTGAATCATAAAAATATTTTCTTTAAATAAGAGGGCGTTTGGATTAGTGGCTAAAGTTACTTTAATTAATCAAAATGTAATTCACAACTACTTGTCAAAATTTATAAACATGAAATTAGTTGTTTTAAGTCATCAAGATACATAATTCATATGTATATTGAAATTTTACTAGTTATCTTCTTATTTAAAGGAGCGTTTGGCACAACATTTTGAAAGAAATTTTTGAGTCAAAATCTAAGTTACTTAACATAAACACTCGTAAGAAATAGCTAGATATACAATCCAATGTTTGTCTAGCCACATTTCAAGGTAGCTTATGACGTATAAAAGAACGTTCGGATATTGTTGATTTCTTGTCATAATATCCCTATAACTATTTTTTAACATCATAAAATACATTTCAAGCGAGTTAAAAATTAAAACTAAGGAACATTGTAAACTACTTCTTAGGATTTAAGTTTTAGAGTCGAAGTATGTTTACGTTCCACATAGGTAGCATATTTAATATATGCATGTCATTTTCTTATTTTTGTTTGTTGCTATCTTGTATAGGTGAAAATGCCCAAAGTGACAGTTGGCGATGTCTCAAAAACAAAAGCATACATTCCTAAAGTCTCTTCCACTCCGGGCATGGCTCCCTCTGTTGCTTGTTTCTATCGTCCCATTGAGGATAGGAACATTCACGAAGGAAGAATTGTCCATCCATCGTTCTATGAATCCGACTTCATCGAACGAATGTTCACCAACGTTGGTCTTGATTGTCTCTACAAAATAAATGAGCCAATCATTCCCCGGTTTGTCCTCGACTTTTATAGTCAAGTGATGTTACAAACCGATCCCAATGGGTATATCCTCATATCCTTCATGATTCAAAACCAATTCATCACTCTTACTCTTGCTCAATTCGGGCAAATTCTAAGAATCCCCTTCTCCGGTCAAGCCGTCTTCTCTAATGAGTGGGACCTCTCGTCTCTTGAGGAAAATCGACCTCAACAGGGTCCTTACTACTCAGAGATTCCATCTCCTGAAGAGATTCATCAATATCTTGGACTAGCTCGTGGTACGACTAGTCGAAAGATCAAGTCAAAAGATGTTGACATCACTCCAAACCATGTCCTTCTCAAGGAGCTACGCAAAGACATGAGACATTGGGAAGAACTCATTCGTGAGAATGCGTTCGGTACCAGTGGTCACCGTGATCATGTCACGACGAGCATACTCCACATGTTGTATTGTATCGTTGCTGAAAATCCGTACAATTTGGCATATCTCTTTGTCTACCGTATCATGTCCGCCAAAAACACTCGTAATGCAAATCTTCCGTATGGCATGTTTCTCACCCGTCTCTACAATGATATCATGGAACACTATCCACAGCTTCGGAGTCCACTCTATGAGTCTGTTCTACTGGTCCTCAATCCACTTGTTCGTGTCCGTGCTCGTCGCTCCCGAAGTGACAAAGGAAAATCTCGTAAATCTGTCTCACTTCCACCTCGTGGTTCCACATCACATCAAGGAGACGATGATGATGATGATGATGAGGAGGAGGGCACAACACGTGCTAGTACCCCATCACCTAGGACCTTCGTTCAAAATCTTCCGGATCTTGATTACACCGAGTATCAAGTCCCTTCTCCTTCCGAACGAACAGACAAAGTGCTATATGAAAGACAAACCGAACTACTCAACACCACACACCAGATGCGTCAAGAAGTACGAGGCGGCTTCAAGTCCATTGGAAAGTCACTTGGAAAGTTGTTTGGTAAAAGAAGAAATAAACATATTTGATGAATGTTTAGTTGATTTTTATTAGACACTTTTATGTAGTACTATTATATTGACACTTGCTTGCTATGACTTTTATCATGTTAGTTGATAAACTTATTAGAACCTAGCTACTAGTTTATTTGAAATTATATGACTATGCTTCTAATATAATTGTTTCATGATATTGTTTTAAATATGCAATTGATAATATTTAATCATTTTTGATGTACATGATCCAAATGAAACTTGCTGCAAAGACACCCTAAAAATGACCTTTTTCTGGAAAATTTTCAAATTTGGTCGCCTGGGAATTCACCAGATGGGCGGCCCCCTTAATTCCTTAGGTGGTCCCCTTAATTTTTAAGGGGGCCGCCCAACAATTAAGGGGACCGGCCATCTGGACAGTAAATTTTACTGTTTCCTTTTGCATCTTGTGACCACTTTTACCTAGCCCCAGCTACCATTACCCTTAATGCACGAACTGGACTTGGAATATTACCACAAAACCTCAACAATTTGCCTAAATCAACCACATTCTCACAATATAAAAACCCTCCTTACAATTACCTTTCACTTCATCAACCATCACCTTCATCAAACACCCATTTTCATCCACTATGCTATCACCAAAATCCTCCATCTCTAAGACCTCAAGGAAACAAAGACTTGTTATCATACCACCAAAACAACCTTTCATAGACCTAACCCAAGATGACATCAAAACTCCATCACCACCACCTCAAAATTCATCCCCAAGTGCACCAAATGCACCATCAAAAACACCTTCCACCCATGGAGCTTCATCTTCCTCCATTCCCTCCACCTCATCCATAAATGACTACATCCACACTCACCTAACATCATCACCAAGAGCATCATCACCACCATCCACTCAAGAACCTTCATACACCCAACTTGCCATTTCCCTATCACCCATCACACCTCTTGATGCTCACTTTTCACCATCACCAACCCCACCACCATTCTTTCCTATACCTTGGGCAATGCTTGAAGCCCATGGTGATAATTGTCTTTGTTGCGTCCATAACCGGACCTTAATCTTTGGTCTTAGAGATGAGATACACTACATGTTTTCATCTCTTGAACACATGATTGCCAACCAACAACCACCACCTCCTCCACCTCCTTCACCCACTACACCACCACCACCTCCATTTTCACCCAATTAAGCATATGCAATGCTTAAAAATAATTTTTCAAACCCTTCTTGTAAGCAAGCTCCATGGAAGACCATGTACCTCTAAGATGATTATGTAGTTTCATTAGTAGTTTTTGTTTGTATGCTTGCATGTTTCATGTTGTAATCTTTTGGTTGTGTACTTATCCACAACACCTTTATTAAATGAACTTATATGCTTGCTTATTGTTGTTACATATACTTGTGCTTCTAACATTTTTTTTGCAAGCGTTCCATAGCTCGTTTCCTTGGTGCCCCCAAACGAGGGGGAGTACACATCAAGGGGGAGTTTTCGTCCCGACAAATTTAGTTACTAAAACTTGTCGGCTTAACCTTTTTGATTCTACAAAAAGGGGGAGAAATAGATGTAAACTCACTAAATACTTGTCTAAAAACTAATTTTTAGATTTAATGAGTTTAGATTTTGTAATCATCAAAAAGGGGGAGATTGTTGATATAAATAATGCCTAAACACGTTATTAATATTTTTCGATATCTCTACGTTTTGATAATCACAAAATGTAAAATCATTAATCGGAAAATTATGACGTAAACAAGTATTTAGTTGTAAATATCTATTTCTACAACTCAAATCACTTAAGGTATGAATGAACTAATGCTTAATGCATTATATGATCAAAGGAACATTTTCTTAATAACTAGATTTTTTATAAAACATCAAAAACATTTTATATATTTTTGAAAAACATTTTTGGCATTAAATAAAAATGTTTAATCTTTTATAAAAATATGAATTCAAATTTTTAACCAAAATCAGTTAAAATGTTCCAGAAAAACCTTCCCCACAAAAGGACAAAATTGGCCAACGGACAGAAGGGGCGGCCCCCTTAATTATTAAGGGGACCGCCCCCGCTCCAGTAGACCTCCAGCTGTCCAATTTTTCTCCTATAAATACCAGCCTTCTCCTGGACTTTTACTCACCTTTTGCACACTAAAACTTTCTGTTTTAAATCACATTTCATATCTTCAAAATCCTTTGATCATATAATCTTAAGCTTTGGTTTCTAAGTGATCCAAGCTTCCACCACCAAAAGTGCAAAAGAAGAACTCTACTTCAACTAGTGAAGAAGTGTTATTACTTACCTCATTCAATTGTGTTGTTGTGTAAAGTGTTGTGTAGTTGTGATAAGTAGATCTAAGTGTAACTACGTAGTGGTGTTGTAAATTAGTTGTGAAGTAGTTGTGAATAAGTAGTCGAGAAGTTGTCGTGAAGAACTAGTCGTGAAGCCGTTGTGAAGAAGTCGTGAAGCCGTTGTGAAGAAGTCGTGAAGAAGTCGTGATTAAGTCGTGTAGAAGTTGTGTATAAGTTGTGAGATTGGTTCTAGCTACGATTAGGACTCGACATCTAGCTTTGTGTCGTTAAGCCGGTGTAAGCTAAAGTTGTGTAAGGTTTCTCCGCCATAAGGGAGTTTGTTGACATAGTGAAGAAAACTCTCGAGTAGGTGACTCGAGGAGTGGAGTAGGGCAAGGAAGGTGTCCTTGTAGCCGAACCACTATAAATCTCCGTGTTGTGGTTTGATCTTTCCATCCCTCTCTTTTATTTCATTACATTTACATTACTTGCATTACTTATCTATATTTGTTTATATATGTTCATATTGATCAAGAGTTGAATTCACATAAGATAGAATCGAAGTTTTTAAAAAGTAAACAAAAGTTTTTCATAAATTAAAAAGACGTAAAACTATTCAACCCCCCTTCTAGTTTTCCACACACATATATATATATATATATATATATATATATATATATATATATATATATATATATATATATATATATATATATATATATGGACAAGAAAACAATACATAACACCAAGTAATTCATAATATCATTTTTAGGAAGATTAATAAGCTAGTTAATTAATCCTAATGAGTGTCTATGTGCAAAGGAATGGGGAGTTGTGATAGCATGGACTTCTAGACTTGTACCAAGCGAGATCTTAATGGGTAAACTATGATTTTTCAGATTCGATTTAGTTCACTTATAAATGTCATATACACAAATATAGATGACAGATATGAGATCACCATGCATGATTTAAATAAGCGTTTTTAGCATTATTCAACAATGTTTGAGAGTAGGTTTTTATGTGGATGTGAAAATTATTTTAACGAAATAGATATGGTTTTATTTCAAAATGTTTTTATGAGGAAAGAAAACAAAATTTTCAATCTTTGGCTTTGATAAACACATAATTATGGACAAAAGTTGGGAAGAAAGGTGGGATGGTAAAACATGTTAAATAGAAAGGTGGCATAATCTTTTGAAAAATCATTTTTTCAAAATGTGAAGTTTTTGCATATTTAAAAACAAATACCATTAATCATAGATTAAAAAAAAAATGGTTGTAAAAGATCTCATGCTCAAGGGAATTGGTTAAGGCTATTGTCACATGCTACTTCTTTCTACATATTCTGTGATCATAAGGAAGTGATGACTAGATTCTATATGTTTGATGCGAGAATGAGATATATGCTTATATGGCTCCTTTGATTACGCACATTATCTACCTTAATGCCATAGTCTATAAGAGTTTGCTTCATCCACAGGTTATATTATGATATATCTAATCCTACTTCTATGTTGATAATTAATCTACTTTACTTGCTTCATCTATATGAGTTTTCTACTAGTGGACATAGAAGATTTCCATATTCAATTTGAGAAGGCTAGATGAAGAATGAGTTCGATAGTGAGCACTACATTTAATACTTAGATGGCGAACTAAAGGGTTTCTAGTTTATATATATATATATATTTTATATATATATATATATATATATATATATATATATTATATATATATATATATATATATATATATATATATATATATATATATCGTAAAGTGGATATGACTAAAAGTGTAAAGGCAATGCTACCTATCAAACTAAGCATTTCATAAAGCAAGGATTAACTAGACTACATTCATGTATGAAGAAACTACTCATAAATTGTAAAAGGAAAACATACCTTATGTCCAGCTTTTCTTCTATAACCAGAATGATAAGTGAAATTATGAATGATAGATGAATCTTCAAGATAGCCAAGGAATGATAGTATAGCATAGCAAATTTTAAACGCCTTATTAGACCAAGGAGGCTTGATCCGAACATGTCTTGTGCTTGAATCATTTGATGTCTTAGTTATGATGAGATGATATGAGAGTCCTAAATTGAGATACTTCCTTCCATACTAGCCGAACTAATCAAGTGGTTATCTAACAAATTTACTTTATTAGACAAAAGAGTTTTAGAAGTCTTTCACGGCCAAGACTTGTTATTCTTCATTTAATTTCGAGATTGAGTTGTCGTTGATAATAGATTCCACTTTAGCCATCGAAGTAATTTACTTGTTTAAAATTACTTTGTAGATTTCTCAAGATTTCTGATTATGTAGTTGAGATATCTTCATAAATTCTTCAATAGCTGCACCATTATGTATTCCACAATGTCATTAGCTAATTCTTGAGATGAATAATCATGTGAGGTATTGAGTGTGATTCAAGATTCATTTGTCTTCATGCACACGTTTTGAATGAGAGTAAGTTAACGAAAAGTGGAGTTTCTTTCCTTTGTGCGTTTATGACCTAATCATGTAAAACAACTTGGTACCCAGATTCTCATGGGTCCGAGATGGTTAGTTGAAGACACCCATTGCATTTGTATGCACATGGTGAGGATGTCGCCAAGAAGTACAAGAATTCCTTAACAGTTTGTTTTAATGTACAAACAATGGATTTCTTGACTTATATTATTTATAATCATTGTAAATAACCTTATTTCTAAATTTTTCTACTAGGTTTTACAAATTTAATTTGTTTTGATTTACTTGTTGATGAGTTATCCGAACTAAATCCTAAACCGGTTTTATCTTCGAATGGCTTTTGACAACTTAGTAGGTATTTAAGAGATTTGGAACTTTCATCAAATTTTGCTAATATTTTTGCTCTTTCATTTAATCTTTTAATTTCATGCTTATATTCTTGACATGTTTTGCATTCTAGATCAATTTCAATATTACTTTCAAGTCTAGACATTTTATCTTCTAAAATTATTTCTTTTTCAAAATTACTTTCAAAAGTTTTTGATGATTCATGTTTAGAAATGGTTTTTAGATCTATGTTGCAAAAATGTTTAAACTCATTTTCTAATTTTGAAAATTCTAAAATGAATTGATCATAGCAAAAATGTTCGGTTTCGGATTGTACCTTATTTGGAGTTTTATCTAATTTGCATTCTTCACATACCGGATAGTAATCTTCTTCTTCGTCTGTGTCACTCCATGATTTTGAATTGAGTTCACTTCGGATTTGATTCATGTAGTCTTCGTCATTAATACCTTCATTAAAAATATTTAAACTAGTAGCACATGTATCTATTTTATCTAAATGTTTGTCTATTAAATTTTCTAGGACAACTAATTCATGTACAAGATCAAATTCCTCATCTTTGGCTTAACATTTTTCTTGATGAAAGTTTAAGAGACTTTTCCAAATATCATTAGCCGTTTGACAGAAGAATATTCTTTCATATTCAACTCTCGGCAAGACTTTATAAATAATTATTTTAGCTTTATTATTTTTGTCATTCTTTGTTTTGAAATAGTCATTTTGACTTTCAAAATCTGTTTTTGTTGGTTGAAAATCACCAATCGAATTGACATGCCAAAGATCTAGATCAATTGATTTCACATAATTTTCAAATTTATTTTTCCATTCAAGAAAGTTATAATTTTCAAATAGTAGTTGTTTTTGCATAGATTGCCCTTCTAAATATTTTTCTGATTCCATAGATCGATTCAAGTTTTAAAATACAATATATTTTAAAAATCTTTGTTGAACCTGGCTCTGATACCAATTGTGGAAAACTAAAAGGGGGGGTTGAATAGTTTTACGTCTTTTTAATTTATTATAAAAACTTTGTTTCCTTTTAAAAACTTAGATTCGAGTTTATGTGAGAAATAATACTTGAACAATATTATTAATTATATGTGTATCCTTTTAGATTTGTTATAAAAGTTTTGTTTTTATGAATGGAGTTTTAAATTGATCTTTATGTGAAATCAACTTCTAAATAATACTAACAATTATATATGCCTATATGTATGAAAGTAATGACGATATAAATAAAGAAGTAAGTAAGAGATGGAAAGATCAAACCGAGACACGAGGGATTTATAGTGGTTCAGCTACAAGGACACCTTCCTTGCCCTACTCCACTCCCCGAGCACCTAGCTCGAGAGTTTTCTTCACTACTTCAACAAGCTCCCTTATGGCGGAGAAAACCTTACACACTTTCGCTTACACCGGTTTAACGACACAAAGCTAAATGTCGAGTTCTAATCGTAGCTAGAACCAATCTCATAACTTCTATCACAACACGACTACTTCACGACTTCCAACAACTTCTTCTCAACACTTCACGACTTCTATTTCTTCACTTCTTCACGACTTCTACTTCTTCACTATTTCACGCCTTGTATTTCTTCACTCCTTCGCGACTTCTACTTCTTCACTATTTCACGACTTCTTTACGACGGCTTCACAACTTCTTCACACCACAACTACTTCACCACTTTACAATACTTCTACACTACTTATTTACAACACAACTACTTATACACCTTCTTCACTACTTACACACTACACTAATCTAATCACTTATGTTCACACCTAATATACACACCTTATACACAAATGAATGAATGATTTACAAAGTTTACTAAACTAACAACTTAGGTAACAAGATGATACTAAGTTGTAATACTTCTAGTCTTGATTGATAAAAGTATTCTTCTCTTTGCACTTGGATGAGTGAAGCTTGAATCACTTGGAAACAAAAGCTTAAGATTATATGATCAAAGGATTATGAAAGAAGGTTTAGATCAGAAAGTTTTTGTGCAAAAAGGTGAGGAAAAAGTCCAGGAGTAGTCCAGTATTTATAGGCAAAGCTGGGGAGCTGAGGAGCGTGGCCGGTCCCCTTAATTATTAAGGGGGCCGCCTTGTTAATTAAGGGGGCCGCCCAATGTATCCGTTGCCCAGCTTTGTCTTTTTGTGGGGAAGGTTTTTCTGAAACATTTTTGCCATTTTTGGTTGAAAATTTGAATTCATATATTTATAATAGATTAAACTTATTTGTTTAATACCAAAATGATTTTCTAAAGGATATAAAATGTTTGTGACATTTCATAAAAAATCTAGTGATTAAGAAAATGTTCCTTTGATCATAGAATGCATTAGGCATTTTGTTTGTTCATACCTTAAGTGATTAAGTTGTTAAAGTAGATATTTACAACTAAATACTTGTTTACGTCATAATCTTTCATTTAATGATTTTGCATTTTGTGATTATCAAAACGTAGAGATATCAAAAAATATTAATAACGTGTTTAGGACTTATTTATATCAACAGAAGCGATGCAGGAAGAACTTCTCCAATATCAATTACATGACACTTGGGATTTAGTACCGTGGCCAATCGACAAACTCGTCATTGATCTTAAGTGGTTATGGAAGAACAAAAAGGATGAAGAGATGACTGGAATTCGCAACAAAGCTCGTCTCGTGGCCAAAGGATTCAGACAGGAAGAGGGAATAGATTTTGAAGAGTCATTCGCACCAGTAGCTAGACTTGAGGCAATCAGGATTTTCTTAGCTTACGCGGCTCACAAGAACATCACGGTCTAAAGACCGGTTGCGGGTTGCATCCGATCAGATGGAGTGTTGCTGTGTACTCTTTTTTGGACTTTTTTCGTTTGGCTTGTTTCTTGTTCATGACTCTTGGTTCTTCATACAAACTTGATCTTTCTTTTATCTTGAAGCTTGTCAACTTGAATACTTGTACGAGGACACAACTCACAGATTATGGTTTCACTGTGTCTCTATCTGCGTGTTGTGCCCAAGTTCTATGGATGAGGACACAACTCACAGATTATGGTTTTACTTTCGACCGCATACCTATGTATTGTGACTCGAAAAGTGCCATAGCCATCTCGTGCAATCCAGTTCAACACTCCAAGACCAAGCATATTAGAGTCCGCTATCACTTCATAAAGAAACACGTAGAAGAGGGCACTGTGGAACTATTTTTTGTGAAGACTGAATACCAACTCGCCGATCTATTCACTAAAGCTCTTCCAAAGGAAATATTCGACAATTTGGTTCGACGAATTGGCATGAGGAGCCTAACTCTAGAAGAGTTAGAAAGTCTTCTCGAAACTTCTTGAAACTATTCCACTGTAGATAGATAGATATAGATAGATATGTCTCTCGTATAAATCAATATTCTGTACGTGTCTAGAAATTTCATTCAACAATGATACGGACATGTACATATGCTTGAGCGAGAACATATCTTCTCTCAAAATTTCTTCACTATGGCTTCGAAACAATTCAGTTTCGGACCCGCACTCCAATGATGGCTTTCGTATACATCAGTACGAAACCCGCACCTAAAGGAAGACTTCTGATTATTTCTTATCAGAACTCGTAATCAACGACAAAATATTCCAACTTCATGCAAATCCGTCTATCTCTTCACAAAGAATCTCATTTAATCAGCTGAAATCAAAAATATCACTACGTGCTATTTTTGAGGGGGAGATTAGGTCAAGGGGGAGAAGACATGATTAAATGTGATCAAAAGATCATGGAATTGAATCTCAGAGGAGCTCATCAGACATACTCAGTATTAACCCTCGAATTGACGAAACTAAATGTCCGTTATTGAAAAGACTTGTCCGGGACGGGTAATAATTTTAAGCTGGTTATCCAGTGATGTAAGCGTGTCTCGCAAAGGACTTGTCCTAGTAGAATGTACCAATTCGAGAGATGATCTTTAAATATGACCGGGACGGGTAATAATTTCAAGCTAGTCCAACTAGTAATGTAAGCGTGTCTCGCGAAGGTCATGTTCATTGAAAGTCGATCAATTCAAAATGTGTGAAATCTACCCAACATGTGCAAGTTTACCTTAAAAATGCATGAGCACATGTGAAGGGGGAGTATTTCAAAAATGCAAAACTCTCGAAGTGTTAACTAAATGTGTTTATTCATAAACACTTTGAGAGATTTTCATAAAAGGTTTTATGGCAAGTGATCAAGTAATCTAGGATAATCATGAAGATATAAGGTGATTATGGTTAGGTTATGTCCTATGATCTGCCAGAGCCGGAGGGATCTACCCAAGGACAATTCCAATAGATTAGAATTAGAAGTCCTTAGGTAAGATTAAAAAAAAGGAGTAAATGAGAAAGGGAAAGAAGGGGTTGAAGAATGAAAAAGAAAAGTTTAACGAAAGGGTGAAAAGAAATAGCCCTCCATGAAAACTTAGGGCAGAAACCGGGTCAATACATCTGCTATCGGTTATCACAAGTTGATACTGATATTGAAGACAAGACGTCATGGACCCAGTGACGCAATTGCACCACCCCTCCTAGCTACTCAGATATCTCTTAAAATATATTTGTTTCATTTCTCACGGAGAACACTACATAATCTATCGGCCTCTCACTCCGAGATGTGTTGATATTGAAAAGGTGGCACTCTGCTCCATGCCTCCGACTACTAAAACTAAAACGCACAATAGAGTCTAGAGCCAATGAGATTCATTAAAATATCTCTTAGGAACACTTCCATATGAATACCCTTGTGTTCACCAAAAAGGACACAAGGTGTACAAGAGTCTTAATGAGATCCAAGGATCTTGCCATTTATATCAATGATGGTTACGTGCTTCAAACGGTCTACAGTTGTGGATGATCTCCAGTGACTCACTGAATCGTGGGTGCACTTCGGTGTGTCCGTGTAAGCCCTCTCGGCGGTATCCGGTTCAGAACGGCCTGGGCGAGGATCAGAAAAAGTCTTTACACTATGCTGTTGACAATCTCGAAGTCCTAACCTGTAAGCGCTGGATGATTTATCACTAACAGTTTTATGCAGCTACCTACAAACATCCATCAACCATTGTCAGATACATCAAACATCTTCACCTCCATATACTCACACTTATGAAGAACATCCTCAACAAAGCTCAAGTGTAAAAGTTCAAGACAAAAGGATCAAGATAAAGACAAAGTGTTACTACAAAGTCAAAAAGCTAATCAAGATGTCAAGAACAAGTTCATATATCAAATGATGAAAGAATAAGGGGAGATTGTTAGCATAAGTATAAAGTTCAAGATGTATGAGTATGTTGGAGGACACGACGCATCATCGCACGAAGATATTGATCAAGGCAAGAACTACCAAAAGGCGATTACTTTGAAGATCACGTTGCATGAAGGAATGATGAACGAAGACTATTCTACAATGACACACAAAGTTAAAGACATTGAAGACAAAAGACCTATCACCGGGAGCATCATTGAAATGACCATCCCTTAGGGGGAGATTGTTAGCATTTAATTTGTTAGGAATATGAATATTCAGCTGAAGACTCGGTCACCCCGAGTACTTATTAGATCATCATAGCTCGTAGGATTATCAGTAATATTATTAGTAGTTTAGTTATGAATTAGTATTGTGGAGTGGGTCGGGTCTTTACCCTCTGTCAGCTCGCTCCACAGTCCACTAGGGACATATTATGTAATACTATAAATACTCCCTTCCCACCCATGGGAAGGGTTGGACCTTTCAAGCTAATCTAATCTCATCTTATTTCTCTCTCTATAAAGGCTCCCAAACTCTCCTACCTCTCTCTAGAATCTTATTCATTCGATCCATATTAAGGCCTCAAACTAGTGTTTCTTGCATTGTGAATACCCTACAATTGGTATCAAGAGCCATGGTTAGGTCCATGAGAGTTGGTATTCACGGATTTGTGTAGTTTTTGAGGTTTTTTTTTGGTTCGATTTGTTAAGTTACATTTATTTCATTTTGTGCTTTGTTTAGTGATTAAAAGTTGTTATACCTTGTACTTTCTAGCTTAGGAATAGTATAAGAGTAGTATTTAGTGCTTGGATTCACAGATTTAAGGTTTGTGTGGTGTTTTTGGGTGATTCGAGTGTTTTTCTTTCAAGTGTTCTTGAATGCGGTTTGTGTATTTTGGACGATCTTGAACGCGGTTTGTGTCACATCGGGTACGCGATTTGTCTTATTACTAGTTTAGGCAAAAGGACAAACAGCATTGAAAGTGACGGGTTTGGAAGTTTGTGCCAACGCGGTTTGTCTCTTAGGCGCATACGCGGTTTGTGTCTACGCGGTTTGTCTCTGAGGTGTGTATGCGGTTTGTATCAACGCGGTTTGTATCTCCAGCATGAACTCGGTTTGTGTCAACGCGGTTTGTATCTGCAGCGTGAACTCGGTTTGTGTCTACGCGGTTTGTCTCTGAGGTGTGTATGCGGTTTGTATCAACGCGGTTTGTATCTCCAGCGTGAACTCGGTTTGTGTCTACGCGGTTTGTATCTGTAGCGTGAACTCGGTTTGTGTCTACGCGGTTTGTCTCTGTGGTGTGTATGCGGTTTGTATCAACGCGGTTTGTATCTCCAGCGTGAACTCGGTTTGTGTCTACGCGGTTTGTCTCTGCAGTGTGGACTCGGTTTGTGTCTACGCGGTTTGTCTAGGCGGTTTGTATCCTCAAGAGTGCTATTTGTCTAGGCGGTTTGTGTCTTGGTGATTTTAGAAATTCCCGCGAAAGATTCGATTTCTCGGTTAAATCACAAGATCTGTAAAATCCCGTAGTTACTATGGCTACCACATCAAACACATCATCAGAAGATATTCAAGCAGCAGGATCTGACACTCGTCCACCTATGCTAGATAGGACGGATTATGAGTCTTGGGCACAACGGATAAGACTTTACTGCTTGGGAAAAGATAATGGAGTTAACATTCTTAAGTCAATTGACGATGGACCATATCAGATGGGTACCACCAGAGATGTTGTTACAACTGGTGAAGATGGGACTGTGACTTGGGGCATCGACAGACCTAGAAACTACAATGATCTTAATGAAGAAGAAAAGAAGAGGTATGATGCTGATATTAGAGCCTCAAACATAGTCATTCAAGGTCTTCCAAAGGATGTATACAAGCTTATCAATTTTAACACTGAAGCCAAAGCTGTGTGGGACAACGTTAAAATGTTGTTGGCAGGGTCAGAACTCACAAAGGAAGATCGTGAGTCACAGCTGTATGATGAGTTCGAGCATTTCAAAATGAACCCAGGAGAGAATGTCACAGACTATTATGTGAGATTTCATAAGTTGGTGAATGATATGAGGATGATCAGAATGACTATGCCCAATATCCAACTAAACTCAAAGTTTGTGAACAACATGACTCCTGAATGGGACAGATTTGTTACTGCTGTCAAACTCAACAAAGGTCTAAGGGATACCAACTATGAACAGCTGTATGCTTACCTGCAACAACATGAGAAGCATGCTGTCTATGATCGGGTGCTGAGAGAAAAGTTAAGTCCTTCAACTACAAATGATCCACTGGCATTCATGAAAAATGTTCAACCGACAATCCAATCATCATCGAACCCAAGCTATCATCAACTTCACTCACAAGTACCTGCTATGAGCTCTCAACTTGACTCAGGCTACTCTCAGACCAACAAAATGATTGACAACCTCACCAATCAAGTTTCATTACTGGTTCAACAGTTTCATGCATCACTCCCTCAGACCAACAATCAGTTAAGGAATTCATCCAACCCACGCAATCTAGCAATGGTGGAGGATGGGAAAATTGTGGTTCAGAATGTGCAAGGGAGAGCTGGTAGAAACATGGGTCGAGGTTATGTGCAGAATAGAGCAGGGAATGCCAATCAGGGGCAAGGGAAACAGATCAAGTGTTATAATTGTGGGGGGCTTGGACACATTGCTAGAAACTGCAATCAACCTAAACGTCCTCAGAACTCAGATTACTTCAAAGACAAGATGCTGTTAATGCAAGCTCAAGAGAATGGAGCTGTATTGGATGAGGAAGAGTTATTGTTCTTGGCAGGAGATGGAGGAAATACTTTTGATGAAGATGTGGATGAGAAACCTGTTCAGGATCTAGCACTTAATGATCCTAACATCTTCAAGGCAGATGATTGTGATGCATATGACTCTGATGTAGATGATGAACCTACGGCTCAAACAATCTTCATGGCTAACTTGTCTTCCCTGGTCTCATCTCCCCGTCAAGCTGGTCCTTCTAATGCATCCGTGATATCTGAGGTACTAAAAATCTATGACACATATAATATTGTCGAGGGACAAAAGAATCCCGAAGAAGTACATCAGGCAGATGTTTCTGACTCAAGTAATGTTGACATGGAAAATAGCAATATTATTTCATATGAACAGTATTTGAATCACAACAACTCGCCTGATGTACCAAATGGTGAATCTTTTGTCAATAATGATGTTTGTGTTATGAGTAATGTATGTGCCTTAGATAATGCGGGTAATATAGATAATGCATGCGAGTGCCATGAGAACAAATTGCCTGTCCCTGATGATAACTTGATCACTAGACTAAACATCTATAAAGAACAAGTGGCTATGTATGAACAGCGTGCTAAGTTTGAGCTTAATGATTGTGAGCAGAAATTAGAAGGTCAATTGAGTACACTTATTAAAGAGTCTAGAGTGAGAGAAGAAACATTAAAATTAGAGTTGAGTTCTTTGAAAAGTCAGCTAGAACAGTCAGTCAAACAAAAACAGGAAGCACAAAAGTGTGTAACTACACTTAAGCATGAATTCATACAAAAAGAAACAACTCTTTTAAATGATTTCTCTAGACTCAAGACATTAAAAAATAAGCTTGAAGATAAGTTGTACACACAAAATCAAACCATACAAACTGCTCAAATGATTCATAAGCACAGAAAGTTGAGTGATAAGCATAGTAAAATCATGATAGGTGAACCTAAGTCAACCATCCTTAGGGACATGAAAGTACTTCAACCAGCCCTATATGATGGTAATGTGATGCTTATGCCTATTCATGACCAACCTGAGCATATCTACACAAATGAAGAGGATGAGATAAGTGATAGAACGAGGGAAAAAATGAATGAGAAAATGAGGGATCCCGAGTGCATAGTCAGACGAATAATAATCAAGCCCCATGATTATTATGAGGAAAATCGTTTGACTGTGTTTGCTCCTCAAAAGAAGTTAACACCTGAACAGATTTTCTGGAAACAAGATAATGAAAAACTTAAGGTAGAAAAACTTAAGGCCAACACCCCCCTTATTAGAAAAGTTCCATCCATAACGGTGTATCCTCCCAATACACCTAGGAATTTAGTGCCTTTGTCTCTTCCCACTGAATGCAAAACTTTTATTAGCTTATATGTGCTTTGGCAACTGTTTGCTGATTTCGATAAAACATGTAAGAAGAGAATCACACCCTCCGGTATTACTGAAGGGGAAAGGTGTTTTGAACATGCAAAAAGGTGTTACTTAACTGAGGTCATGCCATTCTTTAAACTACTTAAAGAACACTTTGAAGGGTTGCAAATTGCTCTTAAAGCCGAAATAAAACAAATGGAAGTAGTGTTTAAAGATATGGAAAATGAGGTGAATGAACATGCAATAGAACTTAAGAGTCGAGAGACTGAAAGAAAAAACATACTCATTACTAACGACAACTTGATTGCTAAATGTATTGCACAAGATGTATTTTACACTGTTACTGATTCTGCATTGTCTGCTTGTCAATTTAATGAGTATGCTATTGCGTTAAATGTCACCCAGAATCGTGTTGTTGAGCTTGAGGGGGAAAATTTAAAATTGCTTGAAAAAATTCAAAATGATGA
This sequence comes from Artemisia tridentata subsp. tridentata, assembly GCA_021014915.2. Classification (NCBI taxonomy): domain Eukaryota; kingdom Viridiplantae; phylum Streptophyta; class Magnoliopsida; order Asterales; family Asteraceae; genus Artemisia; species Artemisia tridentata. The sequence goes on from CP139504.1 coordinate 11,193,717, forward strand.
CCATGATAATATGGTTAAACGTTTTTCAAAATTGGAAGTTGAATATCTTAATTTGCAATTGAAATATCAACATTTAAATGAAAAACATAAAATATCAAATGACAAGACATCCTTGGATGCTCCTGAATTTGATACTTATTTTGAATTAAGCAAACGAGATGAGACAATTCAAGCTCACACGAACACGATTCGACTGCTGAGGGCCCAAATTGCCCAATTGAAATCCAACAAGTGTGAAGTATATGGCACCAATAAACCTTCGTCTTCAGATTCTCAGAATTTTCAATATCAAAACACCATAAATAAGTTACATTATGAAAATGAGTGTTATCGAGAAGAAAATTCAAAGGTTAAACAACATTTCAAAGAGTTATATGATTCTATTAAAGTTACAAGAAGCAATCACAATGATCAAATAACCTCTTTGACAAATGAAATTGAGAATCTGAAGGTTCGGGTGAAAGGTAAAATGCCATGCACCACTTGTAATTGTGATGCACCAAAGGCTACTGATAGTAAAAAGTATGATGTTGATGTTGGGCGTATTCCGTTTAAGCTTAGAAATAACAGCTTTGCCCATCAAACATATCTCGATCATCTTAGAGAGGGCCTTGACACACTTCGTGAGGTAGTTGAAGAGGATAGGGCTGATAAGCCACTTGATAGGGCAGTTGTCTATGCTTGCAAACTCACGAAAAGGATTCAGGAAAACTTAGAATATGCCATAGGCTCAATTCCTAAGTTTAGCTGCCATAGAGATAGATTTGTTGCATCATCATCCAATGTTGAGAACAAGCATGTGGCCTTTGATCTACCACCTAAAACATCAGAACCCAACACATCATTATCAGGAAGGCATGTGACAGAAAAACAAACTAATGTTACCTTCGATGCTTCTACAGGAGTAAAAAGTGACACCCAAGCTAGCGGGTCAAGGTCTAGAGGAAATGCAAGAAAGGATAGGACTGCGCCAGCTAAGAATGATCAATTGAAGAATGTAGAAGCCCAACCTAGGAACAATAAGTTTGCAATGAGTAGGATGAATCGTGTTGATTCTAGTACCAAAAGTACTGTAATTAATTCGAATTCTAATGCTATCTGTAAAACATGCGACAATTGTTTAATTTCTGCTAATCATGATGAATGTGTTGTGTCTTTCTTGATGTCTTCTGCATCATCCCATGTTAAGAATGGTAGGATAACTGAAGCATGCAAAAAGGTTTGGAAAGCAACAGGAAAAACATTTGCTAGCATAGGCTATCAATGGAGACCCACTGGAAGGAAATTCAATTTAGGAAAACAGTGCACGTTACCTAAAATGAATAAGCATAAAATTGTGAATGTTAAGGAATGGAGACCCACTGGAAGGAAATTCAATTTAGGAAAACAGAGATCATTACCTAAAATGAATATGCATAAAATTGTGATGAATAAGGAATGGAGACCAACTGGTAGAATCCTGTATTTAGAGTCACAATGCCTTCCATCTAGGTCTTGTCCTGCCTCTAGTTCTGTCTCCTCAGTAAAGACAGTAGCATCTGTGAAATCTGTGATTCCTGAATATGTGTGTGCTGACCAAATGGACCCCAATTGCACTTGGGGATCCACATTTTTCAGTTATCCATTGTTGTCTGGTTTCAAATGTAGGTCGTACAAATCGTCCTGTGGTATTTGGACTCAGGCTGCTCAAAACATATGACTGGGGATCGCTCGCGGCTCAAGAACTTCGTGAAAAAGTTTATCGGGACCGTTAGATTTGGGAACGACCACTTTGGTGCTATTATGGGTTATGGAGATTATGTGTTTGGTGACAGTGTAATCTCAAGGGTATATTATGTGGAAGGACTAGGGCACAATCTGTTTTCTGTGGGTCAATTTTGTGATTCAGATCTGGAAGTGGCTTTCAGAAAGCATACATGTTTCGTCAGAGAATTGGATAGTATAGATCTCCTCAAGGGCAGTCGGGGCACCAATCTATACACCATATCAATTGAAGAAATGTTGAAGTCCTCTCCCATATGCTTGCTTTCTAAAGCCTCTAAAACAAAATCATGGCTGTGGCATCGTCGTTTGAACCACTTGAACTTCGGTACCATAAATAATCTTTCCCGTAAAGATCTTGTTAGAGGGATGCCCAGACTGAAATATGAGAAAGATCATCTCTGCTCTGCATGTCAACTGGGTAAAAGCAAGAAACAAACCCACAAGCCTAAAACCATCAACACCAACTTGGAAGTTCTTCATACCCTCCACATGGACTTGTGCGGTCCAATGAGAATACAAACCATAAATGGAAAGAAGTACGTTCTGGTGATAGTAGATGATTATTCTCGGTTCACATGGGTAAAGTTTTTGAGAACTAAGGACGAAACTCCAGAGGTTATCATTAAACTGATAAAACAGCTGCAAGTAAGGCTCGATAAAACTGTCAGAATCATCCGCACTGATAATGGTACTGAGTTTGTTAACCAACAACTCCGTAATTTCTATGAAAGTATTGGCATCACGCATCAGAAAAGTATCCCTCGCACTCCTCAACAGAACGGAGTGGTTGAACGAAGGAACCGTACTCTGGTAGAGGCTGCAAGAACTATGCTTATATTTTCAAAGACACCGATGTTTCTTTGGGCAGAGGCTATTGCAACAGCATGTTACACTCAAAACCGATCCCTAATTCATCCGGTTCATGAGAAGACTCCCTGCGAGTTAATTCATAACAAGAAACCAGATCTTTCCTTTCTCCGTGTGTTTGGTGAACTTTCCTACCCAACTAACGATAGTCAAGACTTGGGAAAGTTAAGAGCTAAAGCAGATGTAGGTATTTTTGTTGGATACGCACCAGACAGTAAAGGGTATCGAATCTACAATAAGAGAACCCGTAAAATTATGGAAACCATTCATGTTACGTTCGATGAGCTGAGTGAGCAACCTGCTTCAGGACAAATTAGTTCTGGACCCGATCTTAACCTTTTGTCTCCTGGACCCATTAGTTCAGGACTTGTACAGAATTCCACGCCTGCAGATTCTTATGTGCCACCTACATGTGAGGAGTTAAAGAAGTTATTTGATCCTATGTTTGATGAATACTTTGAGCCAACGAATGGAACCATCCCAAGTGAACCTGCTGTACTTCCTATGGCTGAGGTTCAAGCCCCACAAGGTTCAGAAGGCCTTACAGCTTCAGTATCAGTCAGTCACAATGCTCCAGCTGCCAGTCAATCACCTTCGTCATCAAACGCTCAAAATTCTCCAGTAACACAAGAATCTTCAGATAATAATTCATTGGAAGTTAATCCTTTTGCTCCTATTGATGAGGTTCCTTTTGAAAACATATTTGCTCCTGAACATTCATCAGACACATCCTCACTTGAAGGACAAAGCACTGCTACGTCTGTTGGATCGATTATACTCTGACCAAACTAACTTGTAGCTTGTCTACGGTTTAACAGCTTTGAATAAATTCAAACCTATTAATAGTGAAACACTGATATACTTTGCTAAGTATGCGGAATCTACTTCAACAAAGCTAAGAAGAATTTAATAAACAACTTTGAATATTATTAAAACCTTGAACCTGCTTTCTTATACAGATTCACTAACAAACTCTAAACTCTAATAATCGTATATTACTAATCGACTATATCTTGTCTCTCTAAAACACATATATCTCTAATGCCAACCTAGGGATCCTTTTATAGGCACAAGGAAAACCCTAGTCGGTTTACAATACTTGAATGACAAGTAAATTCTAATTATAACTCTAATCTAATACGAATATTCTAGATTTACACATTAGTCCTTAAACTATTTGCATGGCAGTCCTTTAACGAGCAGCAGTACTTTCATTGAATAGCAGTACTTTGACTTGAGTAGCAGTACTTTGACTTTTATAGCCCAACAATCCTCCCCTAACTTGAATTCTACTTGCTTGATTTCAAGTTTCTTTGTACTTCTTTAACTTCAACACTTTATCTTCAAAGAAAGATTGTTTCTTCAAATCTGACTCGTTATGTTGTCATCATCAATGCAAACAGTATCTTCAATCTTTATCAGCAACAATTCTTTTCAGCATCAGATCTTTTCAGCAACTCAGCATCATATTGGCAATATGTACATCAGATCTTAAAAGTTTCATACTATTCTCATCACTTCCAGGTGTGTTAACTCCTGTGAGAGGTGAATCATTGAAAACTTAATGGATTTTGATGTCTCTTTACCAAAGCCATTAACTCTGGAGTAGCCAATGTTTAGATTTATGAAAAACCATGGTACATTGATAACCATATGATTTTTAGCAAATCATCAGCTATCAACGGATTTGAGTAGTCTTTACCAAATAGCCGTTTGCTTTTGGACTAGTTAGTTCTTTTAGTACAATCACTACCATGGTGAACTAATTACCATATAATGGTTTTCCACAGCCTTTACCACAAAGCCATTATCTTGTGGACTAGCCAACTCTTCACTAATATAGATATGGTGAGTTGAAAACCATACAATTTTTAGTAAATTGCCAACTAAAAACGGATTTGATAATCACATCAGAGCCGTACCCTCATGATGAGTCAAACTCTTTCTTGTTTATTAAACATGGTAAGTTGATTACCATTTGTCGTGTAGTACAAGTACTAACACCATGCTGTTGCTTTCAAAACCATTTGTTGCCGTTTAATCTTTGTGCTTCAAAATGTTTTTGCACTTATCAAAAATTACTAATTTTATCAAAAGACTTTACTGGTTTTATGCTGCAAGCAGTACTTTGAGAAAGTACTGTCTGACCAGCAGTACTTTTAAGAAAGTACTTTATTTTTCAAAAGATTTATATAATATTTAAACCATACCAGTAGTTATGCACTAATCTTCAGTTTCTGTAGTCCACTTGATGAATAATTTTATGACCATCAATGCTACTTCATCCTCTAGTTCCACTTCCATTCCATGCTCTAGCATTCTGATCATCAGATCTCTTGTGAGTGGATATCTCTGTTCTGCTAGCATATGAATCATAGTGCCATCTTCTAACTCCAAAACATGTATCCCAACTGATCCAAAGAATCTCCATCTGTTAATCTCCCAGTTGTCTTGATTTTCCCACAAAGCACTGTCCTTAGACTCCTCTGTCTCCCAGATTGTTGTGAGATCTCCTAACAATACCAAACCTACTCCTTGTGGTGGAATATGTTTAAAATAAGTTTGCACTTGGAGATATAACTGAAGCATATCATCTCTATCAATCAGATGTAGAATATCCCACAATGAATTAAACACTCTAAAACTTCCATCTTGTCTATGAAATATTAGATAATCTCCTTCTTTAGATTCTACAACTGAAAAAGTAGATATCTTGGACTTCTTATCAGAATCTTCTTTCAATTTTGGATTATCAAAGTCAACAACTCTAAGATAATTTCTGAGCTCATCAACTGTGTCTGTTCTTAATTCAACAGCTTCCTTGAACTTCTTTGATGGCTGTTCATCAGTGACTCTTTTCCTCTTTGAGCTTCTAGTAGCAGCTCTTTCCTTTCTTTTATCTTCAGGCTTGTCATCTTCAAAAGAAATAATGCCTGCAAGATCTCTTTGAATAGCTTCTCTAACAGCATCATACAGATCCTTCATCTCTGTATATGTCAATCTAACTAAACCTGTGAATCCTTGACCTTTCAAATAAGCCATCATATCATTCCTTTCTCTAGCTTTACTAATTGGCCTTTTTGATTGAACACTCTTCCTTGATTCTTCAGCATCTATCTCTGCTTGTAATATTCTTGCTGCTTCCTCATTTTTGGCAACCTCAATTTGTCTTAACTGTGCCAATGTCATCTTCTTCTTCTTCTTTTCTACCAATATCCCTTTTCCTTTATCTTTTGGATCTATCTCTTGTGTAGGTTGAGAAGAAGTATGATGTTGTTCAACCTCATGAATACTAATACCTCTTTGACTTGACATATTAAGCATGATATCAGCAATTGTTTCATCATCACTGTTAGTATGAGCTATAACTTCTTCCTGAGCTGGTTTAGAAGGACCTACTTCCTCTTGAACTTGATTTGAAGGACCAATATCCTCTTCAAAATCTAAGGTTCTAGGTGTAATCGTGAATTGCCTCTCAGTACCTTGTTGAGCAGTACTTTCTTGAACAGTACTTTCAACATCAGCTCCTTCTAAGTTTATTTCCTCAGTATCACCACTTCTCACATCAACAGTAGCTTCTTCCAAGTTTATTTGCTCTGTTTCATCACTCTTCCTCTCAACAGTATCTTGAGGAATATGTTCAGGTGGTGTCCTCTGAGTATCATCCATAAATCCAGCATCATCTTCATTCAAATCTTGTTTAAAACCAGCATCATCTTCATTCAAATTCTCTAAATTCCTCCCCAATTGGAATGAAGATTGCTTCTTAGACTTTTTCCTCTTAGTAATCTTTGTAGGTATCCTACCAATCTTTTTCTGAGACTTCACCCATAACCTATGGTGTTGAACTAGTGGCCAAACATACCTTTTCAACTTTTGAAACTTTGTCTTTAATTTGTCTATCTTAGCAGCTTGAGCCTCACTCTCCTTCTTCAACCTCTTTAACTCTCTTGTTAAAGCATAATTGTCCAATTCTACCTCCTCTTCTTCAAATTGTTTAGACACATTTGTGGAAGAATCATCAATAGGAGATGGTGGATTATTCATACCTTGGTCTGACTCCTCATGAGTAGGAATTTCCATAGGAGCAGTACCTTCCCTAGTAACCGAATTTGGAGAAGCAGAATGTTGAGAAGCAGTAGGTTGAGGAATACTATTTTCTCTTGAAACTGGAGACTCTTGGCTTGCTGACTCAGAATTTGCTTCTTGCTCTTGCTCTTGCTCTGCATCTCTTACAACTTGTGCAACTCCCAATATATGAGCAGTCAAAGGTGTGTTGGTTCCAGAAAACTTTGCACTTTGTTTAGATAGAAAAGTAAACACCTTTGATGGAAGTTTTACAGTGGGTAGAAAACTTTGAGGTTTAGGGACATCCTCAAGTTGATTGTTCAAGAATAACTGAACAAACCTTGGATACATAAAAAATGGTGAACCATTACCAATATGTGTAAGCATACCATCCAGAATGAGTCTTGAAAAATTGAATCTTCGATCGGTAGCTAAACCCACTAATGCAGATGCAATATTTTGACCAAATTGATCAAAAGAAGTACTCTTGGGACTCAAACAATGAAGTAGAACGTGAATTAGGTACTTCCAATGAGAACAAAACAAAGGCTTTTGAAAAGTAAGCTTCGTCAGATCGCCTTCATAACCCAAAGCACTTAAAGTGTCCCAAAGCACTTGTTTTTCAAAACGAACAGCCCCTCCTTCATCATCAAACATCAACACATCCCTAATCGTGGCCTCAGTAATCCTAATAGCTCGTCCAGCAACCGTAGCCCTAATCAACGAATCATCTTCTTTCGTTGCAGTAGCCCAAAATTCTTGCATCCAGGGACCAATAACATCAGGGTCAACTAAAATAGAGTAGTTGATGGAAGACCCAGTTAAGAAATCAAGGATCGCATGAAAATCAAGATTATCCCTTGTCTTGTCCAAATTAGCGATCATATTATGTTTGCTAACAGTAAGGCGATTAGCCATGATGAGTTGGTAGAGAAGAATTCGCTTTGAATGTGTGTTTTGATATAAAGATTGTGGTGTAAAAGCGAATGAAGGATCTCAAATATGGTAAAAGGCGGGGAAATAGGAGTGAGTTTCTTTAAATAGAATGAAAATAAATCAAAAACTCTTAATAATAAAGTTACCGTTTGGATTAACTTATTATCTCCGCTGTAAGGAATTAATTAACCGTTAGCCCCACAAATTTTGACCGTTGGAACAGTACGTCCACGTAAGCAGTACGTTGAAGCAGTACGTTGGTGAAGCAGTACTTTAGGCAATAAAGCAGTACGTTCCATCTTGTTATCCACAATCAATATGCCAACTAAAACCAAGAACTTGTAAAAGGTGCATGCTTAAGTTCTAACTAATAGCTAATGTTGCCTCCCCTCAAATACAACATATAGGCTAAACTAAATCACTAATAACCAATACTGTTATTAAGACTGAATAGAAAGTATTCTAACTAATACTAAAGCCTCCCCTCAAATGTAGCCTAGTAGTTAATCATCCCAATGCTCACAACTAAGTGGTTGAATCGTGAAACATCAAATCCCTTAGTGAGTAGATCAGCTACATTATCATCTGTGTGAACCTTAAACACATTTATAAGCCTGTGCTCATAACAATCCCGAATAAAATGATGCCTAATCTGAATATGCTTGGTCTTGGAGTGATAAACAGGATTCTTCACAATGCAGATGGTACTCTCATTATCAATGTTGATAGGAGTATTCTTGAAATTGAATCCATAATCCAAGAGTTGATTTTGCATCCACAGAACTTGTCCACAACAGCTTGCAGCAGCAACATATTCTGCTTCAGTTGAGGAGGTTGCAGCAATGGTTTGCTTCTTACATTGCCAGGAGACTAATCTTCTTCCAAGATATTGACATCCTCCTGAGGTTGATCTTCTATCATAGTTATCCCCTGCATAGTCACTATCTGAAAAGGCTTCTAAGTGAAAAGGTGACTCCTTAGGATACCATAATCCTAACTTTGGTTGATGCTTGAGATATCTAAAAATTCTCTTGACTGCATACATATGGGAAACCTTGGGTGTAACCTGAAATCTTGCACATAAGCAAACAGCAAACATAATGTCAGGTCTTGATGCAGTTAAGTACATAAGACAACCAATCATAGATCTGTAAAGCTTGACATCCACAGCTTGTCCATCTTCATCCTTGCCTAGAGGTTTATTTTTATCAATGGGTGTGGTGGCAGGCCGGAGATTTGGAAGATCAAATCTTTTAAGTATGTCTGCAACATACTTTTCTTGGTTAATGAAGATTCCATCTCTTGTTTGTCGAACTTGAAGTCCCAAAAAGAAGGTTAATTCTCCCATAGAACTCATTTGAAACTCCTTCTGCATAAGATCTTCAAATTCTTTCACCATAGACTTCTTTGTAGCTCCAAATATAATATCATCCACATATACTTGGACTAACATAATATCTTTCTTATCCCTCTTGATGAACAAAGTCTTATCAATTGCTCCTCTCCTATAACCATGTTGTAATAGAAAATTTGAGAGTCTCTCATACCAAGCTCTGGGAGCTTGATGAAGGCCATATAATGCCTTGATCACTTTGTAGACTTTGTTTGGATGTGCAGGATCTTCAAAACCAGGAGGTTGTTTAACATAAACTTCCTCAGAAATTGTGCCATAAAGAAAAGCACTTTTTACATCCATTTGGTAGACAGGAAATCCCATGTATGATGCAAAGGCAAGAAATAACCTTATTGCCTCTATCCTTGCAACAGGAGCAAATACTTCATCATAATCCACCCCTTCTTCTTGGCGATATCCTTGTGCAACCAATCTAGCTTTATTTTTGATAACATTCCCTCTTTCATCTCTTTTGATTCTAAAAACCCATCTTGTACCAATGACTCTTTTGCCATCTGGTAAATCACATAATACCCAGACTTCTTGAAGCGTAAATTGTAGAAGTTCCTCTTGCATGGCTTCAACCCAACTTTCATCTGCTAAAGCTTGAGCTACCTTTTTGGGTTCTTCTTGAGATAAAAAGCAAGCAAACAGGCATGTTTGTTGATCCTTGTGATTCATCCTGTTTTGTTTGTAAACAAAGCTAAGTAAAGCAGTATGTTGCTTAGAAAGGCCTTTAACTTTGTTCCTTGTAACCACTCCTGAAGAGGGTGATCCAATAATATTACTTTGAGGATGAGCTTTATGAACTCTCAATGTAGGAGTTGGTGGTACTGAAAGAGCAGACTCTAAGTTAGTAAAATCAATTCCTTCATTGGAGAAAATACCTTCTGGATTAAGCTCATCATCAACTTCTTCTAATCCAGGAATGTTAGCATTAACTAAATCATCATCATCAACATTGGAATCATCAGCATTGTTCCAATTTGATTGCTCTAATACATCAGAAGTACTGTCAAATGGATCAGCAGTACTTTGATCTAAAGTACTGTGGGCAGTATCTTGAAAGTTACTCTTTTTCTTTGCAGCCTCATAAGCCTTCCTTTGTTCATCTTCATAGGATTGTGCTATAGTTTCTTGAAAAAGCATCCTATTAAGTTCATCTTGTATGGCTTGATCTTCATCAGATACTATATGAGATGGCTGAGCAGTAGCTTGGTCCTCAATAGCAACTTCAGGTTCTTTGTCAGGAACTTCTTCTGGTGTACCATTAACTCCATGAACAATGTACTGTGAATCATCTTCTTTGGAATTAGCCTGATTCTCTTCTCGAACAGGGACATAATTCATAGATGGTGTGAATTTGAGATCAAGATCAAACATCCAATCAGGACCTTTACCTTTCTGAGTTTCCTTATCTTCTAAAAATTCAACATGAAGACAATCTTGTACCTTTCTGGTATTCCTGTTATAAACTCTAAATCCTTTGCTATTTGTACAATAACCCAATAAATATCCTTCATCTGACTTACCATCAAATTTTCCAAGAGAATCAATGGTATTAAGAATAGTCAGAGAGCAACCAAAAGGTTTTAGAAAACGAATATTTGGTTTCTTTCCCATGAGTAACTCATAAGGTGTCTTCATCTGAGGTTTAGTTACTGAAACTCTATTCAACACATAGCAAGCAGTACTTATGGCTTCAGCCCAAAAGAGAATAGGTAATTTGGAATCTGCAAGCATTGTTCTAGCTGCTTCTATCAAAGTCCTGTTCTTTCTTTCTGCAACACCATTTTGCTGTGGTGTTCTAGCAATACTAAACTCTCTCTTGATCCCTTTCTTGGCACAGAATTCATCCATATGCTTGTTCTTGAATTCTGTTCCATTATCACATCTAATACCTCTTACCTTGAGTCTTAATTGATTTTCAAGGGCTACTATCAGGTCATGAATAGCATCAAAGGTTTCATCTTTAAATCCCAAGAAAAAGACCCAACTAAATCTGCTACAATCATCTGTCACAACCAAGCAGTACTTCTTCTTGTTTAAACTCTCTACTGAAACTGGTCCAAACAGATCCATGTGTAGCAACTCCAAAGGTTCTCTAATATCTCTTTCCCCAAGCTTCTTACATGAAGCTTTATGTTGTTTACCCTTCTTGCAAGCCAAACATGAATGATCAGCCTTGAATGTTTTGGAAGGTAAACCTTTAACTAAATTTCCTTTGACCAGCTTGTTGATGTTCTTAAAATTAACATGACCTAATCTTCTGTGCCACAGATGTGCTTCTTCCAATGATGCCTTTGCTACTAAACATGTTGCTCTTCCAGCAGAGTTGAGACTCTTTAAGTCTAAACTGTATACATCATTGGTTCTTGGTACTCTCAATGTTACCAAATGATCATCAACAAATTTGAACTCAGGTGAGAGAATGAGACATTCTGTATCAGTAAACAGAATTGGATACTTCTTGTCACAAATTTGAGATACTGACAATAGGTTGAATTTGAGCTCCTTTACATATCTAACATTCTCAAAATCAATACATCCAGCCTTGATTGTTCCGTTGCCAGTGATTCTTCCTCCATCAGGATCATTACCAAATGCAACTCTTCCTCCATAATATGCCTTAAAGTCTGACAGGATCTCCTTGTCCCCTGTCATGCTGCCAGAGCAACCACTATCAACAATAATATGATCTTTAAGCTCCTCCTCTGGGTTGCCCTGCACATTAAAGAAAAAGGTTAGTTTCTTTTAGGAACCCAAGCCATTACTGACTTGTGTTCCCCTTGTGGAGTGACATACTTGAATTCCTTCAGTATGTAATCTCCACTGGTTTTAAAGGCATGGTCAATGATTATTTGAGTTGGTCCCATGTCCAGTGTTGCAATATCAACAACACTCCCTGTTTCACCCTTATCTGATGTAAGTACTTCTTGTTCCCCATCAGTACTTTCTTTCTTAACCCAATTTCGTTTGACCTTAGGTTTCTCTGAGCTAGGTACTCTGCTTGAGGTGGAAAACTTTTTATATGAATTGAATCTCTTAGGTCTTCTATGTGAAAAAGTATGAGCAGTACCATGAGTGGGTGAAAACTTATCAGTCCTTGGTGAAGGTACTTCTTGAGACTTATCAGATTGTGAAGGTACTGGTGATTTGGAAAACATTCTTTTCTGGTGAGGGTACCTATAGTCTTTTGAGAAGTTACTATGGTTGACCCTATTTGAGTGATTCCAAACTGGTCTAGTCTCTCTTGGCTTATGGGTGGGAGGACTATTCTTTGGAAACTGACTTAAGTATTCTGAGTGAAAGTCACAGTGCTTAATCAGGTGATCAGGACTATAGCATACATAACATAACTTTCTCTCCATATTTCCAAATCCTCTTCTATGATTAAAAGGTTTCCTGTAGTAAGCAGTATTTTGAAAAGTTCCTCTTGGAGGTACTGCTGAATGTCCAGCAGTACTTTGAAAAGTTTTTGGAGGTACTGCTTGTTTTTGAAAGGCTGTAGGAAACTTTTGATCATTACCCCTTTGAAAATCATTCTTAGGTTTCTCAGAACTAATTCTACCATTAAGCTTCTTCCTAAACTCTAGGTTGTCTACACCATAACGAGAAACATCTGTCCTAACAGGTTGAAACTGACCAGTAGGTGGAGGAACTGAGTGATACTCCTTATCTTTCTTAAACTCAGGAGGTGATTCACTAATTGGTTCCTCATCCCTAGATGTATTTTCTTCTGAGCTTGTAAGGTCATCATCACTAGGTGGAATCTCGTCCTTAGCACTAGGTGAGGTCTCTTCCTTAGCACTAGGTGAGGTCTCTTCCTTAGCACTAGGTGAGGACTCATCTGAACTACTATCTACACCATAACCTAGTCCAGCTCTACTGTTTATGACTCTTTGTTTCTCAACAAATTGAACATGTGATAGACCAGCCTGTTTAATACTACCAAGTCTTTCTAACAAAGTATCTCTTTCCTTAGTAATCTTTTCTAATTCAGACACCTTACATCCTAACTTCCATTCACTTAATTTCAATTGATAATCTTGTTGCTCATATTTTTCTGCCCAAGCTATTTCATTATTTTCATGTGTTAAAATTTTGGCTTCCATTGACTCTAAAGTTAATTGATAACCAGCTACCTCAGACCTAGCTGTTCTACAATTATCTCTTTCAGTCACATAATCTTTAAGCAACTTTTGATAAACAGCATTACACTTAGAGCATACCTCAGAGACATTGGATGAACTTGGTGAAGTGGCTACCATAGCAATCTGAACAGGTTCATCTTCATCCTCCATGCTCCAGTCAAAGCTTCCAAGACCATCTCTTGATTCCAAAGCAGCATATCCAGGTTCCTCATCAAAAGCTGTGCCCCAATTAAACTCTTCCATTGCAACCATAGAATATGTGACAGGTTCATCATCAAATTCAGCACTCCAGTCAATTTCTGCTAAATTTTCTTGAGCCACCAAAGCTTTTGGTTGTGATTCAGTAATAGGAACCTCCTTTCTTTCAACCTTGGGTTGTTCAATCATCCTGTTTGCCTGATATTTTGCAAACTTGCATTCCCTTGCAAAGTGTCCAAGCTTTTGACAATTGAAACATTCAATCTTAGATTTGTCAAAAGTGATACCTTGTTTAGCTTTGAAATCAATTCCCCTTCCTGTCTTGTTCATGAACTTCTTGATCCTAGCAGTGATCATAGCTACTTGCCATCTTATGTCAATCTCTTCTAAAGCATCTTCTTCAATCTGCAACAAGTCTTCTTGATAGGTAACAGGTAAAGTGGCTTGTTGTGCAAAGAAGGAACATACAATTTCATCAGAATTGGTGGTGTTAGTTGGTGATGGGTTGGGGGTAGTTGAGGTTGTGCAAACATGCTGTGAATCACCAACAGTACTTTGAGAAGGATAAGCAGTACTTTTAGTGGAAGTACTGCTTCTGTTTTCAGACGATACAAAAGCTATGTTGTGAGTTTTCTGAGAACTATGACCATTCATCTCTTGCTCATACACTTTCAGATTGTTATAGAGATCATCAAAGTCCATAGACTCCAATCCAGGTTGTCCTCTGATCATAGTAGCAACCACATGCCAGACAGATGGCAAACTCCTTAAGAACTTCAAATTTGCATCTTCAACAGATACCTCTGCTCCATATAGTTCTAGCATACTAAGTAGATTTTGGAATCTGTCATAGGCAGCATCAAGACTTTCTCTTTCACCAACAGTGAAGGTTTCAAATTGCTGCTTCAATAAGTTTCTATGCATCTTCTTTGAAGCATCATTACCTCCAAATCTTGTTTTGATCGCAGCCCATAATTGTTTTGCATCCTTAGCATCATGGAACTTCAGTAGGTGACCATCAGGAATAGCAGACAACAGTATGTTGAGAGCCTTATCTTGATTTCTCTTTGTAGCAGCTGGTAAGGGTGGTTGAGGTGGTTTGGGTTGTCCTTCAATTTGTAGAGGTTCATCAAGAACAACATTACCATTAACAATTACATCCCATAGAGCATGGTCAGTAATAGCAAGGTACTGTCTCATCTTCATGCTCCAGAGATCATATTCTCCCTTCTTGATGATAGGAATTCTAAGTGAGGTGATGGATGGAATAGGTGCAGCTTCAGTCGACATTGTTAAGGGTTTGTTGATAAATCGGTTTTAAGAGTTTCTTCTTAATCAGAGTCTCCACACAAGCTCTGATACCACTTGTTGGATCGATTATACTCTGACCAAACTAACTTGTAGCTTGTCTACGGTTTAACAGCTTTGAATAAATTCAAACCTATTAATAGTGAAACACTGATATACTTTGCTAAGTATGCGGAATCTACTTCAACAAAGCTAAGAAGAATTTAATAAACAACTTTGAATATTATTAAAACCTTGAACCTGCTTTCTTATACAGATTCACTAACAAACTCTAAACTCTAATAATCGTATATTACTAATCGACTATATCTTGTCTCTCTAAAACACATATATCTCTAATGCCAACCTAGGGATCCTTTTATAGGCACAAGGAAAACCCTAGTCGGTTTACAATACTTGAACGACAAGTAAATTCTAATTATAACTCTAATCTAATACGAATATTCTAGATTTACACATTAGTCCTTAAACTATTTGCATGGCAGTCCTTTAACGAGCAGCAGTACTTTCATTGAATAGCAGTACTTTGACTTGAGTAGCAGTACTTTGACTTTTATAGCCCAACAAAGGACACAGCACTGCTACGTCTGTTCATAACCCTCAACCTCACGACCATCTCAGGAAATGGACCAGTGATCATCCAATCGACAACATCATAGGCAATCCCTCACGTCCAGTATCCACACGTAATCAGCTAGCCACTGATGCACTATGGTGCTTCTTCAATTTCGTACTATCCAGAGTCGAACCAAAAGATGCCAAAGAAGCAATGACTAAAGATTGCTGGTTCCAGGCTATGCAGGATGAAATCCATGAATTTGATCGACTTGAAGTATGGGAATTAGTGCCTCCTCCAGAGCTTGCAATGATCATTGCTTTAAAGTGGATCTTCAAAGTGAAGCTTCATGAGTATGGTGATGTGTTAAAGAACAAGGCACGGCTAGTTGCTAAAGGGTTCAGACAAGAAGAGGGCATTGATTTTGAAGAATCGTTTGCTCCGGTTGCTAGAATGGAAGCTATAAGAATCTTCCTGGCAAATGCTGCTAGTCGAAATATGATAGTCTACCAAATGGATGTCAAAACGGCATTCTTAAATGGTGACTTGAAGGAAGAAGTTTATGTGAGTCAACCAGAAGGATTCGTGGATACTGAACATCCTACTCATGTTTACCGCTTGAAGAAGGCTCTTTATGGGTTAAAACAGGCGCCAAGGGCATGGTACGATACATTGTCCAAGTTCCTCCTAGTGAACGGATTCTCCAAGGGTGTTGTTGATCCTACACTATTCACCAGGAAGTCAAGAAACCATCTACTACTAGTTCAGATCTATGTAGATGATATCATCTTTGCTTCAACAGATCCTAGTGAATGTGATAGTTTTTTCAAAAGAGATGAATTCCAAGTTCCAAATGTCCATGATGGGACAAATGTTATTCTTCTTAGGATTACAAGTTTCTCAAAGTCCCGGTGGCATATTCATTAATCAATCCAAATACGCCAACGAGATCTTGAAAAAGTTTGGATTTCATTCAAGTGAACCTGTTGACACTCCCATGGTTGATAGAACGAAGCTGGATGAAGATCCTTCAGGGATTCCAGTGGACATAACGAAATATCGAAGCATGATTGGATCTTTGATGTACATCACGGCTAGCAGACCAGATCTTCTGTTCGCTGTGTGTATGTATGCTCGGTATCAATCCAGACCTACCAAGAAGCATGTTGAAGCAGTGAAAAGGATCTTTCGATATCTTCAAGGCACGGTTCATATGGGTCTCTGGTATCCTAAGGACACTGCAATGGAGTTAACGGCTTACGCAGATGCTGATCATGCGGGATGTCAAGACACTCGTTGAAGTACTTCAGGAGGAGCTCAGTTTTTAGGGGAAAAGTTGGTTTGTTGGTCTTCTAAGAAGCAGATGAGTACTTCCATATCATCCACTGAAGCTGAGTACATTGCCATGTCGGCTTGTTGTGCACAAATCCTTTGGATGCGATCACAACTTTCGGACTATGGATTCTCATACAACAAAATTCCCCTATATTGCGACAACAAAAGCGCCATTGCTCTTTGTTGTAACAATGTTCAGCACTCCAGGTCAAAACACATCGACATCAGGCATCACTTCATCAGGGAACAAGTGGAAAAAGGAATTGTGGAACTATACTTCGTGAGGACAGAGTTTCAGTTAGCTGACATCTTCACCAAGGCCCTCCCAAGAGAAAGGTTTCAGTTTATTCTCCCACGCCTTGGCATGAAAAGCATGACTCCTGAAACCCTCAAGTGTCTTCAGGAAGAAAAGGAGGAATAAAGGATTGTCTTCTTATATCCTTGTACATAGTTGTATATATTTTAAATCAAAAAGAAAAATACAAAAATATAAAACCTATAAAAACCATAAAAATCAAAAAAATCAAAAAATACCAAAAATAGTCCTACCTAGGCATGTCTTCTGTTTATCGATAACATTTACGGATCTAGAAATGTCATTCAACAATGGCACGGATTCTTAAATGAAGCTCGAGCAGATGTTATACTAATCAGTTAAAACATGTCTTAATGGCTTGCAGTTACTTCATACTGCAACCCGCGCTGTACAATGGGGAAAGCATGTCGCCAAAAAGACAGCTGTTCCTCCAACCGGGTGATGTTCACCTGGGCATGGATTACTTTATATCCATGTTCCCCCGACTTGATGTACGTTTCAGTGCATCACTTCGTACATAAGAAGAGAAGTCTTCTTTTCATCAAGATTCTTTATCTTGTTTGATCCTTCAAGAGAGTCTTGATGTTACACAAGGTGGTAAATTGAACTAAATTTTCACAAATACCCGTCGCTCAATTGAATGACTACAGCTCTTTTAATGGAAAACGGGTCATTAATTGAGGGGGAGCATATTTGTTCAAATTTCCGACACCTTGCCAAATTTGTGCAAACATCAGCAGTGACACTCTCTCGTTGTTTCAAGGGGAGCATAGTATGCTCCAAAATCAGAATACATTTAAACCAGACCACATTTTCTCCCAAATTTTTCTAAATGTATTTAAATCAATTGGGATCACAAATCTCAAATGGTTTGAAATTTTTGATCGGGGGAGAGAATGTGATTTAAATAGGAAATTCTGATAAAATGTGATGATTTGGAAGTTAATGTATGCTCTCCCGTATGTGCTAAACCATTTTGTATATCAAGGCACATATTGAGGGGGAGCAAAATGTTTTGGTCATAAACGCAAGCTCTTCCATATGTGCGAAAATCTTTCTTATATCAATGCACATATTGAGGGGGAGCAAATGGTTTTAACTAAACAAAGGATTTGGCATGCATCTTATGTGAGCAAGGCTCAGACTTCACCAATGAATTGACGAAACTTGAACTGTCATCAATCGAAAGGATACGTCTTGGCCGGGTAATAATTTCAAGCTGGTCTAACCAGTGATGTAAGCGTGTCTCGAAAAAGATATATCTGAGTAGAGTGTACCACTTCGAGAAACTTTCTGTGGACTTGACCAGGCCGGGTAATAATTTCAAGCTAGTCTAACTAGTGATGTAAGCGTGTCTCGAATCGGTCATGTTCACTGAAAGTGGATCAATTCAAAAAGTGCGAGCTCTACCTAACATGTGCAAATTTATAAAATAATCAACCGAGCACATGTTGAGGGGGAGCATTTGAAAAATATAAAACTCTCAAGTGTTTGCAAAAATGTGTTTCAGAATCATGAACACTTTGAGAGATTTTTTAAAGATTTGGTTTGGCAATTGTGGATGAATACTAAAGACCGGCCATTTTAATTAACGCATGGAGTTATAAGGATGGTTAGGTTAGGTTCAAGTTCCCACGATCCCGCCAGAGCCGGAGGGATCTACCCAGGGACAATCCACTAGTTAGTGTAGAAGTCCTTAGGTATGATTAAAAAGGAGAAATGTGTATAAGGGAAGAGTGCCGACTGAGATGGAGCTAACACTGGAATAAACCCAACAAGGTGTTAGTTATGAAGTCTCGGTAAGCACTGAAGGGGTTGAAGAATGAAAAAGAATTGTAAAGAGAAAGGGTGAAAAGAAATAGCCCTCCTTACAACTTAGGCAGAAACCGGGTCAATACATATGCTGTCAGAATCACATAGTTGATTGCTGGCATTGAAGACAAAGTATCATGGACCCAGTGATACGCTGCACAACCCTCCCTAGCCACTCAAGGTCCCTCAAAGGATTCTTGTTTCAATTGTCACGGAGTTCAATACATTCCTATCGTCTTTCTCACTCCGAGTTAGATGATATTGAAAAGGTGGCAGTCCTCTCCAGCCTCCGATCACCAAATCATAACGCACAATTGAGTCTAGAGCCACGAGATGCATAATAAGATCTCATAGGAACACGAATTATTTCTACACTGGTTGTTCAACATTAAGGACACCAGGTGTAATCTTAAGAGTCCTACGCAGATCTTAGCAATCTGCCAGAACATTTATGAGGGAATTTACAAATGTAATTCTCAATGATTGAATGGAAATTCCTGCCAGGGTCAACATCAAACAGCCCTGAAAGCAGGTCACTTCGGTAATTCCTCGTGGATTACGCTTAGTGGTCGCGGCGGTTTCAACCGGTCTACAGTCGTGGAGTGATCTCCAGCGACTCACCTAATCGTTGATTTACTACGGTAAAATCTTAAAAAGCCCTCTGTGGGTTTTCGATTAGGAACGGTCATGGTAAGGATTAGAGAGAGTTTTCACACTATGCTGTTGACTATCTCGAAGTCCAAACTTGTAAGTACCGGTCGAATTATTGCTAACTGTCGTATGCAGGAATCTCTGGCGGTTGTAGCAGTGGAATGCTGTAGCTGGTTGCAGAAAAGATGCCAATCCATCACCACATGTTCACTCTACCACATCATCATCAAAGAAGTCATGATCAACCAAAAGACCTTCAACACAGCTTCTGCTAACTCTGATGCTGAAGATCATGACACCATATCGTGTGAGCATGTCGGCTCTAAGTATATTTCATCACATGGAGTTTTACTACTGAAAGATGACTTGAAGAATCAAGTGGGATGACACTTTCAAAGATTACTCAAAGTTCATCCAAAACAAAAGAGAAGTCATCTGAAGATCACGGATGTTTGCACAATGATCTATGATATTGAAGAATCAAGGGTTACGAGCTATGATGTCAAGATCCAAGGAAAAAGTGCTGAGTTTCAGAGCATTACTTCTGGGGTGACCTCCCTTAGGGGGAGATTGTTAGGAATATGAATATTCAGCTGAAGACTCGGTCACCCCGAGTACTTATTAGATCATCATAGCTCGTAGGATTATCAGTAATATTATTAGTAGTTTAGTTATGAATTAGTATTGTGGAGTGGGTCGGGTCTTTACCCTCTGTCAGCTCGCTCCACAGTCCACTAGGGACATATTATGTAATACTATAAATACTCCCTTCCCACCCATGGGAAGGGTTGGACCTTTCAAGCTAATCTAATCTCATCTTATTTCTCTCTCTACAAAGGCTCCCAAACTCTCCTACCTCTCCCTAGAATCTTATTCATTCGATCCATATTAAGGCCTCAAACTAGTGTTTCTTGCATTGTGAATACCCTACATAATTTATATGTAAAAGTGATGGCCATTTGTATTAATATAACATGTGTGTCGTGTAGTTAGTTAAGTATAGGAAGGTTTTGTGTTGGACCCTATTATAATGTAAAAGACAAGTCAATGTAACATGTAAAAGCCCAAGTCCAACACAAAGCCCACCAAGCCCAAGTTAAGCCACTTACGACGCCGACCATATGATTATAAATACACACACTCTCATATAAATCAAGTGTGCCTCATAGAGTTGTATAGGTGAGAGTGTGTGTTCTCTAAGTGTGTGTTTGTTATCTTCCTTTCCAAGCTTAATAAACATTCGACCAAGATTAATTCATACGATCCATTCTCTCATCTATATTTCCTTTATATCTTTGAGTGTCACATTAAGTATTTTAGTATAGCTTATATTTGTGTGATAGAGTTAGTTTCTAGTCTTAACAAAATACTCACTCACTCACAATAAAAAAAATAAATAAAAAAATAAAAATAAAAAAACACTTAACATTTGGCGTGAGCCACTCAACTAGCTCAACTCCATTTGGCATGAACTTGGTGTATTGCATGGTATAGCATTTGGCATGCCATTGGTCCAAAAAGGGTGAGTTTGGCGGGTAAAAACTATCGATACCGAGTGCTCTAAACTGTGTTGGTGTAATTTGTATTCAAAAAGTTCATGCCATCTTATCTTACATTGCATTTGGTCACAAAATATATTGACAAACCTATTATATTATAATGGTGGCGGTTGGTTTATTCGATTCCTCATACCTTTAATCCATTTGGTTAGGATTGGTTTGAAGGGATAAATGTTACGTTTTGAAAGTCTTGGGCTCTAATAGGTCAGGCGCCACTTTTGGCAACTTGGATTGCACGTAATAACACAATATTTAACCACTCATTTCGTGTTGGATGCTGCAAGCTAGTAACTAACGTTGAGAACATTTTCTTGAGCAGTCGAGGGTGACCTTGCTATGCACGTAAGTATCATATATGGTGCTCACGAACTTGGAATTTTGTAGTAACTTGTTTTGATGTAGATGACTAGATTCATATGGTTGTTTAGTGTCATCTTACCTTTTTAGATTTCATGACCATACACTTTGTTAGCGTTTATAAAAAGTGATGGTCATTTATGTTTTTATATCTTTATAATGTGTCGTTGTTTATTTAAATAGGATAGTCAAAGGGCGCATGGACTATCTAATTGGTTATAAGTTATGTAACAAGTCCATAGCAAGCCCATTTGTAGAAAACTATAAATAGGCACACTCCTCCTCATTTGTAAGGTTGCTTGTGTATGCTTAAGTGTGTAGTGTGTGTTTATTTAATAAAGTCTCTTTCTAGTTTCTCTCTCTAGAATTCTAACACCATACCATACTCTTGATTCACCATAAGTGATTGTTGTAGTGTGTGATAAGATTGATCTTAGGCCTTACAAGTGGTATCAATAGCCAAACAATGATCTAGGGGGGTGTTTTTTTTAGATTTTCGTTACTGTTCATAAGTTTTTTTCGAGTAAGGCAGTAGATCCTACGAGTTAGAAGGTGTTTTACCGAGTTAGTTTTGTAATTCCTTCGAGTTAGAAGGGTAATTTCCGAGTAAGACATATATACCTTCGAGTTAGAAGTGCTTTTTCCGAGTTAGGGCATATTTTCTTCGAGCAAGAAGGAAAATTCTGAGTTAGGATCTTAAAATCTTTGAGCAAGAAGATTATTTCTAAGTTAGTAACTTACTTTCTTCTAGTTAGAAGAGTAAGGATTGGTTTCCGAGTTAGGAACAATATTCCGTGTAAAGAAAAAATTCCGAGTAAGGAACCGAGTAAGGAACAAAAATTCCAAGTAAGAAAGATAATTTCGAGTAAGGTGCAAAATTCCGAGTAAGGAACTATTTTCCGAGTAAGAAGCTTTTCTCCGACTTAGAAATCCTTCCACTTAGAAATTAGAAATCCTTCCACTTAGAAATCCTTCAACTTAGAAATCCTTCAAGTAAGCAAACTCCGAGAAAGGACACAACTTCAAACGACCATAACTTTTGAACCTTAACCAACAACAAACACAACTCCTATATCGTTGAACCGATCCAAGATCAACTTTATCATACACACCTTCATCAATGGCAACTCAGCAAGACATTCGTGCACCCTGTGCAGAAAACCGTCCTCCTATGCTTGAAAAAGGTGGATATCTTCCATGGACAAGCCGTATGCTTCGCTATATCAAAACTAAAATTGATGGTAAACTCCTGCTTCAATCTATTAAGAATGGACCCTTCAAGCCTCGTCAAATTCAAGACCCTGGAGATCCAAATGCAACACCTCCTGTTCCACCATTCTTTCGTGAACAATCAGAAGCAGAATACACAGAAGAAGACAGGAAGCAGATCGCAGCTGATGATATGGCAATGCACCTAATCCAACTAGGATTACCACGAGAGATCTTTGCTGCTATCGAAAGTTGTAAAACTGCATATGATATGTGGGAATGATGCGCGTGATGTGTCGTTGCGGTTTAGCAGTTTTAATGCCTACTCAAGTTTTAAATTTATATTTAGCCGACTTATCAATAACACACACACTTAACGAGCAGTGTACCCGGTCAGTATGAATATAATGGTAAGTAGAGTGTCGATCACTAAGAGTGGAACGTATTATCTAGTTATTCTAATCAGTATTTTAATATCCTAACGCAAGGGGGTTTCAGCCTGAGAGACTGGCACGATTTGTTGCAATTAAAATAATAAAATAAACCAATAGGCACGAATCAGCAAGTAGCACACACGTACACAGATAGATACTCGAGACAATAAGAGGGCTGTCCTTATAATTAAGTAGATTGTCACTTGTTTTATTGATAGCTTTATATGAAGTGTATGTAGTTAATCCTTTCTCGTTGGTCCTATTCTTATCGGCGAGTAAACCCTTAATGATTACTTATGTCTAAAAGTTATTCCTAAGTGATCAATTTAGAAACAACCGTGGGAGCCACATTATGTCCCGCAGTCAAATGCCCGCAAGCCACTAATAAACACAGAGGTTATCAATGCACTAATAAGTAGTAACCAAAGACATCAACATATAAACTTTAATTAATGAGAAAGCAGTTTTAAGGGAGTGCAATCTTTCCGTTGCCACATTACACAAGCCACCAATCTTGATGAATTAAAGTTTACTAACACAATAAAACAAAACTACTTAATGAATTAAACATATGCAGCACCTTCTTACAGCTCTTGTATCTTTGATTTGGGTGTGTCTTGTGCTGCCTCCTTGACTGAATTCGTCCTTTGTTCCTACTGTTCGGTCTTCGGTGTTAGGGTTTTTGGAACTCTTTAATTCGTCTGGTCTACGGGGTATTTATAGTTTCTGTCTGAGGGAAGATGCGGCGTATCTAAGGAGTAGATGCGGCGCATGTACTTAACTTCGCGTGGGGTCCAAGATTATAATATTCAGGAATATTCGTACACCGCCAGAAGATGCGGCGTAACTCTTTATTAGATGCGGCGCATGTCCTCTTGTATCTTGGATCGTATCTGGTGATATCTTGATAGAGATGCGGCGCATGTCGAGAGTGAGATGCGGCGCATCTGAAGCAGAATTGACTTGATCTTGTCCATGTCAGTAGATTTTCACTTTATGCACGTTTTGCTCCTTTATTAGTCCAAAATAGCTAAGTTTCACCAAATGCTTGTTTTTACATGAGAATTACAAAAGTAAACAATTAAGTATCAATCCTCATACATAATATAGTAAAACAAGTCAAATTAATAGGATAAATGATAGTAATAAAATGTACTTATTTGAGTTCATCAAATATCCCCCCACTTGAACTTTACTTGTCCCCAAGTAAACCTTAGAATTTCATTTATGAAAATGTATCCTAAAAGATGTTAGGATTTATTTTTATATTTAAGCATGTATTCGTTTAATTCATAATCACACAACTAAACACTTAACGAATTAGAAGTAAAATAAAATAAGTCGATAAAATCAAATCTAATCGTTTAACTGTCCAGTCGCGACGAATATTCTATCATAAGCTTGGCAAGTATACACATCTCCACCACTAAAGCTAAGGAATAACTAGTCTAAAGCGGTAAAAAGGGTTTTTAGGCTTAAGGGTTAATTATTCTCTTTTCACTATCGATCTCAAATTCCAGAAAAGGCGACAAAATCACAAATACATGATCGAATCCACGAACACGATACTTGCAATTGCTCAAATCCTTAACTCGAATAGGCTAAAGATAGCTCCAAACTTCACCAATAATAATATATCAAAAAGGGCGACAAAATCATAAATACATAGCCGAATCCACGACTACGATACTTAAGATTGCTCAAATCCCTAATCTCAATAAATCAAAGGTTCGGTTGGATAATGAATAATATAGGGTATGGAAAACATTTGGGATATAAACTGGTGTAAAATGAAAAATAAACAAAACAAAACAAATAAATTAAAATCCTAAGTGTGGTTAATCACTATCCCAACCATCCCATGAATAAGACTCATATCATTGAATAACTCACGCTTTAACACTTGAAACAGACGCTTTAGGTAGACACGAATTATACTCAACAAAATCTTAATCAAAGAATAAACCTTAACTGGCGTTCCCATAACTACCAATTCCCATTCAATCCATAGATATAATACAACAAATAGTGGTGATATCGACCACTTACATAACTTTACATAAGTTGGTTAAAATAAACATCCAACTTTTCTTTCTTTTTCTTTTTCTTTTCTTATTTTTTCGATTTTTTTTTTTTTTTTTTTTTTTTTTTTTTTTTTTTTTTTTTTTTCAACATATAAACTTTAAACATAAACATAGATGTGTAAAATTTCACCACATCACTACAACTTTCTTTCCGGATAATTTTTATTCATACTTTTCATACTTCAGAAATAATGGTAATAGTGAAAGTAGTAAACACACGAAAAATAAACTCAAAGATATACAATATTTACTTTCACTCCAATTTGCATTGTGCAATTTCCCGACCTAACCATAGATAATGAATTACGCACGCGAACACAGGTAATGTAAGGAAACACACTTTGCCTATAGCAATTAACCAACCACGGATTCTAATCTACAGGGTAGGCTAAGGTGTAAGGGTGTAACGAAACATTTTAAACATAGGTGTAAGAAACAAAAGGAATGGCTCTGAGTGTTTTTCTAGGGGTATCTTACTCTAAAAATGAGAGTAACAAAAGGGTTTATACGGGGGTTAACTAACCAGTGTAGTTAGCTAATAACACATAACATATAAAGGCTATTTGGTGTAATCCTAGAATTTTACCAATTTAGACAAGTCATTCCAATTATATAAATAATACTCATTATGGTGGTCTCGAATAGTATACAAGCCAAGTTCTAAAGTTTACAAGTCACCGGCACACTCATAGATTTGTGAATTTTGAAAAATCACAATTTTTGAAAATAACTTCATGTGTGCAGTTATGTAACTTAGATCTTAAACAAAAACATGCTAAAAAAAAAAAAAAAAAAAAAATTTAAGTTTGATATATTAAGCACATTTTTAAGCATAATTTTTGAAAAAGTTTAGGACAAGTAATTGTTAAGTGTTCTAATTCTCCAATCCCCCCACTTAAGTTAAACAACGTCCTCGTTGTTTGTATAAAAGGTTAAAAACTGGAAAATAAAAGAATTAGAACAGAAAAAATCCCCTGAGATTTGCTCGGTATGATCCTCCATTAGTATAAGAGCAAAAATCATCTTTCTTGTGGATTAGAACGTTAAAGCTTCATACTTGATTTATCCACAGGAAATCCAGGAAACTATAATACCACCAACACTTTAAAACACACCTAAGATAAGAAAGGTTCAAACTTGCATAATACATTAGTAGTTAGGAAAAATAAAACTTAAAAATTAAAACTGAAAATCATCAGGTCAGTCGATGCGCCGTATCTTATTGAAGAAGATACGCCGTATTGAGCCTGGAATAATACGGATCAGAATAAAGATGCGCCACATCCTTAACCAGGGATGCGCCGCATTAAAATAAATTGATAAATAGTTTTAAAGTCGAAAATAAAAATGCAGAAAAATAAAATAAGATATGACCATTGCAGAGGATGCGTCGCATCTCAGAACTGAGATGCGCCGTATCTTCGTGCGGCCTGGACTGACTATAAAACAAAGTAAAGGATAGGATGCGTCGCATCTGTTTAGGCAGATACGGCGCATGTAGTAACCAAACAGACTGTTAACAGTCTGTTGTAAAATGACTCGTTCCACGGTCTAATCTCATACGTCCTCTCGTACTCTCATGCTGAACTTAATGCCAGTCTTCATCAAACATAAGAAATATAAACTGAAACATTAAACATAAACATAAGAATAACGATAAGTACAATCCAAAAGGTAATAATAATGTGTGGAACAATGTCTATGAAATCAAGAGAGTAAGGTCATGGGTGAGTGCGGTCGTCTGGATGGGTCCCGGAAGTGCTGGCTCCATCAGTCCTCTGGCGGACTCTGCGCTCGTATGCACGTGTCACTCCTGCAACCTCAGTACCATCTGGACGAGCGTGCGTAATACCCTGCTGCTCTAATAGTCTGCTCAGACTCATGACCACCCACTCTGAGTCTCTCCTCAGGGTCCTCAACTCTCCCTCGACTGCGTCGAGTCTCTGACTCACGGTGCGTGGGGGTACTGGTGCCTGCGGCACCTCCTCGTCGGCAGGAGCAGCAGCCGGAGGATCCTGAGGTCCTCCCTGCTCCGCCTCTGGCCCTGCAGCTCTGGCGGGCCCTAATGCTGCCCAAAAGTGGCCTCCCGCAGCAACCTGGCAGATCCCGAGTCTAACCAAATAATCCCTATCGATAACCGGGAGACGGGCCACAATAACCTCCAGCCCCGCTGCGATCTCTGCTCCAATAACTCCAAAATGGCGGGCCAGCCTCGAAACAAAATGCCCGCCAGTCATCTGGCTCCTCCGATCTCTCCCTGCAGCAGATCGGTGGAGGTAGTGCGCTAAAAAGTGGGGGATGTTCACCGACATCCCCTCATCCATACTCCTCAAAAGGAAGAGGTCCAAAGTGGTCACCTTCTCAGGTGACTGACCTCTCCCAGCAATGGTGAGTGCAATCAAACGGTGACATAGTCGCCTCATCGGCTCCCTGATCAATGTGTAGGATGGGGTGGTAGTAACAATGTCACCCATCGAAGAAATCCTAACCCAGTAGTCACTGAATACTCCTCTGTCAGGGACAACCCGTAAACTCTCAGCCCAATACCTGGCAAACCCAGCAGATCCAAGCTCCTCCTCAGTGTGTAGTCCCATGGCCAAAATAAACTGCCTCATCGACATCTGCCTATGCACACCTCCTAACCTAAACACCAGTGTGTCAGCTGTATCAATCTCTATATCCGTCTCCCTGTAATGAATCGTGCTAAAGAACTCCAGCATAAGCTCCCTAATCAGAGGCTCGTCAATCCGAAATAGTCTCTCCCAAGCACTAGACCTAAACACTGCCTCCTCATCATCTCCAACAACTACCATCTCCATCCGATGCTGTAAGCTAGCAGCTGCATGTCCACCACCGATCAACCCCACATCGTCAAAATTCAAAACCTGGACTCTGAATATTTTCTTGAAGTAGATCGAGTCAAGCCTATGCAAGTAATCCTCTAGAGTGGCAGGAGTAAGTCCCATGTTCTCAAACTGTAGCCACTGATGCCTCAGTGTGACCTCTGGTAATGTCATCTGAAATAGATATTCACAGTCAGTAAACAGTCTGCAAAATAGGTAGATACGGCGCATCTGATTTAATCAGTGCGGCGTATCTGTATAAAGTATAAGAGATGCGGTGCAAGACAATAGATACGGCGTATTGAGATGCGTCGTATCTAGATCAATCAATACGGCGTATCTATAATTTTATCAATTTTAAAATGGGTCGTTACGCCGCATTAATCAACCTAGATGCGCCGCATCTAAAAGCATATCAGTACAAAATAAAGGGTTAGGCACGTTTTTCAAGAATCCGTATCCGTGACGTAAACTCCCGCATTATATCA
Source organism: Artemisia tridentata subsp. tridentata (assembly GCA_021014915.2). Classification (NCBI taxonomy): domain Eukaryota; kingdom Viridiplantae; phylum Streptophyta; class Magnoliopsida; order Asterales; family Asteraceae; genus Artemisia; species Artemisia tridentata. Next base: position 11,222,049 of record CP139504.1, read on the forward strand.
CAGACCAAATTTACTGAATTATTCCTATCAAAAACTTCTATCACACTTTCCCTCTAAAATTTAAAAACAATCACCCAAAACCCTATATTTCGTTCGATTAAATTAGTGCCAAATTCGATGTCCAAATCTAAAATTAACTTAGGGGAAATTATCAATGCTAAGTTCTAATCATATTCCTATATCGTTTAAGCCCTAATCGAAGTGGACATATAAACCCTAATTTTTATAATTAAACGAAATTAAATTAAAATAGAACAATTACCTTAATTTGATGATTAGGAGAAAGGTTATAGTTCGGATTAACGGAGGATTTAAGAAAGATGATCGGATTTCGAGTATAATTTTAGTGCGTGTTCTTAACTGTGTGTATTTATGCGGCGTATTCTCGTCGTATTTATAGGGCGACACGATGCGCCGTATAAGAAAATTGGGATGCGCCGTATCTATTTAATTCTGTTGACTAGTCAATAAGTCCTAGTTGGTCAGGGATACGGCGCTTTGGATATTTAGATCCGCCGTATCTCTATGTTAGTTAACGAAATTTAAATGAAGAACGTACCTTGGCCTCCGCAACACAGTTCCTTATACATCAAATTTGGGTAAAAACGGCACACCATATAGATGAATTCAAAATAAGAGTAATAGGCATAAACGTTTCATTAATAATTGTAATCTTATTGTTTAGTGGATAAGGATTTATTCCGAGGTTAGGAACAAATATCGTTTTTGAGCATACAAAATTAAGATTACGAATTGAATCAGACGTATAATAAGGATAATAAAACTGAGATCATAGTGTAGAGAACTTTCCTTTGGGCAGTTGAATTATCGTAGAGTTTACCTGGGATTCTACTTCAAGAATTAAAGAAGTTCAATGTTACTAGTACTGAGTTTTCCTCCACTCATGTCGTCTTATGTTCGGTCACTTCAGCTAGCGTCTCTTGGTTTGGTTCAGAATGTAATCCTTCTTGGTGATGCTTGAGTCATCATTTATCCTGAAAATAAACAACTTGCACACGAGAGTAGCTGACCGATCAAGGTAAATATCAAAAATCAACTATATTTATCAAATTATATTCGTCGTATTAACAAAAGTTAATGCGCCGTGTTTTCGTTACGTTTAAAAATAAAAGATTTTTGATTCAGTAATATGCGCCGTATCGACAGAGATCGATACGCCGTATCTGTTTAATAATTCGCAAACTGTTTTTAATCAAAATAGTAGATACGCCGTATCTGCAAAAGCAGATGCGTCGTATGGCGTGAATGTTTTAGAATTTTTTTTTTTTATTAAAAACAGATACGCCGTATCTTGGGGAAAAGATGCGTCGTATCGAATTAATTAAACGCGTTGTATTTTTAAAAAAAAATTAAACGCAATACGCCGTATCTGAGAGATCAGATGCGCCGTATCGTTTGATTTTGCACAGTACAACGATAGCAGAACAGAAAAATACGAAAAATAAAAACAAAAATTAAACACACAAACAAAAATAAACACACAAAAATAAAAAGAAAACAATTAACACACAATACAACAAATATGCAAAATAGTACAATGATGCAATTAATCTAATAAAAAGAAAAACCTAATTAAAATACTAATCAAATTAACAGATAATAACAATTCACTCCCCGGCAACGGCGCCAAAAACTTGATGCGCGTGATGTGTCGTTGCGGTTTAGCAGTTTTAATGCCTACTCAAGTTTTAAATTTATATTTAGCCGACTTATCAATAACACACACACTTAATGAGCAGTGTACCCGGTCAGTATGAAGATAATGGTAAGTAGAGTGTCGATCACTAAGAGTGGAACGTATTATCTAGTTATTCTAATCAGTATTTTAATATCCTAACGCAAGGGGGTTTCAGCCTGAGAGACTGGCACGATTTGTTGCAATTAAAATAATAAAATAAACCAATAGGCACGAATCAGCAAGTAGCACACACGTACACAGATAGATACTCGAGACAATAAGAGGGCTGTCCTTATAATTAAGTAGATTGTCACTTGTTTTATTGATAGCTTTATATGAAGTGTATGTAGTTAATCCTTTCTCGTTGGTCCTATTCTTATCGGCGAGTAAACCCTTAATGATTACTTATGTCTAAAAGTTATTCCTAAGTGATCAATTTAGAAACAACCGTGGGAGCCACATTATGTCCCGCAGTCAAATGCCCGCAAGCCACTAATAAACACAGAGGTTATCAATGCACTAATAAGTAGTAACCAAAGACATCAACATATAAACTTTAATTAATGAGAAAGCAGTTTTAAGGGAGTGCAATCTTTCCGTTGCCACATTACACAAGCCACCAATCTTGATGAATTAAAGTTTACTAACACAATAAAACAAAACTACTTAATGAATTAAACATATGCAGCACCTTCTTACAGCTCTTGTATCTTTGATTTGGGTGTGTCTTGTGCTGCCTCCTTGACTGAATTCGTCCTTTGTTCCTACTGTTCGGTCTTCGGTGTTAGGGTTTTTGGAACTCTTTAATTCGTCTGGTCTACGGGGTATTTATAGTTTCTGTCTGAGGGAAGATGCGGCGTATCTAAGGAGTAGATGCGGCGCATGTACTTAACTTCGCGTGGGGTCCAAGATTATAATATTCAGGAATATTCGTACACCGCCAGAAGATGCGGCGTAACTCTTTATTAGATGCGGCGCATGTCCTCTTGTATCTTGGATCGTATCTGGTGATATCTTGATAGAGATGCGGCGCATGTCGAGAGTGAGATGCGGCGCATCTGAAGCAGAATTGACTTGATCTTGTCCATGTCAGTAGATTTTCACTTTATGCACGTTTTGCTCCTTTATTAGTCCAAAATAGCTAAGTTTCACCAAATGCTTGTTTTTACCTGAGAATTACAAAAGTAAACAATTAAGTATCAATCCTCATACATAATATAGTAAAACAAGTCAAATTAATAGGATAAATGATAGTAATAAAATGTACTTATTTGAGTTCATCAGGGAACGAGTTAGAAGGCTATGTCATGGCACAGAAATTGGGCAACAAGATATTGAAAACAAGCTACTAATTGAATGGAGAAGTTCACATCCACTCTAGGAGAATCTATTTAATCATATTATGAATGAGCTAATCAGAAACAAGTTGACACCAAGACAAATTGTAAGCAACATCAAGTTCATCAACAACCTTCAAGAAGAATGGGGACGATATGTCACTATTATCACCCAAACCAAAGATCTACATCAGGTGAACTATGATCAGCTTTACGATTTCCTGAAGCAAAACCAGGCTGTGGCTAATGAAGTCAGGAAATAAAGATTAGCAAAGCAACATGATCCTCTTGCATTAATTGCTCAAACACCAACACATGTACCAGTGAATACACAACCATCATCATCATATGTTCCACAACAACCAACTGCTGTCATACCACAACAACAATTCTACCCACAACAACAACAAGTCATTCCACAACAACAATATCCACAATTCCAAGAACCAGAGTTCACTAACAATGATGAGTCTATTGCTGCTCTGACACAAGCATTTGTTCTCTTGTCAAAGGCATTCCAAGGACGCTATTCTACTCCAACTAACAACAACCAAAGAATTTCATCGAATACTCGCAACAGGCAGATTGCACAGCCGAGTTTCAATATGGGTCAAGGAGGACAAATGGTTGGAGTTTATGGGAATCAGCGAGGGATATGCTTCTAGATTTCAGATGGGTAATCAGAATGCAGGGCAGTATGCAGGAAATCAGATGGGTCAGTATGCAGGGAATTAGATGGGTCAAGCTGTTGGAAATCAGAGGGGTCAGAATGTTGGGAATCAGACAGTGGGTAATCAGTTTGGGAATGTTGCTGCTCCAGTTGCTGGGAATTTTGGAAATATGAATCAAGGAAATCAGATCAAGTGTTTCAACTATCAGGGAGTCGGTCATATGGCAAGGAACTGTCCCACCAAGCCGAAAAAGAAAGATCCAGCTTACCTGCATAAAGCAATGTTGTTGGCACAAAAGGAATCGGCAGGGTTTCAGTTGAGTGCTGAAGAAAATGATTTTATGGCCCTCATGGATGATATGGAAGACCTTGAGGACATCGACGCAAATTGCATATTCATGGCAAATCTTCAGGAGGCTAAGTATGACACGAATTCCGACACACCTCCTGTTTATGATACCAATGCAGTCTCTGAGGTACCATCATTCAATACATGCCACAATAATAAAATATTTGATATGTCGCCTCATGAGGAACATCATCCTGCAACTCCAGCACCCACTTATGATACATACCTGGACACGTGATGTGTTACACGAGAGGGAGCAAGTTTTAAATTTATAAGGGTGAATTACCAAACCTAGAAATAACACATACGAGCAAGTGAACTCGTCCGTTATAGCAAGCTTATGATGGTAAGTCGGGATCGTTCACAGGGATTTGTGAGTGAATCTGATTGTAAGCTATTAAAAGTAAATTTCTTAAAGAAGCAATGATGAAAATATAATAATTTGAATGATTAAAACTACACTTGCTTAGACTAATCTACAACTCTTGATAAGTATGATTGTGATAACTTTTGATAACATGTTGCTTATGATAATTAGTTGGGTGAACTAATCTATTGTTTCTACAAGTTAAACCTTCGTCAAGATTTTAGTTTATAAAAACAAGCATTACGTTTAACCAATCAATTCAAGATCAATTCAAGGTTCATAAGTTTGGTGTAAACTTAAAAACAAAAATAATCTTTTGTTTTATCAAATAAGCTTAGGAAATGGTCAATACAAAAGGTAACCGATCATAGACAAAAGGTCACAATTGATAGTAAACTACTAATCTTTCGACCCTTGAAATGGTTTACAATCAATCCAATTTGATAAACAAAAGCATTCTTATTACAACCACAATTAAGTTTCTTTGTTAAACCAAGAATAATGGGTAAAAACAATCATTCATAGACAAATGATTATAACTAGTTGAATAACAACAAACCTTTCGACCTTTATCATCCTCAACTAGTCAAACTTGATTAACAAATGTCACTATGAAACTTAAGCACAATTGGATCTTAGAATTAACTTGAAATTGAATTAAAACATGTTATCACAATCATACGCAAATCAATTAGTTATAAACATTATCCAAGCAAGTGCACAAAAGGCACTAGCCACTCATGGCAAACATAAACATAAACTCAGAACTTTGAACATTAGCAATCATAATTAAAAGTCTTACAATGATTAAAAGGAGATTACAAATGATAAGGTAATGATACCCAAAGTATTGGTGTTGACTTCTAGGCGTTTTAACTTCCAATTGTTGACTTCTTGAACCTCCAAAGCTTCCTGGACTTCTAAGGACGAATTTAGGACTTTTGAGAGAGGATTTTGATGAGTGGGTAGTTGTTTGACACTTGTGGTATTGCTAGTATATGAATGAGATATGAATTGTTGTTTAAAACTCTTCACAAATGGTCCTATTTATACTACTCTCAAAGCCTAGGGTGATAAATGCTCCAACTTGGCTTCCAAGAAAATTAGAATGGCCTAGAATCATCATTAGAAGGCCCTAGAATCGTTGGAATGAAGATAGGAATCTTAGTGATGAAGTTTGGTAAATCAGACGACATCCAACCGATCGGTATTGCATCCAACCGATCGGTTGGTCTTCAGAAATTGCCTCCATCCGATTCGGTTGCGGGTTGCATCCGATCGGATGGAGTGTTGCTGTGTACTCTTTTTTGGGCTTTTTTCGTTTGCCTTGTTTCTTGCTCATGACTCTTGGTTATTCATCCAAACTTGATCTTTCCTTTATCTTGAAGCTTGTCAACTTGAATACTTGGACTTTCATTCTTTGAAATACCTTATTTGATTGGATCTTGACAAGAGAATCTTCGTACGATCATAAATATTTTCTTCTTCCTCATTCTTTCATCTTTTTCTTCCTTTTTCCTGTTTTTGGCTACATACACTTTGCAAACACACTTTGGTACGATTTAGTAACAAAAGCATATAAATATAACCAAATAACATATATAAAAGCACGAATAACGCTACTAAAAACATGCACAATTTGAGCGTTATCATATTTCCCTACACTTAAACTTTGCTTGCCCTCAAGCAAATATAGAAGTAAAAACAATAATCCTCATGGTACTCGAGTATGTTTAGGAAAAATGTGATGCAAATCTATCAAGTACAAGTTAGATCCATCGTTTTAAGCTTTTATGGTTGAAGCATTGAGATGTTTGACAATACCCAAATGATTTTCTTGCTTGATAAACATTACTAATCACCTCAAGAAAAAGGAACGAAATATAATTCACTCTAAACGCTCATTTATATGGCTGGTGGAGTATATAAGAGAAATCACACTCATTGTTCAGTCATGATCTAAATATTACCATAGACTTGTACAAGATACAAAACTACACCGATATGGCGTGAGTACCAAGTATGCATATCAAAGAGGGTTTTTATTCGGGTTTGAGGTTTCAAGGGTTATATCAGACTTATGTGCAACTATCTTAAGCAAGACATACTAGCTCACTAACAACGAATTCTTGCATTACCAAATAACGGATGGTCACTAGGGCATATCTTGGATCGCTGGCGCACTATTCACATAATGGATGGTCACCAAAATACACACTAGATCGCTAGCAACGTTATCTAATTCCTCAAGAAATCAGATGGTCACTACATGTCAATACACTTGATAATTCCACAAAGTCAAAAGGTAAGGATAAGACATAGGATATGTTTTAGAAAGGGTTGATAATAAAGAATATACAAAACTAGTCAAAGTCTACTAACAAATGTTACTAGCTATTTCGAACCACTATCATGCATTCTGAGAAACTCCATAGTTGATCGATCAATACATTACTTAATAGCTCATTGCTATTCTTGTCACCTTATAGTTGCGATGACTTATTCTTTTTTTTTTTTTTTTTCCTTTTTTTTTCTTTTTTTTCTGACATAAACTCACTTGTCATCTTATAGTTGCGATGACTTCACTGGATAACTACTTTTGGAGTTTGCAACTTCTTCGTACTTTCATAATTTCCACATAACATCCATCTTGCCAATAGCTAGCAACCAACCAAGACTTGACTAAGGTAAGCTAGGCTAAAAAGTGTAAAATCTTTTGTTTTTTCTGGATTTTATCAAAAGAAAAAGATAGGCTCAGATGGTGTAACTAGGGTATCTAGCGTTAAAGATAAACGCTAACAATAGGGTTTATATTGGTGGTTAACTAGTCGTGTAACTAGCTAAATATCATACGGAAGGCCATTCGGGTTAATCCTAAGTTGCCTCTTATCATGCATATACACTTGTATCAACACAAAATGTGATCTCACAACGGTCCGTAATGATTTACAAGCACAAGTTCTAGAATAAATAAAATCACGCACACTCATAGCATAAAGAATCAAAGCATAAAAGATGTATGCTAGATACGAAACAGCTTAAATCCTCACATTTAGTGGAAGGGCTATAATATTGAGTGCAAGCTAATGTTATCGATCCCAAAATGGATTGCAATATTAATCGGGACACATCTCAATTTTTCAAAAATTACAGGTTTTACCAGAGGATTGATCCAGTTATTCTAATATATTATCCTTAAAATGATAAATAACTAGATCACAAGGGCAAACAAAATTTAAAATCTAGCTCGAAATTTACAATTTATCCTTATATTCCTATTCACCCTACACACTTAAGTTAAGCATTGTCCTCAATGTAATAAACGAACTTCAAGGAATGAAAATAGGGAAATAAGAGAGTAAACCATATTTTCCGTGCTTCTTATGATTCTTTGATCCAAGCATCCAAGCTTTGTAATCATTACCTGCAGTAATCTTAAAACAAACAAAACAAACACACGAAATATTTCTACGTTTTATTCAAAAGTCAGTGTTACACCCGCACACTTAAGTTCAACTAAGGGATTAGAGAAACTTTGGGGTATAATCACTTGAAAAATAAAAATAAGAACTAAAAACAGCAAACACACGGGTTGCCTCCCGAGAAGCGCTTGTTTTATTAACGAGTCATCAGCCAGACTCAAACTTCTTTTTGACTATGTTGGTGCAATTTTTGGTTTCTTCTTTGAGTACTTGGGAACATACACCACGTTTTCTATCACTATTTCCTCTCCAGTTTCATCTATGTTGTACAACTTTGCATTTTCCCAAACTTTAGGAAGAATGTCATAGATAAATTAAGAGTTTTCCTTGTAGTTGGTTGGAAAAGGTGTCAAGAATGTGATAGATGCATATTCTGATTCAGGTAGAATTTCTTTGATTGAAATCTCGTTTATTTGCTCCCTATCATAGTACAATTTAATCGGTGACCATTAACAATGAAACTTCCACCATGTTTGTCATATAATTCAACATATCCGGATGGAAATCCATGTTTCACTATATATGGTCCGAACCATTTTGGTCTTAGCTTAGGAGCTTTAAACTTGTATTTCTTATCGAAAAGCAGAACTTTGTCTCCAGCTTTGAATTCTTTCCGGATTCTAAGCTTTCTATCATGATACGCTTTGGTTCTAGCTTTGTAAAGCTTGGAGTTCTCATAAGCTTGGAGTCTTAGCTCATCGAGTTCATGCAATTGCAAAAATCTCTTCTCTCCAGCTACTTTGAGATCAGGGTTACAGTTTCTGAGTGCACAGTAGGCGCGATGTTCGATTTTGAACTGCAAATGACAGGTTTTTCCATACAAAAGTCTGTATGGTGTTGTAACAATTGGAGTTTTATAAGTCGTACGAAATGCCCACAGAGCGTCATCGAGTTTTCTGGACCAAACGGCAGGTGTAACACCCCAACCCGACAAGGGTAGAAGCATCACATTATGGTGACAAATCAAAGCATACATAAACACACAGCGGAAGTCTTAATAAATAATTCAAAGGAAAAGTCAAGTCAACACGACTTGAATAATACATAAGTTCAAGGAAAGAAAATAATCCAAAGATACGAATACAAATGAAATCCAAATCCAAAACAAAGTCATAAGATAAAGGTGGTCATCTAAGGTCAAAGCTCCATCTAACTCTCATCCCATCCAAAGCATAATCCAAAAGCTCCTAGCTTAGATACCTGCCGCACACGAAAAGAAAACGTGCGGCTGAGCTTAAAAAGCCCATTGAACAGATATATATAATAAACGGAAACGATTAAACGAAGCATAATGAAAGAGATATAAATAAAGTATGAGAGTAAAGGTTAGGACAGTCATCCACCACGAGCCCAAACAAATCAAATATCCAAATCCTGTAGTAGTCCAGAGGGGATGCCTCTATAGTAACCAGATAATATGAGGGGTGTCCTCATGTATCAAATTGGAGTGATCAGCTCCCAAATTTTGTGAAAGACGTGGATTGCACCCATCATCAGTCACCAAATACAAACATATCAAATAATATACAAATCAAATCTAGGATGCATCCATTCGCCCCCCAAACAAATCATATTGGCCATATCAAATCATATCATAGTGAGCTCATATCAAATCAAAATGGGGACGGTGTAACCAAATCACTAGGGCTACACACTAGTCATGCCATTGGTGCATCAATGACACGGCCATGTTACCTTCATGGCTAGGAAACAAATTTGGCTCGTAGTATCAAACTGGGGTCAGAGGTCAAAGGTTCAAATATCAAAGGTTCATAGCAAAGGGTCCATATCAAAGTAAGGGTTCATATAGTCATAGTCCAAATCTCAAGGTTCATATCAAAGGTTCATGTCAAAGGTTCAAATGCCAAAGGTTCATATCATAGGTTCAAATCAGAAATCAAGAGATCGAAGGCACCTTATTAAAAAGGGCAGAATATCTGTACCTTATTCCAAAGCAAAGCACAAACAAAAATGAATAAGATGAAAAGATCAGGTCCTCTCCTTCTTCACACCTAGAGGGGTAGAAAAGAATTACAAACCTTTCCATTTTAAGTAACTTCCATTTTTAACAGATTTCCATATTTAGTAGGATTTCCATATTCTCATTTAGGTTAATTCATTATCAAGACATATTATGGTTTTAGGGTGTATTTTAACAAGTCACAAAGGTTTAGGATTAATTATGCCAACTTTACATACTTTAGGGTTTTAAGTGTAATTATATCAAAGTTAAAGTTCAAATATGAAAATATCTCAAGTAATCTGTTTTGAATCCATATTTATCAAGTTAACAAATTCAGCCCCTCAAGTTTCCCAATTTTACACTTTACACCCTTAAGTTATATAATTTACATTTTAAACCTTATAATATCCATAATTACACATTAGACCCTTAGTTTATCAAAATTACACAATGATCACTTATTTTATCATATTATACGAATCTACCCTTAAGTATTCATAATTTACACATCAAGTCCCTCAAGTTATCAAAGTTACATATTTAACCCTTAATTTACACTTTCAACATTTAATTATCAATAATTACATATTAAGCCATTAAATTACCAAAATGACACATAACCCCTTGAATATAATTTATTACTCAAATCAACCCCAAGTTTCTAGAAATTACATATTTAGTCCCTTCATTTTAATTATTTACAATTCGAATTACACTTTATTAAAATAAACATTTTAATCCTTTTAAATCTAAAAATTACACATGACACCCCCAACATATATTTTATTCGAATAACATGCAGTCCAAATTAAGTTCTAAAAATAACCCTTGAGTTTCAAAAGTTACAAAACACCCCCTAATTATTTAAACATTATACGCATAACATTTTTATAAACAAAACCCTAACTCTAAAAATACCAATCATTCACCAATTATTAGTTCATCATTATAACATTATTTAATCACTCAAAACAGCCCTAAAAGTCTAACCCTAAATCGATTTACATTTTATTTCTTTTCTTTCTTCTCTTTTCTTTTAGCCGATAATAAAATTAAATCCAAGATAATTATTTTAGGCCTAGACAAATTGACATATCATTTTTACCAGGTTAATATGATTATAAGGAGTCCAAATAAAATAGATATCAAGCCTCAAAAATTCGGATACAATTATTTAGGTTTTAAACACGATTTTAAGACTTAATTCAATATAAATTCGTAGATCATGCATGGTATGATTTTAACATTTTTCATGAAGCTTATATGATGCAAGAGGCCTGAGAAAAATACCAATTCGAATATAGGACGTGGAGAGATAGGCGTACGAATTTGTGTCACTCGAATGGATGAATCGACCAAAGAATTCTCCCACGACCACCACAGCACTCTACTACCTTAAAGCCAATTTTCACAGATCGTACATGATATGAGAAGCATGAGAAAAATAGTGAACGAATTTTATAGTGACCGATGGAATTGATTTGGAGTTTTACCTCAAATTTTACACGCGACAAAGGAATTTTTGCTGGGATCGAACTAAGCCATGAACACCTCCAAACCTATTTTTCTAGCCTTCTAATGGTGACCAAGAACACAGGAAAAATGGTCTAATCCTTGAGAAAAATCGTATGAGAGAATGACGAATTATTTGTGTGTTTAGGGTTTGAGTGATTCGGTTTGTTGTTTTTGGAGAGAATCAATGATGAGGGTTGAATAAAATGGGTAAATGCCGTGAGAAGGGGGGAATTGCTATAATAACGGCACAAATTCAAGACCCATTCAAAATGGTTTAATTTCCTTCAATTACCAAATTAATATCTCTTTAAATGATTTTTAAGGATTTTGATTGTTTTACAAAAATACAATTCGGCTAAATAAAGTATTTAAGGGTCCATTATATGTTTTTAATGTGTCATAAGAGTCTTAATGTCAAATTGTTTCATATGTTATTTATTTACAAAAATTTGGAATCAAAAAGATACATTATAAGCTTATTTATCAAAGTTTTAGATTGTAAGGGCATTTTGGTCTTTTCACATGTTTTAGAATTTCTGGGTTTTACAACTCTTCCCCTCTAAACGAAAAAATTTCGTCCTCGAAATTTGCAAAGAAGTAGAAGAAAAATGGAACGAATTCAAAATAGAGACATACCAGATCAGAATACAAAATGAGGATAACTAGCTCGAATAGACTCCTCGGTCTCCCAGGTAGCTTCCCGCTCTGGGTGGTTCCGCCAAAGAATCTTAACGAACGGAATGACTTTACGTCTCATAACTCGCTCTTGGCGATCCAGAACTGCTTTCGGCTCCTCCGGAAGAGACATATCCGGCTGAATCTGATCGAAAGGATAAGATACCACATGAAGAGGATGATAGTTGTATCCCCGTAGAAGAGATACATGGAATACATCATGCACATGCGAAAGCTGGGGAGGTAGAGCTAAACGGTAGGAAACCTCTCCAATACGTTCCAGGATCTCGAATGGTCCGATGAATCGAGGACTCAACTTGCCCTTGATTCCGAAACGTTTAACTCCTCGAAACGGTGAAACCTTAAGGAAAACCCGATCGCCAACCTGAAACTCCAAATCACGACGGTGCTTATCCGCATAACTTTTCTGACGAGCCCGAGCTTCCTTCAACTTCTCCCTAGCAACATCTACCTTCTCATTCGTGATCTGAACCAACTCCGGACCCTCAATAACACGCTCTCCTACTTCGTTCCAACAAACAGGTGCTCTACATTTCCGTCCATATAACATCTCGAAAGGAGCCATCCGAATACTAGCATGCCAGCTGTTGTTATAAGCGAACTCAACCAAACAAAGATACTCGTCCCAACTACCCGTCCATTCTAATGCACACGCCCTCAGCATATCCTCCAATGTCTGAATGGTCCGCTCTGACTGACCATCTGTCTGAGGGTGGAAAGCCGTACTGAACTTAAGCTGTGTACCCCAAGCTCTATGCAGTCCTTTCCAAAACCGGGAAGTAAAACGTGGATCCCTATCTGAAATAATAGCAGTAGGCATACCGTGCAGTCTAACTATCTCCTGCTCAAAAATCTCTGCCAGTTTGCTGACACTATAATCCATACGGATGGGTAGAAAATGAGCCGACTTGGTTAGTCGATCAACGACCACCTAAATCGCATCATGTTTCTTTCTGGTAAGTGGCAAACCCGATACGAAATCCATAGAAATTTCCTCCCACTTCCAGGTCGGAATATCTAACGGCTGTAATAATCCACTGGCTCTCTGGTGCTCGATCTTGACCTGCTGACAAGTCAAACACCTAGCTACATAAGACGCCACATCATGTTTCATGCCGCTCCACCAAAAGTGCTGCTTCAAATCTCGGTACATTTTGGTGGAACCCGGATGTATAGTAAAGGGAGAACTATGCGCCTCTGACAAAACAGCCTCTCGCAAAATCAGGATCGTTGGGAACACAAAGACGATCCTCGAACCATACCACACCAAACTCATCAACCCGAAACTCCGATTGCTTCCCATCTTCCACATTTTGCACAATGGCCCAGAGTTCACCGTCATCTTTCTGGGCTTCTTTAATCCGCAGGATGAGATTGGACTCAACCTTTAGACTAGCCCAGTAGCCATCACAACCCCGGACACAAAACTCAACATCAAGGGTCTCCAAATCATTTAGAATCCGAGGCTCAAAATTTAGACTAGCAATCATACCCGACTTTCGGCTCAGAGCGTCGGCAACAACATTTGCCTTGCCGGGGTGATACTGGATGTTGGTGTCGTAATCCTTCAGAAGCTCCAACCATCGCCTCTGTCTCATATTTAGCTCCTTCTGCGTGAAAATATATTTAAGGCTTTTGTGATCGGTGAAAATGTCACATGACTCGCCGTAAAGATAATGCCGCCATATTTTAAGAGCGAAAACTACTGCAGCCAATTCCAAATCGTGCGTCGGATAATTTTCTTCGTATGGTTTCAGTTGCCTCGAAGCATAGGCGATGACTTTCCCATGCTGCATTAAAACGCAACCCAAACCCTTTTTAGATGCATCACTATAGATCTGGTAACCACCCGAACCAGACGGAAGAGTCAGAATAGGTGCCGACACTAATCTCTGCTTAAGCTCCTCAAAACTGTTCTCCCTCTACTCAGTCCATACAAATTTCTCCCCTTTTCTCATCAACTGCGTCAACGGTAGGGCTAGCCGCGAGAAACCCTCAACGAAACGACGATAATAACCAGCGAGTCCCAGAAAACTTCTCACCTCCATCACATTTGTAGGTCTAGGCCATTTAGTGATAGCCTCGACCTTTGCTGGGTCCATAGTGATACCCTCCGCAGAAACAACGTGACCTAGAAAAGCGACCTGACTCAACCAGAATTCACACTTAGAGAACTTCGCGTACAACTTCTTCTGTCTAAGAATCTCCAACACAGTCCGGAGATGCTGTTCGTGCTCTTCCTTAGATTTCGAATAGACAAGAATATCATCGATGAAGACAATGACGAATTTATCGAGAAACTCATGGAAAACCCGGTTCATAAGGTCCATAAAAACGGCCGGAGCATTGGTCAAGCCGAAAGGCATAACCAGAAATTCGTAATGACCATAGCGGGTGCGAAAGGCAGTCTTGGGAACATCTTGTTCCCTCACACGAAGCTGATGGTATCCCGATCTCAAATCAATCTTAGAGAAGTGCTTTGCCCCTTGCAATTGGTCAAACAAATCGTCGATGCGCGGAAGGGGATAGCGGTTACGGATAGTAATGCGGTTGAGCTCCCGGTAATCAATACAAAGGCGCATACTACCATCCTTCTTTTTCACAAATAGCACAGGAGCGCCCCAAGGAGAAACACTCGGACGAATAAAACCGTTCTCCAATAACTCCTCTAACTGTACTTTCAATTCTTTGAGTTCAATGGGAGCCATTCGGTACGGAGCCTTAGAAATCGGCTCAGCACCGGAAACTAGATCAATACTGAATTCAACTTCTCTGGTGGGAGGAATACCGGGAAGTTCTTCGGGAAAGACATCAGCGAACTCCCGAACAATGGGAACACTACTAATATCAGGTCCCTGAGAAGACGTATCTTTAACAGAGGCCAAAAACCCTTGGCAACCATGAGAGATTAGAGTCCGCGCTTTCATAGCAGAAATAAGTTTAACAGATTTCAAAGGCTGAGAACCGTGATAAACAAAATCCGGATGATGGATATCACCAAATCTTACGCATCTGGCATAACAGTCGATAGAGGCCTTATGAGAAGACAACCAGTCCATTCCCAAAATTATATCAAAATCAATCATATCGAGGGGAAGTAGATTAGCCGGACGAACACAATCATCAAATCTTAGCGGACAATTTACATATTCACAATCGATGGTGACTTGGGTTTTCATAGGAGTAGAGATAGATATAAGATTATTCAATGGTGTTGGAGTTACTTTTATTTTCTTGGTAAGCGTATTAGATATTATAGAATGTGTTGCACCGGTGTCAAATAAAACAAAAACAATATGATCTCCAACATAAAGATAACCGGTAATGGTACCTGACGTGCCTGCCGCCTGATCACGTGTGAGAGAATAAACCCGACCAGTAGTAGGAGCTGGCCTACCCGAACCTGATGGGACAACCTGCTTTCCCTGTGGGCAGTCCTTCACCCTATGAGAAAGAGACCCGCATGTGAAGCAACCGCCAGTAACCCTGTGACATGGCCCCGGATGAGGCTTTCCACATGTGGAGCAAAGAGGCGGAGGAGGTAACACTTCATCAGTCCTCCTCTGTCCAGAAGAACCTGTCTGATAACCCGACTGAGCACCCCGAGTAGTCTGATCACGATACTGACGTGGGTTGTTATTGAACCCACTCCTCCCAGAAACCTGTCTATCATAACCCCGAGAATCCTGTCGCCTCTGACTATAGTCCCGGTCCTGGCGACCACGCTGATCATACCTATGGTCCTGTCGACCCCTCTGCTAGGATGCCTGGTCCTGCCGACCTCTGAAATCCTGACCCTGTCCCTGCTGACTCTGTCCTCTGAAATGCACCCGGTTACCATCCCTATCACGCTTATTATAACCACTACCATCACTATGCAACATCTCGATGTTGCGAGCGTCGTTCGCAACCGCCGCCACATCATCATAATGCGTATTCACTATCTGGTTCAGTATCCATTTCTTTAACGCCCACTTAAACGTCTTAGCCTGACGGTAAGCATCTCCCGTAATCTCTGGCCCAACGAAACTGGCCAGCCTCATAAATCGCTGCATAAATTCCCCAGTAGTCTCCCGGTCCCCCTGACGGATGTTCCCATACTCCCGCTCATATCGCTGCTGTTCCGCCACTGGAATGTACTGCTTATAAAAGATACCCATAAAATCCTCCCAAGTACAAGTCTCCTCAAAACCCTGCTCCTGAGCCTGAGCATAAGCTGTCCACCAGCTCTGTGCATCGCCTTCAAACTTAAATGCAGCCAATCTAGTCTTAAACTCATCTGGACAACCCAAAACCTTAAATATCTTTTCCATGTGGATAATCCAGTCTTCTGCCTCAGTGGGGACGGCAGCTGACCGGAAAGAGAGGGGTTTGAGCTTGTTAAACCTCTCAATCCAGACATGGATACCAACTGGTGGAGCACCTCCACCACCACTTGGACCTGCACCACCACCTCCGGAAGAACCTGCCCCATTCTGAATATTGTTGGTGACTTGAGTCACCAAGTTAGGAAGAGCGTTGGCCAAAGCTTCTGCTATCATGGCCTTAAGATCAGGGTTTCCTCCATTATATTCCTGATGTCGAGTATTCACCATCTGAACGATTTCGAAAATGATTAGTAACAATATAAAGGAATAAGCACGAAATGGAAGACGAAACAGAACCTATGACTACCCAAAACCTCACCAGTCAAAACTTAAGCCTTAAGGGTCAAATCCTAGGGTCCATAAGACTCACAGGCCATGACTTATGTACTACAGGTCGCAACCTGGCTTTGATACCATAATTGTAACACCCCAACCTGACAAGGGTAGAAGCATCACATTATGGTGACAAATCAAAGCATACATAAACACACAGCGGAAGTCTTAATAAATAATTCAAAGGAAAAGTCAAGTCAACACGACTTGAATAATACATAAGTTCAAGGAAAGAAAATAATCCAAAGATACGAATACAAATGAAATCCAAATCCAAAACAAAGTCATAAGATAAAGGTGGTCATCTAAGGTCAAAGCTCCATCTAACTCTCATCCCATCCAAAGCATAATCCAAAAGCTCCTAGCTTAGATACCTGCCGCACACGAAAAGAAAACGTGCGGCTGAGCTTAAAAAGCCCAGTGAACAGATATATATAATAAACGGAAACGATTAAACGAAGCATAATGAAAGAGATATAAATAAAGTATGAGAGTAAAGGTTAGGACAGTCATCCACCACGAGCCCAAACAAATCAAATATCCAAATCCTGTAGTAGTCCAGAGGGGATGCCTCTATAGTAACCAGATAATATGAGGGGTGTCCTCATGTATCAAATTGGAGTGATCAGCTCCCAAATTTTGTGAAAGACGTGGATTGCACCCATCATCAGTCACCAAATACAAACATATCAAATAATATACAAATCAAATCTAGGATGCATCCATTCGCCCCCCAAACAAATCATATTGGCCATATCAAATCATATCATAGTGAGCTCATATCAAATCAAAATGGGGACGGTGTAACCAAATCACTAGGGCTACACACTAGTCATGCCATTGGTGCATCAATGACACGGCCATGTTACCTTCATGGCTAGGAAACAAATTTGGCTCGTAGTATCAAACTGGGGTCAGAGGTCAAAGGTTCAAATATCAAAGGTTCATAGCAAAGGGTCCATATCAAAGTAAGGGTTCATATAGTCATAGTCCAAATCTCAAGGTTCATATCAAAGGTTCATGTCAAAGGTTCAAATGCCAAAGGTTCATATCATAGGTTCAAATCAGAAATCAAGAGATCGAAGGCACCTTATTAAAAAGGGCAGAATATCTGTACCTTATTCCAAAGCAAAGCACAAACAGAAATGAATAAGATGAAAAGATCAGGTCCTCTCCTTCTTCACACCTAGAGGGGTAGAAAAGAATTACAAACCTTTCCATTTTAAGTAACTTCCATTTTTAACAGATTTCCATATTTAGTAGGATTTCCATATTCTCATTTAGGTTAATTCATTATCAAGACATATTATGGTTTTAGGGTGTATTTTAACAAGTCACAAAGGTTTAGGATTAATTATGCCAACTTTACATACTTTAGGGTTTTAAGTGTAATTATATCAAAGTTAAAGTTCAAATATGAAAATATCTCAAGTAATCTGTTTTGAATCCATATTTATCAAGTTAACAAATTCAGCCCCTCAAGTTTCCCAATTTTACACTTTACACCCTTAAGTTATATAATTTACATTTTAAACCTTATAATATCCATAATTACACATTAGACCCTTAGTTTATCAAAATTACACAATGATCACTTATTTTATCATATTATACGAATCTACCCTTAAGTATTCATAATTTACACATCAAGTCCCTCAAGTTATCAAAGTTACATATTTAACCCTTAATTTACACTTTCAACATTTAATTATCAATAATTACATATTAAGCCATTAAATTACCAAAATGACACATAACCCCTTGAATATAATTTATTACTCAAATCAACCCCAAGTTTCCAGAAATTACATATTTAGTCCCTTCATTTTAATTATTTACAATTCGAATTACACTTTATTAAAATAAACATTTTAATCCTTTTAAATCTAAAAATTACACATGACACCCCCAACATATATTTTATTCGAATAACATGCAGTCCAAATTAAGTTATAAAAATAACCCTTGAGTTTCAAAAGTTACAAAACACCCCCTAATTATTTAAACATTATACGCATAACATTTTTATAAACAAAACCCTAACTCTAAAAATACCAATCATTCACCAATTATTAGTTCATCATTATAACATTATTTAATCACTCAAAACAGCCCTAAAAGTCTAACCCTAAATCGATTTACATTTTATTTCTTTTCTTTCTTCTCTTTTCTTTTAGCCGATAATAAAATTAAATCCAAGATAATTATTTTAGGCCTAGAAAAATCGACATATCATTTTTACCAGGTTAATATGATTATAAGGAGTCCAAATAAAATAGATATCAAGCCTCAAAAATTCGGATACAATTATTTAGGTTTTAAACACGATTTTAAGACTTAATTCAATATAAATTCGTAGATCATGCATGGTATGATTTTAACATTTTTCATGAAGCTTATATGATGCAAGAGGCCTGAGAAAAATACCAATTCGAATATAGGACGTGGAGAGATAGGCGTACGAATTTGTGTCACTCGAATGGATGAATCGACCAAAGAATTCTCCCACGACCACCACAGCACTCTACTACCTTAAAGCCAATTTTCACAGATCGTACATGATATGAGAAGCATGAGAAAAATAGTGAACGAATTTTATAGTGACCGATGGAATTGATTTGGAGTTTTACCTCAAATTTTACACGCGACAAAGGAATTTTTGCTGGGATCGAACTAAGCCACGAACACCTCCAAAACTATTTTTCTAGCCTTCTAATGGTGACCAAGAACACAGGAAAAATGGTCTAATCCTTGAGAAAAATCGTATGAGAGAATGACGAATTATTTGTGTGTTTAGGGTTTGAGTGATTCGGTTTGTTGTTTTTGGAGAGAATCAATGATGAGGGTTGAATAAAATGGGTAAATGCCGTGAGAAGGGGGGGGGGATTGCTATAATAACGGCACAAATTCAAGACCCATTCAAAATGGTTTAATTTCCTTCAATTACCAAATTAATATCTCTTTAAATGATTTTTAAGGATTTTGATTGTTTTACAAAAATACAATTTGGCTAAATAAAGTATTTAAGTGTCCATTATATGTTTTTAATGTGTCATAAGAGTCTTAATGTAAAATTGTTTCATATGTTATTTATTTACAAAAATTTGGAATCAAAAAGATACATTATAAGCTTATTTATCAAAGTTTTAGATTGTAAGGGCATTTTGGTCTTTTCACATGTTTTAGAATTTCTGGGTTTTACAGCAGGATTGTCCTTGACCGTTTTCTCAAGTATCCTCTTTAAGGCTCTGTTGGTATTTTTGACTTGACCACTGGTTTGTGGATGATAAGCTGTCTCATCGTTTCATAATTTTCTCCATTTTTCTATTACAGAAATGGGTTCCTCGATCACTTATTAGAGCTTTAGGAATTCCATAACGAGCGAAAAGCTTTTTCAAAAAATTAACAACAACTCGTGCATCATTCGTGGGTAGAGCTTCGGCTTCAGCCCATTTGGAAACACAATCAATAGCAATGAGAATGTATTCGTATTTGTGCGATTTAGGAAATAGTCCCAAAAAATCGATTCCCCAAATATCGAATATTTCGCAGATTTGAATGCTCTTCTGAGGCATTTTGTCTCTACGAGAAAGACTACCAGATTTTTGGCAAGCATCACAGTTTTGAACAAGAGTATGAGCTTCTTTGAAAATCGTCGGCCAATAGAATCCAGCATCAAAAACTTTTTTAGCTGTGGTGTAAGGACCATCGTGTCCCCTAGTTGGGACATGATGGCATTCATCAAGAATTCTTCTTGTTTCTGAACCATAAACATATCTTCTGATCATCCCATCGGGACACATCTTGAACAGATAGGGTTCTTCCCAATAATAGTGTTTTAGTTCTGAAAAGAATTTACTTTGTTGGGCATGAGTTAAACCTTTTCTGAGAATTCTTCCAACAAGATAATTTGCATAATCTGCAAACGACGGGATTTCATTTTCATCAACTGTATCAACAGTCATGATAGTTTCATCAGGGAAATAATCGTCAATCTCATCTTCCTTTAACTCTTCCAAATTTGGATTCTCGAGACGAGACAAATGATCAGCAACTAGATTTTCTGCTCCTTTCTTATCTTTTATTTCGATGTCAAATTCTTGGAGTAGTAAAATCCATCGGATAAGACGCGGTTTTGCATCTTGTTTTGCAAACAGATATTTGAGTGCTGAATGATCAGTGAACACAATCATTTTTGAAAGCACAAGATAAGATCTGAATTTGTCAAAAGCAAAAACAACGGCTAACAATTCCTTCTCCGTAACCATGTAATATTGTTGAGCATTGTTGAGTGTTTTACTGGCGAAGTATATAGGACGGAAATGTTTTCCTTCACGTTGTCCTAACACAGCTCCAACAGCAAAATCGCTTGCATCGCACATGAGCTCGAACGGTAGTGACCAATTAGGTGAAACCATAATGGGTGCACTAGTCAGTTGACTTTTCAATGTTTCAAATGCCTTAATTCAGTCAGCATTCAAGTCAAAAACATAATGTTTTTCGAGAAGTTTCATCATGGGACGAGATATTTTGGAAAAATCCTTAATGAAACGACGGTAGAAACCGGCATGTCCTAGAAAACTTCTAACGGCTTTAACGTTGGTTGGAGGTGGTAATTTTGTGATAACATCGATTTTTGCTTTATCAACCTCCATTCCTGCACTGGAAATTTTGTGTCCAAGCACAATTCCTTCAGTCACCATAAAATGACATTTTTCCCAGTTGAGAACAAGATGTGCAGCTTCGCATCTTTCGAGCATTTTATCGAGATTAGAAAGACAAGCTTCAAATGAGCTTTCAAAAACTGAAAAGTCATCGATGAAAACTTTCATAGATGTTTCAAGCATGTCTTGGAAAATTGCAAACATACACCTTTGAAAAGTTGCGGGTGCATTACAAAGACCGAAAGGCATACGCCGGTATAAGCATAAGTTCCAAAGGGACATGTGAATGTAGTCTTTTCTTGATCAGCAAGATCAATAGGAATTTGAAAATATCCTGAAAAACCATCAAGGAAACAAAAGTACTTGTTCCCTGCTAATCTCTCAAGCATTTGATCCATGAAGGGTAGAGGAAAATGATCTTTTCTGGTGGCCTTATTTAATTTTCTGTAATCAATACATACTCGCCATCCAGTGATAGTTCTAGTAGGAACTATTTCATTCCGTTCGTTAGTCACAACAGTCATTCCTCCTTTTTTTCGGAACACAGTGAACTTGACTCACCCAAGGACTATCCTCGATGGGGTAAATGATACCGGCATCAAGAATTTTGATGATTTCTTTTTTAACAACTTCTTTCATGTTGGGATTGAGTCGACGTTGTCTTTCTACAACGGGTTTAGCATCTTCTTTGAAATTGATTTTGTGTTTACAGAAATCAGGACTAATTCCTGGGATATCAAAGGTTTTCCACGCAAAAGCTCTTTTATATCTCTTGAGAACGGAGATGAGACATTCTTTTTCATTATCATTAAGCAGCGAAGATATGACTACTGGAAGAAGTGAATTATCTTCCAAGTAAGCATATTCCAGATTTTCGGGAAGTGGTTTCAGCTCAAGATCAGTTGGTGGTTCTTGAAGAGATGTTTTGATCCTCAATTGATCATTAAAGGTGATTTCCTCAAAATCTTCTTCTACTATTTCTCCTTCTTCAATTTCTTCGATTTCATCTTCGAATTTTACTTCCATAAAATCAGCGAATTCTTTATCAAAGTTTGTTTCACTAATTTTCTCCGAAGTGGTCATGAATGGATCAGAATCGTCAAGTATCATCACTGGAATGTGGATATTGCATTGCTTTATCGATTAAAAAGGTAATTCTATCTTCTCCAACTCCAAGATTGAGTTCTTTACCTTTTACTTTGATGATCGCATCAGCGGTATTTAGGAAAGGTCTTCCTAAAATGAGAGGGACTCTACTATCTTCCTCCATTTCTAAAATCACAAAATCCACGGGAAAAACAAATTTACCAACTTGGACAAGCATATTCTCAGCAATTCCAACAGGATATTGGTAAGAATGATTGGCTAATCGAATACTCATCCTTGTAGGTTTCAAGGTATTAATGGAAAGTTTAGAATACAACGAATAGGGCATCAAATTGATACTTGCACCAAGATCGGCTAAAGCATCGCATGTGATGTTGTTTCCTAACGTGCATGGAATCAAAAAACTTCTGGGATCTCTGAGTTTTGGTGGAATTTTGTTTTGAACAATGGCTGAACATTCTTCATTGAGAAAGGTAGCGGATATTTGTTCCAACTTGTTCTTGGTATTAAGAAGTTCCTTTAAAAATTTCCCATAATTGGGCATTCCAGCTAGAACATCAAGGAGGGGTACATTGAGTCTAACTTCTTTTATCATTTCAAAAAACTTCTTATAACGCTCTTCCATTTTTTCTTTCTTAAGGCGTTGAGGATATGGAATCTTTGGTGTGTACACCTTTACTGGTAGGGTGGGTTTTTCTTTGGTGGGTATGTTTGGAGTATTTTCCTTTTCTGCTTCTTCAGCTTCATCCTCACTTTCATCATTGATGATCGTGGTATTATTTGGATTGGGTGGTGGATCATAAGAAAGACCACTTCTTGTGAATACAACATTGATATGCTCATTTCTAGTTTGTGGTGGACGATAAGTTTTATCGTTTGATCCTGATGATGTTGGTTTGGGGTTGGATTGGGTATTACTTGGTAACGAACCAGATGGTCGGGAAG
Organism: Artemisia tridentata subsp. tridentata; assembly: GCA_021014915.2. Lineage (NCBI taxonomy): Eukaryota > Viridiplantae > Streptophyta > Magnoliopsida > Asterales > Asteraceae > Artemisia > Artemisia tridentata. Next base: position 11,245,543 of record CP139504.1, read on the forward strand.
AAATTTGATCAGAAAGTCTACCAAATTTGTTTTCAAGATCTTGAATAGATGCTTGATGATTTTTCTGTCCTTGCTCAACTTTGGTTTTGAGATTGAAAAATTGGTTCTTGACGAACTCATTGGTTGATTTTTGAGCGGTCACAAATTCTCTCATCATTTTTTCAAAATCGGTTTCTTCCGGGTTTTTATCAGAGGTTTGTGGAGTTTGATTGTCTGCTCGAGGTTGAGAATCACGGTTGTTATCCCTTTGTTGGCGATCTTGCCAATTTACAGAATTTCTCCCGTAATAATTACCACGATAACCGCCTCCATGGTATCCTCCTTGGACATAATTAGCTTCTCCTTCTTTGTGTTGGTCCATTGGTTGATCGTCACATTCTGATGATGGGTGATTACCTCCACAGTTGTTACAACCATCTCGCATTTCTTTCATTTCTCCTTTAAGATCTTTGTATTGCGAGTTGATTTTGGAAACCAAGGCTTCCATTTTCTCCATGAGTTTAGAGGTATCGGAACTTACGGCAAAAGCAACGGTTTTTCTTAAGGGTTTGGTTTTGGCATCTTTTGACCAATCGAGTTTGAGAAGAACTCGATCTTCCAGCAATTGATATGCCTGGTTAGGGGTTTTGTCGAGAAAAATTCCTCCAGCATCAACAATTCCTTGAGATGTTTCATCAAGTCGATGGTAGAAGATTTGGATAATAGTTCCTCGTCCTAAACCATGTCCATGACAACTACGAAGCAAATCTTTCATACGAAGCCAGGCTTCGACAAGTGATTCGTTAGGATTTTGTGTGAAAGCACGAATTTCTCCCATGATTCGGTCAAACATGGCAGGTGGAAAGAATCGGCTTACAAAAGCTTGCCTCATCTCCTCCCAAGTATTGATAATTCCTGGGGTTAATTCATTATACGACACTTTTGCATCTCTAGCAAGTGATGACGGAAAAAGTTTGAGTTTAATGGCATCGACATTGGTGTCGCCATATCGGAACATGCCACAAATTTTGATGAATTCGGCAATGTGTTTGTGAGGATCGGCCCTCGAACGGCCATCGAATTGACGGTCTTTGATCATAGAAAAATGGTGACCTTTCATGGTGAAATTGTCACCTAGGTTGATAGCAACAATAGCAGCTCCAGGAGTGGGTGCTATGGCGCGGTTGACTTCCCACATGGGAAAAGGTTGATCAGTGAATGGGTTATAAACAGCTTTGGAATCAAAAAGGTTATCAAACGGTGGGTTTCGTTGTAAGATTCCACGAAAATCCCTTATGATAATATTTACTAATTAATGATAACCTCGACTTACTGTTTACCAAAACCATTTTTCGGGGAAATTTAAAAATTTTCTTGATACATTATTTTCACCACGTTACGACAACACAACAATTACCGAATGTCGACACTAGACCACGGCTTAGATTACGTAACGTAACCAACTCACAACAATTAATATTTCATAAATCACAATATGTGCAAATCTCATTGATTATTATTTAATCATCAATAATTACACAAATCTACTCTAAATATATTTTACATCTTTCATTACATAGAACCTAGCTACAAGCCAATCGGACCATCAGGCCCAACAACACCATACACACTACGCAGCCCAACTTCAAACCAAATTCTTCTTTCTTTGTTCATGTAATTCGATCAACTAACCAATTACAAAACGCACTTCGTACGCTTAATTACAAAACGCGACCCACACGTACTTTTGCACCATCTTACTCACGACCTACTAGACTTCAGGCATGCCAAATTCCAGATTTAGACAACAGGTATTTCCATGACTTTAAAGTCCCATTTGTTCGTCCCAAAATTTCCCATACATATAAACAAAAATCTCCAGAACTCGACTGTTTTGAGATTCGACTTTTCCTACATTTCACTAACGCTATTTCTAACATATTAGATCGTTTAGAACATGGTTAGAACAGCAGTGGTTGGATTAAGCTCACTAGTTCCATTTTGAAACAAGCTAAAATACCAAACGTATAAGGACATACACAACACAACAAACAAAGATAGATCTTATCTATCAAATGTATTATACTGTCGGTAGAAATAGCTTAGGTGTCCCTTCATACACAGTATATCTCAATGATTGATAGATTGAAGACTTTGATAGTCAACAAAAACGTATGAACTCCCTCTATAAAATCCTACTCTCCTAGCTTCTTGCAATGCCTATCTTTCATTCTTTTCACTCTCCCAAGACCCCCTAATAAACCAGAAAAACATGTCACTCATATAGAAAATATCGGGTAAGAGCTAAACCCTTAAAAACATGCATCAAATTCATTGAAAGCCTAATGCTTTCTTTACTCTATACATACTGTCGAACTACCCAACTTCCTTCATCACCCATTTCACCTCTCCCACTTCATACCACTCACATCTCCCTCTTTCTCACTCACAAAATATTCTTAGAAACACGATACGGATAAGAAACCCACCACGTATAAACGTACCCTAGCTAGCTAAGTGGACTGTCTCACTCTTGCTTTCCAGTCAACTTCCTCAGTTCCTCACCACCTTTTCAAAGGTGTAGTAAGTAACCATGCTCCCTTTTACTTTAAAACCTCACGTACTCACTCACACATGCATGCTTCAAGTTATATTCGAACGTATATATGTATAAATTAATTGCTATAATCATTCTGTAGTTATATCCATATTAACAAGCACCACTGTATCACAACTCACTTTCACAACTAGATAGCACGCCATGCATGCATCATTTTGATTCTCACTCGATAGTATATATTGACAATTCATTAATTCACATGCATCAATCTTTACTAGAATGTAAAATATCCTTATATTCGAAAACACAGTGACGTAAGTTAAACCATGCACATTATTAAATTCGCTTTGTGGAGTATTAACTATCACCCCTCGTTATTCTCATATTTTAAATTTGCATTGCTTAATATTTAAACCTCACGTATGGCTAAAACATGAGAAAAAGCTAAAATATGTCAAGAGTTCAATACACAGAAAACAGTCCCCAAGTAGCTTTCAAAATGACTTCGTATCTCACGATTATGACCTAGTAACTATACGTTCTCTTCACACGACCCGATAGCCCACACTACCAACTACACTTTTCATATAAACATCACGTAAAAATAATCGAGTTACAACCTTTTAAAAATAGTCAACTAAATCCCAGAAACACTAAATCATTTTTAGAAGAGATAAACCAAAAACCCTTTTCGATAATGGACTTAACTAAAGCCCAATAAGATCTTGCGTGTAACCGGCCCAGTGGGCCCAGAAAATATATTTTCAGAATCCTAAAAATAGCCCGAGCTCAGGCCCAAAATTATTTTCACGCCCTCGCCTCTAAATTTATTAATGGGCCTTAAGTAAATCGTTAACTGACCCATTAGTACAAAGATAAGCTCTTTTCTGGAATAAGCACTGGCAATAATTTAAAATGAACTTAATAAAGTTATAGAAATTTTCAGAATATTTTTCCCGTTGTTTTTATGCAAAAAGGACTAAAAATGTAACGCGATCTAACCAAAAGGACTAAAACTGCCAACTGTGAAAACTATGGACTGAAGCTATTAAAACAGGTTATAAAGGACTTAAATTGGCATACCTTTGGACTTCGAGCCATATGTGGACATATGGACAATTTTTGGACTATCGTGAACTTTGAACTTAACCGAGGACTAACGACGTAACGCAATCGCAGTTAGACTAAAAAGTATAGAATCTGAAAAGGAAAAAGGACCTATTTAACTTTACTTGACATTCTTAATTTATTTTTATTTTTCACCCTTCACTTCATATGCATTTTACATTTTAAGTTATGCATTATTAAAGTTCGCTATTAGAAAGTTAGTAACTTCATTTGCATATCATTTTAGCATATTTTAAGAAAGTAATATTTTTGGTTGACTTATATAAGAATCAAGATAATATTTTTAACTTGAGGCATTTTAAGCATACCACACACTCACATCACTGATCAAATCGTTATACGATTTATCCTTTCCACATTCGTTATTAGTAGTAAGTTAGACTCTTAGACTTCGCTTATATTCAGGTCTCGTATTGAAGAAGTTTTCGTGATCGTTTACTTGGTCTTATAATTTCGTCTTGTCAGATACGCTCCAGGTGAGTCGTGGCCCCTACTCTTTTAACACTTGTTTTAATAACTCTTTTGGGGGAGATACATGCTTTAACTGTTTTAAGTTATCTATATAAACTCTTATGATTTACTCAAAATCATCCACTATGCTTTACATATTTGAATCACTCTTGAGAATAATATATATTCACTATATGTACAAATTGCTCGCTAAGCTTAAACACTAAATTTGGGAGATAACATTTTTACACTACATGATGTAACTTGACACTGAGGCTTATTGTATGCATTCATGTGACAAATGAATGTACTGTTACTTTATTATGATATTTCTACATTTCAATAGAAATAATTGCCAAAACTAAAATTACGCATAATTCATGCACCCTGAAACCCATATTGCCTAAGTTTACTTTATTGCCATAAAGTCCCTTGATCATGAGCCATTAATCACTGCGGTGAGCGCGAATATAGTGAACAGCTTCGAAACCTGTTAGAGGCTGACGACCTATCCCACTAAATACTTGGACGGAATGCCTACATGGTTAGTCGTATTTAGTCGCGATGCACTATATTTGAGAAAAATAGGAATTTGGCAAGTCACCTATTAACATGAGGGCTATAAAAACCCATCAGTAACCCTGGTGGGGCACCGCCGTTTTACGGTACTCTGTTAACGTTTTGCGTGTCATGAGGCTTAGGGCAATATAACTTTATGAATATATGAATGTTTCATATATATCCTAGGATACAGCTGTATTTAGCAGACCACCACTTTACACTGATAGACTTCAGATTCTAGATTATCATTCCCACTATGTGATATGATTGTGAATCCGGTACTTGAACTTTAATTGTTATCATATGTGACTTAAATGAGAACTCTACACAAGACAACCCAAAATGCTTGGTATATCATTACATTTAAAAGCTGACTCAACAGTCTATATCGAGCGTATAACAACATAGCTCATTTGCATTTATAACTTGAAACTTATGATTTTGGAGATCATACATGATTTACTTGTGGATTTTTTATACAACGCTACGTATTATTTATTTCATGAAGAATTATTATATACTTCGACAATCACTATACACCTTTCAAAGAAATTTATTTTCTATAAACTCCACGAACTCACCAACCATTGTGTTGACGTTTTAAGCATGTTTATCTCAGGTAATTAACGGAGCAGGACAAGACACGGAGCGGGCATCTTCTACTCTGATAAATAAACTGGTGTAAAATCAAATATGTCATTCTTTCCAAATTATCATATTTTCTCATGGGATTTTCAACTCGAATAATTCACTTCTGTATCAAAAATATTCTTTTGAATGACATATAACTTTCAAAACGCCTCCTTCCGGGCCGTTTTTCTGAAATTTAAACCTCGATCCTCACCGTAACACCCTAATTACTTTTCCGCTGCCACAAACCAAATTAGGGGGTGTTACATTCGTACTCTTGGTACACGGTTGGCTAATGGAACAAAAGGTTTTCTTTTTCTTCTTGGTCTTCAGACTAAACATTCGGGATCTGAAAAAGGTGAAATTGGTTCTATTCCAGTTGATCGAGTGTTCATACAATTCCCAAGAGAATCGAGGCAATGTCTCAACACACGAGCAAAGAATGAAAACAATTTGGAAAATCAGGTTTAATGATCCGATCAGATGGATGTGATACCGATCGGATGAGAGTCTCGGTAAAATTGGTTTTGGTGAAAAACCGATCGGATAGAATGACTACCAATCGGATGGTTGTCTCGGTAAAAAGTGAAATAGGGCAAACCGATCGGATGGATGTGATACCGATTGGATGGTCAGCTCGGAAAACTTTTTTTGTTTTTTTCAAAAACAGACTTGGAAAGAAAAGGGACCTCTAAAACTTACAGAAACACAATCAAAATCCCCGGCAGCGGCGCCAAAAACTTGATGTGTTACACGAGAGGGAGCAAGTTTTAAATTTATAAGGGTGAATTACCGAACCTAGAAATAACACATACGAGCAAGTGAACTCGTCCATTATAGCAAGATTATGATGGTAAGTCGGGATCGTTCGCAGGGATTTGTGAGTGAATCTGATTGTAAGCTATTAAAAGTAAATTTCTTAAACAAGCAATGATGAAAATATAATAATTCAAATGATTAAAACTACACTTGCTTAGACTAATCTACAACTCTTGATAAGCATGATTGTGATAACTTTTGATAACATGTTGGTTATGATAATTAGTTGGGTGAACTAATCTATTGTTTCTACAAGTTAAACCTTCGTCAAGATTTTAGTTTATAAAAACAAGCATTAGGTTTAACCAATCAATTCAAGTTTCATAAGTTTGGTGTAAACTTAAACACAAAAATAATCTTTTGTTTTATCAAATAAGCTTAGGAAATGGTCAATACCAAAGGTAACGGATCATAGACAAAAGGTCACAATTGATAGTAAACTACTAATCTTTCGACCCTTGAAATGGTTTACAATCAATCCAATTTGATAAACAAAAGCATTCTTATTACAACCACAATTAAGTTTCTTTGTTAAACCAAGAATAATGGGTAAAAACAATCATTCATAGACAAATGATTATAACTAGTTGAATAACAACAAACCTTTCGACCTTTATCATCCTCAACTAGTCAAACTAGATTAACAAATGTCACTATGAAACTTAAGCACAATTGGATCTTAGAATTAACTTGAAATTGAATTAAAACATGTTATCACAATCATACGCAAATCAATTAGTTATAAACATTATCCAAGCAAGTGCACAAAAGGCACTTGCCACTCATGGCAAATATAAACATAAACTCAGAACTTTGAACATTAGCAATCATAATTAAAAGTCTTAAAATGATTAAAAGGAGATTACAAATGATAAGGTAATGATACCAAAAGTATTGGTGTTGACTTCTAGGCGTTTTGACTTCCAATTGTTGACTTCTTGAACCTCCAAAGCTTCCTGGACTTCTAAGGTCGAATTTAGGACTTTTGAGAGAGTATTTTGATGAGTGGGTAGTTGTTTGACACTTGTGGTATTGATAGTATATGAATGAGATATGAATTGTTGTTTAAAACTCTTCACAAATGGTCCTATTTATACTACTCTCAAAGCTTAGGGTGATAAATGCTCCAACTTGGCCTCCAAGCAAATTAGAATGGCCTAGAATCATCATTAGAAGGCCCTAGAATCGTTGGAATGAAGATAGGAATCTTAGTGATGAAGTTTGGTAAATCAGACGACATCCAAACGATCGGTATTGCATTCAACCGATCGGTATTGCATCCAACCGATCGGTTGGTCTTCAGAAATTGCATCCATCCGATTTGGTTGAGGGTTGCATCCGATCGGATGGAGTGTTGTCGTGTACTCTTTTTTGGACTTTTGTCGTTTGGCTTGTTTCTTGTTCATGACTCTTGGTTCTTCATTCAAACTTGATCTTTCCTTTATCTTGAAGCTTTTCAACTTGAATACTTGGACTTTCATTATTTGAAATGCCTTATTTGATTGGATCTTGACAAGAGAATCTTCGTACGATCATAAATATTTCCTTCTTCCTCATTCTTTCATCTTTTTCTTCCTTTTTCCTATTTTTGGCTAATTATACTTTGCAAACACACTTTGGTACGATTTAGTAACAAAAGCATATAAATATAACCAAATAACATATATAAAAGCACGAATAACGTTACTAAAAACATGCACAATTTGAGCGTTATCAACACGCCAAGTTGTAGCAATATTAATTTGGCAACTCCAGATATGAATCATAATGGAGGCTTAGAGTCACAGCATGTTGAGAATGATGAGGAAACACGTGCTCTCTTTGAATCATTATTGAACAATTGTAATTTTGAAATTGAGAAAGTAAAAAAGGTCAATCGTGATGTTAAGGCCGCGAATGAGAAAATGACCGCTGAGCTTGAGAGGTATAAGGAAAACAATAAAGCTTTTGAGTTTCATAAAAAACGACAGTCAGAATTAGCAACTGGTTATCAAAATTCCGTTTTAAGAGAAAAACAACTGCAAATTAAGTTTGACACACTCGATGTTAACTTAAACATGAAAATAAAATCCTTAAACGCGGAAATTTCTGATTTAAGAAACCAACTTTCTAAACAAAAATCAACTTGTTCTGATCTTGAAAAAGAAAAGAAACAGTTGAAATCAGATTTTTCAAAACGAGAAAATGATCTTCTTGATGAAATCATTGAGAAACAAGAAACAATTAAAAAGTTGGAAGATTTGCTTATGAAAACGGGTCATTCTGCTCAAACAATTCATATGCTAATTAAAGATCCAAACCCGCTTTTGCACACAATGAAGAAAATGGCTATCGGTTGTGAAAACCCATATACTTGTAAGAAAGCTCAGAAAGAACAGAATGTGTTAAGAACAAGAATCACTTTTCGGAGGTCGAGGTTGATCAAAATACATCATCGTTCTAGAGAGAGAAAGGTGAAGAAACACACAATGTATATTAGATTAAAGAATGAATGAATACAATGATTTCCCACACCCCTCATGGAGAGTCATGAGGGGTATTTATAGGCCCTTTACATTACATGTTTGCCACTTAAACAATAGTAGTCCCTGCGGGCTCTACTGTCTATGAATCTATTCCAATTCACGTGTAAGACGATATCTTTATAAAAAAGAAAGGCTAACAATCTCCCTCCAAGATATCGTCACACGTGAATGGTTACAATGAGACCTATAAACAAAGTAAATTACAATAATAATAAACTTATGTTGACGTTGTTGAAGCGCAGAGTCTCTGTAGTCTAGATACTGAGGCAGACTTGAAGTTCTCTCTTCCGAAGATCGCGGCATCGATCTTTGGCACTGACGGCACTAATCCTTGTAGCTCTGAACTTCAACTGTAATGGTCTAGTTAGGTTATTACTCCCTCCTAACTAGTGAGCCTTTTTCTTTTATCTGCTCCCTCCTGAATCGACAACTCTCTTTCACGCAGCGGAGAAAGTAAACATTAAAGTGTAGCACCATGGTTGTCGTTCGGGGAGCATCATAACAACATACCTCATAAAGTATTGCATCCAAGTTGGTAATAAGCCTCGATGTACCCTCAACCAAATTGCTAAAGACGAAACACTACTTTTTCCTTCATGTACTTCTCCCTCCTAATGGTTGCGAGTCATCGGAATCATCATACTTTTGTGTACATGCCGTAGAATTACCTTTTACTTGTGCAATATTAAAGCCATGTTTAAGCATAGTTTCATGAGAATATGTCGAAAAAATATGACTCTCTTTTTCTACAATCTCATCTCTTTTCTTCAACCTATAAGCGACCTCTTCAAAATCCAACCAGCTAGTAAATGACCACTGAATGGAGACAACCCAATATAACCGATCTGAGAATGAAGTAAACATCCCTTAGATATGTGACTTAAGCTTGTACGAAAGTGTGACTAAGAACCTATACTGAGCACTACAATGTAACTCCTTAAAGCATAGGTAGTGTCATATACCCAAACCAATCAAACAGTATATGAAATATCCACCTCTTGGACTATCCACAACTTCATGTGACACTGAGTACTACAACGTAACTCCTTTAAGTGATAGTTAACTAGGTCTTCGTCCATCCACCCCTTGACCTATGAAAACTAGATAAACCAAGTCTTAATCACTACCAGTGTATTCCCAAACAAGTATCTCTGAAAGTCATGCATCCATCCAACCTCTAGACTTTGAGATAAATAAGTACACATGCCTGTGAAATGAACTTTAAACCCAAATAAGCAATATCGTACAAAAACTCCGTAGTCACAAAAAACTCTGATACTAGCCGTTGTCATTTGATTGTGATTCTTGATCAGGATCTTTTAAGCTATACGTGGTTTGTTTTGAAAGTGTAGACCAATAATATCATATGTGATTTTGGTGTGAAGGGTGAGTTTGTTATATGCCTTAATTTGGTAAATTAGGGTTCGAAAACTAGGGTTTTGTATATTAGATATTTGGCGAAACCTTAAGAAACTTAGAAGAATTTCACTCCTTGATGCTCGGTAAATACCTTAGAAATTCGGAAACATAACTCCTTACTCAAAGTTTTCCTTGCTCGAAAGTTTCTGCCTAACTCGGAGATATTAGCTTACTCGAAGTATTTTATAATCCTTACTCGAAATTCTTCTAACTCGAATTTTTTATCCTTACTCGAAGTTCTGGTTACTCGAAGGATTCTATCTTACTCGGAGAACCTTCTAACTCGAAGGATCTTAGAAACTAACTCGGAAATTAACTTCTTGCTCGAAATTTTTCTTCTTACTCGAAGAAACTTGGAATCTAACTCGAAGAAATAACCTTCTAACTCGAAAGTTTTCTTCTTGCTCGAAGAAACTTGGAATCTAACTCGAAGAAATAACTTTCTAACTCGAAAGTTTTCTTCTTGCTCGAAGGAGTTTAAACCCTAACTCGGAAAATATACTTCTAACTCGAAGGTATTCCAGAACTAACTTGGAAAAACACCTCTTGCTCGAAGTTTTTAGTACCTTACTCGAAGAACTTCATCCTAACTCGGAGAAATTCATCGTTACTCGAAGAAACACATACTTTTTCCGAGAAAAAACACCAAAAATCACATTTTTTCACCACAAAACACCACGATTCGCCCCTGGTTAGCTCTGATGCCACTTGTTAAGAACAAGATCGCTTTCTGGAGGTCGAGGTTGATCGAAATACATCATCGTTCTAGAGAGAGAAAGTAGAGAGAGAAAGGTGAAGAAACACACAATGTATATTAGATTAAAGAAAGAATGAATACAATGATTTCCCACACCCCTTATGGAGAGTCATGAGGGGTATTTATAGGACCTTTACATTACATATTTGCCACTTAAACAATAGTAGTCCCTGCGGGCTCTACTTTCTATGAATCTAGTCCAATTCACGTGTAAGACGATATCTTTATAAAAAGGCAAGGCTAACAGAATGTTTTGTACAATGGTAATGTGATATATGCTAAACATGATCATCCCGTTGTTCGGGATTCTGATGAAATGATTGAGCTTGCTGAAGAGAGTCGAATCAAAATGAAATAAAAGAACCCGGAGATAAAACCGATTGATTATAACAAACTCAACATACTTTTTGGAGTTAATTTTGTTCAACAAAAATAGACACCAAAAGTTTCCAAAAAACCAGTTGTTTCGACAAAACAAAAAGTTGTTTCTAAAAATCTTTCAAACTTGGAACAAATGTCCTCAAGCAATCCTTTTAACACAAGTGGTGCTAGAAGATATTTGGATGATCTTAAAAAGAGAATTGAAACACTTCAAAGTATTGTTGCATCCAAAACAAATTTTAGTATCAACAACTGGCATTCAAGTCTTCATGCTGAAATGAAAAAGGTGTTTGAAACAGAAATTACTACTCTACTAAATGCAATTCATGCGAGAGTAATTCATGTTGAACAAGTAATTTTAAAAGAAACAGCCGAATTTGTAAAGGACCACAAATCCCTGGTAAAGGAAGCTAATGAAAACATTGAAAGCATCAAAGTTTTGGAAAACCTAAATGATTCTCTCTTTGAAGCAGCTTTGTTGACCGATATTATGTCCATCATTTTACAAACATATTCTGTTGAAGATGATGAAAGACTTTGAGCTGAGACTTCTGCAATTGTTTTAAAATATGAAAATGCTCTTGCTAAACTTGAAAAAGAAAACGTATCATATTTTAAACAACTTGATCAAAAAACCGAGGAATGCAAGTATGACAAATTGTCGTATGAGCGTGCCAACAAAAACATGAAAGAGCAAAATGATCATTTGAGGTCCCAACTAGAAAGTCAAAAAGGGAAGGGTGAGGAAACTAAGTTTGCAAAACCATCGACTTCGGACAAACTGGTTGTTAAACCAAAAATGTCAATTTCTCAATTTTTTCCAAAAGTCGATGTGAAAAATGATTTGACAAAACCAGTCACTCCAACACCCCTGCCCAAGTCCAATGAAAAAGAAAAAGGAAAAGCGGTTGTCGAAACATCAAATGTGATAGCGCCTGGTCTTTATAGGATTAGTCCCACTATTGCGTCTGCCTCAACATCTCAAACATATAGGGCGATAGACAAAAGCGTAAAAGATAGTCCTAAAGAGTCTAGGAATGCTAAAACAACATCTCAGGACAACAATATAAATTCTAATGCGTATGCCTTACCTTCTACAGGATTAGAAAGCACCTCTAGGAGCAGCAAACTACAGCCTAGGAGCAATACAAGGAACAATAGAGTCTTGCCTGTCTCTGAGAGTAGATGCCAGAATAAAAATGAAGAAGTAGAAGAACACCCTAGGAATTTATCGCTTTCTAATAAGAAACATATGTCATCTGAATGTATTGTTAAAATTACTGTTTCTAGTGCATGTAATGACACTGGGTGTTTAATGTGCAAGAAATGTTTATCTAATGATGTTTGTGATGATAATGTTTCTAAGAATGTGAATTTTATGCTTGAACAGAAGGATGTTCCTCAAGGAACTAGTGCTAGATCTAGATATATAAAACGACTAATTGCAGGATCTAGGTCAACCACTAGTAGTCAATTACCTAAGAACTATCTTAAGTACTGTGTATGGAAACCAACGGGTAGAGAGTTCATACTCGAGAATGGTAAATTGACAGCTGTTCAAATAGAACTAGTAGAAACCTTCTATGAGTGTGATTCGGATGTTACCTCTAACCCCATGGAACCAAATGTTAAACGGTTTCCAAATACAAAATCTTTTGTTCTTCGCAAGTTATCGAAATATGTCTTTGGATCGTCGACTCGGGTTGCTCCAAGCACATGACCGGGAATCTAAAGTTGCTGATCAATTTCGTCTGAAAATTCATGGGAACTGTACGCTTTGGAAATGATCATGTAGCAGCTATTATGGGTTATGGAGATCTTCAGTATGGGAATTACTTAATCACTCAAGTTTACTACGTCGAAGGGTTGGGACACAACTTGTTTTCAGTTGGGCAGTTTTGTGATGCAGATTTAGAGGTTACATTTAGGAGAAACACTTGCTTTGTTAGAAATTTGGTTGGAGATGATCTCTTAACTGGGAATTGTGGCACCATCCTATATGCTATCGACATCAACCAAATGGCCTCTTCATCACCAATTTGTCTTATAACAAGAGCATGCGAAACAAAGTCCTGGCTGTGGCATAGAAGATTATCCCATCTCAATTTCAACACCATTAACAAGCTAGCCAAAGACAACATCGTCAACGGACTTCCTAAGTTCAAATACACCAAGGATCACTTATGTCCATTATGCGAACAAGGTAAAAGCAAAAGGGCAACATATAAACCTAAAACCGTACCCAATTCTGAAGCAAAGTTACATATGTTGCACATGGACTTATGTGGCCCAATGAGAGTTAAAAGCATTAATGGGAAGAAATATATCCTTGTTATCGTCGATGACTATTCAAGATATACATGGGTAAAGTTTCTGAGGTCTAAAGATGAAGCACCAGGCATCATCATAACCTTTCTGAAGCGTATTCAAGTCCTACTTCAAGCTCCAGTAAGGATTGTAAGAACAGACAATGGCAGAGAATTCACAAACCAGGAGTTAAGAACTTACTTTGAAGATGCTGGAATCACACATCAAACATCTGTTGTTAGAACTCCACAGCATAATGGGGTAGTTGAAAGAAGAAACAGAACTCTTGTGGAAGCTGCTCGCACAATGCTGATTTATTCTAGTGCACCACTATTCTTATGGGCTGATGTTGTTGCCACTGCTTGTTTCACTTAGAATCGTTCCCTAATCCATCCAAGATTCAATAAAACCCCATATGAATTAGTGAACAACAAAAAACCCAATATCTCTTACCTTCACGTATTTGGCACTTTATGCTACCCAACGAATGACAGAGAAGATCTGGGGAAGCTGAAAGCTAAGGGTGATATTGGAATCTTCTTCGGATACTCAGAAAACTCGAGGGCATTCAGGGTGTATAACAGAAGAACTAAAAGGATAATGGAGACGATGAATGTGAAGTTTGACGAGATTTCACATATGGCTTCTGAGAGACTCGCTCTAGAACCCGCGCTTAATCCAATGGCTTCTAATCAAAATAGATTAGGACCCGCACCAAACGTTCAGACTTCTGGACATATTAGTTCAGGACTCGTACCTCAAGGAGCTCAGTCAACTAACACTGAAAAACCGACAGAACAAGAACTGGAAAATCTCTTCGAGTTTATGTTTGATGAATACTATGGTGGAACTTCGACAAATTCATCACAACAACATTCCGCTGCACCCGCTCAAAACCATCAACCACAACCACAAGATGCATCAACAACAATCGAAGCTGACGCACCAACTCCCTCCACATCATCAACATCTACTCCAGCAACTCCAGTTTTTGAAATTGTTCTACCAAGAGTTGATGAGCAAAACCAAAATACACCATTTCAAGAAGAACAAACACAAACTCAAAACGATGTTGCGTTAGAAGAAGAAGTATTCGAAAACCCGTTTGCAACAAACTCAGCTGAATCTTCTTCAAGGTTACAAGAACCATCTAACACACATACGTTAAACCCAAGGTATCCTTCTACACTTCAATGGACTAAAGACCATCCAATAGAACAAGTAATTGGTGAACCTTCAAGGCCAGTTCAGACGAGAAAACAACTCGCCACTGACCCCGATATGTGCATCTACGTTTGTTCAGTAAGCCTTAAAGAACCAAAGAACATTCGGGAGGCGATGGCAGACAATGCATGGATTGAAGCAATGCAGGAAGAACTTCTTCAATACCAGTTACATGATACATGGGAATTAGTTCCAAGACCAATTAACAAACTTGTCATTGATCTCAAATGGTTAAGGAAGAACAAAAAGGATGAAGAAATGACTGTGATTCGTAACAAAGCTCGACTCATGGCTAAAGGATTCAGGCAGGAAGAAGGGATAGATTTCGAAGAATCATTCGCGCCAGTAGCAAGACTTGAGGCAGTCATTATTTTCTTGGCCTATGTAGCTCACAAAAACATCACAGTCTATCAGATGGACATCAAGATGGCTTTCTTGAATGGAACTCTGAAAGAAGAAGTGTATGTGAGTCAGCCAGACGGATTCATTGACAATGAACATCCGGACTATGTCTACAAGCTAAAGAAAGCCATTTATGGTTTAAAACAAGCTCCAAGGGCGTGGTATGAAGAACTATCATCTTTCCTGATTAAAAATAACTTCACCAAAGGCACAGTTGATTCTACCTTGTTTACAAGAAAATATAAAGATGACATTTTGATTGTTCAGATTTACGTGGACGACATTATTTTTGCGTCCACTAATCCGAAACATTCAAAACATTTTGAAAATCTCATGAAAAGCAAATTTGAAATGTCCATGATGGGGGAACTAAAATTCTTTCTTGGTTTACAAATACACCAATCCCCTCGTGGTATTTTTATTAATCAAGCTAAATATACAATTGAGATTTTGAAAAAACATGGTATGGAAAATTGTGACTCTGTTGGTACACCAATGGTCACTTCACCAAAAATAGGTGCTGATTTATTTGGGAAACCCATCGATCTGAAGAAATATCAGAGCATGATTGGTTCTCTCATGTACCTTACTGCTAGTCGACCCGAAGAACCATTAACATGGGACTTTGGTATCCGAAAAGGTCAAATAGATCTGTCGGTACCTACGAAGAACCATTAACATGGGACTTTGGTATCCGAAGGATTCTGAGTTTAAACTAATAGCATTTTCAGATGCCGACCATGCAGGTTGCCAAGTTACAGCAAAAAGTACATCAGGTGGAGCACAATTTTTGGGTGAAAAGCTAGTAGGCTGGTCATCAAGGAAACAAGATTGTACTGCATTATCAACCGCAGAAGCCGAGTATGTGTCTCTATCTGCGTGTTGTGCCCAAGTTCTATGGATGAGGACACAACTCACAGATTATGGCTTTACTTTCGACAGAATACCTTTGTATTGTGATTCGAAAAGTGCCATAGCCATCTCGTGCAATCCAGTACAACACTCGAAGACCAAGCATATTAGAGTCCGCTACCATTTCATCAAAGAACACGTAGAAGAGGGTACTGTTGAATTATTTTTCGTGAAGACAGATTACTAACTCGCCGATCTATTTACTAAAGCCCTTCCAAAAGAAAGGTTTGACGATTTAGTTCGACGAATTGGCATGCGAAGCCTAACTCCTGAGGAGCTAGAACGTCTTCTCGAATCTTCTTGAAAATTTTCAAAATAGCTTCGTTGTAAATATTTTTGAAAAAACAAAATACAAAATTTGAAAAACCAACAAAAACAAAATATAAAAATAGAAAATTTTCAAAAATACAAAAACAATATAAAATAAAAAAACTAAAAATATTCTTCTCACGACATGTCTCTCGTATAATCGATATTCTGTACGTATCTAGAAATGTCATTCAACAATGATACGGAAGTACGACAAGATGGAATTTATTGTTAGGATCAGAAGTACGACAAGATGGAAGAATACCAAGTGCGTTTCCTCATATCTCTTGCTTCAAACACTAACTTTTTCTGAATGCAAGTTATTGTTTTTTGTGACTTTCTAAAATCCCTTTTTCTGAATGGTTTGCAGCCACGTTGTTTAGGCAATGATGATAACTTTGTACATTTCCATTTTTCCAGTTGCGCGTTCGTTGGCGGGGCAACCACGCTTTGGGTTGTAGCCACAACGTGCATTTAATGCTGATTACATACGTACATATCTGAGCCTTACTGACATCAAAACGTGTAGCCCCTCGCTCAACTACGGCTGCTGATCCGAGGTATATTGGATTCATTTATCTAACACTAACTTTTTCTGAATGCAAGTTATTGTTTTTTGTGACTTTCTAAAATCCCTTTTTCTGAATGGTTTGCAGCCACGTTGTTTAGGCGATGATGATAACTTTGTACATTTCCATTATTTCCAGTTGCGCGTTCGTTGGCGGGGCAACCACGCTTTGGGTTGCAGCCACGACGTGCATTTAATGCTGATTACATACGTACATATCTGAGCCTTACTGACATCAAAACGTGTAGCACCTCGCTCAACTACGCCTGCTGATCCGAGGTATGTTGGATTCATTTATCTGAGGGTAACCATTCGCTGTCCGTCAATCGTTTACTCATATTCTTTATTTCATCTTTCCATGTTTCAAACATATTGTTCGCTACGACTTTTTGTCGAAGGAGCTGTCTGATGTTATGTTTCTTTTCAAGGCCACTCTGAACAAAGCAGTGCTGCGGCAGTTACAACTACCAAACAGCATTGGAAGTATCCAGACGGTAGGTATATTTATCAGAAAACTGAACCTGGCTAAAAGAAAAAAAATAGTTAATACGCATCATGATTTATCATCGTTTTTCGCTCCAGGAATAGTAGCAACTACTAATATGTGATCTTTTTCTATTTGCAGATATTAACATTTGATCCCACGCGCCAATCATAGATAATTTTTTTTTTCGCATATTCATAACTGTAGTGGCACAAATAGTTCTGGTCAAGAATATGGTTCAATTCGGAAAGAGAGATGAGAAGCCGAAGAGAATGCTGTGACAAGTAATTTGATGCAAATTTCTTCTTCGCAGGATCCTCTTTCGTTTCCCATCTTTCCTTCAGAGTTGAAGCATATTGTTGACCAGAACCAATTGTGTCACTACAGTTGCGTCTATGCGAAAAAAAATTTACCTTTTACCGGCGCATAACATCAACTTTTTGTATCCGCCCTTTACCAGGTAAAGAAAGACCTCAATTGAACGTTACAAAACTCAAGTTTATACTCATTTTAACCAGATTTTTTCATGTTATCAATATCTGTAACAGGTATCGTGCATTCAACAACGGCACTACGTGCATCACATGAGTACAGCCAGGATCATTAACCTGACCTTCACCTCGAATTCCTTTTGGTATTTTAATGGTCTATCAATATGTCTGGTGCAGAGTATTGTTTAAAGACCATTTAAATAACAAAAGGGGTTTGAGAGGGAGATCAGATTTTCCACCTATATGTCGATAAAAAAAATTTTCTAAACATAAGAAACAAAGACTATTTGGTAGTTTTTTTGGTTGCTGATACTAACAATTCATGTCATGTGTCTGTAATAGTTACCTTTTTCTCGCATATGCATAAGTGTAGGTCCAGAAAAGGACCTGATCACCACTAAGGTACAATTCTTGAAGAAAGATGAGAAACCGGAGAGGATGGTGTGGCATGTAGTTTGGTACAAATTACTTCTTTGCACTATCCTCTTCCGTTTCCCATCTTTCTTCGAGGATTGAGCCATACTGCTGATCACCATCTTTTCTCCAACTCCGGTTATGGATATACGAGAACAAGTTAACTCTCAGAGGCACATGACATCAAGTTTTAGTATCGGAAAAAAAAAAGTAACAGATACCCTTTGTTTGTTATGGTAAAATTTTTTTTTATCGAATGCCTCACAATTAAGTCGTCTGTTGATCAGCTGAAACATAAGATGGTCATGCATGTACAGGTATATCATCTGCCTTATTTCACATTAGCATAGTTGTTAATCTTCACAGACCGTAACTTGCAATACCAAAAGTTTATCGTAAATTATACTTGCGGATTCTATCAAACTGTTCAAAAAAGAAATTTAAAGTAGCAACCTGTCTGTTGGATATCTACATTACTTAGTCGATGAATGCTTTAACTTAATAAATTAGTCTGGAACTTAAACATAGTTACTCATTCTAAGTTCCCATACAGTTCCTTTTGTTCTTTCAACAACCTAGCAACTCGCTTGGTGCAAGCGGTTGCACAAAGGAAGTTGAAACAACAAATGGAACTGTAAGGGGACTTAGAAAGCTTAACTATATTTATTTTTTGGTTCCATTCTTTTTTACAACCTAAAACAGCCATCTACAAAGTAACGTCGCCATACATAGCTGGCTACATTGAATTTCGCTTTGAAAGTCTCAGTTATTAGGGCAGATCTATCTAACAATGTATCTTACTTCCGTTGTTTATGGAAGTCATATACATCGTTTGATAGATCGGTTCTAATAACTGAGACGTGTTGATTGTGATAATGATATAGTGTGTATTGTTTATAAGAATCGGCAAATTTTGTTCTACGATACACTTTTTGAATATATATATATATATATATATATATATATATATATATATATATACCATTTCATTAGTTTTATTATAAAAAAATTTCTATACTACATTACATGATATTTAAAAGTAACTATTCTCTTTTATATCCATGTTTCTTCATATGAAATACTGTCGCCCGATGGATTTGATGAGTTCTGAACCATCACCGTATTCCCATGGTGATTGCATTCAATTCCTGCTCCTCAGGTTTGCACGCTCACTCTCATTATTACATTTGTCTATTTACCTGTTTGTATTGCGTGATAATCGACATGCAACCTTGCAATTGATATCAGAATGAAAAAAAACTGGCCAGGCAAGAAAGCACTAGCCCAATACCAGGCCTGGAAAATAGGTTTTCTGAGGCTCATTAGGGTCAGAAGTACGACAAGATGGAAGAATACCAAGTGCGTTTCCTCCTATCTCTTGCTTCAAACACTAACTTTTTCTGAATGCAAGTTATTATTTTTTTGTGACTTTCTAAAATCCCTTTTTCTGAATGGTTTGCAGCCACGTTGTTTAGGCGATGATGATAACTTTGTACATTTCTATTTTTCCAGCTGCGCGTTCATTGGCGGGGCAACCACGCTTTGGGTTGCAGCCACGACGTGCATTTAATGCTGATTACATACGTACATATCTGAGCCTTACTGACATCATAACGTGTAGCCCCTCGCTCAACTACGGCTGCTGATCCGAGGTATGTTGGATTTGTAGGATTTTGGGATACAATGTATGTTTTGTGATTATATGCTTCAAGTTGCATTAATTTAAATCACTTACTTTAATTCCCATGCTCACTGATTATGAAAAATATATTGTCAAAAGGTTGAATTGCTGGAAAAAAAAATCACGGTCTTGCTGAGCTGTTAAATGCTATTTTCTGAGACATAAATCTAATGAAGCATGCGATCTATGTGTCACAAAATAGCATTTAATAGCCCAGAAAGATCGTTATTTCTTTTTTATGCATATACTGTTGAAGGATCTAAAAGAGGAGCGCAGATTTATTTTCCGCGACACAAGACACCTATAAGGTAAATGTTGTATAATGCATTATCAAATACACTAACTGTTACAATATTTTATGCATAACTGATTATTTGCACAAACATTTGCAGCAGTTAAACTTCACCACAGAAGCAACAATAACCAGCATCAACATAAAAACCTTTTTCGACTTCATTCTACCGAGCTTTTTCGACTTCATTCTACCGAGAGACGATAACATCTGCATCTACAATTGCTTGAGTTCTAGAAAAAGAACATACCCGAAAAAGAATTAGGCTTTTGATTGGTAACATTAAGACATTTTGTATTGCACCATAGCTAAGGCATTTTGCTTTGTAACATTGTATTACGAAAATCATCCATTTTGATTAGTAACATTGTATTGGGGCTGTCAGCCGATCTTTGCCGACTATTTTTGTATTAGTGTGAGTAAAAATTCTGCTATCTATCCATATACTCAGAATTACAAAAAAAACGCACACGAACAAACCGCATAAATTTCCTACAGAATAACCGCTCCGCCGCAACGCGCGGGTTCGTCGCACTACTCGTTAATTTTATGTGCCATCAATTTTGTTATCTTATTATTTGTTGGTGGCTTAAAAGTAATTACTCGTAATTTGTTGGTGTTTCTTCAATTGCTTCTTCAAATAAAATCCGCTATTGGTGTTTATTTATTACGTAACCATCAGTATAAAGGAGGCTGCTATTATCGGATTCTTTGATTGTTTGTGACATCATATTAAGGATTTTGTGACATCATATTAAGTATAAAGGGGTCGGTCGAGATTAATTCATGTTGGTGTGCAAGATTGATATGGATCCCGTTGGTAGTGATCTTATATATTATTTAATGTGTGGAACTTGTCTACTCTGTTGGGTCATGCAAGGCTAGCCTCACCAAGATCCTCAATGTCATGTGAAGGAGTTAGCGCTGGTGGATGTTTTTATGTTTCTTTTTTATTGTTGAAAAAAAAAATGGAAAAAAAAGAAGAAGTTATAGTTATGTTATAGTTATTTAATTGTTTGTCGAATCCAGGGTATTAATTCCCGAGACGACTTTTGTTTGTGTCGAATCTAGGGTTCTTATTCCCGAGACGAATTTTGTTGGTGTCGAATCTAGGGATTCTTATTCCCGAGACGACTTTTGTTGGTGTCGAATCTAGGGTTCTTATTCCCGAGACGACTTTTGGTGTCGAATCTTGGGTTCTTATTCCCGAGACGACTGTTTGGGATACTTTGGTTTATCCTTCGGATACTTTGGGTTATCCCCTTTTATTTTGGTTTATTGTTTTATTTTGCTTTCTTAAGTTTTCTTCTTCAGTCCGAGCTTTCGCGATTTCGCCGCTCGAACTGCGGGGGAGTATTAGTGAATAAATTGGCCCAAAATAAATTGCTCTGATACCATGTTAGACAATGAAAACCCCGTAGGTATAGCTTTATTAATGATCATTATTTATAATGGTGAAACCCTAGATACCCTAAACCCACAAACCGGGCTTGGGCCTATTTATAAACTAATAGTTGGACCTCCTTATTCAAGAGTCATGGAAACTTGCACCTAATAGAACTTGAATGTGAGACGTCTCGCATTTTATGATCATAGGCACCAGCCATTTTGTCACTTGGACACCCCTAAATGATTTTGATCTGCTAATTTTGTTGATGCTCAAATGTCTCATTGGGAACAATTTTTGTATTGTGGTGTCATATATATGTTTTGTTGGTTTCTGTGTGTGTTTTAGTGCTCCCAGTAACAGGGTAAAGATAATCAATCAAGGGTACCGGATATTCACTTGAAGTCGTGGTATCACTTTCCAATAGAAACTATTCGACCCTATGCCTGGGTTGCACGAATATCTCTATGGGATAAAACCAAGTGATGTTCTTGTTCTAGGCACAGATCAAGAACCGATTGTATTTAGTGTTTAGGGTTTTGTGTCGTGTCCTTCATGCTATCTGATGATCTCTATTTATAATAGAGTTTACTCAAAACCCTAGCCCATGGAATTATGTATAATTAACGGCCCATTAATTATCCATAATAGTTTCCATAAATGTAGGAGTCGGTGGTTATAACTAACAGCAGAGTCTGTTGCCTAAACAGCAGAGTCTGATGCCTAATCAGCAGAGTCCATCAGTTCAGCAGCAGAGTTATTGTACCATCAGCAGGAACAATAACACTATCAGCAGAATTGATACACTATCAGCAGAGTTGTTCTGCATCAGTAGCAATAAAGCTATCAGCAGAAACAGATAATGCTATCAGCAGGAATGACAATGCTATCGGCAGGAACAGATAATGCTATCAGCAGAATCAACTGCATCAGCAGCATTGTCATTTATACTTAGCAGTACCTTGACTAAGCTAATCAGTACCTTGATCAAACTAACAGTACCTTGGACAAGCAGTACTTTGAACAAGCAGTACTTTGACCAAGCAGTACTTTGAACAAGCAGTACTTTGACATAACCACTATTGAGTCAGGGTGTTCATTGACCTGATGGGTGTATACTCCATACCTCCAAGCCCATTACCAAGTGTAAACTTATCCCTCAAGTGTACTAAATTTTCCAACAATCCTCCCCAAATTTAGTTCACTTCCTTGCATGAAAAATTAAACACAAAACAAACATATGCATAAATGAAAATATCTTGAAGATTGAATTCTCATCTTAGTACCTTACAAGTTCAAATATTCGAGAATCAGGGTGTTCTAAGAATTGAACCCTTCAACCCATTTGAATACCTGAATATAAAATACACATACATTTTCAAACACTAAAATACTCCTGACACTTTACAAGCCATGTGTCCATATCCAATTAATAAATGTTGTAAAAGCTAAAAGTCCTAAAGCTTTCTGAAGCGGCAAAACTTCAACATTTACATAGGTGGTTCATCTTTTAATCATGCCCCTGCAAAGCACTTTTTCAAAGAAAATTAACCATTAAGAAGTGAAGACTTCATCCTCCTTTCCAGCAGGTTCTGAGCACAACCTTGGGATGTAAATAAAACAGTGCTCCAGTCCACTAAATGTTCAGCTTGCCACATTGAACTCAACTCCAAAGTTTCCTCAGGAGGGAGTTGGGTGTCTTTGCATTCAGTGACTAAGGTGGACTTAAACCCATCCCTTTAGCAGACTTAAAAACCAAGTCTCTAGCCAAACCCTTCGTCAAGTGATCAGCTAAGTTCTGTTGAGATCTAACAAACTCTATAGATACCACCCCATTCATGATAAGCTCACGAATCATGCTATGCCTGACACCTAAATGTCTAGACTTCCCATTGTACATCTGGCTATAAGCCTTTGCCAATGTAGCAGCACTATCACAACGGATAGAAATAGGTGCTATAGGTTTAGGCCACAATGGAATCTCAAGAAGCAAGTTTCTCAACCATTCAGCTTCTTTACCAGCAGCAGCTAAGGCCACAAATTCAGATTCCATGGTTGAACTGGTAATGCAAGTTTGCTTCTTGGATGCCCAAGAAATTGCACCTCCACCAAGTAGGAATACCCAGCCACTAGTAGACGAATTGTCCTCAGTGTTACTGATCCAACTTGCATCAGTGTACCCTTCTAGTACAGAAGGATAACCAGTATATGAGAGACTATAATCCATAGTTTTCTTCAAATACTTCAGTACCCTCTGAATTGCTTGCCAATGATGAGCACTAGGATTACTAGTATACCTACTCAATTTTCCCACAGCAAATGCAATATCAGGCCTTGTACAAGTCATGGCATACATCAAGCAGCCAATTACCCTTGAATACTCAAGTTGAGATACAGCCTTGCCTTTATTGGGCATTAGCTTCTCACTTGTATCCATAGGAGTACTCACTGGAGTACAATCAAAGTAATTAAATTTCTTCAACACCTTCTCAATGTAATGAGACTGAGAGATAGAAATTTTGTTACCTTCATGTTTAATCCTAATACCAAGGATAACATCTGCCTCCCCCATATCCTTCATGGAGAACCTTGATGACAAAAATTCCTTTGTAAGGTCCACTTGATTTTGGTCAGTGCCAAAGATCAACATGTCATCAACATATAGACAAATGATGACTCCTTTACCAGATTCATCAAATTTGCTATATACACATTTGTCAGACTGGTTAAGTGAATAACCACTAGACAAAACCACTTCATCAAACTTTTGATGCCATTGCTTAGGTGCCTGTTTCAGTCCATACAAGGACTTAATCAGTTTGCACACCTTCTTTTCATTGCCAGGCATGATGAAGCCTTGAGGTTGGTTCATGTAAACCTCCTCATCCAATTCACCATTCAAGAATGCTGTCTTCACATCCATCTGATGTATAATCAGATTGTGAATTGATGCCAAAGCAATCAGCAATCTTATGGTACTGATACGAGCCACAGGGGCATAAGTATCAAAGTAGTCAATTCCTTCCTTTTGTTTAAAGCCTTGAATGACTAACCTTGCCTTGAACTTTTCAATAGTTCCATCTACCTTCATTTTCTTCTTGAAAATCCATTTGCAGCCTAGAGGCTTGCAACCAGGTGGTAGATCAGCCAACACCCAAGTGTTGTTGCCCATGATGGAGTCCATCTCATCATTTATTGCTTCTTTCCAGAAAGCAACATCTTGGGACTTCATTGCTTCATCAAATGTTTTGGGATCATCCTCAACATTAAAGCAATAGGAGTATTGGTCAGAGACCTCATCCCTTGTTCCTTCAATCAAGTACAATTGAAATTCAGGTCCAAATGATTTTGGAGTCCTAACCCTTGTGCTCCTTCTGAGCTCAGGTTCAGGTTGTTGTTCCACAACCTCATCAGGGACCTCATCAGAGGTTTCTGATACACCAACATCATTGGTTCCAGTAGGAATCCTCTGACTTGGTCTAGGGACTGAAGAGAATCTATTCTCATCAAAATTTGCATCCCTTGATTCAATTATAGTGTTAATTGAAACAGCTTCATTAGGTTCAATGACATAGAACCTATATGCCTTGGAATGCTCAGCATATCCAACAAAGATGCACTCAATGCCTCTTTCACCCAAAGTTTTATGCTTCGGATCAGGGAGTCTTACAACTGCCCTACAACCCCAAACTTTGAGATAATTCAAGTTGGGTTTCCTTTTAGTCCAGAGTTCATAAGGGGTAGTCTTGTTCCTTTTGTTAGGAACCCTATTTAGCAAATAGCAAGCTGTTAACATAGCTTCTCCCCAGAACCCTTGACTCAGTCCAGAGTAGGACAACATGGAATTAACCATCTCCTTTAGCACTCGGTTTTTCCTTTCAGAAATTCCATTTTGCTGAGGAGTATAAGGGGCAGTCGTTTCATGGATTATACCAACAGACTGGAAATACTGAGTATCCATGTACTCACCTCCCCTATCAGTCCTTAATCTTTTGATTAGTGACTCTTGTTGCAATTCAACTTCAGACTTAAATACTTTAAATTTATCTAATGCTTCATCCTTAGTATGCAATAAATAAACATAGCAATACCTAGAAGCATCATCAATAAAAGTAACAAAGTATTTCTTATTCCCCAAAGAGGGAGTAGCATGTAAATCACATAAGTCACTATGAATTAATTCCAATATCACAGATTCACGTTTTACATCTTTAAATGGTTTCTTAGTTATCTTGTTCAACATACAAGTATTACACTTTTTAGTGTCCATGTCAAAAGCTGGGATTAACCCATCCTTAGACATATCTTGCATACGTTTAAAGTGTACATGGCCAAGTCTAGCATGCCAAAGGGTTGAATCATATTGTTTAGATGACAACATACAAACAGATTCAATCACATCATGAACAATATTAAGTCTAAACATGTGATTACATAAATATCCAAATCCAATAAATACACCATTTTTAGACAAAACAAACTTATCAGATTCAATAACTTGTTTGTAACCACAATTATTCAAAATACCACTAGAAACCAAGTTTTTCCTAATATCAGGAACATGTAAAACATTTAACAAAGTAATAATCTTTCCAGAACTAAACTTCAACTCAACACTTCCTCTTCCATGCACCAGGGCTGTTGACTCATTTCCCATATGAAGAATAGAACCATCATTCATTGACTCGTAGGTCTTGAACCATCTTCTATCTTTACACACATGGACTGTTGCTCCAGAGTCAACCCACCAAGCCACATCATCATCCTGCACAAAGAACAATTCAGATATATATGTAACATAATAAATCCAAAAAGACTTATTAAATATATTCTGACCTTTCAGGGAATTGGAGTTACCATTCCCAGATCCACTTGTGCCTGATCCATTGGTCTTATTGCCAATTTTACCACCTTTGCAATCCTTCCTGAAGTGTCCAGTTTTACCACACTTCCAACAAGTAGCCTTAGACTTCTTGTTAGGATCAGGTTTGGTATTATCCTGATGCTTACGCTTGCCCTTGTTGTCATTGTTCCTGGAGGAGTTGTTATGCTCCACCATATTGACAACTGATGGACCAGCAGCAGTGCTGCTCTTTGGCTTGTCACTTTCATGCACCTTGAGTGATTCCTCAATGCGCAAATGACTGCCCAACTCAGTAAGAGTTAACTCCTCCTTCTTATGCTTAAGCATGTGCTTGAAATCTTTCCAAGAAGGAGGTAGCTTATCGATGATACAAGAGACTTGAATAGCCTCATCCATGTTCATCTTGTGTTGAGTAAAACGACCAAGTATACTAAGAAGTTCATTGTATTGGTCCATGACCGGTCTAGAATCGACCATTTTGTAATTGTTAAAATTACTTACAAGAAACTTCTTACTTGATGCATCCTCAGCCATGTATTTGGCTTCCAGAGAATCCCATAGTTCTTGAGAAGATTCCACATTCTGATAAATATCAAATAAAGTATCAGACATACCATTGAGGATTAAACCTCTGCAGACATAGTCATCGTTCTCCCACTTGCTTCTGGCCCTCATCTGTTCCATGGTAGCATCATCCCCATAATCAGCAGGAATAGGAGTGGTAAGAACATAAGCCACGTTCATGCTAGTCAACAAGAACTTCATCTTCTTCTGCCATCGTCTGAAATCCACACCTTCAAACTTTTCCAACTTGGAAAAGTTAGCAGCTATTTGTCTCATAGCAGCAGCCATTGATTATCACTAATAGTTTCTATTGATTGTTGGTTTCTGTGTGTGTTTTAGTGCTCCCAGTAACAGGGTAAAGATAATCAATCAAGGGTACCGGATATTCACTTGAAGTCGTGGTATCACTTTCCAATAGAAACTATTCGACCCTATGCCTGGGTTGCACGAATATCTCTATGGGATAAAACCAAGTGATGTTCTTGTTCTAGGCACAGATCAAGAACCGATTGTATTTAGTGTTTAGGGTTTTGTGTCGTGTCCTTCATGCTATCTGATGATCTCTATTTATAATAGAGTTTACTCAAAACCCTAGCCCATGGAATTATGTATAATTAACGGCCCATTAATTATCCATAATAGTTTCCATAAATGTAGGAGTCGGTGGTTATAACTAACAGCAGAGTCTGTTGCCTAAACAGCAGAGTCTGATGCCTAATCAGCAGAGTCCATCAGTTCAGCAGCAGAGTTATTGTACCATCAGCAGGAACAATAACACTATCAGCAGAATTGATACACTATCAGCAGAGTTGTTCTGCATCAGTAGCAATAAAGCTATCAGCAGAAACAGATAATGCTATCAGCAGGAATGACAATGCTATCGGCAGGAACAGATAATGCTATCAGCAGAATCAACTGCATCAGCAGCATTGTCATTTATACTTAGCAGTACCTTGACTAAGCTAATCAGTACCTTGATCAAACTAACAGTACCTTGGACAAGCAGTACTTTGAACAAGCAGTACTTTGACCAAGCAGTACTTTGAACAAGCAGTACTTTGACATAACCACTATTGAGTCAGGGTGTTCATTGACCTGATGGGTGTATACTCCATACCTCCAAGCCCATTACCAAGTGTAAACTTATCCCTCAAGTGTACTAAATTTTCCAACATGTTTTCCATTGCCTATAAAAGAAAACCGATTATCAAGTTCCAACTAGTAAACATTAGAATGTCTTGCATCTTATTTAACCTTGATAGATTTAATTTACATTTATCAATTTATGTACGAGACATGTGAGCATTGCCAATATCTATCGAGTCTTTAACTTCTTGCGGAGGATTTACTTGTTATTTAGACAACAATACGATATGGATTTATTCATAGTAAGTAACTGGGATTGATAATGTGCAATTGCCATTTCTTAATGTACCCTGTGAATCTGTGACGTTGGCCCAACACTAAAACCCATGCAACCCAATCGAATTTGAAAAACTATTTTCGGCTTGATTTTGAACCAAAACTGAATTGTTGCAATGCAAGGGTATAAAAGATTTTGTTTCTAACATATTGTGTCAAACAAAACTAATGATAACAAAAAAATAGTAGCAAGAAACAATATCATTTACATTTCCGTGCTATTTGAGTGGTAATTTTATAGCTAACGTTTATACAAAATTCAAAAGGAATGTACACTTCTTGTCAAACAAGCTTTATATATCAAAGGCTAAAAACTTATTACTACAAAACGCTGGGCGTGAAATAAATTTGTGCATCAGGTCAAAAACGGCCCGAACTGAAAACGAAATTCTCTTAAATAAAGAATCAAAAACCAAATCGATATACTCTGTCGGTTTTTTATTCAGTTCGGTTGCTTTCAGCTCGATTAAGGCATTTAAAAGGGTTTTTCTTGGTTTTTTTGTTTTGTCTCGAACCGAAACCGAATTCCACAAATATATAAACCAAAAAACATACCAAATACTTCCTCCGTCTCAGAGTTATAGTCCTCATTTTCATTTTATAATGTCTCAAAATAATTAGTTTTTTTTTTCTTTTTTTTTAATTATTATTATTATTATTATTTTTAAAGTCCCGCTATCACTGTCACATTTCACATTAATCCTATTTATTCAATCCAATTTTTAACCTTTACTCGGCATTAAATTTAACTTAAACCTAATTATCTCAATCAGCACTCAAATTCAAAGTATAATACATCAATACATAGGGACGGAACCAGAACCAAATATGACCGGGTGCACAAATTTTTTGAAACCGTAATATAGATTCACATTTCAATGGACCGGGTGCATTTAAGAAAAAATGACGTTTTTTTCAAAAATTAACACTAAATCAAAAAAATCCATAGGAGTCCCGGGCACCTGCGGGAACCCCCCTGGTATACGTACCCATGATTATCAACACTTAAAAAGGTGTGCTTTGATCTTGATCTCAACAAGAATATTAATAAGGGAATATATTATCTACAATTTTTTGTAGCCAATTGGCTATATGCTATAAATGTGGGTTATTGATTTTTTTTTTTTGTTGGTCTCTGATTCATTTTTTGTGGCTCTCTGATTGTAGCCAAGCTATCCCCTATTAATAATTAACTACTGTCTGTTTTTGTGTGTGTTGGTGAAAGGTGTGTTTATATGAGAAATGGTGAGAATGATTAATTATCTCATTTAGTTAGTGGTCTTATGGCGTAACGTCTCATGATAGGGTGAGGAAAGAACCGAAATTAAATCAAAAACCAAAAACAAGTCTATGAAATCGAATTGCAAAACCGAACCAAGATAGACCGATCAATTTTGGTTATGGCTTTGCGAAAAACAGAAATTTTGGTTTCGTTTTCGGTTTTGGCCAAAATCTGACTCGAATCGAACCGTGCCCACCCCTATTTCATGATGACTTGATTAATAAGTATCGTGTAATGGTCTAAAAAAAGTTACCAAAAATTCAGTAACGGTCACAAAAATACCAATTGTGCCGTACGTTAGAGTAAAAAAAAATGCTCGATTTTCTAAGTTTACCTAAGCAACGATACAATCAACACAAGCAATAGCATGAGTGAATTATTAAACCAAACTTATCTTGCTGTTATATGAAGTTTACAAGACTGGAAAAAGGTAAAAAAAAAAAAAAAAAATCGGTTAGGGTTTATCTCTCAAGTATTGCACATGAATTATAAAAACAATGCAAAAATATGTATAGTTTTCGGGGTGTGACGCGGCCGTCAGCTCGCCGTCTTCGATTAAGGCTTTCTTGCACCGACTCGATGTGATGGCATCGGGCTTTAGCTTGTGAAGCTTGAACCTGTGACGGCATCAAGATCCCCATCTCAGCACACTGACCCGTCATACTTCGATTTATTTTTCCACTTTTTGGGCGCTTTTGGTGACCACTTCAGAGATGCCAATCACAAACTTGAAACTTGTCTTTGTCATCCGTTCTTCGTCTAAATGAGCCCAAATCTTCTACGTTTCAAGCAAATGCATTCGTAAAGTCCTAAAACTCAAAAAGAAAGGATTTAGAGCAACAAATGATCCAATGTGCATTAAATTAAGGGTTAAATTACACAACAACAAAACTGGGCTAATGCAACGGTAGAAATCCGTTGCAAGTCCATTGCAACTAATCATTTGCAACCGATCCTTACTGTAGCAAAAAGGCTCCATGCAAATTTCAATTGCAACGGATTTGCAACGACCAAAATATAACTGCAACTGTTTTGCAATAGAAGAAACTCTGATAGAAATTTGTAACCATTTGCAACGGAAACTAAAAACAACAGATTTGCAACGAATACATTTCCAACGATATAAATTTGCAACGGTAATAGTTTTGGGACTAATTTGCAGCGATAGCATTTGCAACGGGTTTACAACAAATATTTGGCAACAAATAAATTTGTAGCAACATAACAGCCATTTCTATAGTATCGTACAATACCAACAAAAATCAAAATGCATAAATCAAGCAACAATCAATAATTATTCAAGAATCCTATATCATATTACAGCATCAAAACTCTACCAGATCCAACCAATTATACCATCTCTAACTAAAAAGTATCAATTACAATAATATGCACCACACGCAAAAAATAATTACACGAGATGGCTGCCGCATAAATCGTGCCCACATCTCGGCATGTTTTGCATCGGTTTTTTGTTTCATTTCTTCCTCCTGTGTCAAACACATCAGAAGCTTTTCTTCTTAATGCTTACTCACATATTCTGTAGCTTGCTCAAAACTCTTGATCATTTTCTATAACTTCATTTCTTTCTGCAAATCACATAATGTTGGCAAAGATGACATTTTCTCATTAGAAAGATCCATATAGTAACTCGTATACAAACACCATTTGATTATAATAAATCACAACAAAGATTACCCTTTCAAAAGCTCTTTACATAAATTACAAAACATAACATATATAAACGATGTACAAGCCTAAAACGTCATATACGCATTCGTAATTTTCACCACTAGATAAAGAGTAACTAGATCACAAAGATGACATACCAAGTTGCTAGGCTCACTGTCATGGAGTTCCCTCTTCAAACATCCAACAAAGACTTGCTACAAAATTAAAAATCAAATGAAGGTAAAAATTAATCGATTAGTACGAAGAAAGGAAAAATATCAAAGGCATGTATGTTAATAACATTATTAAAGTACCAAAATAAGTAACCATTGCATCTATATCCATGTGCTTGGAATAAAACATGCATACATCTAATTCTAAATTAATTTAGATAAAAAAAATCTAGAATTAAGAAAAAATATTCAAAATCAGCCTTTAAACTAAAAGAGGTAGGATTTAGTGAAAACTTTATACGGGAGATAGCTAGGAAATATATCATAACGAGAAAGTAGTTATGTTCAATATTAATGATTAGAAGAGCAAGATATACGGGAAGGAATAAATGTCGTGGATGACTTTGTGATGAAAGAATATTTTATTCTTGTGTCGATGAGTGAATTAAGAATGATTTAGAGAACATTAGAGAATTATCACAAGTGTGATTGGAATGGTGAAAAAGTTTTCCTTTAACCTTTTTATTTAATGTTGGTTGTGAATGAGTTTCGAGAATAACGAGGATAATGGAATACAATTCCTTATGGTTTGAGAGATTAGTGAAGAAAGACCTTTTGAAAATTGTGATTTGGGTTTAAAAGATTTTTGCTTTGATGTGACTTCTTTTTGAAGAAAATAAGTGTAAGAAAATAAATCATGTAAGTACAAGTATAGCAAGTAATTGTGTACCATATAAATCAACATATTTTAATAAAGGAAAGCATACATTTGCTATGTTATCTTGGAGAAGAGAGCATTTCTAGATAAGCAACACTTCACGAGTTTTTAAAGAGCTTCCCAACATGAAGATTTCTACAAGGAGGTATGTTAGAATAATTTGGAGGATACAAATACTAACAATATCCAAAAAATAGGAAGTGTTTGTTATTTTTGTAAAAGATGAGTTAGATGTCAATTTTTATTTTTATTTTTTTACAAGAGATTTTCCTTCGTTGTAGTTTTCAAAACATACACGGATCGTATCAAGTTTTTAAAGTACAATATATTCTAAGAAACTTGGTAACGAAGCTCTGATGCCAATTGTAGAAAACTAGAAGGGGGTTGAATAGTTTTACTGATTAAAACTTCTTTTTAATACTTATAGATCGATTTATGTCAATCTAGTTTTGGCGTGTTGGATATTGATAGAAATAAAAGCATATAAACTAAACTACGAGATAGAGTTAGAGAGACACAACCACAACACAAGTATTTATAGTGGTTCGGCTACAAGGTCACCTTCCTTGCCCTACTCCACTCCCCGAGTCACCTACTCGAGAGTTCGTAAACACTTCACAACACAAACTCCTTTTACTTGGCGGAGAAGCCTTCACAACGTCGCTTACACTTTATTCGATACAAAGCTAGATACCAGGCTTTTCCACGAGGTAAAGCCAAACCTTCGTCACCTACACTTTATCCGGTACAAGGCTAGATACCGGGTCCTTAGCACGGCGGACCAAACCAACACACCTAGCACAACATGACTAAAGGATCCAACGTCCTTTTACACCTAACGACTCAACACATCTACAACACCCTTTTGAGAAAAAGAAAGAACAAGATGCACTTCTGTGATCTTGGAAGAGAAGAATCCTAGCAACTCATATCACGAGCTTGCAAGTCTTCGAGAGGTCGTGATCTCGCCTTTTGAAAGGAACCTAGAGAATCACAAAGAGAGACTACATAGAAAGATCCTTGGATCTGAGGTTAGAGAGTTTAGAACATAGAGAGAAGAAATGTCTAAAAGGTGTTTGAGGTAAGAGAGAAATGGTCACTATTTATAGGCAAAACTGTCTACTGTTCACAGGGATCCGGCGGATCCCTTTCCAAAGGGATCCGGCCAGTGTAATCCAAGGGATTCGGGTATCTGGTAGTACCAGTTCGGATTTTGGGTTACAATTCCAGATTTTGGGTTATGGGTAAGGTCCATGGGTCAAGTGATGTCATGAATTATGTTAAAGACATCTCAGGTCATGGGTCATGGACTTTGGGTTATGGGTTATGGACTTTGGGTCATGGGTCATGGGTTTTACCCATTATGAAGTCATGCATGATGTCATGCAAATGGGTTATGGGTTATGGATCAAGCTCCATGGGTTATGGGTTATGGGCTTGGTTTTTGGGTCATGGATAGTCCAAGCCTTTTTCTAGTAATTTACAAGTAACATGTATTTTATAAAAATGTAAGTAACTAGTTTACTTAAGTGTTTTTATAAAATGGTTTTAGTTTTATGTAAACTTGTTTAACTAGATATGTTTAAGGTTTGTTTAATGAAATGAGTTAGTAAGCTTTTGGCTCAAAGCGTTTACGTATTTTATCTATCTCGTTAAAATGATTTTACGTTTGTTATCGACAAAACATTAGAAGATCATAAAATATAAATAAACGTTTTTAAGGTTTATTTGTATTAACAATCTCCCCTTT
Source organism: Artemisia tridentata subsp. tridentata (assembly GCA_021014915.2). Classification (NCBI taxonomy): domain Eukaryota; kingdom Viridiplantae; phylum Streptophyta; class Magnoliopsida; order Asterales; family Asteraceae; genus Artemisia; species Artemisia tridentata. The sequence goes on from CP139504.1 coordinate 11,279,667, forward strand.
TTGTTGATGACAAAACATAAAATTATTTTAAGTAAAAGGATAAAATTCGTAAGTTTGAATTTAAGCTTTTACACGTTTCTCCCCCTTTTTGTCGAAACAAAAAGAGTGTCGAAAAGAAACTAACCCGAGTGCAAGTTTTAAGAAGCATAAATAAGTAAATATGGAGCAAAGAAAGTAAAAAGGTGCTTAGTTACTCCCCCTTGACGTTTGCTCCCCCTTGATGAGGGCATAAAGTAATTAGGAAGACTAAACGTGATCATTGCAAGTTATTTGCAATGTTTTTGCTTTGAAGAAAGCTCCCCCTCATTGAGGGCGTCGAGTGCTCCATGTGTATTTTTGAAAATCTACAAAACAATGGTTAGAAAACAAGTATATGTTGTCCCTTTGTCCAAAATTTGACTGCATATAAAAATTTTGTTAGTTATCTGTTTGCCCGGATCCCACGGATCCTTTTCAGAAGGGATCCGCCAAGCATAAACTTAGGTATCCGGCTACCTGCAGTCATGTTAGCAGTAGAAATGGATAGAAAATGATATGAACATAAGTAATAAACATACCAAAAATGTTCACATAAGCACATAGTCATGAAGAGTCATTTAATAAACATAAGATAAATGATACAATAAGGTCAAATCTATAAAAACTAAGAAAATGATCTAAACATGAAAGAAATCCTATTGACTAAAATTAGGCCTAAGACTAAGGATAGGAAGACCATTTGTGCTTGTACTTCAAGGTTTTTCGGGAAGGTTTGGTTTGGTGACGTCATCAAGACGTTCAAAGAGATGGTAGAACATGAAACGTACTTTATCACGTAGTTCATGAACTAAGGTTTGGACATGTTGACAATGATGACAAGTATCATTGTGACTTGGTTGTTGTAATGTTGGTTCTAAGAAAGAAGGTTGTGGAAGTATGTTTGAGGTGAATAACTCTAGTTGAGGAGGTTGTGGATGTACCACGGGTGTTGGTAGAGAAGTATGTGTGGGTGGAAGTGTGTCATTGTTTGGTTTAGGTGGTTGAGATGGTTGATGTCTTCTCATAACCCAAAATGGGCCATTTGAAGGTGGAGGAGAGGAGAGCAAGTTTGCTATAGGTGGTGGTATGTTAATGTCAACATCTAGGTGATGGGATGGTGGTTGAGTTGACATTTTCTCAATGGATGAGAATGTTGGTAATGGTGGTGGATTAGAAGGTCTAGGAGGCAAGTCCTCCAATGTTTTAGAGTAGAGATGAGGTGATGAATGAGGTGTGGTGAAAGAAAGGATTCTAGGTTCGAGAGGTGAAGGTTTAGTTGTTTGTGTGGAGATAGAAGTGTTTAGTAATGTAGGTTCAATGGGAGGTGTTTGTTCAAAAGGAGTAGGTTGTAATGAGGTTGTTTTGGTGGAAGCAAGTTGTGGTGGAGTTGGCTTATTTGAATGAGGGGTTTGGATGTAGTTTGAGAGAGGTGTTCTACTAGAGGGTGCTTTGATGGGTGAGGCTTCGGTTGATGATATTTCATACATGATTCGTGCGGTTTTTCTTGGTGGACTTCTGGTGGATGATCTTGCACTTGGTGCTTTAGTCATGTTTTTAGGTAGGTTTAGAAGGTGAGTTTACAGTAAAAGATGGTTTGTTTAGGTGTGGTTTGGAAGCACAAACACAAGTGGTTTAAATAGTGAAGGGTCAAGTATGGTCATTAAAGCCTAATCCATTAAAATCCTTTGAATTGCAATGATATGCATTGATAACGCTCATTTTGTCTATAATAGAGTCGCGTTATTTGTATATTTTTGTATATTATTTAGTTATGTTTATGAGCATTTTGCGCTTAAAAGGTATTAAGATGTGTTCAGGTCTAAGTACAAGGAAATATCAAAGAATGACGAAGAAAAGCCAAAAGATTAAGAGAATATTCAAGAAAAGATTTTCGTCAAAGATATTGATTCATGTTATGATTATTTCCGATGTACAAGAGAAGGTTGTGAAGATTTTCAATGAAAGATGGAGTCATGATTTGGTGCTAAAAAGAGTATTAAAGTATGAAGTTTTATGCCAACCCAAGGTTGAAATTTATGTGCAAAACAGTTCCCAACCCAAGGTTGAAGCTGAGGTTCAAACCCAAGGTTCAATAGCCCAACCAGAGGTTGAACAGTCATCCTAGCCGCCGGTTCAAATCTGAACCGCGGGTTGAGACGTGTCTGAGATGAAGAGTTGCATTAATTCAAGGTTTTAACTACCATTAATCACCAAGTCCGATCATTACCTCTCCATTATGATTATGGGGTGTTTGTAACAGCTTTTGTGAGTAAATTCAAGCATAAATAGGATCCCTAATCACCACACAATAGGACACAATATACAACAAGAAGCAAGAGACAAGACAACAAATCTTAATCAAGCCTTACACCATAAGGACTTGATCATATCTTATACAACCCGAAAGAGCTCAATAATTCCTGTCATTCTTAAGGAGATACCAAGAAGTGTTGGTGATACTTGTGAGAAGAGGCGGAGAATTCCCTTGTTCGATTGGAGGCGTTAAGGAGTGCTATAACTCTTTATATTTCTTACTCATTGTAGTCTTGCTTTGGGTAACTTTCTTTTACTTAATTATTATGTTGAACAATTTGATGTTGAATGAAATGTTACGTTTGTTGATGAAACTTGTTATGGAGTAATTTGTGATACTTGTTTGGGAATTATGTAGACTTTCGTGTGAATGTTGAACGATTAGTCGGTTAGAAAAAGTGATTGTTCTCATAAGTTTGTTTAAATATAATTCGTGTTCTAAAACTTGTTGATTTAACATTGTTGGATTTAAAGGTCGAAAGGATTTCTAATATTGTTTAATTCCAAGAAATTGGTGCACAAATGGATTGGTACTTGATAATTGACAACTATTAAGTATTCAAGTTTTTAAATGAATTCGAGAATATTTAATCACGACATTGGGTCGAAAGGAATCGTATGAACTAATGTTACTAATCATCTTTTTCATACATTTGATAACACAAAGGGCTAGCGTAATGGGATGATGTATTGGCCGAAAGGACTCACCCATGAAACTAGTAAAAACATGGATTTTCTTGATAGTACCCATTGACTAGAAAACCTTGTGAAAATTGGTATGTGCCTTCTACATATATGTTTCACCCAAACATATTCAACATTTTATCACGATTGGTTATTATTCCTAAACAAGTATTTGTTCGTTTGATTGATTGAATTCGGAACCATTGTTTGTTTGTTTATTTACGGTGCTTTAGAGTGTGACAATCTTTAGTACTATTTCTTGTGCTACATAAATTGCTAAGCTTAAACAACGTAGTCTCGTGGGACGATCCCTATTTACCAAAAACCATATTACACATGGACGAGTATACTTGCTCGTATGCGTTTTCTTAATAATCGGTAAAAAGGTGTTTATAAATTTAAAATTTGAGTGAAACTTAGGATATAATATATATAACCAGTTTACGCGAATCAAGTTTTTGGCGCCGCTGCCGGGGACTTAGATTAGTTTAGTTTAGATTAGATTAGTTGTAAATAGTTGCATAGAATTTTTTTTTAGTTTTTGCAAGTATTTTAGTGTTAATTTCATTTTAGTTCATGTGATTGTTTGATTTGGTTTGATTTATGATTTGTTAAGTGTTTTGATTGATATGTTCTAGTTTCATTTGTTAATTTCATTTTTATTTCATTGTATGTTGATTAGGTTTTAGTATAAAGTTTGTCTAAAAAATAAAAAAATAATAAAAAAATTTTGGGAAAAAACGTGCAGCAACCGCCAGTTCATGTGTGAACCGTGGCGGCTACCACTTTTCTAAGAACAACCAAACCGCGCAACCGCCGGTTCGATTTTGTGCCGCGGCGGTTGGGTGATTTCTGTGACCATGAACCAGACCGAACCGCCGGTTTGGTTTGTGAACCGCCAAAAACTGTTTCCTAAAAAAAATAATAAATAAATAAAATAAAATAAAATTATTTTTTTGTTTATTTGCTTTTATTTATTTAAGTTTTAATTTATTTAGTTTCTTTAATAAGTTTTATATGTTTACTTATGTTTTCTTATTAGAATAGTTTAGTTTTTATTAACTAACCCCTAATGTTTGTTTTGGATTTGTTGTTTATGAATGTTTTGGTTTATTTTTAGTTATGGATTCGCCTAGTGAAGTTTCGGCTTATTTGGACAATTTGAAAACAGAATTAATGGATGTTGGAGATGTTTTGGCAAGAATGGAGAAAATGGTTGATGTGGAGAAAGTGGAACTGCAAGCGAAAGGGAAAGATGTGGAACTTATGGAATGTGAACCGGAAAAGCCACGGGTGATCACTTTCACTCGAGCTAAGTTAATGGAGTATGATGAGCCAAGTATGAGGTATTCCACGCCTTGTGGAATCGAAGGTTTTGGAGTTTGGGATGCGGAGTGCAATATTGGAAAAAGTGAAAGCTATGTGACTTATGAATTTTATGAGAAATTTGGAGATGGAAAGTATGAAGTGGACAAGTATAATAGAAGAATCGCAAGGGATGTTAAGATTGACATCCATGGTTACACTTTTACTATGGACTTGATTTTTGATGAATATGAAGACACTACGGACCCTTCCGTTGTGTTTGGAAGGAATTTCTTGGTAGCAACTAAGTGTACTATTGATTTTGGTTTAGGAGAGATGCAACTTAAGATTGGGGAATTGCAAGATGATAAGGATGTTGATTGGTTGATTGAGCAAATGGAAGAGGCTTGTGAAGATGGTACTTTAGGGAGCACGGAAATAGCCAAGATGGGAAAAGCTTCTCGTCTAAAACAAAAATTCCCACCATTCAAAGGTCTTATACCTGCACCATCATCACTACCACACCCTACTACACTACTCAAGGGAGAAAGTTCTTCCAACCCAACACCACCCAAAGGAACAATTGATGAAGCCAAATGTGTGGAAGAAATCACCACAAAATTCAAGGAATTACTTAATGAGAAACCCATACTCCATCTTTTGGAGCACTATGCTCATTATCGGAAGCTACTTGATGAAATTTCGGTTGAAAAGATGAAACTTGACAAGAAAAGTGTGATTGAGGAAGAGGAAGAAGAAAAAGTTATGGAGAAAGGTTTGCCTAAGAAGAAGGAGGATCCGAGAAACTATCTTATCCCACTCAAAGTTAATGGAACCACCGTACTTAACGCCTTAGCCGATACCGGGGCAAGTGTGAGTATCATGCCATATAAACTTCATAAGCTTTTGGAATTAGGAAGAGCTTGTCCTTCTAATGATGTTTTGTTATTGGCTGACAATACCATGGCTAAAGCCTATGGAAAAGTTAAGAACGTAAGGCTACAAATAGGTTTCCAAACCTACTTGTGTGACTTCTTAATTTTACATGTGCCCATTGATAAGGAGATACCTATGTTGGTTGGTCGTCCATTTTTTAGTACATGTGGAGCCGTAATTGATAATGGTAAAGGGACAATGGAGATTGATGATGGAGTTGCTAGGAGAATTTATTATGCTAAGAAAAGGAATAAGATTCTAGCGGATGAGGAATCGGACGAGGAAGATTGGTTAGACATGTTTGATATTGGCCATGATAGTGAAGGAAACCCGAAATATGGAATAACCGCACCATCGTTTGAACATATTAAGGATGATATGGAACGTGCCTTGGCTATGGAAAACTATTTCAATCATTTCAAAAACATAATTGTGTATAAAAAGATGGTTGAATTTCTTGATTCTTTGCCAATCCAACTCAAGAATATTGAGTGGACATCCGATGGCTATTGTAAGTATCAAAAAGTTGAGGGAGACAAGGTTTGGCATACTAAGATTGAGATCACTGGCCCAAGTGGACGTCGTTTCACTCGTGCGTTTAAGACAAGGGAAACCGATAGGATACTTTCGGGAAAGTTCAATTTGGAAGATATTCTACGTTTCGGAAACTATTTTGATTGAAGAAAGCGTTTTGAGGAATAAAGAAGCTTATCGCTAAGCTTTCGCTCATTTTGTCTTTGATGAGCCTTATTATGATTGTTTGCATTTTGATTATTTTGGATTATCTCGTTATGTTTGCATTTCTATGTTATTTTTAGTGTGTTTTAGCTTTATAAGCTTTTATTTATATGAAGTATTTTAAGATTGTGTTTTAGTTGGTTTTAGTTTGTTTAGTTTAAGTTTATTGGAAATGTTTGAATTGTTTATGAGTTGTGGTAATCATTCAAAATTATCGAGAAATTGAGGAACGATTTTGTTTAAGTCGGGTTTTTGCTAAAAATTTCATCAACCTACGGTTGAAGTACCAACCCACGGCTTAAGTCCTCATTTTTACCAAACAAGAAAGAAAGAAAAACACCAACACTTTCAACATCATTCCAATTGATTGGGAGATTGAAGTTTAATACTTACATTGAGTTTCTAAGGATTCAATGGCATCGAAAAGAGTAAGTAACACCATCCAATTACTTTAATTTGTTCTTAATTTGAATTTGATTTTTAGGGTTTTGAATTGGGCAAATTTTATATAGTTCGAATTGATTGAATTTCTTTGATGGGGTTACTAGAGGATTGATAATAGGATTGATTGCAAGTGAAATTAGATGAATTGGTTGAGTATGGAATGAGAATTTGAGGTTTTGAAATTTAGGGTTCATGATGTCGAATTTTTGGGAATTAGAATCAAGATTGATTGGATTACTTGTGGTATATGGTTATGAATTAGTGTTTATATGCTATTTGATTAATTATATGGACCACTACTTTGTTTGATTTTGATTTGATTCAAGGATTTTTTGAGGTTTAGAAGTTAAGAGGATATGGAGAACTAAGCCAATAGAATAAGCACTAATAAGCCTAGAAGAGAAAGGTAGTAACTTGTTAAGAAGTGGGGAAGAGTTTGGAAAAACGTTTTTGAAGTTTGATGTGCAGGAAATCGCGGTTGGAAGCCCGACCGCCGGTTTGGCTGAGTTTCAGACAGCCCAACCGTTGGTTCATGTTTGAGCCGCGGCGGCTGGGTGGTTTCTGTCCCACGCATAAAAGCCAACCGCCGGTTCGGATCTGAACCGCAGCGGTTGGTGGCCGGCTGAGTAAATTTTTTTTTTATTTTTATTTTTTTTATTTATCTTACAAGTTTAACCTTTAGCTCCAATATTTCTTGTGTGCTTGTTTTGTTTTACTTTTGTAGAAATGTGTAAGAGAAGCTACTCAAGAGGAAGAGAACCCGCTCATTGCTTTGTACGTAAGACAAGGTCGAGCCATGAAATAAGGTAGTCTCATGCCAATTACTAGTGAACACTTGAAATGGGGAAGGCTAAGCAAGGAGGCTAAATCTTGTTTCAATAGCCGTTTAGCTAAGTTACAAAGGAAGGATCTTGCGCAACCAAAGTTTGTTAATTGGAATTTGATAAAGAAGTATAATATCTATGAGAATCTAGAGAAATTGATGGATGTTAGCACGGAGTATGAAGATGGAAGTGTTTTTGAGGATATTAGTTTCAAGCTCGCTCTTATGATCAATGAGAAGCAAATCTACAAAGAATGGTGTTTGGAGTTCTTTTCCACCATTTATTTCAATCAAGAGGTGAATTTGAGTAACATTTTGAAAGAAAAATGTATTTGGTTTCGCTTGTGTGGGGATGATCATGTGTTGACTTTGCCGGAATTTGGGAAATTGCTTGGTTTGTATGATGATAATGATCTTGCTGAAGAGGAGTTTGTTGTTCATTTTTGTAAGTTGGAAAGGGAACCACCAAAGTATGATGGTACTAAGATTTGGAATGAGATTGGAGAACCGAGTAGTTCAAGACCAAAGGTGACAGAAATTCATTCACCAATGGCAAGGCTTTTGCACAAGATACTTGTGAACTCATTTGTACATTGAGGTAATAGTCAAGACAAGGTTCATCAACCGGATTTGTGGTTGATTGAAATGATGATGAGTTATCATGATGGAAAGAAGTTGAAAATGAATGTGGCATGGACCTTGGCAGTTTATTTGTCCAAGAGAGCAACCCTTATGTCGGAGCATGGTTTTATCAATGGAGGCCATTATGTGTCAAAGATTGGAAGAAGTTTGGGGTATGCTACACAAAGTGAGTTGAATAGGATTACGGTAATGAAAGATTGTGAGAAGCTTGATAAGAAGAGTTTGCAAGGTTTTCTTGATCATGATAAGATGTGTTTGGTTGAAACTATTGCAAATGTGGCTCGTAACCAACCACCACCACAACGTATGGAAGAACCTTCGGGACTTGATTCAGGATGGGGTGAATGGAATGCGAACTTGCCACAAGTTGATAAGAGAGAAGTTTGGAGAGATATGTCTATGATGAGGATTGGACATCAAATGGATTATTGTGCACCGATTCTCACACACCTTGGTCACCAAAGTGTTCCGCCATATTCTTTTCCAATGACTTATGACCCGCCTAGTGTTCCACCTTACCCATACCCATATACACCATACCCATTGCAACATGTACCTTACCCAACATCATCTAGTGCATTTCAAGGAAGTGAAGGGTACAATGTTAATCATGAGGGGTTCATGGGTTATTATTCTTCTGATGTGGGGACTAGAGGTTATGAAGCAGGAACGTCGTCTGGAGATGTTGGCGTTGGAACATTGGTTGATTACCAAGGAGATGACTATGAGGACATGGATGACGAATGATTTTGACTATCATTCGCGGTTTTATATGATGTGTAATGGATAATTATTCTATCTTCTCCCTAGTACTTTATTTCTGAATTATTATTATTATTATTATTATTATTATTATTATTATGTGATGTAGGATTTATTATTATTATTTAGGATTTTATTAAGCACTTTATTATTATTATTTTTGTGTGTTTGTTTTTGTATGTTTTGTGCATGTGTTTATTTTTCAGGTTTGAGATACCATGAAATTATTGCTCATTCATATGGTTGGTACATTTTGGAGTTTGGAGTGACCAACTCATGCGTTAAATACCAAATATGGATCTCGCATGATTTCTCGGTGATATCATTTACTACTTTATTTTCCATATTTCCTTTGCTTTGAAGTTAATTTTTCACATTGAGGATAATGCAAAACTTAAGTGTGGGGGAGGGAAGTAAATAGTGAAAATGATATTGTTTTTAAATTTTTTGTGATTATTTTGGAGTTTGTTTTATTGCCCTTAAGGAAATTAGTTGTTTTTACACCTAAAAGATTATATCTAATTAAAACAACTTAGAATTTTCCAATAGCATAAAATGGCAATTTGAAAATTTTAACGTATCTCGATTAAGTGAAGCGATCCGTTCTTGGGATCGATAACATTACTTGTGCATTTATAGCCTATTCTACAAATATGTGAGGATTTGAGCCTATCATTTGAAGCATATCTTTATGCTTAAATTCTATTTTCTTGCTATGAGTGCGCCGGTGATTGAATTGATTCTAGAACTTGTGCTTTTCATGCATTACGAATTCTAAAGTAAGGTCACATTCGTGTGATATAAATGAATTTAAATGATAAGAGGCAACTTAGGATTTCAACCAAATGGCCTTCCATTTACATATATTGATATATTAGCTAGCCAAATCGGCTAGTTAACCACTTTTTATGGACCCATTTGTTAGCGCTCATTTTTAGCGCTAGATACCCTTAGTTCACCCCTTTGAGCCATTCTTTTTGTTTTGTTACATCCAGAAAATACAAAAAGATTTTACACCTTTAAACTTTAGCCTAACCTTTTTGTCAAGTCAAATCGATGAATTACTTGTTGTTGGCGTGAAGAAGTTTTTGATGATTATGAGCTTACACTTTGTATTTCGGATATACCTTTCCGACAAAGATGAAGGTAGCTACTTCTTATTTGTATTTTTGAGGTATATGCTCATCCAAAGTGTGGGGGATGTGAAAGTAAAAATAAAAATATGATGAAGAAATATATAGCCAATGTGCTATAGTTATGAAGATGGAGGAAAAATAAGTATTATGAGTTATCGAATAGCCAATGTGCTAAGACGTGATGTTTATATATATGGTGATCGATGAAAGAAATCAAAAGAGAAGGGGAAAAAGTTGATTCGAAGGCTATAATCATTTTGGGATACATGGATTGATTTTTTAAACAAGTGATTTTGGTATTTGACTTGATTATTATGACATTACTAAATCCACTAAATAATCCCATGCATTATCCTAACCCTTTTTGCTTTGTGAAGATATCGACTGTATGAATATTCTAGTGACCATCCGGTTCTTGAGTGATCGAATAACGCGCCAGCGATCTAAGGTATTTTACTTTAGTGACCATCCGTTGTTTGAGTAAATCAAGAATTCGCGCCAGCGATCTATTATGTTTATACAGAAGTTATTGGGGCATAAGTTGATATTAACCCTCAGCCTAACGTTTCAACCCGAATAAAAGTCCTCTTTGATAAGTTTATTTATTTCTTACATGATTTGGATTAGTTTTGATACTTGTATAAGCTTATGGTATGAAATGAAATCATGACTGAGTAATTGAGTGAAATACACCACCAACAAAAGAAATGAGTGTGAGTGAATTATATTATTACTTTCTTTTAGTGAGGAGCTTAGTTGTGTTATCTAGCTTGATCGAGTACTTCGTTTAAATTTCACGTATAAATTGTAAAAATCACTTTTTGATCTTTTGCCTTGGCGATAAGGACGGTTAGTGAAATTTTTAAGAATCATGATGGTTGGCTATTGGAAAACAATTTTTCAAAAGATTACTTTGCTTGAAGGCAAGCAAAACCTAAGTGAGGGGGATTTGATAACGCTCATTTTGTCTATAATAGAGTCGCGTTATTTGTATATTTTTGTATATTATTTAGTTATGTTTATGAGCATTTTGTGCTTAAAAGGTATTAAGATGTGTTCAGATCTAAGTACAAGGAAATATCGAAGAATGACGAAGAAAAGCCAAAAGATTAAGAGAATATTCAAGAAAAGATTGTCGTCAAAGATATTGATTCATGTTATGATTATTTCCGATGTACAAGAGAAGGTTGTGAAGATTTTCAATGAAAGATGGAGTCATGATTTGGTGCTAAAAAGAGTATTAAAGGATGAAGTTTTATGCCAACCTGATGAACTCAAATAAGTACATTTTATTACCATCATTTATCCTATTTATTTGACTAGTTTTATTATATTATCTGTGAGAATTGATACGTTAATGTTTACTTTTGTAATTCTCAGGTAAAAACAAGTATTATGTGAAACTTGACGATTTTGGACTAATTATGGAGCAAAACAAGCAAGAAGTTAAGAGTCTACTGAAATGTACAAGATCAAGATTATTCTGCTCCAGATACGCCGCATCCTACTTATTATATACTGCGTATCACTATCAAGATTTCACAAGCTACGATCCAAGACAAAAAGGACATGCGCCGCATCTAGAAATGGAGTTACGTCGCATCTTCTGGCGGTGTACGAATATTCCTGAATATATTAATCTTGGACCCCACGCGAAGTTAAGTCAATGCGCCGCATCTACTTATTCAATGCGCCGCATCTTACCCTCAGACAGAAACTATAAATACCCCAAGGTCAGACGAATTTCGAGAGGCATATAGAGAGAAGAAGACCGAAGACCAAAAAACCCTAGGCCGAATTCAGACGAAGTAGCAACACAAGACACACCTTGAACGAAGATACAAGAGCTGTAAGAAGGTCCTGCATGTATTCAATTCATTAAGTAGTTTTGTTTTATTGTATTAGTACACTTTAATTCATCAGGATTGATGGGCTTGTGTCATTGATTTAATCATGCACTTCAACTCCCCTTAAAATTGCTTTCCCATTAATTAAAGTTTATATGTTGATGTCTTTGGTGACTTTTATTAGTGCATTGATAACCTCTGTGTCTAGCTGAGCATTGCTTGGGTCGCCATGCCCCTTCCTCGCCTATTTATTATATCGCCTATGCATTCTATCGTCTGTAGAAAAGTAGGAAGGAAGATAAATAGGATAGTCATAAGTAATCATTAAGGGTTTACTCGCCGATAAGATTAGAGCCAATGAGAAAGGGATTAATCTCGGTGCGTTGTATCGAACTATACACTTCATATAAAACTAGCAATAAAACAAGTGACAAGCTACTTAACTATCAGGACAGGTCTTCTTATTGTCTCAAGTATTTATCTGTGTACGTGTGTGCTAATCGCTGATTCGTGCCTATTAGTTTAGTTTATATTTAATCATAACCAAACCGTGCCAGTCTCTCAGGCTGAACCCCCTTGCGTTAGATTAGGTTGTATAGCTAACTTAAGATATTAAAATACTGATTAGAATAACTAGATAAAACGTTCCACTCTTAGTGATCGACACTCTACTTACCATTATATTCATACTGACCGGGTACACTGCTCGTTAAAGTGTGTGTTATATTGATAAGTCGGCTAAATATAAATTTAAAACTTGAATACTGCTAAAACCACAACGACATACCGTGGGTATAAATTAGAGCACAACATACACGCACATCAAGTTTTTGGCGCCGCTGCCGGGGAGTGAATTGTTATTATCTGTTAATTTGATTAGTATTTTAATTAGGTTTTTAATTTTTATTCTAACCACTAATTCTGTTATATATTAGTTAAATTGCATTCATTGTATTATTTGCATATTTTCTGTTTTTGTGTGATTTTATTTTTCTTTAATTTTTGTTTATTTTCTTTTGTTTTTATTTTTGTTTTCATTTTTATTTTTCTGTGTTCTGCTATCGTTGTACTGAGCTAATTCAAACGATACGGCGCATCTATTTTCTTAGATACGGCGTATTGCGTTTAATTTTTATAAAATACAACGCGTTTAATAAATTCGATACGACGCATCTTTCCCAAGATACGGCGTATCTGTTTTTAACAAGAAAATTTTCTAAACGATAACGCCATACGACGCATCTGTTTTAACAGATACGACGTATCTATTATTTTAATTAAAAACAGTTTTCGAAATATTAAACAGATACGACGCATCGATTTTTATCGATACGGCGCATCTTCTGAATCAAAAATCTTGTATTTTGAAACGTAACGAAAATACGGCGCATTAACTTTTGTTAATACGACGCATTTAATTTTAATAAGTATAATAGATTTTTGATAATTAAAACTGATACGACGCATTCTAAATTTATAAGCGGCATATCTATTTTCTGAATAAAAGTCTGATTTAATTTTAACGATTATAAGATACGGCGTATCCAACTTTTTGGATACGGCGCATCGTCTGCAGATATCAGTTATTTTTATTCTTATATCCATTTCTAAATTCATTAATCTCTCTTCTAGCGAACAAATCCTACTTACGATTTTACCTATGATGACAGGTTTTGCTATGGAAGACATGTCTTTGAACGGATATCTTGCTAAGGAACTCTTGCTTTCGGATTCATTCGTAGTGGAAGTTTTTGATGATGTCAACTTCAATGTGCACATGATTGATGCCGAATTATTCTCTTGGGAGACCCCTCTTGAAGCTACTTATAAAGAATTCAAGCGCTTATGCAATATTGAAGATGGGATATTCTCTTATGATTTACTAATGAGCTACACTGAAGATGATTTGTTACTCTTATGGCCCATCATTGAATCTAAAGGATTAACTTGGACTACTATCGAAGAAAAAGATGGGAAATTCCAAATTGAATACATGAACTCAGCAAATGCAGTCAACAAATCGAGCAACAAAAGCTATGAAGTCCGACCTATACAAACTTCTTATATGCCTTATTCCGAACAGTATTGGGGATTTGATAAGAGCTATCTGGATAACGAAAGAATGTATGCTGAATCGGAGATACTATTTCATGGAAAGTTGGTTAGGTTGATGGATATCTCTTTAGAAGAGTGGCTTGAACTTAAATACGGTGATCCAAAATTTGCTCCTATGAATGAAGTCAGACGGATTATGACCTCATGGTTGACACGAAGTTTTAAAGGACAATTTAATGAGTTCATGGAAATCAGAAGGAACATGATTGGTAACACTAGCTTTGACGTTAACCACGATCCTAACAATGTTGATTTTTCAAATTGGTTGGCTAGTAAGTTCAATAACCATAAGAGCATGGACCGAGCTACTAAAGATGTGTTATGGGTATATTGGATAAGAGGTGAAGATGAGGAAGTAGAAAGCAACAATGGATCGTCAGATGACAATTCAACGATCGAGGAAGGCATTGAAGAATTATTCCGCATAGACATTGATGTGTTCAATTATGAAACACCTTTGTGCAAACAATTCAAAGAATTTAATTACCTTCTTCAAATCGATGTTGATGTACTAACTGGAGATCTACCAGGATTCAAAACTTATGATGATTTATAAAACACCTGGTACTACGAATGGAATGACCAAATACCATGGGTTTGGGATAAGCCATGGGAATTTGAGCATATTAATCACACTTGTAAACCTTTCCGCTTCAAAGATGGATTTAGTGAATGGCCGACCTGTGATTATAAGAGTGATGGAACCTGTAATGGGGGAAGTATAATTGGAATGAAACGGGTTGGAAACGATGTATACTTTGAAGACGACGATTGGTATGAAAAAGTTGAATACTGCCCTCGTAAAGCAGAGGCTTTACAAGAAAAAGGTAGAATCAACTACCTAAAAGAACTTAAGGGAGCGTCAGATACTACTTTCTGGGAATGGGTGCATGGACAATTTGATGATTACACTAAGCTTAGTCGACGCTTGCAATGGGAATTGAAAAATGAGTGGGAAGAGATTCAAGATTATTATCAGTCCTTTAACGTGGTTAATTATGATCCCTATGCTAATAACGATGAGTCGCGAGAAGAATTGATTGATGAACTTGATGACTATTTGAATAAGGATCCTTATTTTAAGTTTGTTGATAAAGACGATGAAGAATTCACCAAGAGAAAATGTCAACTACTTGGGATCCCTTATAATAAGCCACCCATGATTATTTCTGAAAAATTTAAAATCATCAAATATTCTTTAGGACCTGATGAAGAATATGTTGCGATAAAGACCAAAAAATTTATTAGATTAAGTCGTACGGAAGAAAATGTTGCGGAGCTATACGGGAACATCTTTCGGATGAAAGAAGAAGGATGGCTCGTAACAAGATCTAAATAAGGAGCTGAACGTGAGTCTAACTTGAAGACTCTGGAATAAAGACAAGTGCTGACCGGGAGACAACCCGGAGAAATTTTTTACTATTCTGTTCTGTGTCGAGTCAGTCAGGCCCGCAGAAGATACGGCGCATCTCAATCCTGAGATGCGACGCATCTCCTGCACTGGTCATATCTTACTTTAATTTTTGCATTTTTATTTTTGACTTTAAAACTTTCTGTCAGTATTTTAATGTGGCGCATCCCTGGTTAAGGATGCGACGCATATTCTATTCTGATTCGTATTTATTCCAAGCTCGATACGGCGTATCTTCTTCTATAAGATACGGCATATCGACTGACCTGATGATTTTCATTTTAATTTTTCAGTTTTATTTTTACTAACTACTAATGTATTATGCAAGTTTGAACCTTCTTAACTCAGGTGTGTTAAAGTCTTGATGGTATTATAGATTCCTGCATTTCCTGTGGATACATAAAATATGAAGCTTAAACGTTCTCATCCACATGAAAGATGATTTTTGCTCTTATACAAATAATGGAGGATCATACCGAGCAAATCTCAGGGGAGTTTTTCTGTTATAATTCTTTTATTTTCCAGTTTTTAATCTTTTATACAAACAACGAGGACGTTGTTTAACTTAAGTGGGGGGATTGGAGAATTAGAACACTTACTTGTCCTAAACTTTTTCAAAATATGCTTAAAATGTGCTTAATATATCAAAATTTAAAATTTTTAGCATGATTTTGTTTAAAGTCTAAATTACATAGCTGCACACGTAACATTATTTTCAAAAATTGTGAACTTTTCAAAATTCACAAGTCTATGAGTGTGCCGGTGACTTGTAAACTTTAGAACTTGGCTTGTATACTATTCGAGACCACCATAATAAGTATTATTTTCATAATTGGAATGACTTGTCTAAATTGGTAAATTTCTAGGATTACACCCAAATAGCCTTAATATGTTATGTGATATTAACTAACTACACTGGTTAGTTAATCCCCGTATAAACCCTTTGTTACTCTCACTTTTAGAGTAAGATACCCCTAGAAAAACACTCAGAGCCATTCCTTTCGTTTCTTACACCTTTGTTATAATGTTTCGTTACACCCTTACACCTTAGCCTACCCTGTAGATTAAAATCTGTGGTTGGTTAATTGCTTTAGTCAAAGTGTGTTTCCTTACATTACCTGTGTTCGCGTGCATAATTCATTATCTATGGTTAGGTCGGGAAATTGCACAATGCAATTGGAGTGAAAGTAAATATTGTATATCTTTGAGTTTATTTTTCGTGTGTTTACTATTTTCACTATTACCGTTATTTCTGAAGTCATGAAAAGTATGAAAAAATTATCCAGAGTTATCATTATAGTGATGTGGTGAAATTTTACACATCTATGTTTATGTTTCAAGTTTAAAAAAAAAATAAAAATAAAAAAAAATAAAAAATAAAAAAAATCGAAAAAATAGAAAAGAAAAAGAAAAAGAAAAAGTTGGATGTTTGTTTAAACAACTTATGTAAAGTTTTGGATTAAGTGGTCGATATCACCACTATTTGTTATATATTATATTTATGGATTGATTGGGAGTTGGCCGTTATGGGAACGCCAACTAAGGTTTATTCTTTGATTGAGATCTTGTTGAGTATAATTCGTGTCTACCTAAAGCGTGTGTTTCAAGTGTTAAAGCGTGAGTTATTCAATGATATGAGTCTTATTCATGGGATGGTTGGGATAGCAATTTACCACACTTAGGATTTTAATTTATCTGTTTTGTTTATTTTTCATTTTACACCAATTTGTATCCCAAATATTATCCATACCCTATATTATTCTTTATCCAAACCTTTGATTTATTGAGATTAGGGATTTGAACAATCTTAAGTATCGTAGTCGTGGATTCGGCTATGTATTTATGATTTTGTCGCCCTTTTTGATATAATATTATTGGTAAAGATTACTTGGTCCTATCTTTAGCCTATTCGAGTTAAGGATTTGAGCAATTGCAAGTATCGTGTTCGTGGATTCGATCATGTATTTGTGATTTTGTCGCCTTTTCTAGAATTTAAGATCGATAGAGATTAAGAAGAATGATTAACCCTTAACCTACAAACCCTTTTTACCGCTTTAGACTTGTTATTCCTTGGCTTTAGTGGGGGAGATGCGTATACTTGCCGAGCTTATGATAGAATATTCGTCACGACTGGACAGTTAAACGATTAGATTTGCTTTTATCAAATTATTTTATTTTATTTCTAATTCGTTAAGTGTTTGGTTGTGTGATTATGACAAAACGAATACATGCTTAAATATAAAAATAAATCCTAACATCTTTTAGGATACATTTTCATAAGATTAATTCTAAGGTTTACTTGGGGACAAGTAAAGTTCAAGTGGGGGGATATTTGATGAACTCAAATAAGTACATTTTATTACCATCATTTATCCTATTTATTTGACTTGTTTTATTATATTATCTGTGAGAATTGATACGTTAATGTTTACTTTTGTAATTCTCAGGTAAAAACAAGTATTATGTGAAACTTGGCGATTTTGGACTAATTATGGAGCAAAACAAGCAAGAAGTTAAGAGTCTACTGAAATGTACAAGATCAAAATTATTCTGCTCCAGATACGCCGCATCCTACTTATTATATACGGCGTATCACTATCAAGATTTCACAAGCTACGATCCAAGACAGCAAGGACATGCGCCGCATCTAGAAATGGAGTTACGCCGCATCTTCTGGCGGTGTACGAATATTCCTGAATATATTAATCTTGGACCCCACGCGAAGTTAAGTCAATGCGCCGCATCTACTTATTCAATGCGCCGCATCTTACCCTCAGACAGAAACTATAAATACCCCAAGGTCAGACGAATTTCGAGAGGCATATAGAGAGAAGAAGACCGAAGACCACAAAACCCTAGGTCGAATTCAAACGAAGTAGCAACACAAGACACACCTTGAACGAAGATACAAGAGCTGTAAGAAGGTCCTGCATGTATTCAATTCATTAAGTAGTTTTGTTTTATTGTATTAGTACACTTTAATTCATCAGGATTGATGGGCTTGTGTCATTGATTTAATCATGCACTTCAACTCCCCTTAAAATTGCTTTCCCATTAATTAAAGTTTATATGTTGATGTCTTTGGTGACTTTTATTAGTGCATTGATAACCTTTGTGTCTAGCTGAGCATTGCTTGGGTCGCCATGCCCCTTCCTCGCCTATTTATTATATCGCCTATGCATTCTATCGTCTGTAGAAAAATAGGAAGGAAGATAAATAGGATAGTCATAAGTAATCATTAAGGGTTTACTCGCCGATAAGATTAGAACCAACGAGAAAGGGATTAATCTCGGTGCGTTGCATCGAACTATACACTTCATATAAAACTAGCAATAAAACAAGTGACAAGCTACTTAACTATCAGGACAGGTCTTCTTATTGTCTCAAGTATTTATCTGTGTACGTGTGTGCTAATCGCTGATTCGTGCCTATTAGTTTAGTTTATATTTAATCATAACCAAACCGTGCCAGTCTCTCAGGCTGAACCCCCTTGCGTTAGATTAGGTTGTATAGCTAACTTAAGATATTAAAATACTGATTAGAATAACTAGATAATACGTTCCACTCTTAGTGATCGACACTCTACTTACCATTATATTCATACTGACCGGGTACACTGCTCGTTAAAGTGTGTGTTGATTGCGTGGTTTTGTAACCTTACAACAGGTTTTACCTCTCGAGGGATCTCAAGAGGCTTACAACCCCACCAGGCAGTGTACCTGACCGATGTAGTATAGTGTAGTGGTAAGTACGGGGGATTGATCGTTCTCCACAGGGAATAGTGTTCGTTAGGTATGAAAGACTACTCTAATAGGTCTAAGGGTGAGAGAAGATTCTTTTTATGTTTTTATAATTTTATGAAAGCAAGTAAAATCTCGGGTTTGAAAGAGTGGGCGGAATTAGTTGCTAGTCAACTAACCCAAATTACTACGAATGCAAATAAAATAAAATAACTGAAAGTAAAATGTTGGTGAAAACTTAAGTGTAGAGAAATGTGTTTACTTAGATTTCCTTACTCCCTAACTATCTTTTACCGGTTAATTAGTGTGTATTAGTCGCGTGGATGACGGGTGTATTCCTTAATACCAATCGTGGGGTGGCGTACGTACTTCCCCAACTCTACAAGCTCCTACTTCACTCCTATGTCGAGCCGGCTAGGAAGCTCCTAACATGGGATCACTAGAATTCGCTTGTGCATTAAATACAACCATAAAAACCTTTAGTACGCATTTGGTTCATGTTTCTTAAGACGTTCAAGCAAGTTACCGAATAGGAAGTTAGCCAGTTTTCTTAAGCCTAACATAGATAAACAATCATCCAATACAACTAACAACACACTAATAACCAATAATCAATAGCTAGGTTTCATTAGATCTAAGCAAACACAAGATAAATCTAGCCTAACATGTTAAACAAAAGACAAGAACAAGATAAAATCAAACAACACATAGACATATTGAATGATTAATTGATAACTTATCTTTCAATGTAACATGGAAGATCTCAAGGCAAAAAGCCTTGAAAAAGATGCTAAAATCGTCTTAGGGTTTTCTCCCAAAAATTCCACACTAAGTTCTCTCCCTTAATGACAAAAAATTAGAAAACTATATATAGACTTTTGGATCTGACGGCGTCACCTTATGGAGTGTGACGCCGTCACCTCGCCGCTTTTAGGGTTCCCAGATGACCTTCTTGACGCCGTCCCTCTTTAGCTCTCCAAAATCCGTTCTGGCTTATCAAGGCTTGACGCCGTCAGACCTTGAACGTGACGCCGTCCCTCTTTGAATTAAGCCGTGACGCCCTTGATCAGGTTAAAGCGTGACGCCGTCAGAATTTTCATGCAATTTTCACTGGCTTATCATGAGTAAATTTCACGTCCACCTTTTCTTGCCAAGGCATGACGCCGTCCAGAGTAAATTGTGACGCCGTCAAAGGTAACTTTCAGCCGATTTTTGAGACTTTGTCGTTTTCTTCACTTTTATGCTCCAAAAACGTCCAAAATGCCTCCTTTTCCAGATTTCTCCTCAAAAGTACCTAAAATGACAAAAGGAACGATTTAGGGCAATATTTGATCAAATAAATACGATTTAGGGCTTAAATGACCCCTTAAAAGCGGTACACTTTTCGCTTCATCAAATACCCTTACACTTGAGATTTGCTTGTCCTCAAGCAAATGCGCTTTTATTCTAATCAAAATACAAGTAATTACAACAAATAATCGTTCCACTTCAATCATAATAAGCACGGAGATTATAAACTAGCACCTCACAAGTAGTGTTTAGATACTCACATCTCTCAAGTGTCATCAAAATAAATCTCATAAATGAAAACGGATAATATCTCTCACTACCTGTCATAGCAAATAGATTACCATAGGCTTGGGAAAGGATCGAAAACCTCCTCCACTAGGCGTAAGCACCTAAGATAAACTATCAAAGAGGGCTTTTAAATGGGTTATAACGTTAGGTGTAGGGAAAAGGAAAACACGGTTTTGTTGGATAAGGGATATTTTACTGGTGGCGAGTTAAAGATCTTGATCAATTACATGTACTATACAATGTTGCTAAGCCAAGACTCGACTCGATCTTAAGCTAGAAACAAAATAACAAAATAACAAAAACATAAAATAAAAATGAAACGGGATGGTAGTCCGTATGTTTTTTCTACTTTTCTTTTTCTCATTTTTTTTTTTGTATTTTTCTTGATTTTTTCGATTTTTTTTTTTTTTTTTTTTTTTTTTTTTTTTTTTTTTGCATACACTTTTGCCCTACCATCCAAAATAATACATCATAGGGGCGTTGCATTCCCCTTACACTTAAACTTTTACATAACTTTACAAATAACTATTCTAATGACTCGAATTAAGATAATCGAAAAACTTGGAGTACTTTTTAAAATATTTAGCACATATGGGGGTAATAAATGATGTTCTTCCCCATTACTCCATTACACTAGTACTTTACCCATGAGTCCCAATCGTCCCAAAACAATATGTACAAGGATATGACTCGACTTAGCAACCATGTAATCAACTAGATAATTAACTTGGGTTTAAACAAATGTTGTAACAATAATGCACTAAAAATGAGTGCATACAAGGTAGGCTAAGGCGATTTGGGTGTACATTTAAGTGAGGTGTAACAAATTCTTCCTTTAAGTAAAATGCTTAAAGGTCGAAACGAAAAGATAGGCTCTGAGGGGTGTACTAGGGGTATCGTGTACTAAAAATGAGTACAACGCAAAGGGTGTGGGAGAATTACTTGACCAATGTAGCCAATGTAATTATAACAAAAACACAGGTGTAAAACAATGGGTTAATCCTAATGCCTCTTATCATGTAGTAAATCTAACTACACGAATGTAGTCTCACTTGTGGCCTTGGAATGGTCCTAACGCAAGTTCTAGAATCTAAGTGCTACCGGTACACACATCATAGCATAAATGCTTTTCCTACCAATTCTAGGGGTGAACCTCACATATTTGGGGGTGGAAAATTTTTTAGTGGTACGGTTTTTGTGCTAGTCATATAACTCCTATCCGTGAGACGCTCATTAAGATCAAAGTTTCACTCCTATATGTTGTAAAAAATTTTAAATTTGGCACTAAAATTACCTTAACAAGTATTTCTCTCAGTTTTATTACACATCTACTATTAAACAAACAAAAATCAAGCGTAATAGCATTCTCTAAAATCGTACTTTTACCCTCCCCTTACACTTAAGATGAACATTGTCCCCAATGTTCAAATAACAAGATGTAAAAGTAAAAAGTAAAAGAATGAAATCAAATACTCCCCTGATTCGCTCGGTGGATAATGAAGTAACACGGTTAAATCTTCTTCCAAGGTAATGTTGAGGCTCCATGACTAATGCATCGCCAAAAGCTTGATCGAAAAACATTTCCTTGTCCAAAATAACCTGTTAAACCTGAGAAAACAAACACGAAAACCTGCATAACATCGGCGGGATAAAATCTATATATAAGGATATAATGCTTGTGAAATGATAACTTTGCAGATTCCTGGAGATTATAAGTTGGAGATTTTAATAAAAACTTTTTATGAAAACAAAACTTTCAAAAATTTCTGAAAATTAAATCTGACGCCGTCAGGTTATAAACCCTGACGCCGTCAGAAATGACCTGACAAAAATTTTCATTTTAAGTTTCCGGAAAATTTCTGGAAAAACCTTTACCTTACTTCCTGGAAATCCTGCAAAACATCATTATGACTCGATACAAGCATTTGACTCAAACAAATACGAATATGTATGTTAATTTATTATTATTACGATTCATGTTAATTTGTGTTCTAATAAACCGATTTAGATTTCCCTTACACTTATCTTTTGCAAAATACCTTTATATGTAGTTAAGACGAAGTTTAAAACAAAATAAAGCATTTTCACAATTTTAGTTTTGAACATGAATCAATAATAATAAAAATTAAACACACATACGGAAACAAATAAAAACAAACAAACAAACGAATAAACACACAAAGCAAATAAATAAAATAAAGCTTGGGTTGCCTCCCAAGAAGCGCTTTTCTTTATTAACGAGTCTTGTAGCTAGACTCAAAGTCACGTACATTACGTGACTCCATCATTCATAATGACGTACCCCTGATAGATATAATCCTTGTTATCAGGGTGGTGGTGTCTCAATCGCTCGATATTCACAGTCACATCACCTCCTCCCTTGCTGGTCAAGCTTACTACCCCATCTTGGTGTAGACTTTTAATTGTGAATGGTCCGTACCACCAGGGACTTGGTTCATCGGTAGGTGCTTTTGTTTCTGAATGCCTTAGAAGCACTGAGTCTCCTTTTGTAAATTCAGCGGGGTTATTAGGCTGCTCACCAGCCTCAATATAATCGTTATTTCCACCCTTACATTCTCTAATCTCATTTTCATTGTAATTCTTAATCCTTGCCTCCCATGCAAGGATTTTCTCTCGAACATTACCACGGATTACATTGGGGTTAGCCTCCATCTTTTTTTGTAGGGAAACATCTCGTATATGACGTGGAATCGTTGGGAAGTTTATCGTCTTCTTCCCCTTCTTCATTTGGATGGTACTTTTTTCGTAATTGATTTGTGCCCTAGTGGTCGCGAGAAAGGGTGCCCCAAGGATTATTGGCATATTCATGTCATTTCTTTCAATAATCATGAAGTCGACCAGATATAGGAATCCGGCAACGTTGACCAACACATCTTCCGCAATTCCTAACGGGTACTCGTAAGAATGTTTTGCAAAGGAGAGTTTAGTACGGGTGATGGATGGCAGTTCGTCGGTTAACTGGACATAAACGGATAAAGGCATCAAATTTACGTCGGAACCTTGGTCAGCTACCGCATCCAGATACTTGAGTTTTCCAATGCTGCATGGTATTTCGAAGACCTCGTAGAATTCCTGCTTTTCCACTAACTTTTGTCTTACGAGGCACTCATACAATTGCCCCCCGGGTAATGTGTCGGATTCATCATCCGGTTCCATCTTCTTTGACTCCTTGTTGGGTAGATGAGTACGTCGATAGTTTCCTACCCAATCGTTTATGGTTTCCTTGTTTATTTCGTGCTTCAAGTAATGCCTCACTTGTTGTGACATTGGCGGTTCAACCAATTGGCGCTCCTCAGAGGGCGCCTCCTCTCCCTTGTCGGAATCGCATTTATTGGTGTTTCCATTATTAAGTGGGATGAGGTCAACTTTGTTAACTTCCATAATTATGGATTTCCCTCTTCCATCATTTCCGCCCTCTTGGACGACGGAGGTGGCCTTGACAAATTTAGTGTTAGGAACTTCAGCGTCATTCCTCACCAACACTTTTTCAGGGGCTTTTGTATTTGTGTATTCTTTCAAAAGATTCATCATCTCCGCCATCTTCTCTTCCATTTCCTCCTTCTGTTTGTAGACGGCTTCCTCAAATTTTGCCAACCGTTCGGAGTGTTTTGACATGTACTCTCTCATTCGAGCTTCGAATGTTGGACTAAGTTCCTGAGGTGGTGAGTTAGGTTGAGCGTGCTTATGGAAGGGTTTAGCATTTTCCCTAAGGGGTGATTCGGAAAATGGTGTTTGCTTAACGCTTGAGACTGAGTTAATTGTTGCTTTTTGTGGACTTAAGGGTCTCTTTTGCTTTTCCATAAGATATGCAACCCTTTTCTCAAGTTCACTAATGCTTTCCTCAGTGATTTGATTAGCCGTATCGGGCGATGAATATGTCTTGACTGCCGAGCGCACGTCGTGGGAGACTTGCCACAATTCATCATCGTCGGATGCAAGCTCATCAATGATCTCCCATGATTCCTCGGCGCTTTTGTCGCGCAATCTGCCCCCGGCGGCTCGATCGATGGCATGCTTGGTGTGGTAATCAACATGGTCATAGAAGATTTGGATTTGAAGCCAGAGATTTATGCCATGATGAGGGACTTTTTGGAGTAAGTCCTTGAATCGAATCCATGCTCCATAGAGGGTTTCGCCTCGACGTTGTTCAAATGTCAAGATATCCTTCCTTAGCTTGGTATTTCTTCCCGGTGGGAAAAACTGAGCAAGGAAACGAGTGGTGAGATCATCCCAAGAGGTGATGGATCCTGCGGGTTGACGTTCTAGCCACTGACTAGCTTGATCCCGCAGAGAGAATTGAAAGAGACGCAATCGGGTCGTCTCTCGAGTGGCAACATCAAGGTCTATAGAATCAACGATTTTAAGAAAGTCCTTGAGGTGTTGATTAGGATCTTCAGAACGAAGTCCATGGAATGCGCATCCGCTTTGCACCAACCGGATGGTATCGGATCGCAAGGGTGTGACATTGGCTCCTTGAGTGAGCTCAATGGTGTTTCGATAGCCATGGTGGCTAGGACGGGAATATTCTCCTAAGGTACGGGCTCTAGGAGGTGGTGGTTGTTGTGGTGGTGGGTTGTTGGGATTAAGGATATTACCATCTTCCATGATGTCGGATGGTATGGTTACGAACAAAGACACGAAGAAAATAGATAGACTAAAGAAAACCTAGAAAAATAAAACAAAAATCTCACTAGAAAGGAATCTAGTGAGTAGACCTATAAAATAAAAATTCAACCTAAACAATAACTATTCCTCGGCAGCGGCGCCAAAAACTTGATGCGTGGTTTTGCAACCTTACAACAGGTTTTACCTCTCGAGGGATCTCAAGAGGCTTACAACCCCACCAGGCAGTGTACCTGACCGATGTAGTATAGTGTAGTGGTAAGTACGGGGGATTGATCGTTCTCCACAGAGAATAGTGTTCGTTAGGTATGAAAGACTACTCTAATAGGTCTAAGGGTGAGAGAAGATTCTTTTTGTGTTTTTATAATTTTATGAAAGCAAGTAAAATCTCGGGTTTGAAAGAGTGGGCGGAATTAGTTGCTAGTCAACTAACCCAAATTACTACGAATGCAAATAAAATAAAATAACTGAAAGTAAAATGTTGGTGAAAACTTAAGTGTAGAGAAATGTGTTTACTTAGATTTCCTTACTCCCTAACTATCTTTTACCGGTTAATTAGTGTGTATTAGTCGCGTGGATGACGGGTGTATTCCTTAATACCAATCGTGGGGTGGCGTACGTACTTCCCCAACTCTACAAGCTCCTACTTCACTCCTATGTCGAGCCGGCTAGGAAGCTCCTAACATGGGATCACTAGAATTCGCTTGTGCATTAAATACAACCATAAAAACCTTTAGTACGCATTTGGTTCATGTTTCTTAAGACGTTCAAGCAAGTTACCGAATAGGAAGTTAGCCAGTTTTCTTAAGCCTAACATAGATAAACAATCATCCAATACAACTAACAACACACTAATAACCAATAATCAATAGCTAGGTTTCATTAGATCTAAGCAAACACAAGATAAATCTAGCCTAACATGTTAAACAAAAGACAAGAACAAGATAAAATCAAACAACACATAGACATATTGAATGATTAATTGATAACTTATCTTTCAATGTAACATGGAAGATCTCAAGGCAAAAAGCCTTGAAAAAGATGCTAAAATCGTCTTAGGGTTTTCTCCCAAAAATTCCACACTAAGTTCTCTCCCTTAATGACAAAAAATTAGAAAACTATATATAGACTTTTGGATCTGACGGCGTCACCTTATGGAGTGTGACGCCGTCACCTCGCCGCTTTTAGGGTTCCCAGATGACCTTCTTGACGCCGTCCCTCTTTAGCTCTCCAAAATCCGTTCTGGCTTATCAAGGCTTGACGCCGTCAGACCTTGAACGTGACGCCGTCCCTCTTTGAATTAAGCCGTGACGCCCTTGATCAGGTTAAAGCGTGACGCCGTCAGAATTTTCATGCAATTTTCACTGGCTTATCATGAGTAAATTTCACATCCACCTTTTCTTGCCAAGCCATGACGCCGTCCAGAGTAAAATCTGACGCCGTCAAAGGTAACTTTTAGCCGATTTTTGAGACTTTGTCGTTTTCTTCACTTTTATGCTCCAAAAACGTCCAAAATGCCTCCTTTTCCAGATTTCTCCTCAAAAGTACCTAAAATGACAAAAGGAGCGATTTAGGGCAATATTTGATCAAATAAATACGATTTAGGGCTTAAATGACCCCTTAAAAGCGGTATTTAATCAAGCCTTACACCATAAGGACTTGATCATATCTTATACAACCTGAAAGAGCTCAATAATTCATGTCATTCTTAAGGAGATACCAAGAAGTGTTGGTGATACTTGTGAGAAGAGGCGGAGAATTCCCTTGTTCGTTTGGAGGCGTTAAGGAGTGCTATAACTCTTTATATTTCTTACTCATTGTAGTCTTGCTTTGGGTAACTTTCTTTTACTTAATTATTATGTTGAACAATTTGATGTTGAATGAAATGTTACGTTTGTTGATGAAACTTGTTATGGAGTAATTTGTGATACTTGTTTGGGAATTATGTAGACTTTCGTGTGAATGTTGAATGATTAGTCGGTTAGAAAAAGTGATTGTTCTCATAAGTTTGTTTAAATATAATTCGTATTCTAAAACTTGTTGATTTAACATTGTTGGATTTAAAGGTCGAAAGGATTTCTAATATTGTTTAATTCCAATAAATTGGTGCACAAATGGATTGGTACTTGATAATTGACAACTATTAAGTATTCAAGTTTTTAAATGAATTCGAGAATATTTAATCACGAGATTGGGTCGAAAGGACTCGTATGAACTAATGTTACTAGTCATCTTTTTCATACATTTGATAACACAAAGGGCTAGCATAAAGGGATAATGTATTGGCCGAAAGGACTCACCCATGAAACTAGTAAAAACATGGATTTTCTTGATAGTACCCATTGACTAGAAAACCTTGTGAAAATTGGTATGTGCCTTCTACATATATGTTTCACCCAAACATATTCAACATTTTATCACGATTGGTTATTATTCCTAAACAAGTATTTGTTCGTTTGATTGATTGAATTCGGAACCATTGTTTGTTTGTTTATTTACGGTGCTTTAGAGTGTGACAATCTTTAGTACTATTTCTTGTGCTACATAAATTGCTAAGCTTAAACTACGTAGTCTCGTGGGACGATCCCTATTTACCACAAACCATATTACACACGGACGAGTATACTTGCTCGTATGCATTTTCTTAATAATCGGTAAAAAGGTGTTTATAAATTTAAAATTTGAGTGAAACTTAGGATATAATATATATAACCAGTTTACTCGCATCATGCATGCACCAAGGTCAACTACAGTGTTACAATCTTCTAGGAGATATATGAAAGGCAATGTGGAGTGTTTGTGTTAGCATTAAAGTAGAAGTGATGGTCATTCACTCAATAGGAACTTTGTAATATGTCGTAGATGTTATAATAGTTTAAGTTAAATGGGCTATGGACTTGGTTAATCTAATATTCCATAAGTTAAGTGTAAGCCTTCTTTAAGTCCATGTAAACCAAGTCCATTATCAAGCCCATCTTAAAGCCCATGAGGCATATGATTCTATGTATAAAAGGCACGTACCTAGTCATTTGTATGTGTGCTTGAATGTGTATGTGTATGTTTTTCTTTAATAAAAGTTCTCTTTGATATCTCTCTCTCTCTCTAGTTCTTAACGCCATACATATCTTTCAAGTCACCATCTTTGCTTAATATTGTGTGATAACTTGCTATATCTAAGGTCCTACAAGTGGTATCAATCGTCTAACAATGATTTAGGAGTGATTTTGAGTTTGTTTTGTCACGATTTCTAAACTTTCTACTCGTATTTTTTCATAAAAGTCTTTACTTTTCTTGTTTTTTTTTGTGGTTTTAGCACTTTTTTTTTATTAATAGTAGTGTTATAAACCTTTTTTCACAAAAAAGTTTCAAGCTTTGTGGTTAAAATTTGAGTTTTAAATTCGTACCTTTTAAGTTCTTGAAATTTCGAATAATCTTATTTGTTCTTAAAAGTGTTAAAGTTTGAAACTTTCTTTAAGTTTTTGTGTTTTTAAGCTTAGTTGTACAAGAAAATCTTGGTTAGAAAGATTTCTTGGTCGATTTTTAGTGTTTTGAAAAATCTGGGAAAATTTCGAATAGTTAAACCCTAAACTTTCAAATAGTGTGGTCTGATAAAATTTCGAATACCTTAAACCCTTAAGTTTCTAATAGTCAAAACCATGTTGTTAGCTATGTTATTTTGTGTGAGGTTGTGTCTGGATAAGTCATTCATGATCATCTGAATGAGCTACCTTTTTGCTCGGGCCACCTTTTGTGTGAGGTTGTGTCTGGATAAGTCATTCTGGTTGTAGCTCATTTTGCCGACTTCCCTTGCCTACATTGTTTCATCGACCAGAGGCTGTTCACCTTGGAGACCTGATGCGGTTATGATGCTTTTCATTTAGACTCATCACCTTGGTTCCATAGGATGTTCTTTAGCAGTTTATTAATGTCTTTGATAGTAGTTTGAGGTAATAGGAATACAGAAGCCCAGTAAACATGAATTGATTCCATCACTGAAGCTACTAATTGAAGCCTACCAGCATATGAAAGATACCTGTTTTTCCAATTTGTAATTATGCTTCTGACTCTATCAATGAAACTTTTGTAGTCCTTCACTCCCAATCTTTTAGAAATTAGAGGCACACCAAGGTATTTAACAGTGAGCTTCTCAACTTTGAATGGCATAATCTCCAAAGAATGACATCGAATCTGATTCCAAAGTTATGGTGGACTCCATCCTTGGTCTTATATCCATCCCTAGTCATGTGTTACTGTTTTGCTCATCTTGATTAAGACTTCGAAAAATAATTGTGCTTTTGCTGTAATTAGGAATTAAGCCTGAATAAGAACCAAATACCTCAATAACATCCTTCATTACTTTAAATGAGTTAAGATCACCATGACAGAACAACAATAAATCATCAGCAAAGCACAAGTGTGTGATCTTCATACTCTTGCATCCAAAATGATACTTGAAATCTCTAGCATTTTCCACTTTCTGATTCATCACTAAAGTTAGCATCTCCGTGACCAAGGTGAACAAATAAGGAGACATTGGGTCTCCTTGTCTCAAACCCCTTCCTCCTTCAAAGTACCCAAATCTTTCCCCATTCACATAGATTGGGAAAGAGGTTGTAGTCACACATTTCATTATCCAATTCACCATTTTCTTATGAAAACCAAATCCAACAAGAATGTCTTCTAAGAACTGCCAGTTAACTGTATCACATGCCTTATGTATGTCAACCTTCAAAGCAATTCTTTTTGGACCACCTATCCTGTCATAACCCTTCAATAGCTCTTGAGAAAGAAGAATATTATCTTGTATCTGTCTATTGGGGATAAAAGCACTCTGATTTTGGCTTACCAGCTTCCCAAGGCCAACTTTCATTCTCTCAGTGATGATTTTACTAATGCACTTGAATAGGACATTACAGCATGCTATAGGTCTGAAGTCAGACATTTTAGCAGGAGTTTGAATTTTAGGGACTAAAGTGATTAGAATTGAGTTGATTTCATTCAGAATATTCCTAGTTTCAAAGAATTCCTTAACAGCAGAACACACATCCTTGCCTACAACATCCCAAGCCTTTTTAAAGAAGTGAGAAGAGAAACCATCAGGCCAGGAGCTTTATTTGCATCAATCATGAACATAGCTTTTTTGATCTCATCATCACTAACCTCTCTAACCATACTCAGAGCTTCTTCATCTGTTAATTTGGTCTTAATAAGAGTATCCATGTTGTTGATCTTAGCAGTAGGAACATTAACCCCAAGGAACTTTTGAAAATGACAAACAAACTGGTTAGCAACTTCATTACCTTCAAATATGTTTCCCATCCCATCATTAATGGCATCTATCTTGTTTATATGTTGCCTACTCTTCAGAGCCTTGTGAAAGTAAGCATTGTTCATATCACCCACACTCAACCATTTAACTTTGGCCATCTGATACAGCAGCTTTTCCTCTTCCTTCATAGCTTCCATATAAGACTTCAAAACACCACATTCCCCCCTCTCTCAAAGCCTTATTATCAGGATCCTTATCAATTTTAGTTTGCACAGACTTCAGAGATTCTCTAAGATTAACAACATTGTCAAAGACATCTCCATTAATCCAGGTCAGCTTCCTGAGATGATTCTTGATTCCTTTAAGCTTCTTCACAGTTTTGAACATGCAACAACCATCAATCTCCATATTCCAATGCTTTTCTACTACAGGAATAAACTATTTTTATCAGCAACAAATTAGCAAATCTGAAAGCCTTCTTCCTTTAATGAACTGCATTAGGAATTTTAAACACAGTAGGATAATGATCAGAGATTAGATAAGGTAAAAATAAAGCATGAGCTTGAGAATGCAAACTAATAAACTCTTCACTTCCCATAATTCTGTCCAACTTCTTTAGAATTCCAGTATTATCTCCAGCTTTTACTTTTTGTTTTTAGTCCATGTATAGAAGAGCCCAGAGCTAGTAATATCTTCCATTTCAAGGATGTTAAGGCAGTCCTGAAATTCACACATGTCAGTAGTCATTCTTGAACCACCTGTTGTATGCTCATTAGGCTTGAGAGTTACATTTATATCCTCTAACAACACCCGAGGATCCTTCCCTACAATTCTCCTATATATACAAAAGTCCTTCCATAAATCTCTTCTCTCCTTCCCATTATTTGCAGCATACACAAAAGAGCAAGTTATCTTCATTTGACCAAGCACAGACTCAATTTTACACAGAATTGATTGCCTGGCCATATGCACCACATTAACATTCACATCTTCATTATTCCAACCTACCATAATCCTACATCCTTTATCAAATTACCACATGTTAGAAATCCATTCCCAATTTTCAAACACATTCTCACTAGTTTTTTGTAACCTTTTATTCTTAATATGAGTTTCTAAAACTGCAAATACATTTAACCTTTCATCACTTATAAATTTCTTCACATCTTTTTGTTTATCAGAAGTACTCAACCCTCTGATATTCCATGAACCAATTTTGTAATCAATGATTCAATTTTTTAATAGCCCTCTAAAACCCCTTTATCCATACCTTTTACCTCATTCTCATTCACACATTTGGCCATACCAGAGTCATCACTGAATACATCCTCTTCTTCTACTATACATGATCTATCCATACTATCTTTTGTTTTTCCCTTGCCTTTGTTCTTGACATTATTCTCCTCACTTTCCTCATTCACATTATCCACTACAAGTCCAGCAAATTTGTTAGATGTCCTCTGTAGTGCTTCCAGTATCACATTGTTTACACTCCACACTTTCTTAGGAGAACTGGGAGATTTGCTGTTACTTTTAGAAGTGCTAGCCTCTCCTATATTCTTCTTCTGCATAGGTGCTACATTTCCTTTTTGCTGTGCAACATTATTACCCTCAGTTTGCACTTTAGTCTTAGGTTGAAACTCAAATCTAGTAGTTGGCCTGTTGTTTGGTTTATATGGTTGCATATTTTGTTTCCTTACATTTGCCCCATTAGTCCTATTTTCCTGTATCTTACCTCTTCAAAACCTTCATCTACATTTGAGTCTTCAGTCTGTTATGTATCTTTCCTCTTATCTTGACCTGCATTTTCCTTAGCCACACCTTCCACTGTTTCCTTCTTCCCACACTTAGTATCATCATGACCAAACACACAACACTCTTTACACACTGGTGGTTTCCAATCATAAATCACCTCCACTAGCTTCCTGCATATTTCCAAGTTTTGCCCATTCCTGTACACTACCTCAATCACATTTGGTAAGTCCTTACTTGCAGAAACCACTACAACCACCCTAGCATACCCAATTCTGCCCACACCCAATTTACACATTGAAGCAGTGACATCATCCATAATCATTGGCTTCCCAACCCTACTAGCTAAAGCACTTATGTTGATATCCCAGTAGTAGTCCAGGCCTCCAATGGTATGTTGCCCAATTTGATCCAAACAGGCAAAGTTGCAGGCTCAGTTTTATCAAGGCTCATGTTGATATCCCATTTTTGAACTACAAATGGTTTATTGTTTACCATCCATAGGCCATTGTTCAGGATATAATTCATTCCATTAGTGTTGTGAAATTTCATGAAATATATCCCTTTGTTTTGATCAATGATGTCCTTAAACCCATGTCTATTCCACATTTTCCTCAGGTTAAATCTCAGTTCATTAATCGGCATATTACAACCCACAAAGTAACCACAAACTGTCATATCCCACTTTTTACTACCCTCTGCTACCAAAGCTTCATCAAACACAACTATCTCATTCCCAAATTCATCAAGTTCAGTGGGGATGCTAATTAAATTTTTATCAAACATATTTTGACTAGCAACATTAGCATATGAATTCCCTGTTTTAGGCCCATTGTTACCCACATCATCTACATTTTTATCATTTTCCTTACTTTTCTTATCACATACAGTAGAGTTTGCAGATACCTAAGCTAACCATACTCCCACTAGCTTGTGTTCCATTCTTCTCACTGGATGCATTTCCCACACAATCCCCTTCTCCCAGCACTGTCTCCATTACCTTGTTGGCTTCCTTGCTAGAGTCATCATTAGCATTTTCAACAGGCTTCTCACCATTCCCACTTATACTATCACCCTTTCCACCACTAGTCACATCATTATCCTTACTAACAGTACTTTCCCCCATCTTAGGATCACTAATTGACTTAGATTCCTTCTCATTGACTACCTCAGATCTCTTTTGACTCAGATTTCCCATAACATGATCATTGAATTTATTTGGGACCTTGATTTGCCTTTTAAGTGATTTCTTTTTGTTCGACATACTGATACTACTTCACTATTCACAATACTATAACAATTGTACCGATACAGATGAATTGGATTGAAAAGAAATTTTGGCGCCAAAATCTCAAAATCAATTAACTCTATGTAAATCAATAAAACTGCAATCAAACTACGTAGAATGTAAAAACTAGGCCATATGATCTGTTTAGAATTGAGAGATAAGGCAAATTGAGAAGAATCAAGGAAAGTAATTTTTGGCGGCAAAACCTCAAATTGGTGGTTTTCTCAAAACATAACGAAAATCAAATCAAATCATATCATCATGTGCACAATGATGATACGAATCGATTGCTGGTTTCAGAATTAGAATTCGTTGAGTTTTGAGGAAGAAAGTGAAGGATTAATGGAGTTTTTTGATATGCGAGAAAAACGGAATTAGTTAGGAAGAGAGAGAAAACAACAAAATTACTTGTAAACGCGATTAAATCATTTTCCAGTGAAAAAATATTAAAAAGATTTATTTTTGTATTTGTAGCTTTTGGTTTCTATTAAGAGACCGATTTGAGATGGTCAATCTTTCAAAAAATAGACGAAGAGACAATAATTGATAAGGCCCAAGCAATAAAGAGAGAAACTAGACTTTTAATAATTTTCTTCTTCATTTCATTCCATAAACAAGTACATATAAATAGGCAGTGATATGAACAATGATATCCTAATATCAGGCAGAAAGATAAATGTGGGAAGACTAAAACAATAAACTAAACGTGCATGCATGGTTTAGTGCATGGTTACCTTAATGGAAGTACTAGTTCCTAAATTAATGCATGATGGTCCGTGGAGATAATGCATGGTTTGAATTATTCCAACTAGACTTGGTCTTGAACTTCTTTCACGTATCACTCTCAGGTGGTATTTGAATTTAACTTAATTGACTTAATATGAAAAAACTTAATTTATTAAGTTATGTAAAAAGTTGTTTGTTTGTCACTTAATCAAAACAAATAACTTAAAATAATAAGTGATAAAAGTGAGGGTCTCAACATTAAGTCATCTGTTAAATTAACAGACTTAATGGAAAAATAAAACAAACAGTCCCTCAGTTTTATATATGATGTTAGCTTATCTATTTCGACATTTTTTTTTTTTATATATTATTCATTAAAGAGTGTTGATATATATTGAAATTCGCCTAACGCGCGTACTGTAGACAAATGCACATAATCAGTAGCTAGTAGTTTATTGCATAAACCCAACAACTATATGTTATGATTAACAAGGCACTTTGATAGAAATTCAAATTACAATCACCAACGTAGTATTAATAAACTCTTAAAATACTTTACAAATTCAATTCATACAAAG
Organism: Artemisia tridentata subsp. tridentata; assembly: GCA_021014915.2. Lineage (NCBI taxonomy): Eukaryota > Viridiplantae > Streptophyta > Magnoliopsida > Asterales > Asteraceae > Artemisia > Artemisia tridentata. Next base: position 11,314,416 of record CP139504.1, read on the forward strand.
TTCATGGCTTGTTGAAACAATTTCAACTTATTTTACAATAACATAAAATTCAAACTTATTTTGAAGAGCACGCAAATATTATTAAAGAAACCACAAGGTTAACATAATCAAACGAGTTAATGTTCCTAATGTTCCTAGTAAATGCTCACGCTGGCGCTCCTGCTCTCGCTCGATACGCTCTTGCTCTCGCTTGATACGCTCTTGCTCTCGCTCGATACGCTCTTGCTCTATACGCTCGTTCAGTTCCTTCAACAACTTCTCGTTCCGCTCCCGCTCGATACGCTCCCTCTCATTATGTTCGTTCCGCTCCCTCTCCTCCTGCTCATTACGTTCCTGCTCGCGAAGCTCACGCTCATTACGCTCTTTCTCCTCCCGCTTGATACGCTCCTGCTCGATACGCTCCCGCTCTTTACGCTCGTTCTCCTCCCGCTTGATACGCTCCTGCTCGAAACGCTCCCGCTCTTTCCGCTCCCGCTCATCTCGCTCGTTACGCTCCTGCTCGATACGCTCTCGCTCCTTACGCTCGTTCTCCTCCCTTTTGTTACGCTCCAGCTCCTTTTGCTCCTGCTCCTTACGCTCCTCCACGTTGCGGTTAGATTGTTCCTGAAAACCCAAAGATTGCATCAATATATTTGAAGTAGATATAACAAGAAGTCAAACAAACTACAACTGTACAAGCAAACTAAGTGGGTGTTTGGTATTGCCGTTTTTTTTTTTTTTTTTTTTTTTTTTTTTTTTTTTTTTTTCTGGTTCTGCTTTAAAATACTAAGTATTTTTATGTTGACTAAAAGTAAGTGCTTATGAACATAGTGTTTGGATTTGCTTCTAATTAAAAATGAGCAAATAAGATAAACAGTTTTTTTAGTGTTTGACAAATTCTTTTTATTTATTCAAATGATAGGAAAATGACAAATTTTCCCCATTTGTTACATATTGTTAAGTTAGTTAAGCCTATGAACGACGTACACAATTAAGCTAACGAAAACCACAACATAATATACAAAAATAATGAACAAATTTTTCGAAAATAACACGTCAAACAACTATTTAAAGTCCAATAAGTGATAATGCATTTTAAACTTTTAACTTGAAGGTTAAAATTCGGAGGTAAAAAGTTATATATTTAATTTCAGAAGAAAAAAAAATGCTTTAAAAAAAGCAGGTACGAAATCCGCTTATGAAAAACTGTTTTTGTGCTTTTTTTTAAGGAAAAAGCGTTTGGATAAAATATACAGTCTATCAAAAGTGTTTTTCTGCTTACAAAAAAAGCAGAAAAGCAGATAAGGAGAAAAAAAATAAGCAATGCCAAACACCCCTAAACAACAAAACCCATAAATTTAATACTACCTGGGAAGCAGTAGCTTGGGTGATGGTATATTCAGTTTCACTTAGGAGTTGGTTCCACACTGATATGCACTCATCCGGAGTTATGAGGGTCTTTGTTGCTGGAACCTAGATCAAAATAAAATGCATATATACAATCAATATTAATGTCATATACATAATATAATGAATTATATACTCAGATTCACCAAGGAAGAAAAAGAAAATCCCAGGCCATAAATACACACGCATGATATATACCTTTTCCCATGTGTTTGTGGCCAATATATCTTGTGTACTATTTGGTCTCCCTAAGGCGAGATCTAGCATTTCGCTGATTGTATCAGTGTCTTCATTCAAACGAATTGCAGCCAATGCAGAGAGCAACTTTAAACACTAGTAAATTAAATATGCCGCATGTTAATTAAGAGACTAAATAGATCCAATATATTTTAATAAGTGATTCTTACAGAAGAATGGGCAGTTTTTTTTATAGCTGGAATATCTTCCCCATTAGTCCAGACTCGTGTCGTCCTCAAATCATCATAGTTGAATGTTTTTATAAATCTGTGTGATTTGATAGATTTAGAATGAGTTATAGTAACATGGAGATGAACTTGATAAGAGACTCCATATCTGCAAGAATACTGTACCTATCCTTCATGTAGCTGGAAACTTTGGCGGCTTCTTCTCTTGCCTTCCTTTCTACGATTCCTATTGCATGATCCTTCAAATTTGAAATCATAATTTCTTCGGCTTGTTCATCAATTTCAAAACCAGAAAGTGCAGAAGAGAACTCGAAGACAGCTACTTCAGTTTCACGATGAAGATGTGTCCTGATTTTAGACCATGGGTCATCAGTACCACTTTTTAGAAGAGCTTCCACTGGACCATATAAAGCCTTTTCTAACTTTGACTGCAGAAAGATGCACATATCAAGTCTAACAATAAAGTTGAGTACTCTAGTGAAAGCTTTAAAATATACAAGTTAGCATTACCTTGTTTAGTGCAGTAAGTTCAGATACCAAATCACTTGAAACTTTATCCCGTTCTTTACTCGAGTCCCAGTTCCCTTGCTCGATGAAAGCATCTGTAGAGTTTACAATGTCCCGAACAAAAATGAGATGCTTAAATAACTGAAAGCTAGCAACATAATGTTTGGAGCATCTAAAAACGTTATTAACATTTGAGCATCTAGAAACATAGAATGTATTTCTAAACATGACAGATAATAGCGCCAACTATACCTTGATATTGTTCATCAAATAGGGCCATGAACTTTTTTGTGCAGTCATGAGCCGCCAATGCAAATCCTTTTCCTTCATTCAAAGCATTGATAAATGCGTTTTTGAAGTTCTCTGACGTCCCGGATATCATGTGGTCCAACATTAATTGGTAAGTCGGTTGAACAAGCTGAAGATAATATAAGAAACCAAGCAATAAGAAAATACAACAATTGTGATCACATTTAGCAATAGAAACGCCAAACTAGCAAGAATATTACGTGGATCAATTTTTCTTCCAACAGCTTTCTCTTTGCATTTTTACTACTTTCTTCAAAGTAAGTAGCCGCTTTATCATAACTAAAAGCAAAATATTGAAACATATGAAACGCATAAGTCGCATATATATAATTTGTGCGTATAATAAACCATTTTAAAAAAGGTAAAGCAACACATTTTATCACCTGGATAATGAATTGCCAAGCAATGAACTAACTTTCTTTCCAAAGCCTGGGACAAGATTAGATTTCACAAGCTCTTTTAATTTGAGCCACTCCTGCAACACTTATTTAGTTAAAAGGTCAAAAAATGAATGTAATAGGGGGGCTAATTACTAAGATATGAACCTCGTTCGCAATAAAAGAGGAATATTCCTCATTAGCTATTTCTTCACATCGTATATTTGCTACCATGACCTGCAAAATAACAAAAACCATCAACATCCTGACACATTTTTATTTCATCTGAATTGTCTACAATGATTACCTTGTGAGATGGCAAGTCAAGGTCTTTATTCTCCTTGATAACTTTCCAGATTTCTTGTGCACTGAGGGAAAAACCTGAAGCAGGAACAACTCCTTGCCTATCACCCGCTAGACCACCAGCTTCAGTAGATTTGAAAAACCTCTTCCTCAACACAGCCACCTTCCAACACACACAGGTGCAAATTAAAACAGTAAAGAAGTGTAAAGTGTATGCCGCAAAATACAATTGATCGATCGAAGTGATCGATATCTCTCTAAGATGAATCTATAGCATACCTCTTCTTTAAATTTATCTTCCTTCTCCTCATAATTAGACAACCCTTCATATTGAACCTGATCACTCAATATATATATACATATGAGATTATGAGATGTTATAATAAACGAAAGGCATACAATCCTATCTTGGTTCTTACATTGAAAAAATCGCTGAATGGGGTTTGTTTGTGCGCTTCTGGCTTGGGAATGGAATCCCATATCTGCAGTACATAACCTATAATCTTAAGTAGTGCACGTACTAGTGCAATTGTGTAACTTTCTAAGAAAAAAAAGAAGATAAAAATTAGGGTTTAATTAGGAAAGACAGAAAATAGCTAAGTACCTTTTGAATATCTTCTTTTAACGTCAGCTCTAAACGATCAAGAGGCATCTGTGCGGAAAATATAAATCGAAGACACTTATAATCAGTTTCATATCATATATATTGTATTATCCTTTCACAACGTTCAAAACTTCATATATATTTCCTGTTGACATTTCTAAATTACAGAAATAATTCCATACCTTGATCGACTTATCTCGTATAACAAACATCAAAGTTGTTTTACGTGGACTAAATAATCGCAACATAACCTGGAAAACATTAATCACAAGATCAAGTAGTGGACTATGAGAAATGGATGATATGACATACAAATAATCATAAGTGATATCAATCAATTTATTGATAAATTAACCAAATAATCATAAGTAAATCAATCAAATGAGTCAAACGTTGTCCAAAATGTGCTCGCCATATTAGTTTTTCTGTAACTTTTACGGTACATGTTAAGAAATTACTACTAATATATATTTGTCGATTGATATTAGTTACTCCGTATATTGCAATTTATTTTACCCATTTTGCCATCAATGTAATTTGAAATGGGTTGTATTTAGGAATTTATTAACATGTATTTCAAAGTAAAAATAAAATAATTATAAAGATGCTCGTGAGTTAGTCGAACCTCTTTTGACCCCTACTAAAAGGTTACATGTTTACTCATTATATCTCTGCTAATTTGATGACTCTACGCCCAATATATACATACCTCGAATACGATTTCCAGAAGTTTATTTGCAGCATGCTCACGCCCAATTTCATTATACGATCTATGTAAGAGATTATAAAGGGTTAAAGCATCTCCAATATTAGCACTAAAAAATTCAGGAAAAAAAAAAAAAAAAAAAAAAAAAAAAAAAAAAAAAAAAAGTGACAAATAATAAAGCTTGATTGAATATGCCTACTACAAATAAAAATTGCTCAAATAGTCAAATGTGTATACTAAATGGAGTAATTCAGTAAATATTTTTAAATATGAAATAATGCAATGCATATAAATAAAAAATAGGGTTAAAATGGTGCTCAACATCTAATTCCGCCAGAAGGGGAGTATAGGGTAAAATGATGCTCAGTGTTGATATTGTAATGAGTATAGGCTACAATGAATTGTAGCTAACATATTCCCTTATATTAATTAGTGCTAAAATTCCTGCTCTTACCAACAAACTTACATGTTTATAAGCACTACATCTGAAACAGCAAGTGCAAGAAGTGCGATTTGTCTTTCGAATGCCGTATCATCCTAATAGCTTATAAAGTATCAGGGAACCACAAACAACATTTATATTCATAAAGATAACAAAAAGAAGCAAAACTATTATTTAAAGTAACCTTTCCTCGCTCTCTGCCATTACAACCCTCAAGATCCATAACAATGGTGCAAGGTTCAATACGAGGACATCTTGCTATCCAAATACCTTTGGTGGTCTGAGACCTGATAATGAGAACTTAAAAATGAGCAAAGTGTATGCCACGAAAACAGAATTAAGAGAGAACAAATCAGAACATACTTTCCGTCGTAAGCATTCATTTCCTTGAAGTTTGTATTGAAAAGGTGATTTAGAAGTGTGCTCTTCCCTATAAGAAACACATAAATGTTAGAACCTGCATACTCCGTATAATGCAATGGCTATTTCTCGATTAACTATTTTGTGCATAATGACTCATTGTAGTTGTAATGACATATTCCAATCTACGACCACGTGTAACATGAGACAACATCACTTTTGATTTTTGATAACGTGGAGATATACCGCTGCTTTGTGGACCCATGATCGAAACAACAGCATAAGCAAGTCCCAGTTCTCCCATTTTGACTTGTTTGATAAAGTTATCCAGTCCAACTCCATTTAAAATGCCATCTCCATCTATGAGGTGAGTGGCGCAACATTCGGCTTGTATGTCTGCGAAAAGAGATCACTTTCATATGATTACAAATAGTAAATCATAGTCCCTTCTTCCTAATTCGATTCAAAAGCATACATTCACATGAACATAAAGTTTAACATTAATTTGGATCACGTAACCTTCTACTTTCCCAACATAACAGTTACCGGATAACAATTAATAAAACAGCAACATACCCAATCCCGCCTGGGCTGAGTATGGGGACAAGATACAATTAACAACGACACAAAACTACGAAGAGACCTTTTTATAAAAGAAAATGTTTAGGCGATCCACATTATCGAATTTAACCACAACTACATCAGTTACAATGAATTAGTTTTGCGGAAGACTCTTCCATTAATATTTTGTCCAAAACAAACCATAGACATGAGATTAAAATTTAGTCAAAAGTCTATGTTTAAACTCTAGTTTTCTGCAAGATAAAAAAACAAGGCAAAGGCATCCAATTAAGAATATAATGAGCGGGATGCATGATTATGCGGCTTTCTTACAAATAATCTTGTGCTCAAATTAAAAAACAAATTTAGTGCTACCTATCAAGATTGAAGTATAATCACCAATAATATAAATCATTACATAACATAGTAAAACTACTTCTAGCTAGTTTCTATAACAAACAAATTGCAAGCGTACCCATGAATAGTTTTTGAAGATATTTGCTTATAAGGTTGGTGTGTCTTACAATGCTATGATTATATCTCTTTATATAGAAGTTTTTCTTTAGCGAGAGAGAATAAAAAAATACAAATGAATTGGGCAACTACACGGCAGTGGAAATTTTTTTCCTATTTTTAATTAGTAATCAATTATCCTTCTAGCTAGACATTCAATCTTAATAAAAAATATTAGATTATAAAAATAAATTAATAATCAAAGATGTAATAGACGACACAAGCCAATTTCTACGGTGGCATAAAGTGTAAAATTGCAAGTAACCTTTGTAGTATCATCAAGAACTGGTGGCGCTTTGATGACTACCCGAAAGTTCTAAACGATTAAATCTTTTGGGGAGACTTAGTTCAACTTACTAACTTACAAAAATAGACGTTCGATGCAGTAATTCAAACAACAGGTTGGATCATTTGGAGATAAAGGAACACGGTGTGTTTCAATATGCAATCACCTAGGAAAGAAATCTTTGGGAATGAAACTAAAAATATTTCCCACTTTTGAATCTTACATAGGAATAGGAGTTTAAAACCAACATGATTGGAATGGATCAGTAATCCTATAAACGCTTGTAATTATACAATGTGTGACCAATTAAGCTGTTAAAAAAAAGAGCAAAAAGTATGAGGGAAAGATTGAAAAGATATCAATGGTTAGTTTGGTGGACATAAATTAGTAGTTGTTGTGTGTTATGATCGAACTCGAGATCATGAGATTGTACACTTTACGTATGAAGAGTAAATGAATAATAATTATTTATAAAATGTTATATTTAATTATTATATACGGATAATGACTAACGACCGTTAAACCCAAAAAAAGAAAGTTTTATAGATAGAATTTGTTGGTTGTTATGTGTTTGGTGTTCCCAGAACAGGGTAAAGATAATCAGTCAAGGTACCGGATATTCACTTGAAATCGTGTAATCACTTTCCAATAGAAACTATTCGACTCTATGCTTGGGTTACACGAATATCTCTATGGGATAAGACCAAGTGATGTTCTTGTTTTAGGTACAAATCAAGAACCGAATTACTTTCAAGTGTTTAGGTTTTCTGTCTTGTCCCTCATGCCGATGTTATTATCTCTGTATATATAAGAGATATACTCAAAACCCTAGTCAAAGGAATTATGAGTGAATATTGCCCAAATATTCTCCATATACATTCCTTAATTCTAGATACAGTGGTTACAAGACCAGAAAATCATGGCCTTAATTACGAATTTGAAACTTCCCAAAATATAGCAAAGTCATTAACAAATTCTATCCAGCATACCGGCAGCAGAATCTGATGCCTAGCAGCACAATAAATTGCACTGGCAGCAGAATCTATTGCCTAGCTAACCAGCAGCAGCATTATTGTACTAGCAGCAGTATAATAACACTAGCAACATAAAGTTCTTGCCTCAGCAGTAGTATGAATAACACTAGCAGCAGAATGATCTGCATCAGCAGCATTATCCTTAATACTACCAGCAGAACTACAAACCACATAATTGAGTCAGGGTAAACATTGACCAAATGGGTGTACACTCCGTACCTCCAAACCCATTACCAGGTGTGAATTAATCCCTCAAGTGCACTAAATTTTCCAACAGAATTAATAGAGATCAAGAAGGTTCTAGAACCCCCCTTTGGGGTGTGTGTCGACCGACCATGGGGAGGGGAAACCCAACTCATAACCTAACTTGTTCTCTAAGTTTCTAATCCTATAAATAGAGAGCTTAGGGTCATTGTTTTGGATCTCTTGTGCACATACAATACCCAAAGTTTTCTCCCCTTTTCTTTTGTGTTTAAAACCGATCGACCAAGCACTTGTTTGGGTCGATTCACTTTTGTTTTTCATAAACAAATTTGTTTTGTGTTCTTTTACCTAGCATAAACATTTACTTGGTATTAGTACGTGTGTACAAGAACGTGAATCAATCACACTATTGATTGAATCTTTGATTGAATTACAAAAAGGTAAGAGGTAATTCCAATAATCCACATAAACCCTAATTAGGGTTCATAAGGTTGATTGCTTGGAATTGATTCTTTTTTGGCTAGAATCATAAGGTACGCATACTATTTATGTTTGGTTAATTAGTTTACATGTTATATGATTCTATACGCTTTCGCATGTGTACTTGATGTTTATTGTTTATATTTATGAAGTAGTCATGTTATATAATTCCAATAGTGGCACCATGAGCCTTGGATAATGTGTAATTAATTATCGAAACACGTAAAAAACGGATAATTGTTATGTGTTTATTTATACATGTCGAATTCTAGGGTTTGCAAAATTCGAAACCCTAATTTAGGGAGGGCCGATTGCCCTAATTTAATTAAAAAAATTTTGAAACACTGTTCACAGGAACACTGTTCATCGGGTACTGTTCATATGGTACTGTTCATCGAAAGAAGATTTTTTTTTTTTTTTTTTAAATTGAATTAGAAACCCTAGGATTGCATGATATAAATACGTGTTTATTGTATGCGATCTTGTGACAACATGAATAATTGTTATGTTCAATCCATGAAAACGTGCATGTTTGGCATGGATTATTGTCGATTTATTTAATTGTTAAGATGTCATTATAATTAATTGTTAATTATACACATGTTTATTTATTGATAAATCTTGAATTGGGGAAGACCTCAATATAATTAATGAATCAATTATGGGCTATGTGGTATATATTTATCCATGGTTCACGCAATCGATACGTCGATGCATGCGGTTCACTTGCCTTTGTAAGTGGGAGCCTTAGTTAAATATATACATTATAAACCTAGAATTGATTATTAATAGGTTTTATTGAATAAAGTTTGCATGCGGCTACATGTTTTCACATATTAATTTTTATGTTATGTGTGTATTATTTAGTTGTTTATTTTTTATTATTACTTGTTTGTTTATTTTTGTTATGACATGTTTATAAACAAAGAGTAATTTTGAATAGAATAATAATCCGGACTAAATAATGGTGAAATATGATTTGGTTTTTAAGAGTTAAATTTTCAATAGTTTAATTGAGTGATGGTTTTTGTACCAATAGTGCGAATGGCTCACCCAATTGTGACAAATTATAAGAGGGGTTTAAGGAGGATACGCATTAAATTGTGACCTTAAAGCAATGGGTTTTTAATAGCTTTATGCTAACCTTTGTTACTCCGCTCTTTTGTGCGTCAAATTGGAGCTACCTAGTATGACTATTTTATTGTACAAAATCATCTTAAGGGTGAATTAGCTTTAATTCCATGCGCCACTTTGTGGTAATTATCCGAAACACTAAGTCTTTGGACTTATGCAAAAGTACGATATAATGGACGATAATTAAAGGTAAATTATTTGATTGGTGAACCCAATACCTCAATCAAAACTTTGTTAATTTTATCTTAGTGAATTGGTTAATAAAAAGCTTTTTTTTTTTTTTATTAAAACCTATGTTATGAAGTTGTATGCATGCTTCTTCATACATAATTTTTTGATTACATACATAAACAACTAGTACCCTTAAAATTAAGTTAATGTCATCTAATTAAAAGAACACTTAAAGTTGTGATTTACTTCATGTGAGAGCTTGGACTAGATTACAATGAAAAGGTAAATTTCATACTTTAATTACTAGCAGATCAACTGATGTAATGGAACTATGTTAATTTGCAGTTTTTTTTAAATTAGACGACTTAATTGAGTTGTAAGTGAGAGCTTGGACCCAAGGCATTAGATGGGGATAAGACATGCTTAATTGCAATATAGTTTGGCAATGTAAATCCCATAAAGATCTTGGAATTGGAAATTGTTTGCCAATTATTGTTCGACAGATTACCTTATTTTATACTTTCATTACTAGCAGATCAACTGATGTAATGAAACTATGTTAATTTGGATCCTAGCTTTAAGAAAATTCTATGGTTCATATGAATATAAACCAATGGGTATTTAATTTTCTTAAAGATTGTATTATCGAAAATACTAAAATTGAATTTTGTAAATTCTTTTAAATGTATTAATGCAACACTAAACCGTAAACGTGGGATATTCTTTTATTGGTAAATTGATCTACACCCGTAGGGGATTTTGGCTAGAGTCAACTTTACTAAAAGGATAAACCTAATCTCCTTTCCATGAGAGAAGCGTGAAACTTAATCCTATTCCTTTTCATGAATGAGAAAGGTATGATAGAAAAATTAGAATTGTCTAAATTCTAAATACATAACTCATAGCAAACTTTAATAGTTAAGATTATTGCATATTTTATGAGTTATTAAATTAGAAGCTAGACTAATTACCGCAAAATGGTAAAAGACAAACTAGTATATTTTATCTAGTTGTTTTGTTTTGACCATTTAAAGGTACTACATACCATTGTGGGGATGGTAGACCTTTTAAGGAATAAATTGCATGCCCAATTTTTCAAGTTAATGGCATTGATGGATAGTCCATCATTTACGTAGTAGAATACACTCTTTTAATGCATAAGTAATTGTTACGTATGGACATTCAAAGGTGTAGGAAAGTTAAAAGCACAATATTTTCTCTCACTGGCTAATGAAACACTTACAATGTTGTCAAATCCAGTGGGAGCATTGTGTTCTTATTACTGAATAAGGAATTATTGTAATGATCTCTAATTAAGTGGGAGCTACAAGTTTGTCATCTTGGTAGTAATCTACATTATCTCTAGAATGTCTCAAGATAATCACTTTCCGAATGTAGACACTCATACTTTTAAGGATAGTCTTGTACGTTTCCTTACTAGACATTGTTGTCCTACATCTACTTGTTATGCTAATACCTATGACACAATCATATTGATCACATGAGCAAACGTGTGTCATGTTGTTTATCTGCTATATGAGGTTGTTCCATGCACAAATGGGAGAAATCTTTAATTATGTGCAAAAAACAACTCATAAAGATATGATTTAAAGGATTCTCTTGACTGCAAGGTAAGAGACTAACGTTCTAATATGGCTTATATTGAAAACTAGAAGAGGGGGGGAGGTTGAATAGTTTTACCGATTAAAATCTCTTGTTAAAAATTATAGATCGACTTATGTCAATCTAGTTTTGACGTGTTGGATATTGATAGATTTATATGCTTTAATCTATCAATATCCAACACGTCAAAACTTGATTGGCATAAGTCGATCTATAAGTTTTAATAAGTGATTTTAATCGGTAAAACTATTCAACCCCTCTTCTAGTTTTCTATAATTGGCATCAGAGCTTCGTTACCAAGTTTCTTAGAGTATATTGTACTTTAAAAACTTGATACGATCCGTGTATGTTTTGAAAACTACAACGAAGGAAAAACCTTTTGTAAAAGTTGACATCTAACTCATTTTTACAATAACAATAACATTCTCTATATTTGGATATTGATAGAATTGTTATAACATTTAAGTGTTTCTAACATACCTCCTTGTAGAAATCTTCGTGTTGGAAAGCTCATGAAGTATTGCTTATCTAGGAGTATTCTCACCCTTGAGGATAATATGGCAAAGGTATGTTTGTTTTTCTTTTTAAGTGATTATTTGTTTGTGATTAAAAAGTGTTGATCTATTTGGTACACATTACTTGAATTTACTTGATTTATTCTTCAAAACTCTTTTGAAAATTGTTTCTCTTCAAAAAGGAGTCATATCAACACTAATCTTTTAATCTAAATCACAACTTTCAAAAGTCTCTCTTCACCAATCTTTCAAACTATAAGGAATTGTATTCCATCATTCCTTGGTCAAGTCGACACAAGAAAAAGTTTTTCAAGTCTTGATCATCATCTCAAACTCATAAACATTCATAAAAAATTCCTCACTCTTGCGACAAACTTTCTTACTCTCTTACCACCTCATCAAAAGAAGAAATGAAGACAACTCAACTACGGCCTATCGTATGTTTCCACTCTCGTCTCAAAACTAGTGACTACTCTCTTGTTGCATTGTGCCGCATCCAAACCTCATCTTAATCTCTCATTAGTTCTCTAATCTTCTGATTCTTACTTAGGAACATTAATCATAATCAACGCTAAAACAAACTTATACACCAAACACCATCCTTGTTTTTTCTCTTTTCGACTGTTTTGCCAGATCCCTCCATTATAACCTACCGGATCCCTTTTTCAAAGGATCCGGCAGAACCGGCACATCAGATAACAATATACATTTTTCAAACATAAACAAACAATACCTTTTCCCTCTCATTACACCAAAAAAGGATCAAAAACAAAACCCTTTCATCCTAGGATTCCATCTTCTTCTAATTCAATTTTCTAATCATCCTTTGTAAGTACCTACATCATCCCTTTTTAGTTTTTGCTTCTAATTTAAATTTCTAGGGCTGTGTTTATCAAAAACTAATTCAAATGGGTATAATTAAATCATTCAAATATTTTCTAATTAAAAGAGTTCAATGAATTATTCTGGATTAATCAAATATTATTCTTGGCATTATCAATAAAATGAAACCTTCATCTTAAAACCCATTTGAGTAAGTATGGATAAACATTGCAAATCAAATTATTCATACACATCTTTACAAAGCTCATATATATATATATATATATATATATATATATATATATATATATATATATATATATATATATATATATATATATATATATATATATATATATAGTGAGACTTTCTTGCGAGAACCATCTTATCTGCGAAAACTGACAGAACCATCAAAAACATACATGCACGCCTTCAATAATTGTATTTTTGCACATATGTTCTAAAAATAACATATATGTTTTAAAAAAAACATGGTTGTTCTAAAGAATTAGATAAGAAATTGGAAATACAAAATTTTTCTTTGAAGGTGTGCATGTATGTTCTTATAAGGCGTGCAATGACAATATTGCGGCCGTGTATAAGATTTTTGTGAAAAAAGAGGATGAGTTCATGATGATATTGAAGAACATAGGTGGATACTTACGATTATTGATGATTTGCATGTATTTTTATTTTATTTTAAAAGGCGTGCATGTATGTTTTTGATGGTTCTGTCAGTTCTCGCAGATAAGATGGTTCTCGCAAGAAAGTCTCCCTATATATATATATATATATATATATATATATATATATATATATATATATATATATATATATATATATATTTTAAATTTTTTTTATGATCAAAATGCCTAAACCTACCCAACAAGACCATCATGATACCGCCTACTATATTCCTAAATATTATCGTAAAGACGGTCTTTCATTCGATGACCATAAAATTTTCAAAAAGCTCTATAAACGTCTTATCCATGAAGGACGTGTCGTTGAGGAATCTTTTCTTAATGATACAAATATCCCTCAAATCTTTTCGACAATCAAATTTGATTGTCTTCTTCACATCAATGAACAAATTTGCCCGGTATTCATCTTCGAGTTCTACAAAAGTGTTCGGATCATTCGAAACAATGATGAAACTATTTCTCTCTCCTTCATCATAAACAACCAAACCTTCATTCTACCTCTCACCGTATTTGCCGAACTCCTACGCATCCCTGGCGAAGGAATTTCTATGTACTCCAAGGATTGGTCCATCGCCAACCAACACCTCGCCTTAGATCCTAGTCCTATTTACCACACACCTCTTGATGACCCTATCTTAGTTCGAGACACCATCTTCACAAAAAGAACGATCAATCTCGCTCAACTCGAAACAAGAAAGTCATTCACCGTGACCCCTTTCAAATGGAACTCTTTGAAATGCTTCCAACTTACAAAAAATGGGAAGAAATTCTTAGGGAGAATGTCATTTGTTTGCTTGGTAACAAAGACCATCCAAACGCTTGTCTTGTCCAAATGATCTATTGCCTCATTCATGAAAAAACATTTAACCTTGCATACTATATCGCCAAAAGAATGGCTGGTGTCTACAAGACCAACAAAATGGTTCTTGTAACACCCCGACCCGACAAGGGTAAAGATGTCACAATAATGGTTTCATATCAGATTATTTAATAACAAAACAGCGGCAGTCTTAACATTAATAATCAAAGGAAAATAAGTCAACACGACTATTATCATGTGCAAGATGGAAAATAACAGAAGTACATAATAATCCAAGTGCCCAAACAATGGCATAAACAAGTCTAAATCCAAAATGGCAAACTAAGATGACTAAGGTCAATGCTTCACTCAAATAGCTCTCATCCCAAAGCAATACCCAGCTCCTAGCTTAAATACCTGCCGCAGGAAAAGGAAATGCGGCTGAGCTACTAGAGCTCAGTGAACAGATATAACGATAACAAAGCAGTAATAGAGAAAAGTACAGAGTAACAGAAATAAAGGTCATGCAGATATAATAAGAGTTAAGAAATAAATAATGAATACGAGTAAAGGAAAAGGAAACAGAAATCCACCACGAGCCCAGAACAGATCATATCATAATAATGTAACCATATAAGCATATAGAGGGGAGACCTCTTGTATAACCAGATAATATGAGGGGTGGCCTCAGTAACCAAATGGAGTGATCAACTCCCAGATATGTGAAAGACGTGTATCGCACACACCATCAGTCACCAGATATATAACAGATAAACAGAAACAGAAACAGAAATAGATCAAATCTAGGATGCATCCATACGCCCCAGTAGGCCAGATTCTTCCTCTACGTAACAAGTCAAGTCAGGTCAGGGACGGGATAGGTCATCACTCTCCTACCCTAGAGTCAAGTCATCGGTGCATCAATGACAAGGACATGAAACCCTCATGCCTAGTGAAACAAGTAGTGGCTCGTAGTATCAAACTGTGGGTCAAGGGTCAAGTATCAAGTATCAGATGTTCAAGTTCAAGTTTCATATCAAGTGGTTCAGATCAAGTTTCCGTTTCAAGTATATCAAATCAAAGTTTATATCAATGTTCGAGTCAAGTTTCCATTTCAAGTATATCAGATCAAGGTTTATAACAGAGGTTCAATTCAAGGTTCAGAACAAGAGATCATAGCAAGGGTTCATAATAAGGTTCAAATCAAGTGGATCATATCAAAGGTTCACAATACAAAAGGGAACATAGCAAGGTTCATAAATCCAGGGAAACATAGCAGGGTTCACAGAATAAGGGAAGCATAGCAAGGTTCAAGGGAAACAAGATATAAAAGAAAAAAGAGTTCATGAGAAACCTGTGAGAAGGTCAGAATATCTGTACCTTATTAAGCAAGCAAGCAACAATAATAGCAAAAACTGAAAAGAGTCAAGATCTCTCCTTCTTCACACCTAAAGGAGTAGAAGACAGAATTACAAGAGGTTCCAAGTTCAGATTACTCATCTTAGGTTATCTTTCCATTTTAAGTAACTTTCCAAATATAGAAAGTTTCCACTTTAAGTAGGTTTACTCATTTTAAGTGACTTTCTATTTTTAGTAACTTTCCAAAAATAGTAACTTTCCATATTTTAGGGTTTTAAATGTAAATATGCCAAAGATAAAGGTCTAAAGTGCAAATATTACAAGTTATTCATTTTAATCCATAAGTTACCCATTTTAACGATTTTAATCCTTTAACTTTAACCATATTACAAATTAGACCCTTAGGTTAATTAAATTACAGATTAAACCCTTTATCTAAATAAATTGCAAATCGATCCATTTAATATTCATATTTACACATTAAGCCTTTAATTTTCCAAAATTACACAATACACCCATTACATAATATTTGGTACGAAGTACCCTTAACTTTCCAGAATTTACAAAACAAGTCCTTTTAATTCATTAATTTACAATTCGAACTACATATTACATAATTTACCAATTAAACCATTTAGTTACCAATTTTACGCATAATACCCTCATCTTATAATTTTTAAGAATTGCCCCTGGTCCAAATCATCTTACAAAAATAACCTCCATGTTTATAAAATTACGAAACACACCCTATACTTTTTATCTTTCAATCGATAAAATCAAAATACGAAAATTCTAAACCCTAAATCTCCTAATCATTACCAATCATTAACACAACCTTAATATGCATTAATTTGACCAGATCTAACATCAAAAATCCAAACCCTAACCCATTCGACATGTTTTCTTATTTTTCGAATCCCTTTTTCTTTTTATAACCCGGTTTGAACAAAAATTCGCCATGGTTGATATAAGCTTCAATCAATACAAATATCATTTTTCTAGAATCATATGACATGTATAGGACCCAAATAAATTATATACGAAACCCATAAAAATCGCATGAACACTTTTAGGTTTTATTCACGTTTTAATATCTATAATTAACACGATTGATTTTAACGTGCATGGATCATGATAGCTATTTTATATGAATCATATATGATGTAGAGAGTGCTATAAAAATACCAGATGTGGTTTTGAACGATCGAATGAAGTGTGAGAGTTTTGTACCTCTCGGCTAGAACAAATCGAAAACACAAAACTCCTACGATCACTCCAGCGATTCAACGACCTCCAAACTATTTTTCTCACCTTCCTTAGACTTGAATGAACCCAGGAAAAATAAACCACAGCCTCCAGAAATTCATTTGATGAATGGGTGAGTTTTTGTGTGTGTTTAGGGTTTAGCGAGTGGAATAAATGGAATATAATTATAAAACGTGTGAGAATGAGGAGGAGAGGGCATGAATCTCAGTTAATTGGTTTAGGGGATCAATTAGCTAATTTTTCAATTGTTTCCTTTTTTTGATTTGATGATTATCTCTAATTTAAGTTGATTTTATACCTTATAAATGTAAAACAAATAATTAAAAATACATGCATATATATTTTCGGTCCATATAGTATTTTATGTGTGACAAGTAATTTTTGGACATTGTAAAATATTAAAATGTTGTAACAAAATTATCTTATTTCATATGTTGTTAATTTCCAAGAGTTTGGGATTTATTTTGGTGTTTTATTTAATCATTAATTGAAATTTAAAGTTACAAGGGTAATTTGGTCATTTTGCATGTTTTGAAATTTTGGGTATTACAGTTCTTCCATATGGTATGCTCCTCACTCGTCTTTTTAAGTACGTTTGTGCAATCCAACCTTCCCTAATCACCAACGATCATACTCTTGCAAACCATGTCATGGTACCCCTCACTCAAAGTCCAGTCAAAAGATTTATGATCAAAGGCAAAAGACCTCACCCTCTTTCAGACTCCTCAGATGAAGGTGAAGCCGAAGCCGATGAAGACAATCCCATTTCAAACTTCCAACTTGATCCTATCTCATACATCGAACAACTTCCCAAGGAAACTGAAGAATTCAAGCAAACAAAAGGAATGATCAAGTGTCTTACTCACTTCATCACAAACATGAGGAAAAAGAAAAAGTGAAAAGATTGAAAGTTGTGGTTTAAATATATTTTGAATATCCCTAAAAACATTTTGTAGTCATTTATCTCTTTTGAACTATTTGTCTAATTTGATCTACTCTGGATATTTGTTTTTGGTCATACTCATGTATGTTTGACATAGTTGACCATTTGAATAGTATTGTGTGCTTCTTACATGCTCTACTTGCTATATTAGTCTTGTATCTATATATTATTGTTGCTTGTAACACTAGAGATGACATTCGACAAGTGAGCATATTTTTGGCGAACTCACTGTGAACATTTAAGCCTCAGAAACCGGATCCATCAGTTTTAACTGACCGGATCCCGGCTAGAAAGGAACCGGAGGATCCGGGTACACAGAGGAAGAATTATACCAACTTTCTTCACACTTAGCCATTCTAACCTTAGTACACTAGTTAGTCATCTCCTATTAGTCATAATCACTTATGATTGACTTAAGTATCTTCCAAGGTGTTTTTGATTTATCATTTCCAAAATAACCACTATTTCTTAATACCACTTTTTGCATTGCCTCCCTCTGATCATTTTACACTTAACTATAATTTAAATAAATTTTTAACAAATTTATTTCCACCATCTCTACCTCAAAATACTCTAAAACCAATCTTTTAATTCTTATGATTTTTAAAGAATTTTTTAAATTTTCATACCAACTTTTCCTGAAACCTACAAACATTTAACACTTAGTGATATGATTATCTTAATCCATATTCACTTAATGGCCTACTTAGAAATTTTTCTCACCTCTGAAGATCATTTATGGCAACCCCTCATCGTTAGTCTTATAACACTCAAAGTTGCCTTCAATAAAACACTCTCTTACACTCATTACATCAGGAAACATTGGGCTGCTATAGCTAGATGATCATCATTTCTCACCTTTATCTGATTTGCTAGTCGGTTCCCTCAGCTAAAGCTAGCCGGATCCCTTTTGGGAAGGATCCGCTGGAACCGGGCAAACAGAAACAGATTATATCACCTTTAGCCTTCTAAAACTAAACTTTATCCACTCAAACACTCCACATTGCCTTTAATATATCTCCTAGAAAATTGTATCACTATAGTTGACCTTGGTGCATGCATATCATTACAATTCAAATGATTTTAGTGGTTTAGGATTTAATTACCATACTTGATCCTTCACTATTTAAACCACTTGTGTTTGTGCTTCCTAACCACCACAAAACAAACCACCTTCTACTGCAAACTCACACTCTAAACCTACCCAAAAACATGACTAAAGCACCAAGTGTAAGATCATCCACTACATCTAAACTCCTCCATCTAATGAACCATCTCCACCACAATTCGCTTCGAACAAACCAATCTCACCACAACTACCATCCCTTACACCAACTGATGCGTGGTTTTGCGACCTTACAACAGGTTTTACCTCTCGAGGGATCTCAAAAGGCTTGCAATCCCCACCAGGCAGTGTACCTGACCGATGTAGTATAGTGTAGTGGCAAGTACCGGGGGATTGATCGTTCTCTAGGGGAATAGTGTCGTTAGGATTGAAAAACTACTCTAATAGGTCTAAGGGTGAGGGAAGATTCTTTTTGTATTTTTTATAATTTTATAAAAGCAAGTAAAATCTCGGGTTTGAAGGAGTTGGCGGAATTAGTTGCTAGTCAACTAACCCAAATAACTACAATTGCAAATAAAATAAAATAACTGAAAATAAAAAGGTTGTGGAACTTATATGGAGAGAAATGTGTTTACTTAGATTTCCTTACTCCCTAACTATCTTTTACCGGTTGATTAGTGTGTATTAATTGCGTGGACGATGGGTGTATTCCTTAATACCAATCGTGGGGTGGCGTACGTACTTCCCCAACTCTATAAGCTCCTACTTCACTCCTATGTCGAGCCGGCTAAGAAGCTCCTAACATGGGATCACTAGAATTCGCTCATGCATTAAATACAACCATAAAAACCTTAGTACGCATTGGTTCATGTTTCTTAAGACGTTCAAGCAAGTTACCGTATAGGAGGTTAGCCAGTTTTCTTAAGCCTAACATCGATAAACAATCATCCAATACAATTAATAACACACCAACAACCAATAATCAATAGTTAGGTTTCATTAGATCTAAGCAAACACAAGATAAATCTAGCCTAGCATGTTAAATAAAAGACAAGAACAAGATATAATCAAACAACACATATACATATTGAATGATTAATTGATTACTTATCTTCAATTGAACATGGGAGATCCAAGGGTATAAAACCCTTAAAAATGGCAGAAAAATCGTCTTAGGGTTTCTCCTCACAAAGTTGCACACTAATGACTAAAAATTATGAGAATATATATACAAAATCAGATCTGACGGCATCACGTTATAGAGCTGACGCCGTCACCTCGCCGCGGTTAGGGTTTCTTGATGGCCTTCTTGACGCCGTCCCCTTTTAATCCTCCAAAATCCTCCCTGGCGCGTCAAGGGTTGACGGCCTTCTTGACGTCGTCCCCCTTTAATCTTCCAAAATCCTCTCTGGCTTATCAAGGGTTGACGGCATCACACTGGGGCTTGACGCCGTCACAGGTACTTTTCCAGCAGATTTTGAGACTTTGTCGTTTTCTTCACTTTTATGCTCCAAAAACGTCCAAAATGCTTCCTTTTCCAGATTTTTTCTCCAAAGTACCTAAAATGACAAAAGGAACGATTTAGGGCAATATTTGATCAAATAAATACGATTTAGGGCTTAAATGACCCCCTAAAAGCGGTACACTTTTCGCTTCATCAAATACCCTTACACTTGAGATTTGCTTGTCCTCAAGCAAATGCGCTTTTATTCTAATCAAAATACAAGTTAGGGGTCATTTAATGCTAATATAAAAGTAATTACAACAAATGGTCGTTCCACTTTAATCATAATAAGCACGGAGATTACAGACTAGCACCTCACAAGTAGTGTTTAGATACTCACATCTCTCAGGTGTCATAAAAGTATATCTCATAAATGAAAATGAATAATATCTCTCACTACCTGTCATAGCAAATAGATTACCATAGGCTTGGGAAAGGATCAAAAACCTCCTCCACTAGGCGTAAGCACCTAAGATAAACTATTAAAGAGGGCTTTTAAACGGGTTATAACGTTAGGTGTAGGGATATGATAAACACGGTTTTGTTGGATAAAGGATATTTTACTGGTGGCGAGTTAAAGATCTTGATTAATTACATGTACAATATGGCGTTGCTAAGCCAAGACTAGACTCGACTTAAGCTAATGAAAGAAATAACAAAAAGATAAAATAAACATAAAATGAAACGGGATGGTAGTCCGTATGTTTTTTTCTACTTTTTTTTTTTTTTTTTTTTTTTTTTTTTTTTTTTTTTTGCATACACTCTTGCCCTACCATCCAAACTAATACATCGTAGGGGGGTTGTATCCCCCTTACACTTGAACTTTTACATAACTTTACAATTAACTATTCTAATGACTCGAATTAAGATAATCGAAACACTTGGAGTACTTTTAAAATATTTAGCACATATGGGGGTAATAATGTTGTTCTTCCCCATTACTCCATCACACTAGTACTTTACCCATGAGTCTCAATCGTCCCAAAACAATATGTACAAGGATATGACTCGACTTAGCAACCATGTAATCAATTAGATAATTAACTTGGGGTTTAAACAAATGTTGTCACAATAATGCACTAAAAATGAGTGCATACAAGGTAGGCTAAGGCGATTTGGGTGTACATTTAAGTGGGGTGTAAACAAATTCTTACATTAAGTAAAATGCTTAAAGTTAGAAACAAAAAGATAGGCTCTGAGGGGTGTACTAGGGGTATCGTGTACTAAAAATGAGTACAACGCAAAGGGTGTGGGGGAATTACTTGACCAATGTAGCCAATGTAATTATAACAAAAACACAGGTGTAAAACAATGGGTTAATCCTAATGCCTCTTATCATGTAGTAAATCTAACTACACGAATGTAGTCTCACTTGTGGCCTCGGAATGGTCCTAACGCAAGTTCTAGAATCTAAGTGCTACCGGTACACACATCATAGCATAAATGCTTTTCCTACCAATTCTAGGGACGAACTTCACATATTTGGGGGTGGAAAATTTTTTAGTGGTACGGTTTTGTGCTAGTCATATAACTCCTATCCGTGAGACGCTCATTAAGACCAAAGTTTCACTCCTATATGTTGTAAAAAATTTTAAATTTGGCACTAAAATTGCCCTAACAAGTATTTATCTCAGTTTTATTACACATCTACCATTAAACAAACGAAAAATCAAGCGTAATAGCATTCTCTAAGGTATCGTACTTTACCCCCCTTACACTTAAGATGAACATTGTCCCCAATGTTCAAATAACAAGATGTAAAAGTAATAAGGTAAAAGAATGAAATCAAATACTCCCCTGATTCGCTCGGTGGATAAAGAGGTAACATGGTTAGATCTTCTTCCAAGGTAATGTTGAAGCTTCAAGATTAAAGCAGCGCCAAAAGCTAGATTCCACATACATCTCTTTGTCCAAAATAACCTGTTAAACCTGAGAAAACAAACACGAAAACCTGCATAACATCGGCGGGATAAATCTGTATAAGGATATAATGCTTGTGGAATGATTATTTTGCAGATTCCTGGAGTTTATAAGTTAGAGATTTAATAAAGCATTTTATGATTCCGGAAGAAAAACAAAACTTTCAAAAATTTCAGAAAATTAAAACCTGACGCCGTCAGAAATGATCTGACAGAATTCTCATGTTAAGTTTCCGGAAAAATTTCTGGAAAAACCTATACCTTACTTCCTGGAATTCCTGCAAAATATCATTATGACTCGATACAAGCATTTGACTCAAACAATTACTAATATGTATGTTAATTTATTATTGTTACGATTCATGTTCATTTGTTCTAATAAACCGATTTGGATTTCCCTTACACTTAACTTTTGCAAAATACCTTTATATGTAGTTAAGACGAAGTTAAAAACAAGATAAAGCATTTTCACAATTTAGTTTTGAACATGAATCAATAATAATAAAAATTAAACACACATACGGAAACAAATAAAATCAAACAAACAAATAAATAAACACACAAAGCAAATAAAGCTTGGGTTGCCTCCCAAGAAGCGCTTTTCTTTATTAAAGAATCCACTTGACAGGTCAAAAGTGTCCTTACATCCCCTTCTCACATCATCATCACATAACACGAGTTGGGAACTTAACCCATCGAGCCCTCCATAATCAATCTCCTTGAATTCTCTCATCTTGTAAGGCGTTTGGTATGAGATTTCCCTAATCCCATCGGTGAAAGTCATGATCCCATTGAGCTCGTCCACAACCAAGCTTGTGGCCTTGCAAAAAGGTGCCCCAAAAACAACTTGTGATAACCTGGGATCGATGTACTTTTCGATATTATCGACGATTGCGAAGCTCATAGAACTCAGTGATAACTAGCTATTTAACATGATCTTGTGACAGTTCTTGTTTGATGAGACATGGGATTAAGTTAAATAAAAGGTTATCACTAAGCCCCAGAAATTTGATGAGTTCACTCGAGGATTTTCTGGGAGATAATCACCCTACTTAGTCGAGAGATGTCTGCTTGGTGATATGTACACGTGTGAAAGGAGGCAAGTATAATTATGGTGGCCAACATAATTATAAGTGCGTCACGACACACGTGGACATGTGTAACCATGCGTACGTTAATCGGCATTAACATCTTTAGGATAACCGCTAGTAGCGGGGTTTTTGTGAGAACGCTAAGTATAGATTGGATAGTCAACAACTTTCCCTCGTCTCTGACGTTCGCTAAATGTCCTTCATTGCAGAGAGGCAATGGCAACAAGGAGATCAGTTCGCAACACTAACCGAGGAAATGCCACACCAAGAGGTGGAAGGACTAGTGGACGTGGAGGTCGAGGAGGTGGCCGCGGCATTGGTAACAATGACAACAACGATGGTGGGAATCCTGATTTTGCAGCCATCATCGCTCAACAGCTTCAAACCTTGCTACCTACTATTATCACCCAAGTCGGCAATCACATCAACAACTCGGGAAACCACGGAAGCATAAATGACGACACAAATGGTGTAGGTGTGAATGAGACTACCACCCGTACAACTGGATGCACATATAAGGAATTTATGGCATGCAAGCCAATGGAGTTTAACGGCAATGGAGGCGCGTTGGAGTATACCCGCTGGATTGAAAAGATGGAGTCAGTGATCGACATCAGTGGCTGTGAAACGCATCAGAAGGTGAAGTATTCGGCATGCTCGCTGTCAGGAAAGGCGTTAACATGGTGGAATACGCAGATTCAAGCTAGAGGCAAAGAAGCAGCTGTGGGAATGACATGGGACGACTTCAAGGCACTGCTAAAAGAGGAATATTGTCCGGATAATGAAATGCATAAACTGGAAAATGAACTCTATCATCACTCTATGATAGGAGCTGGCCATGCAGCCTACACCGATCGGTTTCACGAACTAGCAAAATTAGTTCCTCATATGGTTACCCCTGAATCGAAGAGGATTGAGAGGTACATCTTCGGTCTAGTCCCCGAAATTCGTGGCACTGTGAAAGCAACTGAACCATCTACGATTCAGAGTGCAATATTGAAGGCAGGGACTCTAACAGATGAGATGGTTAGGAATGGAGTATTAAGGAACGGTGACAAGAGGAAGGGAACAACTGAGTCAGACAAGCAAGTGGCCCCCATGATGGATAACAAGAGAGCAAGAAGTTACGTGGCCACTGGGTCTGGTCAGAAAGGATATTCAGGACCACACCCTAAGTGCACTAAATGTGCTTATCATCACCCGGAGTCTGTACCCTGCCAAGAGTGTAAGAACTGTAACCAGTTGGGTCATTATACGAGTCATTGTAAAGCACCACGAAATGCAGGCCTCACAAGGAATAATCAAAGGATGTGCTATGAATGTAACAGCCCGGATCATCTTAGAAATGCATGTCCTAGGTTGAATGGAACACCTGGACAAAGGAAAGGAAATCTAGCTTTAGCCATCGAAGGAAATAACCCAAACCCTTTAGCCCAACTTGGTCCAGCTCGTGGTCGGGCATACTACTTGGGTGACTTGGAAGCAGCTGACAAGTAATGGGTACGTTTTCCCTAGTCAAGTAGTATTCTACCTTAGATGTCTAAGTTTTGCCTGATTTCTTTAAACTTTACACATCGATTTTTCGCAAGCATCTTTTAAGAGATAACGCCGACTGAATCTCGGGACGAGATTCAAAAATTAGGGGTGGATACTGTAGCAACCCGTAGAATTTCCTAGTCATTAGTGAACGCTAATCTATTATTAACACGTCGTTACCGTTCACTTAACCAATTTTTACGCGTCAATTTGAACTTTTTGTTCATTACATTCCTAAATAAACATTGTTTATTTATTCGATGGAAAGAACCGCACGCGTACCGACACCGTGATAGTATGGCATAAGTCTAATAAAATACAGAACAATCATAAAATATTAGAAAAATAATAAAGGACTCGGAAGTAAACTCAAATAATAAATGATGACTCTAAAGATATGAACTCTCGAGCCAAGGATATTTAAAACGAAGCCTGATCCGACACGGTCTAACGAGACCCGGGTATTTAAATTATCCACCTTACTTTTGAAATACCTATAAATATACAACTTTACATATAAAAATACATCATATCATAAACCCACTCTCTAAATAAAATACAACCCCACACCTCTAAATAAATAAAAGCTAATACTACAACTTATATATTATTTTCTTCTTCACTTACTCTTTTGTCGCCACATACACCAAATCCTGCTACTGCCTTTGACTTTACCTCATCCCCAAATCTAATTTTCCTAATCTGCTGCTACTCTCTTTTCCTTGACCCTATCGAAGCCCAAAATCCACCATAACCACCATCACCTTTCCACCTCCACTATCCCTTCCTATCATATTTTCGGCAAACCTAAGAAACACCACTCTCCTCATCTTGTCGCCATAACCACTCCCCCAAAAACCCAAATCCGACCCATCACCATCCCATATTAATTATGGTTGACCGGGAATCTTTGTCCCATTGCTAGTCACAAGAGTACTTAGGAATTAGAGGCATGGTTATAGGGACATCACACCAATTAAGGTAGTCAATTTCTCCAACAATCCGAAATAGTTATGGAGCTTAACTCCATGATCTTCTATAAATTCGTACCTCCCATGGGTTATTCGAATCACACAAATAAACAACACACCAAGAAATTGAGAAGTTCTCAAGAGTTTGGGTCAAGCTGTGATTCGGATAAGGAAGCCGTGTGGGTCGGTATTGGAGCCGTTAGATTCGGGTTGGAGAACTTGTTTAGTGTTCGAGACATTCCACCAATCTCAGGTTTATTATAAATTCCCACTTGATATTGTTTTGTATTTCTTTCCTTTTCATTCGATCTATGTAAGTAGAGTTAAGCCGAATTGATTTTGTGAATATGTGGGTAAATTGATAACATGAATGTAAGTGTGTTGAGATTTAGATTAAGTTACGCATATAGTTTGATTTAGGTTAGTCGAATGTAATTATTCGAATGACAAGAAGATGTGAAAGTTTAAGTTGGGTTTAAGGGAGGATCGTGATAGATATGTAGATATAAAACGAATTGTAAGAAAGCCTTGGAAGGATTTAAATGAGCAAATGTAGTTTTGAATCTAAATGGGTCGAATAGGGAAGTTCTGACTTGCAAAAGTCACGGGTTATATCAATTTTGGGATCATTAAAAACTGTCAAGTAATAGTCGAAACCGTTTAGAAAACGAGCTAATCATTGGTGTACTCGATCTCCTGGGAACCCAACGACACGAGCTCGAGTGGTACTCGAGAGTCGTTAGTAAACGAGACCTCAAAAACATTTCACCCTTTCGCCAAAGTCTCGGTTGAGACATTTCCTTTTTAAGCCTTCGTAAGACCTGTTTTTGTGCTAACTGATAACACCAGGCAACCCACAAGCACAAAACTAAAACCTGCATTTTTTTTTACATGGAATTAGGTGTAATGGGCACTGGGCCGAAGCCCAGTATGTAATAAAAGGGTTAAACATAACAAATCTTTGTACCAGGCCACTAGTAGGCTGCGTTTGAACCTTGGGCCGCAGCCTATATAATGTTAACATAAAAACTAAATGGTGCGTTTGGTTATACAGTTTTAAAAAGGAAATTGCTTCATCTTTTTATATGTTAACGTTAATAAAATCCGAATTAACAACATGATCGTTTTAAAAATATATATACTCTTTTACGTTTATCAAATCTTAATCAGAAATGCAAACTAAATAATGCCATACTAATCTAGGTCACGCGTGGGAAGTACTACCTACCATTTAATTCTATTGCGTCCCGGATTACTACTACTTGACGAGGTGAGTTTCATAGCCCCTATTTTTATACTTTTGAAACTACTTTTGGGGGAGATACATGCTTAAATTATTTTGCTCATTTATCAAATACATGATTTATGCAATTACTCAAATATTTATACTTTTATACAATATGCTTTTATACTTGTCCTTGGGAAGTAGGCTCCCAGTAATCCTTTGGGAAAAGACACCCAGTAATCCTTTGGGAAAAGACACCCAGTAATCTTATGATGCATTGGTATGCAAGTCATCTAATATAGTTTGCATTGGTATGCAAGTAATCTATTATATGGTGCATTGGTATGCAAGACATCTATTCTATTCTTACTGTGATAGCAGTGGATTGTAAACACACAGGTTGCAAGTCTTGTATGGGCGGGACTTGGAACTGAGTGGATTTACAAGGCCTTTGCTGTGAAATCTTTATTCAAATATACTTGATAGACATACTATGTTAGCAGTGGGTTGTAAACACACAGGTTGCAAGTCTTGTATGGGCGGGGCTTGGAACTGAGTGGATTTACAATGCCTCTGCTGGAAAAATCTATATTTAAACACTTTACCTTCAAACATCTTTATCGAAATGCTTTACTTTTAAACTAAACTCTATGAACTCACCAACCGTTGGTTGACACTTTTAGCATGTTTATCTCAGGTTGTTAAGACTATTATGGATGCGTGGATTGCTAGAGTCATTTGCATACTTGAAGACTCATATCTATCTTTATCATTTGATACACTTTGAAAACTTTTATGTAATCTTTACTTTGGAACTTATTGTCATAACTCTGATTTTAATAATTCGAATGATAACTTTTCAAAACGTCTCATTTAGAGGTCGTTTTCTATACCTTGATCTGTATTATGAAGTAATACCCCCTGGGCACTACTGTTTCCGCTGCGGTAATTTGGGGGTGTTACAGTTTAGGAATAGGTATTGTTGTAATGGTGTTCACGAAGTGGAGTGGTTTCGAAGGGGTATGAGTATCTCTAGTTTCTTTTCCGTTTTGTAATATGTGTTTGAAGAGTTTACTAGGGTGCTTAATTTTTACAGGAGGGGGTGTTAGGTGAGTCACCGTGACAGATTTGATCTCATTGACTCGTGCCAACTCACAAGTTGACCTGCCAGCAATGCGATCATTGATAACCTTTAACAGGTTATCAACCTTGTTGTTCATATCAACTTGCTGTTGTCTGAATTGATTCTCAAGTTTGGAGAGCTGTGTTTCTTGAGAGAGAATGAATTTTTGCAGTGATTCCTCGCGATTTTGTTGTTTATGCGTATGCTGATGAGGATAATGTTCAGACCAGGTGAGTGGGGGAGAGTCATTGAATGATACGCTTCGAGTATGGTTCCAACTAAAATTTGGCTTACTCTTCCATGCCTCATACCTATCTTCGAAATTCTTGGGTCCATAATTAGTGGTGAGCCACTTATCTCCTGCCTTATCGATTCGCGAGGATGCGAATTCTTTGAAAGCCTGTTTGGGGAGTTCCATGCAATCACGAGTGTCGTGGGGACCACTACATAATTCACACGAAGAAGTGATTTTGTTCACTTGGCTTGAAGGTTTAGGAGCCTCGTAGGATTTCATAAGAAACTTGACTTGGTCTTCAAGTTCTATGATCCTACGGTCGGAAGTGCTTGAATTGTTCGAAGGCAAAGATATTGCCTTGACCGTTTTATTCAAATCACGGGGATCATTCCAACTTTCGTTGTCATAAAGAGCAAGATCTTCCAGGAGAGCCCATGATTGTTCCGCACTTAGATCACGTAGCTTACCACCGGCCGATTGGTCAATGGTTTGCCTCGTGGAGAGATTGATGTGGTCATAGAAGATTTGTACTTGGAGCCAAAGTTCTATGCCATGGTGAGGGAATTTTTGGAGTAAGTCCTTGAATCGAGTCCATGCCTCATAGAGGGTTTCGCCTTGACGTTGTTGGAACATCAAGATATCATTCCTTAGCTTGGTAGTTCTTCCTGGTGGGAAAAACTGAGCGAGGAAACGAGTGGTGAGATCATCCCAAGAGGTGATGGATCCTGCGGGTAGACGCTCTAGCCATTGACTAGCTTGGTCCCGCAGAGAGAATTGAAAGAGACGCAGTCGGGTCGTTTCTCGAGTGGCAACATCAAGGTCTATGGAATCAACGATTTTGAGAAAGTCCTTGAGATGTTGATTAGGATCTTCGGAACGAAGTCCATGGAATGCGCATCCGCTTTGCACCAACCGGATGGTGTCGGATCGCAAGGGAGTGACATTGGCTCCTTGAGTGAGCTCAATGGTGTTTCGATAGCCATGGTGGCTAGGACGGGAGTAGTCTCCTAAGGTACGGGCTCTAGGAGGTGGGTGTTGTTGTGGTGGTGGGTTGTTGGGATCAAGGATATTACCATCTTCCATGATGTCGGATGGTAATGGTTACGAACAAAGAAACGAAGAAAATAGATAGACTAAAGAAAACCTAGAAAAATAAAATAAAAATCTCACTAGAAAGGAATCTAGTGAGTAGACCTAATAAAATAAAAATTCAACGGCGCCAAAAACTTGATGCGTGGTTTTGCGACCTTACAACAGGTTTTACCTCTCGAGGGATCTCAAGAGGCTTACAACCCCACCAGGCAGTGTACCTGACCGATGTAGTATAGTGTAGTGGTAAGTACGGGGGATTGATCGTTCTCCACAGGGAATAGTGTTCGTTAGGTATGAAAAACTACTCTAATAGGTCTAAGGGTGAGAGAAGATTCTTTTTTATGTTTTTATATTTTTTTATGAAAGCAAGTAAAATCTCGGGTTTGAAAGAGTGGGCGGAATTAGTTGCTAGTCAACTAACCCAAATTACTACGAATGCAAATAAAATAAAATAACAGAAAATGAAAAGGTGGTAAAACTTATGTGGAGAGAAATGTGTTTACTTAGATTTCCTTACTCCCTAACTATCTTTTACCGGTTGATTAGTGTGTATTAATTGCGTGGATGACGGGTGTATTCCTTAATACCAATCGTGGGGTGGCGTACGTACTTCCCCAACTCTACAAGCTCCTACTTCACTCCTATGTCGAGCCGGCTAGGAAGCTCCTAACATGGGATCACTAGAATTCGCTTGTGCATTAAATACAACCATAAAAACCTTTAGTACGCATTGGTTCATGTTTCTTAAGACGTTCAAGCAAGTTACCGAATAGGAAGTTAGCCAGTTTTCTTAAGCCTAACATAGATGAACAATCATCCAATACAACTAATAACACACTAATAACCAATAATCAATAGCTAGGTTTCATTAGATCTAAGCAAACACAAGATAAATCTAGCCTAGCATGTTAAACAAAAGACAAGAACAAGATAGAATCAAACAATACATAGACATATTGAATGATTAATTGATAACTTATCTTCAATGTAACATGGAAGATCTCAAGGCAAAAAGCCTTGAGAAAGCTGCTAAAATCGTCTTAGGGTTTTCACACACAAAGTTCCCCAATAAGTTCCACCCTAATGACAAAAAATTGCAAAACTATATATAGACTTTCAGATCTGACGGCGTCACGTTATGGAGTGTGACGCCGTCACCTCCGCCGCTTTTAGGGTTCCCGGATGGCCTTCTTGACGCCGTCCCTCTTTAGCTCTCCAAAATCCGTTCTGGCTTATCAAGGCTTGACGCCGTCAGACTTAGGGGTGACGCCGTCCCTCTTTAAATTAAGCCGTGACGACCTTGACCACATTAAAGCGTGACGCCGTCAGAATTCCATGCAAATTTCTCTGGCTTATCATGAGTAATTTTCACATCCACCTTTTTCTTGCCAAGCCATGACGCCGTCTAGACTAACATCTGACGCCGTCAAAGGTAACTTTTAGCCGATTTTGAGACTTTGTCGTTTTCTTCACTTTTATGCTCCAAAAACGTCCAAAATGCTTCCTTTTCCAGATTTCTCCTCAAAAGTACCTAAAATGACAAAAGGAACGATTTAGGGCAATATTTGATCAAATAAATACGATTTAGGGCTTAAATGACCCCTTAAAAGCGGTACACTTTTCGCTTCATCAAATACCCTTACACTTGAGATTTGCTTGTCCTCAAGCAAATGCGCTTTTATTCTAATCAAAATACAAGTTAGGGGTCATTTAATGCTAACATAAAAGTAATTGCAACAAATAGTCGTTCCACTTTAATCATAATAAGCACGGAGATTACAAACTAGCACCTCACAAGTAGTGTTTAGATACTCACATCTCTCAAGTGTCATCAAAATAAATCTCATAAATGAAAACGGATAATATCTCTCACTACCTGTCATAGCAAATAGATTACCATAGGCTTGGGAAAAGATCAAAAACCTCCTCCACTAGGCGTAAGCACCTAAGATAAACTATCAAAGAGGGCTTTTAAACGGGTTATAATGTTAGGTGTAGGGAAAAGGAAAACACGGTTTTGTTGGATAAAGGATATTTTACTGGTGGCGAGTTAAAGATCTTGATTAATTACATGTACTATATAATGTTGCTAAGCCAAGACTCGACTCGATCTTAAGCTAATGAAAGAAAATAACAAAAACATAAAATAAACATAAAATGAAACGGGATGGTAGTCCGTATATTTTTTTTTCTACTTTTCTTTTTCTTATTTTTTGTATTTTTCTTGATTTTTTCGATTTTTTTTTTTTTTTTTTTTTTTTTTTTTTTTTTTTGCATACACTTTTGCCCTACCATCCAAAATAATACATCATAGGGGCGTTGCATTCCCCTTACACTTGAACTTTTACATAACTTTACAAATTACTATTCTAATGACTCGAATTAAGATAATTAAAACACTTGGAGTACTTTTAAAATATTTAGCACATATGGGGGTAATAAATGATGTTCTTCCCCATTACTCCATTACACTAGTACTTTACCCATGAGTCCCAATCGTCCCAAAACAATATGTACAAGGATATGACTCGACTTAGCAACCATGTAATCAACTAGATAATTAACTTGGGTTTAAACAAATGTTGTCACAATAATGCACTAAAAATGAGTGCATACAAGGTAGGCTAAGGCGATTTGGGTGTACATTTTAGTGGGGTGTAACAAATTCTTCCTTTAAGTAAAATGCTTAAAGGTCAAAACGAAAAGATAGGCTCTGAGGGGTGTACTAGGGGTATCGTGCACTAAAAATGAGTACAACGCAAAGGGTGTGGGGAATTACTTGACCAATGTAGCCAATGTAATTATAACAAAAACACATGTGTAAAACAATGGGTTTATCCTAATGCCTCTTATCATGTAGTAAATCTAACTACACGAATGTAGTCTCACTTGTGGCCTTGGAATGGTCCTAACGCAAGTTCTAGAATCTAAGTGCTACCGGTACACACATCATAGCATAAATGCTTTTCCTACCAATTCTAGGGGCGAACCTCACATATTTGGGGGTGGAAAATTTTTTAGTGGTACGGGTTTGTGCTAGTCATATAACTTCCTATCCATGAGACGCTCATTAAGATCAAAGTTTCACTACTAAATGTTGTAAAAAATTTTAAATTTGGCACTAAAATTACCCTAACAAGTATTTATCTCAGTTTTATTACACATCTACCATTAAACAAACAAAAATCAAGCGTAATAGCATTCTCTAATCGTACTTTTACCCCCCCCCCCTTACACTTAAGATGAACATTGTCCCCAATGTTCAAATAACAAGATGTAAAAGAAAAAAGTAAAAGAATGAAATCAAATACTCCCCTGATTCGCTCGGTGGATAATGAAGTAACATGGTTAAATCTTCTTCCAAAGTAATGTTGAAGCTCCATGACTAATGCATCGCCAAAAGCTTGATCCAACAAACATTTCCTTGTCCAAAATAACCTGTTAAACCTGAGAAAACAAACACGAAAACCTGCATAACATCGGCGGGATAAAATCTATATATAAGGATATAATGCTTGTGGAATGATAATTTTGCAGATTCCTGGAGATTATAAGTTAGAGATTTAATAAAAACTTTTTATGAAAACAAAACTTTCAAAAATTTTCAGAAAATTAAACCTGACGCCGTCAGAAATAATCTGACAGAATTCTCATGTTAAGTTTCCGGAAAATTTTTGGAAAAACCTATACCTTACTTCCTGGAAATCCTGCAAAACATCATTATGACTCGATACAAGCATTTGACTCAAACAAATACTAATATGTATGTTAATTTATTATTATTACGATTCATGTTCATTTGTGTTCTAATAAACCGATTTAGATTTCCCTTACACTTAACTTTTGCAAAATACCTTTATATGTAGTTAAGACGAAGTTAAAAACAAGATAAAGCATTTTCACAAATTAGTTTTTAACATGAATCAATAATAATAAAACTTAAACACACATACGGAAACAAATAAAATCAAACAAACAAATAAATAAACACACAAAGCAAATAAAACTTGGGTTGCCTCCCAAGAAGCGCTTTTCTTTATTAAAGAGTCTTGTAGCTAGACTCAAAGTCACGGGTTCTACGTTTTTCCGTTTTGCTTCTCAATTGCCCCTTTAATCATCCTAACAACCTCCATATCAACTTTGTATCTAGGTCCTAGGTTCAAGCAATCTTTATAATAAAGGCTTCTCTTATTCCAAACATAGTCCATGCCTTTCTCTTTATCCTCATCATTGATGTCCTCCATCGCACCAATGTTGTCCTTGTCAAATCGAGGCACAAAACGAAATTCATTTACCCGATAAGGCATCCTATATGTGATCCTATCTATGTGATTAGAAAACTGAACCGTGCCTCTCAAACGATCATACCTTAAATTGGATGCTTCAATAAATGGCTTACCTAACACCACGCGAGATAGGCGGCAGTCAACAACACTTGCCAAATCTTCTAAGATCATGAAGTTGGTGACAAAGGTAAAATTCCCAACAAGGATATGAATATCCTTAATCCTTCCAACGAAGTTACAAACTCCGCCTGGGCACTTGGGGTCCATCCTAGGCTCAAGTGGTGTGTTTATGATCTGGCTATAAAGGCTTGAGGACATCACGTTGATTGGGGATTCACAGTCAATGTAAGCATGCTCAACGTATTGGTACCCAATCATACATGGTATCTTCACATTCCCGGGATCACCCCTCTTAATCTTTGGGTCAATTCTAACAAAAGGTGGTCGAGGGTTATCAACTAGGTTGTTATAGTAAGCAATCTCCTCCTTAGTGGGGTATTCATTGAAATAATCATCAAACCTAGGATCTACCTTCACTTCATCAATTTTCTCAATCAACTTCTCAACCGTAAGATTATTACGTTCTAAGTAATTATCTGAGTATATGGCGGTCTCTAAGTTGTTCAAGGCATAATCAAGCTCTATATCAATCATTCTATTGAGCTCTCTAAGCTCACTAATCTCATTCTCAAGTTGGCTACGCAACAAAGCTACTTCGCCAGGTGTAAGGGGCGGATTCGCGTTTTCCATAATGGCAAACAGAATAGTCAATGAAAATCTTATACGAACAGAAGCACGAAGAAAATAGATAGACTAAAGAAAACCTAGAAAAATAAAATAAAAATCTCACTAGAAAGGAATCTAGTGAGTAGACCTATAAAATAAAAATTCAACCTAAACAATAACTATTCCCCGACAACGGCGCCAAAAACTTGATGCGTGGTTTTGCAACCTTACAACAGGTTTTACCTCTCGAGGGATCTCAAGAGGCTTACAACCCCACCAGGCAGTGTACCTGACCGATGTAGTATAGTGTAGTGGTAAGTACGGGGGATTGATCGTTCTCCACAGGGAATAGTGTTCGTTAGGTATGAAAAACTACTCTAATAGGTCTAAGGGTGAGAGAAGATTCTTTTTTATGTTTTTATATTTTTTTATGAAAGCAAGTAAAATCTCGGGTTTGAAAGAGTGGGCGGAATTAGTTGCTAGTCAACTAACCCAAATTACTACGAATGCAAATAAAATAAAATAACAGAAAATGAAAAGGTGGTAAAACTTATGTGGAGAGAAATGTGTTTACTTAGATTTCCTTACTCCCTAACTATCTTTTACCGGTTGATTAGTGTGTATTAATTGCGTGGATGACGGGTGTATTCCTTAATACCAATCGTGGGGTGGCGTACGTACTTCCCCAACTCTACAAGCTCCTACTTCACTCCTATGTCGAGCCGGCTAGGAAGCTCCTAACATGGGATCACTAGAATTCGCTTGTGCATTAAATACAACCATAAAAACCTTTAGTACGCATTGGTTCATGTTTCTTAAGACGTTCAAGCAAGTTACCGAATAGGAAGTTAGCCAGTTTTCTTAAGCCTAACATAGATGAACAATCATCCAATACAACTAATAACACACTAATAACCAATAATCAATAGCTAGGTTTCATTAGATCTAAGCAAACACAAGATAAATCTAGCCTAGCATGTTAAACAAAAGACAAGAACAAGATAGAATCAAACAATACACAGACATATTGAATGATTAATTGATAACTTATCTTCAATGTAACATGGAAGATCTCAAGGCAAAAAGCCTTGAGAAAGCTGCTAAAATCGTCTTAGGGTTTTCACACACAAAGTTCCCCAATAAGTTCCACCCTAATGACAAAAAATTGCAAAACTATATATAGACTTTCAGATCTGACGGCGTCACGTTATGGAGTGTGACGCCGTCACCTCGCTGCTTTTAGGGTTCCCGGATGGCCTTCTTGACGCCGTCCCTCTTTAGCTCTCCAAAATCCGTTCTGGCTTATCAAGGCTTGACGCCGTCAGACTTAGGGGTGACGCCGTCCCTCTTTAAATTAAGCCGTGACGACCTTGATCACATTAAAGCGTGACGCCGTCAGAATTCCATGCAAATTTCTCTGGCTTATCATGAGTAATTTTCACATCCACCTTTTTCTTGCCAAGCCATAACGCCGTCTAGACTAACATCTGACGCCGTCAAAGGTAACTTTTAGCCGATTTTGAGACTTTGTCGTTTTCTTCACTTTTATGCTCCAAAAACGTCCAAAATGCTTCCTTTTCCAGATTTCTCCTCAAAAGTACCTAAAATGACAAAAGGAACGATTTAGGGCAATATTTGATCAAATAAATACGATTTAGGGCTTAAATGACCCCTTAAAAGCGGTACACTTTTCGCTTCATCATCAACCTAAATAATAACTATTCCCCGGCAACGGCGCCAAAAACTTGATGCGTGGTTTTGCGACCTTACAACAGATTTTACCTCTCGAGGGATCTCAAGAGGCTTGCAATCCCCACCAGGCAGTGTACCTGACCGATGTAGTATAGTGTAGTGGCAAGTACCGGGGATTGATCGTTCTCTAGGGGAATAGTGTCGTTAGGATTGAAAAACTACTTTAATAGGTCTAAGGGTGAGGAAAGATTCTTTTTGTATTTTTTTATAATTTTATAAAAGCAAGTAAAATCTCGGGTTTGAAGGAGTGGGCGGAATTAGTTGCTAGTCAACTAACCCAAATAACTACAATTGCAAATAAAATAAAATAACTGAAAATAAAAAGGTTGTGGAACTTATATGGAGAGAAATGTGTTTACTTAGATTTCCTTACTCCCTAACTATCTTTTACCGGTTGATTAGTGTGTATTAATTGCGTGGATGACGGGTGTATTCCTTAACACCAATCATGGGGTGGCGTACGTACTTCCCCAACTCTATAAGCTCCTACTTCACTCCTATGTCGAGCCGGCTAAGAAGCTCCTAACATGGGATCACTAGAATTCGCTCATGCATTAAATACAACCATAAAAACCTTAGTACGCATTGGTTCATGTTTCTTAAGACGTTCAAACAAGTTACCGTATAGGAGGTTAGCTAGTTTTCTTAAGCCTAACATCGATAAATAATCATCCAATACAATTAATAACACACCAACAACCAATAATCAATAGTTAGGTTTCATTAGATCTAAGCAAACACAAGATAAATCTAGCCTAGCATGTTAAATAAAAGACAAGAACAAGATATAATCAAACAACGCATAGACATATTGAATGATTAATTGATTACTTATCTTCAATTGAACATGGGAGATCCAAGAGTATAAAACCCTTAAAAATGGCAGAAAAATCGTCTTAGGGTTTCTCCTCACAAAGTTGCACACTAATGACTAAAAATTATGAGAATATATATAGAAAATCAAATCTGACGGCGTCACTTTTATAGAGCTGACGCCGTCACCTCGCCGCGGTTAGGCCTTCTTGACGCCCTTCTTGACGCCGTCCCCTTTTAATCCTCCAAAATCCTCTCTGGCGCGTCAAGGGTTGACGGCCTTCTTGACGCCGTCCCCCTTTAATCTTCCAAAATCCTCTCTGGCTTATCAAGGGTTGACGGCGTCACACTGGGGCTTGACGCCGTCACAGGTACTTTTCTAGCAGATTTTGAGACTTTGTCGTTTTCTTCACTTTTATGCTCCAAAAAACGTCCAAAATGCTTCCTTTTCCAGATTTCTTCTCCAAAGTACCTAAAATGACAAAAGGAACGATTTAGGGCAATATTTGATCAAATAAATACGATTTAGGGCTTAAATGACCCCCTAAAAGCGGTACATTTTTCGCTTCATCACCAACACCTACCATTGAACATACATTACCAAATACTCCTATCTCTACCCAACCAACAAAACCTTCACCTATTGAACCAAGACTTCTTTCTTTCACCACACCTCATTCATCACCTCACCTCTACTTCAACTCATTGGAGGACTTACCTCCTAGACCTTCTAATCCACCACCATTGTCTACACTCTCATCCATTGAGAGAATGTCAACTCAATCACAATCCCATCACCTAGATGTGGACATAAACATACCACCACCCATAGAAAACCTACCTTATTTCTCTCCATCCTCAAATGGCCCATTTTGGGTAATGAGAAGATGTCAACCATCACAATCACCTCAACCACCTCTACCAAACAATGATACATTTCCTCTCACACACTCTTCTCCACCAACACCCGTGGTACATCCACAACCTTTCCACATAGGTACTTCCACCTCAAACTTACTTCCACAACCTTCTTTCTTAAAACCAACATCACAACAACCAAGCCACAATGACACTTGTGATCATTGTAAACATACTTAAACCTTAGTACATGAACTACGTGATGAAGTACGTTTCATGTTCTACCATCTTCTTGAACGTCTTGATGATGTCATCAAACCAAACCTACCCGAAAAATCTTGATGTGCAAGCACAAGTGGTCTCACTATTCTAGTATTAGGCCTAGACTTTGTTAGGATTTTTCCTTTTTAGATCATTTTCTTAGTTTTAGATATTTGACCAATGTGTGTAACACTTCTCTTGTTTTATTAAATGAATCTACTTGATTATGTGCTCCTTGTCTATGTGCGCATGATTGGTATGATTATTACTTGTCTTCATATCTTTTCTATTGTGTACTGCTGCTAACAAACTGCAGGTAAGCCGGATCCATCACTTTGTACTAGCCGGATCCCTTTTTCAAAGGAACCGGCGGATCCAGACAAACATAACACTGACCAAATTTTATGCAACATCATTTTCTGCAAAGGGACACAATATACTCCCTCCGTCCCTAAATAAATGTCCACTTTGACTTTTTATAGTCTTCCTTGTTCAAATTTGACTTTAAATAATTTTGTTTGTATTGTATAATAATTGATGAAAATTATACTAATGAAAATACATATAAAACCTAATTCATTCATATATTTTGCATCAAGTATTATATAACACAAACGAAAATATTTAAGGTCAAAGTTGAACAAGAAAGACCGCAAAAAATCAAAGTGGACATTTAATTAGGGACGGAGGGAGTACTTGTCTTCTAACCTTTGTTTTGAATATTTTCAAAGGGGGAGTTTTCGTCCAAGCAAAACCATTGCTAAAACTTGCAATGAGCACATCTAAGTCTCCCTAATTACTTGACGCCCTCAATAAGGGGGAGCACCCGTCGAGGGGGGGAGGGGGCAACTAAGATCTTCTTACTCTCTTCTCTCTATTCCACACCTTTTCTTTCACTTACTTTTCTTAAAACTTGCATTCGGGTTAGTTTCCTTTCGACGCTCTTTTTGTTTCGACAAAAAGAGGGAGAAAGAGTAAAAACTACAATTCAAAACTTTACGAATTTTATTTTTTACTTAAAATAATTTTATGTTTGTTATCGACAAAACATTGAAAGATCGTAAAATATAAATAAACGTTTTGAAATTTTATTTGTATTAACAGCTTATACACATCTAATTCAAGAAACACTTGGTGTTGCAATTTATGTTATGTGAGAGCTTAGCTAGATTGCAACAACAAGGTGAATCTCCATGATTACGTGAGACCGTACATGGATAATTTGCAGTTTCTAAATTAGACACCTATTAGAACATGTGTCAATATGATAACAAGACTACTTCAATTTGAATATTTATGAATTCTTGGAATGACATAAATGAATGAAGTAATCTAATGCTACTTCAATCTGAATATTTATGTGTTATTGGAATGACATAAATAAATAAAGAAATAATGTAGTCCTACATTATTGTGTAGTCCTACATTAGTGTTCATGAATACTTTAGTGAAATAGTTTATTTTTATTGGAAAGTCACAAACATGAAGTCTTTTAACTGTTACAAGATTTATAATAAAGTATGACGTTAACTTGTTATGTTTTTAATTAAGACATATACAAGAAGTCATTGAGTTGATCAATGATTTATAACGTATAGTGGGATTATAACAGTTTATGTCTTCTTGTTGAGACATGGACATGAAGTGACTTAGTCAAAAGGACTTGTGTTATAAGGCATGCAATTGGCTTGGAAATTCTATTATATCATTAAGATGACTTAGTTGGTAAATAGATAAGCCAAAAGGAATATGGTTATCTTAAATATTGTTAGATTATCTTACAATATTAATCCTAATGAAATACCAGATGTTTATGGTATGTTCAGTTAGGAAAATCAAACTCTTGTTATATTGTTTGATTAAAGATAACTATGACTTCTTTTCTTCCAAAAGTTATCAAGGTTAGAAAATTGAGTATTGATTGGATATACTCAAAGACTCCAATCTAGAAGATTAATAAGACACCATTTTGTTATGGAATGTAATGAATTACATTAAGTCTTAAAATGAAGTTCTGAATTTGTTAAACTGCTTATGAGTAGGTTATTAACAAACTTAAAGTTAGGAACTGTCATTGTGTTTTGTAATGTCCCAAAAGAGAACATTGTATTGTTGCTCTATTTGCTATGTATTTATAAACAGTCTTTTAATTACTAAAAGCAAGTGGGAGTTTTGATCTTGAAAAGATAAAATTACAAGATACATAATCTTCTGAAATACACTAGTAAATATCATTATGAGACTAGACATGTAAATGTTAAACCTCAAGATGATGGAATTCTCATTCATAGATCTGCAAGGATATCTCAGATATTTGATTAATATGCTGAGGGTTATGAGTTACAGGATTATGGTCAACCTGATAATCATTATGATACATTACCAAATATTGAATTGGGTAAAGTACTCATGCTGTGAATGTTAAAGATGTTGTCCAAAAGATAATCGATTTTTAGAAACTTGATT
Source organism: Artemisia tridentata subsp. tridentata (assembly GCA_021014915.2). Lineage (NCBI taxonomy): Eukaryota > Viridiplantae > Streptophyta > Magnoliopsida > Asterales > Asteraceae > Artemisia > Artemisia tridentata. The sequence goes on from CP139504.1 coordinate 11,355,173, forward strand.
TATCTTAATAGTTAGACTAGAAAATGAAGATGAGTTTCTTTAAAGATAAGATAACCCTAGTGGTTTAAATCTTTGTGCAGAAATCATATGGACAATATTGTACACATATTTAATGCATGTCTTATGACAAGATTATTGATTACACTTAAGCAATTAACTGTGATTGAATATTCTTTCCTAAACACATTAAATACATAAAGATTATGATTATCATATTTAATGAAATTGACAATGGAATATAAAAACTCTTTCTTGAAGAGATTACTTGTGCGAGGACGATAAGTAATCAAAAGGAGTTTATGAATTCAAATAATCTTTGTTAGTGTACAAAGTGCAATAATCTATGAATGGATAAATGCATGCATCCAGGAGATTATTCTTATGTTTAATTATTAAATCCAATTTTGATTTATAATTGAAATAAGATAATTTTTAAGTATTCCTGAAAGCTAGTGGGAGTATTATGTTTATTTTCTTAAATCATATATGTTGCATAACATATAAGAAGTAACATTCCATATAAGTTAAATGTTAAGTCTTAGTTTGGAATGAAACTTTACTTGAAAGATTTAAGAAGTAAAACATACAACCTTGAAATATATGTTTATTAATTTAAACATGTGCGGTAAATGTATCTAATAGAACATGATATATCATTTAGAAAGTCTAAATGGATATGTAGACCATGAATGAAACCTAAGTCTGATTTGAGGATTTTTCATGTACATCATGTTATTAAATTGTTGTATCATGCTAGATTGTAAGATGATTTGACAACATTGATATCTAACTGATAGTTAGTACATAACTTGTGTAAGGAATATTCTAATTGAATATGTTTGGACTTAGAATTACATTCCTCAGCCTGGAATTGCTCCTAGATTCTAAGTATGAACAATATGTCAATTGTTGTGCAAATTGTCATAGCCAACAAACTTGAAAGTTTGGTAGGTATCAAACATTACACAATATATATTAAAGTTTATGGAGTTTTAAAGAGCATATTGTTTTTGTATATAATGATGCTGGTTTAATTGAGATGACACTCAATATTAGTCATGGTAGGGTTTCATCCTTGTTAATGGCTATGTAAACTAGTTGTGCTAACTAAAAGCATAGTTGCATAATACATTAAATAATAGAATACTTTAAACTTTAAAATGTTTGGAAGTTTGATTATCATAAATTGGTGGTAGAGGATGTCACACACTTTATGAAGTATTATGTGGTAATATCAAATTATTTGAATGCACACATACAAGAACTTCACTAGTTGAATTCTTGAAATAAGTATTCACAAAATTCTGATAGATCAAAGTTGGTTGATTTATGCCTTGTCAAAAAGTATGATTATCATCACTTGAGGCATAATTCATCAACTAGAGATATCATGCATTGATCTATTTAGTATTTGGATAAAGGATGTTAAGCATTTATTATTTGTAATGAATTTAAGTACTTGGTATGTTTATTTTCATTAATAATAAATTGTGTCCTATATTTGCATGTTTAATCCATGAATAATTTAGTTATTCTAAATCGTCCGTTGTCAATTAATGATATGGGAATATCATTAAATTAAGACAAATCTAAGTTTTGGTATAATATACTTGATAGTATATTGATGCGCTGACATGCTAAATTCACATGATATTCAATGAATTGAATATAAGACTTATCCCAAACTGCATGATTGTACTTTATGGATCTTGTCATTAAGTAAATCATGAATAGTTATCCTCAGACTTGAGATACCAGATAACTGTCATGAATGTAGTGCATTTCTGTGGAACAATTTAACGCTATACGTAACTGATAGTCATAAGAATTGTTTTCAGAAGTGTTGCAAAGTTCGTGAGTTTTGCTTGTAGTCAAGATATAATTTGTTCATTCAAATTTATTTTGGAGTTTAATACTGTTGGGCCCCTCGTAGGGTTGACAAGATATTTGCGTGGCCACGCCCAAGATCTCCCTTGAATATGTTCAAAAGATTTGGTAATCTTGCTCAATCACAAACAACGAGAAACAAAATAGTTAAATAAAGAGTGACTTAGATCCATATCTTTATTTAACACGGTATTAGTAACAAAAGGATAATAATAATAATGAATCATTAAAATGTTTTTTCAAGAGACCTTACTCGAGTTGTACTAGAGGCATCGGCGTGTTGCTAGACGCTAATCGATGTGATCACACTATTAAAATATGTCCAAGTGGGAGCTGTTAGTTTTGTGGACATAAATTAGTAGTTGTGTGTTAGGATCGAACTCGAGATCACAGGATTGCACACTTTACGTATGAAGAGTAAATGAATAATAATTATTTATAAAATGTTATATTTAATTATTATATACACAAAATATATAACGACCGTTAGTATTTAATGGATAATGACTAACGACCGTTAAACCGAAAAAAGTAAAGTTTTATAGATAGAATTTATAAAGATCAAGAAGGCTCTAGAACCCCCCCCCCCTTTGGGGTGTGTGTCGACCGACCATGGGGAGGGGAAACCCAACCCATAACCTAACTTGTTCTCTAAGTTTCTAATCCTATAAATAGAGGGCTTAGGGTCATTGTTTTAGATCTCTTGTGCACATACAATACCCAAAGTTTTCTACCATTTTCTTTTGTGTTTAAAACCGATCGACCAAACACTTGTTTGGGTCGATTCACTTTTGTTTTTCATAAACAAAATTGTTTTGTATTCTTTTACCTAGCATAAACATTTACTTTGTATTAGTACGTGTGTACAAGAACGTGATTGAATCACACTATTGATTGAATTTTGGATTGAATTACAAAAAGGTAAGGGGTAATTCCAATAATCCACATAAACCCTAATTAGGGTTCATAAGGTTGATTGCTTGGAATTGATTCTTGTTTGGCTAGAATCATAAGGTACGCATACTATTTATGTTTGGTTAATTAGTTTACATGTTATATGATTCTATATGCTTTCGCATGTGTACTTGAATTTTATTGTTTATATTTATGAAGTAGTCATGTTATATAATTCTAACATCTATAACACATTGATTGGATCTCCTCATCCTATCCAACCTCTCTCCAACAGCCTCTCTCTCCTCCTATAACAACCCAACTGATTTCCCGCCTTTTCTCACCCTTTTTTTGACCGCAATTTCTTCAATTCAAGCTATTCTTTACCCTAAATTGAAAATCTAAACCGATAGAACAGTTCCAAATCCTCAATTACATCCATCTGTGGTTTTAATTTTTCAAATTTGGTTGTTTCTTTACCAAAATTGATTGTTTTAGGGTTTTTTTTTTGGGGGTTTTTTTTTTCAGAATTAGGCATTTTCTTCATAAAAACAAAAAAATTAGAGCAGTATTCATTTGAATTGATGATTAGTATCTATTAATTAGAATGACATTGAAGAAAAGATCGTCTACTAGAAGTGTTAGGATTCCATTGAAATTTGGGGATACTGTACATGGGATTCCTAAAAAGAACTATGAAAAGAGTATTGATGTTGGGGATTGTCAAAAATGTGTAGGTGAGGAAAGTAGCAAGAATGGTAGTAGTTTGGGGAGCACAGAGGGCAAATGTAATGACAAGAATAGGAGTTTTGATGGTGATTTGAATGGTAATGGTTTTCCTACTATTGGCAGTCAGGCACAAAATCTTTCTAGTAGTGTTACTAATGTGGTTTCTGAATTGAATAGTGATATTGTGAATGATGTTATAGATGGTGATAATGTGAATGAGATTACTAGGAATAAGATTGTTCATAGTAATGAAGTAAGTTGTGGTGGAATTAGTAGTGATTGTGATAATGGTGCTGGTACTTGTGTTGAAAATGCAAAGACTGTTAATGATAATAAAAATAAAAATAGCAATCTGGTTGATATTGTTAAAAAAGGCACTTTAGACAATAAGCTGTTAATGATTCCTGCTGAGATTGCTGAGGATGGTCATGAAGTTGCTGTGTTTGATGAAGAAACAGTTGAATTAGGAAGTGTTAAATGGAATAAAAATGTGTGTGGGCAATTTCTAGGGTGTAGCATGAGTCTAAATGAAGCAAGGTACCATTTAAGGAGAATGTGGTACAAATATGGTCTAGAGGAGGTTACTGTGAATGACATAGGTGTATTCTTTTTTAAGTTCAGTGATGAACAGGGCATACTAAATGTGATTAGTAATGGATCATGGATGGTGAACAATAAGCCAATGTTTGTACAAAGATGGAATATTGATGTTTGTTTAGACAGATCTGAACCTAAGAAGTTGCCAATGTGGGTGAAACTACTTAATATTCCATTGGAAGCATGAAGTGTTAAAGGGATAAGTACTCTAGCTAGTTGTCTAGGAAAGCCACTTATCATGGATGATGTTACTACTCAAATATGCTTATCAGGGGTGGGTAGACTAGGATATGCTAGAGTCTTAGTTGAACTAGATGCTGGTAAGGAACTTAAGAATGTGGTTGAGATTGTTTATAAGAAAAAAGAGGCAGGAATAGTGATGACAAAGCTTGTGGAAGTTGAATATGCTTGGAAGCCATATAGGTGTGAACATTGTTGTGTGTTTGGACATGACAAAATAAACTGCAGGCTGGTTATCAAGGAAGATAAGGAGAAGCAAAATGAGCAGGGGAAAGATAATGATGGATTCAATGAGGTTAATAATAAGAAAGTAAAGAGAGCTGGTAATGACAGTAGTAAGAATAACTATGGGCAGAACAAATATGGAAATGCAAGTAATTAATTTTTTGGCAATACTTCAAAAGAAAATGCTAGCAGGAAAGATAATAACAAATTTGAGTATAGGAGAATGAATGAAAAAAGGAATCATGAGAATAAGACTAATGATAAAGGAAAAGAGAAGGTAGTTGATGTAGATAAGGGTTCCAGTAGTAAGATGGATAACAGTAAGGAAAGAAATCATCAGAATGTTGGGGGAGCTAATAGGTTCTCATTATTGGAATCCTTAATTGATGAGGAAGAGTTAGTACCATCCAAAAAAGAAAGGGGAATGATTAATGAGCTGATCATTAAGAAGGTGATGTTAAGTCATGAGGATATGAAAGAATGGGGTGCAGAGATGAAAAGATATTATAAAGATAAAAAAGAGCTGTTTGAAGCTGCTGAAGAAATTGAAAAAGAGGAAGATGTAGCTAAGTTGAATGAAGAAAAAGAGAATTGTATTGTTAGGAATGAGGTAGAGGGGGTGGGTAGCAATACTTTTGTCTAATAGCCCTTTGTTATCTCTTTGCTATTGAGTATTCTGTTTCTGTATATAGTTGCTTTGTTTTTTCATTTGAAGCAATTTTTTTGAATTAGATAGTATAATTGATTGAATGTTAGGGATAAAAATAGACAGAGAGTATAGTGTATTGGTGAGCAAAAGAATTGAGAGATTTTGTGAGCCTAAAAATAGAAAGAGAGCTGTGTGTAAAAACAGACAGAGTGTATTGGGAGCAAAAAGAATTGAGAGATATTGTGAGCCAAAAACAGAAAGAGAGTTGTGTGTAAAAAACAGACAGAGTGTTTTGGGAGCAAAAGAATTGAGAGATATTTGTGAGCCAAAAAACAGAAAGAGAGCTGTGTGTAAAAAACAGATAGAGTGTTTTTGGGAGCAAAAAGAATTGAGAGATATTGTGAGCCAAAAATAGAAAGAGAGCTGTGTGTAAAAAACAGACAGAGTGTTTTTGAGAGCCAAAAAGAATTGAGAGATATTGGTGAGCTTAAAAACAGAAAGAGAGTTATAGTATTTTTTACATTCTAAGATGGATCTTAAAGCTGCTGTTTGGAATATCAGAGGTTTGTGCACCTCAGATAAACAAAAAGAAGTAAGGAATCTTATAGATATAGAAAGGTTGCAATTGTGTGCCATAATTGAGACTCATGTTAAGTACAACAAAATTAAAAAAGTTGGAGAGAAGATCTTTGGCAATTGGGAGTTTATCACTAATGGTGAAGATAATGGTTTAGGCTGCAGAATAATGGTGGGATGGAATCAAAACAAGTTGAAAGTATGGATGATAGCTAAAGCTAAACAGAGTATGTTCTTACTAGTGGAAACTTTATGTAAAAAAACAAAAAAAATTTGCACAATGGTTTATGCTAGTAACTCTGCTAGTGAAAGGAAAAGATTGTGGAATGACTTAGGTTTACAAAAAAACATTACTGGTAACAATCCATGGGTTATCCTGGGAGACTTTAATGTTACTATGAAAGTGTGTGAGCATTCAAATGGAAGTTCTAGTATTTCAAGTGAGATGATGGATCTTCAAGAATGTGTTGCTGATATTGAAGTTGAAGATATCCTGAGTTCAGGGTTCAATTTCACTTGGATAAAAAGTCTTAAGAATCCACAGTGCAAAACCCTTAAGAAACTGGATAGGATAATGGTTAATGAAGAGTTTTTGGATAAGTTTCCTGCTGCACATGGGAAGTTCTTACCATATATCATTTCTGATCATTTATCTGCTATTTTGTCAATTCCAGAAGGGGTAATAAAAACAAGGAAAGCTTTTAGGTTCTCTAATTTCATCACTGACAAGAAGGACTTTCTCCCTATTGTTCAAGAAGTGTGGAATACTAATATTGAAGGCTTTACAATGTATAAAGTAGTTAAAAAAATGAAAATGATGAAGTCAAAATTGAAACAGCTCAGTTGGAAAAATGGTAATGTTTTTGAAAGAGTTGTAAGTCTTAGAAGTAAGTTGGAGAATATTCAAAAAGAAGTGGATCTGAATCCACATAATGCTGAGATAAAGAAGGAAAATTGTAAGATTTTGGAAGAGTTCAATGAGGCTATGAAAGATGAAAATAATCTGTTGTTTCAAAAGGCAAAGGTAGAATAGCTAAAGGAAGGGGATATGAATACAAAATTTTTTCACAAAATCATAAAAGGAAGAATGCACAAAGGAAGGGTAATGACTGTGTGTAATGAGAGAGGGGAAAGATTTGAAAATGAGGAAGTGGCTGAGCAGTTTGTACTAGATTTCAAGGATTTTTTGGGCAAACAAGAGGCTGTGACATCATTCCCAAATGATAGATATGATTTTACCAACAAGCTTACATCAGAAGAGGCACTTGAGATGGTCAAACCAGTTAGTGAAGCAGAGATTAAAAATGCCATGTTTGACATTGATGATTCAAAGGCTCCTGGCCCAGATGGTTTTACAGCAAGATTCTACAAGTCTGCTTGGAGTATAATTGGCAAAGATGTGTGCAAAGCTATTCAAGAGTTTTTTGTTAATGGAAAGCTATTTGGAGAGGTAAATGCTACATTATTGTCACTTGTCCCTAAGATTGCTACCCCTGATAAAGTGTCAGACTTTAGACCCATAGCATGTTGTAATGTACTTTACAAATGCATAAGCAAAGTATTGACCAATAGGCTTAAAAAAGTACTTGGGAAGCTTGTAGATGAAAACCAATTTGCATTCATAGCTGGTAGACAGATTACTGATAACATTCTTCTTTCTCAAGAGCTTTTTAGAGGGTATAACAGGAAATAGAAGAATAAGAAAGCATCATTTAAGATAGATCTCCAAAAGGCCTATGATAGCATCAATAAATTGGGACTTCTTGAGGAATATACTGAAACTATTTGTTCTACACAATAAGATGGTTGAGTGGATCATGACTTGTGTTTCAACAACTAAGTTCTCAATAAACATAAATGGAGATAGGGTAGGGTATTTCAAGGGGGGAAGAGGACTTAGACAAGGGGATCCAATTTCCCCTTATCTATTCACTCTAGTAATGGAGATCCTAAACAAAATCATTAAGCATAATATTAATGAAGCTGAGTGTTTTAAGTATCACAAGGGATGCAAAAAGCTATGTATCACACACCTATGCTTTGCTGATGATTTGATAGTGTTTTGCCATGGTGACTGTGATTCTGTGAGAGTCATTAAGGAAGCACTGGAGGATTTTAGTAGTTATTCAGGGTTAAAAGCAAATATGCAAAAAAGTACTATTTTCTTTGGTGGTGTGTCTGAAATTGAAAAAGAAAGGATTCTAAATGTGATCCCTTTTACTGTTGGGAAACTCCCAGTTAAGTATCTAGGAGTGCCACTTATAACCAAGAAAATTAGTTCCCAAGATTGCAAATCACTGATAGATAAAGTTAGAAATAAAGTGAAGGATTGGAGAAATAAGGCCCTCTCTTATGTTGGAAGATTGCAATTAATTGCATCTATTTTGAGTTCAATGCAGAACTATTGGGCATCAGTTTTCCTATTACCTAAGTCAGTAATACATGAAATTAATAAGCTTCTAAAAGGTTTTTTATGGAGCCAAGGGAAATTGCAGAAAGGTAAAGCTAAAATATCTTGGAAAAACATTTGTAAACCTAAAGATCAAGGTGGATTGGGTTTAAAAAGTTTAGAGGTATGGAATGAAGTGTTATTAGTAAAGCATTTGTGGAATGTTGCAGCCAAGAAAGACACATTATGGGTTAAATGGATTAATACAGAAAAGTTAAAAGGGAGAAGTGTCTGGGAAGTTCCTGTGGATAACAATAGTAGTATTGTTGGAAGAATATTTTGGAACTAAGAGAAAAAGTGAGAGATCATGTATTGTATAAGATTGGTAATGGGAAGAAAACATTTGCTTGGCATGATTACTGGTGTCATCTGGGGCCTCTGAGTAAGATCATATCTACTAGGGAAATATATGAAGCCAGGCTAAAGAATGAGAGTAAAGTGTCAGATCTGATGCAAAGGAATTCATGGTGCTGGCCAGTAGAATGGAGTACAAAGTTTCCTGCTTTAAAGTCCATCCCATTTCCAGTGGTAAATGTTGGAAATGATGACAAGGCTGTGTGGATTAATAATATGGGGAAAGAAGTTAGATTTGAAATTAGAAATGTTTGGAAGGACTTCTGCTGTAATGACCCTAAGGTGGACTGGAATGAAGTAGTATGGTTTAGCAAATGTATTCCTAGACATGCATTTGTGGTGTGGATGGCTGTTCAGGGGAGATTATTGACACAGGATAAGATTGCTAATTGGAGACCTAATGAAATATTCAAATGTGCCCTCTGCAAAGAATGTTCAGATTCACACAACCACCTATTCTTTACTTGTAAGTTCTCTAAAGCTATATGGGAGGATCTGCTGCTATTGATTAACAGAGACCTATCTCATTGTTGGGATCAAATTGTGGTAGAGCTATCTAGAATGCCTAACAACAATAACATTTGGAGTATTGTGAGAAGGATGGTCTGTTGTGCAGCTGTTTACTTTGTGTGGCAGGAACGTAATAACAGAATGTTCAAAAATGTTAAAAGGGATGAACATGTGCAGTTGCAGACAATAAAGGAGACTGTTAGATTGAAGATGATGAGTTTTCTGGTAAAGGATACTCAGAATGTGAAAGAGGTTGAAAGTAGATGGAATGTGAAGATGCAAAGAGTAAAGAATTAGTAGTGTATAGAATAACTTTGTATCTGAGTTCTTTGAATGCTTTTAGTGTAGTAAAGCTTGTATTATGCAAGTTCATAGCTTTTGATTTTGCTTGGGTCTGTCCAATGCATCTTTCATTTGTATAGCTTGTACTCAATTTTGTGATATATATATATTTTCCTTCTCACAAAAAAACATCTATAACATTATAAGAAACCGGGTTCGATATATGTCTGATACAATGCAAAGTTTAATTCATTTAGTAATATGCTATCACTGTGTTATTACATTAACGTTTCATCAATCTTTCATTGTATATGATCTAAATTAATTAAGGGGGACGTCGTTATAAATAATTAATTTTAAACGAGAAATAACTATAAATAGTAGTCCATATTTCCCGTGCCCCACGTCGACGTATCATATTTGTATACATCCTTTCTCAACTGACTCCTACAGATTTTAGTGAAATATTCTCATATAATTATTTTATTATTTCACTAATTATGATCAGTACTTATAGATATTACTCAATCAATAAAGATCAAATATTACATTAATTAAACTTAAACTATACTAAAGCTACGCAATTTTAAGAGCGGTTTCTTATTATGGATTTATAATGTTTTCTTCAACAAAAATATTTGGCGTGGTTTCATCTCCATTGCTTAAGAGCGCAACTCGATCATGATTATTATCGCAATAGCATTGGGTCGACCAATACCAGCACACTCAATCAATACGTTCAACCTTCCAACCTACTATCATAGGGCGGATCTAACAAGGCCGGACTATAACAAAACAACCTTCATAAAAACTAAATATGGCCTACAACACCACAAAAACTAAACAGACACCTGCGTATAGAGGGTGCGGAAAAAATGATATTGTATGTCTTTATATATGCATTATTGTCCTTATGTGCCACCAAGAGTTGCAACGAGACCCCAAAATTATTGTAAGTGGTATTTGCAAAAAAAAAAAAAAAAAAAAAAAAAAAATGCATGTTGAGTTAGTTTAGAGGATTTACTAGATCAACTTGCTAGCTAATAAAATCGGAGTATGTGTTGACTAGATCAACTTGCTGGGTCAACTATTTTTCATATTTTTCATAAGTGCCAAAAAAGTTTTAGAAATAAGCAATTGAGTGGCCCCCTTTCTCTTGTTTGCTCTGGATGCGGAGGAGTGAAAAATCATCCCTCTCTCTAGTTAGACGATTTAAGGGAAAAATATGAAAATGAAACAACAAGATATAATTTGGTGGGACCGATAAACGTCCCACCAAATTACTTGAGAATGACTTGTAAAATATTCAGAATCAACTTGACTTAGACTGAATCAAGCTCAAGCTACTTGAGTAGAGTTTCAAGTCGGGCTCTAATATAAAAAATACTCATCTCATAAAGATCACAAGTCTTATTGAACTTGTGTTTCTTTTCATTTAGACCATTTTGTAAATGTATATTTACATACATTACATACTAAGGCTGCGTTTGTTTTTTTTTACTGTTCCCTCTGAACAGCCTCTGAACGACACAAATGTCTGAATCGGTCAGACATTTTGTCGTTCAGACCGTTTTTTTTTTTTTTTCGTTCAGACGCGTTCAGATGCAGTTAGATCTTAATGGTCAAGACTTGAGAGGGGTATCTTAACGCGTCTGAATGCCTCTTATTGACACAAAATAACCAAAAAAAAAAAAAAAAAAAAAAAATTCCCGTTCAAACACGAGTTTTTTTTTTTCCGTTCAGATGCGTTCAGATTCAGACATTTACGCATCAGATTCAGATTCAGATGTGCGGTTCAGATTCAGATTCAGATTCAGACCCTCTTAATAAACAAACACCACCTAAATAGGCAACTCGTGTCAAAGCTCAAAAGTTTCAAGTCAATCCGAGTAAAGTTAATTTTAATTAATGTTGTTATTATTATTCTGAAACCGTTAATCGAGTCAATTTGAGCCGAGCTCAAGAGTGTTTATTACTTAACACGGACTCAAGCTTAATAGTGTTCAACTCGCTTGGCTCGTAATAGTGTTAATCGAGTCAATTTGAGCGGAGCTCAAGAGTCTTTCTATACATAAATTAAACAAATATTTATTTTGAAGTTCTTTTAGCTTATTTTAATTGTCTGTCAACTTAGATGTTACTATTTGCTCACCAAGTCGAGTTGAGGTCAATATAAATCTCATATTTGTCATAGATTTAAAAAAAAAAAAATCTTAGTCATCCATTTTTCATCAAAATTAATAAAAAATTATTTTTCGCCCTTTTTTTTAAACAACATATCTTGCAAATGGTAAATCTTCAAGCTGCAAAAAATACACTATCGCGACGAGAATTAAATTATCTATCTATAGATATGCACTTTTTTATACTTTCGACGATTTTTTTTTCAAAATTTCCGCCCAGATAAATCACACGTGATTTGTAAAAATCACATGTGATTTGTAAAAATCACATATGATTTGTAAAAATCACATGTGATTTTTTTGGGCGAAATTTTTTTAATAAAAAATCATCGAAAGTATATAAAAATGCATATCTATAGAAAGATAATTTAATTCTCGTCAGGATTGTATGATTTTTTCGCGTAACGATTAACGGTTTGCGAGATATTTAATTTTTAAAAAAATGGTGAAAATTTATTTTATTTTTTATTTTTTTGATCAGAAAAATAAATGTTTAGGATTAGTTCATTGGGTCTATGACAAATATGAGATCTATATTTAACTTTTGCCTGCCCCACCGATGACCTATATTATTCTGTTTGTCAGATAATGACGATAATATTGTTAAGTTTTATGGAAAAATATTAAATGTGTATGACTAGAATCGAACTCTTGACCACGGGATTGCACACATTACGTATGAGGAATTAATGTATAATAATTAATATATATAAACCGTTATATAATTAATTATTTAAACACAAAATAACGACTAACGGATGTTAAATAATTAACGGGAATTGACTAACGACCGTTAAGGAATATATGAAGGACTATAGATGAAATTAGAGGGACAAGAAGGTTCCGAAATCCCTTAGAGATTACCCAACCGATCGGCCAAAGGATTTCATAGCCCAACCCATGCCAAAATTGTCCTCCAAGATTACTCATCTATAAATACAAAGGCTGGGGTTATTGTTTCTTACTCTTGCACTTGCTATAACCCTAGATCTTTTGTTTCTTCTTCTTCTTTGCTTAGAACCGATCGACCAAACAACCCTTTGGGTTGATCGATCCAAGTTTTTATAAAACAAAAGTGTTTGGTTTAAATTGTGTTTAAAGATCTAGCAATCTCATTGATTCGGTTATAGTACGTGTGTACAAGATCGTGATATCAACTCACTATAGTTGTTATTCTTGGATTGAGATACAAAACGGTAAGGGGTATCTCGTTAATCCACTTGTTATTTAAAGAAGAAGATTAAAGTTTGATTCTTGTTCTTGCTAGGATCAAAAGGTACGTTTCTTTAATATTCGGTTAATCTTTTATATGTTAAACATGATCCTACGCTTCCGCATTAGTAATATGATTACTTGATTAATAATATGAACTTGTCTTGATTATTAAATTCTAACAGTGGCATCACGAGCTGTTTTAACATGTAATTGAATTACCGAAACACATAAAAATCGAATCTTGGATTAGGATTACATGTTAATCGATTTTTTTTAGGGTTTAAAACATAAGAAAATTGAAACCCTAATTTTAGGGGGGGGGGGGGGGGGCGATGCCCTCTTAATTAAAATTAGTTTGGAACCCTAAAATTAGTAACATATTTATGTGTTTAAAGGTTACGTATCTTGTGACTTGTAATTAATCCATGATGAAACATGCATGTTTATCATGGATTAGGGTTTAAATTAATTGTTAAGTTGATTGTCACAGGTAATTGAGATAGATCTAAAATTGGGGAAGATCTCAATTAATTAAATTAATGAATCTATTTATGTGCTACTTGGTATATATTTGCTAAGACTAACGCAATCGATTCGTCGATGCATGTGGCTCACCTACCATTGTAGGGGATAGTCTTAGTTAAATATATGCATATTAAAAACATAGATAGATTATTAATAGGGTTTTATCAACTAGTTTGCATGTGGCTACATGATTTAATTGTTAAGATTATGTGTACTTATTTGGTTATTTATTTTTATTAATTACTTGTTCTTTTGTTTAAATTGTTTGACAAGATTATAAGCAAAAAAGGGTAATTTTCCTAATAGAAAATAAATTGACCTAATAACTATGAAATTTGATATTATAAATTATACATATTGCAAAGTCTTATGTGCCGAAAGTGGTTCGCTTCGCACGGTAATTTGCTCCCAGGCAAGACTAGCAATATTATAGTTTATAACATATTTTTTTTAAGACTTATAATTATAAACTCTTAATTGAGTGATGAGTTTTGTACCAATAGTGTGAACGACTCACCCAGTTTAGACAAACTATAAGAGGGTATAAGGAGGATTGACATTAAATTGTCAAACCGAAAGAGACGCGTTTTTAACTAGCATTAGTGCTGACGTTTGTCTCTCCGCTCCTTTGTGCGTCTAATTGGAGCTACCAAGTAAGCTATTTAATGTACAAAATCATCTTAAGGGTGAATTGACCTCAATTCCACGTGCCACTTTGTGGTAATTATCCGAATAACTTGGGTCTTTTGACTCATGCAGCAGTAGGATATAGTGGGCGATAATTGTAGGTAATTCTTTGATTGGTGAACCCAATACCTCAATTAAAACTTTGTTGATTTAAATCTTAGCCTAATTGGTAAATAAAAACGTTTTGAAAACTTATGATACGAAGATGTGTGCATGCTTCTTCGTACATTTAGCGTAAGAAACACTTGGAGTTATTATTTAGCGTAAGTGAGACCTTACCTAGATTTTAATGACAAGGTAAATTTCCATTATGCGTGAGACCAGTAATGGAGAATTTGCAGTTTCTAAATTAGACGACTTAATTAAGTTGTTAGTGAGACCTAGAAACTTAAGGCATGAGATGGGATGAAACATGCTTACTTTGCAAATTGTATTTGGCAAATGTAAATCCCATAATGATCTAGGAGTCGGAAATTGTTTGCCGATTATTGTTCGACAGATTACCATATTTTGTACTTTCACTACTAGCAGATCAACTGATGTAGTGAAACTATAAAAATTTGGATCCTAGTTTTCAAGAAGATTAAATGGTTATATGTATATTTCCTGGGTATTTTCTTTTCTTGAAAAATTGTATTATTAGAATACTAATATTTGATTTTTTTCTGTAGAAATGGCTCAACCCGAAAATGTTGTACTAAGTTCTGCTTTCAAAAACCATTTTGAAATGGAAAAATTGACTGGCACAAATTTCAATGACTGGCATAGGTCACTCAGGATTGTCTTGAGAGTGTCCAAAAAGCTGAAATATTTGATTAAGCCTTGCCCTCAAGAACCAACTGCTACTGAACCTGAAGAGATCAAAGAAGCATGGCAGTTGGAGTTTGAAAAGAACAATGAAGTTGCGTGCTTGATGCTTGGAAGTATGGTTCCCAAATTGCAAAAGCAGTTTGAAAACTATTTTCCTAAAGATATGCTGGAAGAACTCTAAAAGACTTATGAGAAGCCAGCAGCTGTTGAATTGTATAATTTGATCGATGCATTACACAGCTGCAAGCAGGGGAAAGGTAAACCTGTTCGTGATCATGTGTTTGAAATGAAAATGTACATGGACCAACTACATCAGATCAACTTCGTCTATCCTGAGAATGTATGTGTGAACCTAATCAACCGATCCTTGAACAAGGATTTTAAAGGTTTTGTTCAAAACTATAACATGCATTGCTCGGGGAAGACAGTCACGGAATTGCTCGTAATGCTCGTGGACAATGAAAAGGGTTTACCAAACAAGGCACCTACTCCTCAGGTATTAGCTATACAAGGAGATAGGATCCAAAAGCCAAAACCGCAGGCAAATAAGAAGGGTAAGGGTAAGGTTGACAAGGGTAAACAAGTTATGGCCTATCAACCTATGCCCAAGAAGAACAACCCTCAGAAGAACAAGGTGAATCCGAACAAAAAGGATCAGGCTTGTCACCACTTCCATGAGATAGGACATTTGAAGCGGAACTGTCCACTCTATCTCGAGGAGTTGCGTGTGAAAAAAATGAAGGTTGAGGCTGGTAAAGCCAGCACTTCAGGTAACTTTTTCATGATTGAATTATTTTTATTAACTCATAGAATAAATTCCTGGGTATACGATACTGGATGTGGTATTCATATTTGCAATACACTACAGGGATTTAGAGTTAAAAGGAGACTGGCCTATGGGGAACAATATCTGCACGTGGGCAATGGAGCACATGCAGCTGTTGAAGCTATATGAATATTTAAATTAGTTTTGCCTTCGGGCTTAGTACTGTTTTTAAATAATTGTCATTATGCACCTACTATTGTTAGAGGTGTTGTTTCCTTTTCGTGTTTATTGGATATTGGTTTTCAACATACTATTTCAAGCAATGGAATTTCTGTTTCGTTAAATAATGTTTTTTTATTTCAATGCTATTGCTGTGAATGGTGTATTTGAGATTGATATGAATGAACAAAATAATTATAATTCAATGTATAGCATCAATAATAAAAGAATCAAGAATGTATTGGATTCATCTTATCTTTGGCATTGTCGACTTGCTCATATAGGCAAGACTCGTATGGAAAAGCTGCAACGTGATGGGCTTTTACAAGATATCAATGATGAATCATTTGATAAATGTGAATCTTGTATATCTGGGAAGATGACAAAGAAACCTTTCAATAATCGTATGGAAAGGGCTACTAATCTACTTGGTTTGATACATACTGATGTATGTGGACCACTTAGACATGTGTCAAAGAGAGGTGCTAGCTATTTCTTCACCTTCACGGATGATTTCAGCCGTTATGGATATGTTTATTTACTTAAACATAAACATGAGGTATTTGAAACATTTAAGGTTTTCAAAGCAGAAGTAGAATTGCAACTTGGAAAGAAGATTAAAGCTCTTCGATCCGACAGAGGTGGTGAATACCTGAGTCAAGAGTTTAAAGATTATTTGGCTGAGAATGGAATTGTCCAGCATCTCACATCTCCATATACTCCACAACAAAATGGTGTATCAGAGAGAAGAAATCATACAATGTTGGACATGGTGCGATCAATGTTTAATCTTACAACTCTTCCTTTATCCTTTTGTGATTATGCCTTGGAATCTGCCATTCGCATTTTAAATATGGTTCCGACCAAGAAGGTTGATAAGACACCTTATGAGTTATGGTTTGGGAAAACTCCTAACTTGTCTTATTTAAAGGTCTGGGGTTGCGAGGCGTTTGTTAAACGTGACTCAGCAGATAAACTCCAACAGAGATCTGTAAAGTGTATCTTTGTAGGATACCCAAAGGAAACGATGGGTTACTACTTCTACTACCCACCTGAAAACAAAGTAATTGTTGCTAGGTATGGAGATTTTCTTGAAAAGGATCTCATATCTCAAGAATTCAATGGGAGGATCTATGATCTGGAAGATGATCAAGAAGATACATTACCTTCTGAAAACACTAGCGAACTTCCTGTGGAACTTGAAAGTCTAGGTCCTCCACCTGAAGTAGTTCCCATTCGCAGATCTGCAAGGACTGTGAAAGCACCTGAACGTCTATGTCTTAACGTAGAAGTTGAGGAGACTATATTAGGGGATCTTGGAGAACCTACTAATTATAGAGCTGCCATAAATGATCCTTAAAGGGATAAATGGCAGACTGCTATGAATAGAAAAATGCAATCCATGAGAGATAATCAAGTCTGGATTGAAGTAGACATTCCCTCCAATGCCAAGGTAGTTGGAAGTAAGTGGCTCTTCAAGAAGAAAACTGACATGGATGGCAATGTACACACCTATAAGGCCCGTTTGGTAGCTAAAGGCTTTACCTAAACATAAGGTGTTGACTATGAGGAGACCTTTTCTCCTGTAGCTGACATAAGGGCTATTAGGATTCTCATAGCCATAGCAGCGTACTATGATTATGAGATTTGGCAAATGGATGTCAAAACCGCCTTCTTAAATGGTCGCCTAGATGAAGACATCTATATGTCGCAGCCTGAGGGGTTTGTGAATCTAGAATTTCCAAACCGTGTATGCAAACTTCAAAGATCTATTTATGGATTGAAGCAAGCATCACGGTAATGGAATAAGAAATTTGATGAAGAAATCTAAAGGTTTGGATTTACTCAAAATCTCGATGAGCCATGTGTATATCACAAATCTAGTGGGAGTGATGTTATTTTTTCTAGTCCTATATGTTGATGACATATTAATCATGGGTAAAAATATTCCAAGATTGAAAGAGGTGAAAGCCTATCTTGGGAAATGTTTTTCCATGAAGGATTTAGGAGAAGCAGCATACATTCTGGGAATCAAGATTTATAGAGATAGATCAAAGCGGTTGATTGGATTAAGCCAAAGTGCTTACATTGATAAAATATTGAAGAGATTCAATATGAAAAATTCCAAGAAGGGATATTTGCCGATGCAAGAGAATCATGGCTTAAGTAGCAAAGCATGTGCTTCAACACCTGAAGAGGTGGCACGCATGAAGAGAGTCCCTTATGCTTCGGATGTGGGATCTATTATGTATGCGGTGAGATGCACAAGGCCTGATGTGGCGTTTGCTCAAAACATAACCAGTCGATATCAACAGAATCCAGGTGAACTCCACTGGACTGCTGTTAAACATATTCTCAAGTACTTGAGAGCTACAAGAGATATGTTTTTAGTATATGGGGGAAATCCAGAAGCAGAACTTGGTGTTACAGGTTACTGCGATGCTTCCTGGAAATGTGATAAAGATGATACGAAGTCTCAGACGGGTTATGTCTTTGTCATTAATGGAGGAGCTGTGGATTGGAAGAGCAAGAAGCGGAGTACCATAGCGATGTCTGCAACAGAAAGTGAGTATATTGCTGCTTCAGAAGCTGCAATGGAAGTTGTCTGGATTAGGAAGTTCGTTTCAGGGCTTGGAGTTATGCCCTCAATCGAAAAACCTATAAAGATGTATTGTGACAATTCAGCCGCAATTACATTTGCCAATGAACCTGGAATCATGAAGGGCACCAGACATTTCTCGATTAAATATCACTATGTTCGAGAACAAGTGGAGATAGGTGAAATCGAGTTACTCAAAGTTCACACAGATAATAACCTAGCTGATCCTTTAACGAAGGCTTTACCTGGTGGAAAGCTTAATCAACATGCTGAAGCATAGGACTTCGTTTAGCTAGTATTTTCATGCCCATATGTGATTAGTGTTTGGATAATGGGATGTTATGAACAATTATTATTTTAATTGAATAAAATACTTGTTATATTTGATTATCATTTTCTTAATAATATATCATGTATTTGCATGTTTAATCCTTGAATATATTGATTATTCTAAATTGTCTGTTGTCGATTAATGATATGGGAATATCATTAAATTAAGACAAATCTGAGTATTGGTAGAATATACTTGAAAGTATATTCATGCGTTGTCATGCCAATTTCACATGATATTCAATGAATTAAATATAGGGCTTATCCCAACTTCATGAGTTTACTTTATGGATCTTGTCATCAAGTAAATCATGTATATATAGTTATCCTCAGACTTGAGATACCAGATAACTGTCATGGATGTAGTGCATTTCTGTGAAGCAATTTACCGCTATACGTAACTGGTAGCTATAAGGATTGTTTTCAGAAGTGTTGCAAAGTTCATGGGTTATGCTCGTAGTCAAGAGAGAATTTGTTCCTTCAAATTTGTTTGAAGTTTAATACTGCTGGGCCCCTCGTAGGGTTGGCAAGATGTTTGTGTGGCCACACCCAAGATCTCCCTGAATATGTTCAGAAGATTTGGTAATCTTGCTCAATCAGAAACAACGAGAAACACAATGGTTAATAAAGAATGACTGAGATCCATATCTTTATTAATGTAGTATTAGAAACAAAAGGATAAGTATGATGATGAATCATCGAATGGTTTTTCCAGGAGACCACCAACCGAGTTGTACTAGGGGCATTGGCGTGTTGCTAAACGCTAACCAATGTCATTACACTATTAATAGATGTCCAAGTGGGAGCTGTTAAGTTTTATGGACAAATATTAAATGTGTATGACAAGAATTGAACTTGAGACCATGGGATTGCACACATTACGTATGAGGAATTAATGTATAATATATATATATATATATATATATATATATATATATATATATATATATATATATATATATATATATATATATATATATAAACCGTTATATAATTAATTATTTAAACACAAAATAACGACTAAATGACGTTAAGTAATTAATGGGAATTGACTAACGACCGTTAGAGAATAAATGAAGGACTATAGATGAAATTAGAGGGACAAGAAGGTTCCGGAATCCCTTAGGGATTACCCAACCGATCGATCAAAGGGTTTCATAGCCCAACCCATGCCAAACTTGTCCTCCAAGATTACTCATCTATAAATACAAAGGCTGTGGGTTATTGTTTCTTACTCTTGCACTTGCTATAACCCTAGATCTTTTGTTTCTTCTTCTTCTTTGCTTAGAACCGATCGACCAAACAACCCTTAGGGTTGATCGATCCAAGTTTTTATAAAACAAAAGTGTTTGGTTTAAATTGTGTTTAAAGATCTAGCAATCTCATTGATTCGGTTATAGTACGTGTGTGCAAGATCGTGGTATCAACTCACTATAGTTGATATTCTTGGATTGAGATACAAAACGGTAAGGGTTATCTCGTTAATCCACTTGTTATTTAAAGAAGAAGATTAAAGTTTGATTCTTGTTCTTGATAGAATCAAAATTTACGTTTCTTTAATATTCGGTTAATCTTTTATATGTTAAACATGATCCTACGCTTCCGCTTTAGTAATATGATTACTTGATTAGTAATATGAACTTGTTTTGATTATTAAATTCTAACAAATATATCGTCCTTTACAACTTACGACGATATTTCGAGCAGCTTAAGATGAAATTTCTTGTTACTGAAAAGGTCATACATCAAAGAAATATATTTATTAATGTGTATGAATGTGTTGACTATTGCCCATTCATCGCACAACATGTTAGATATATTGATCAGCTTTATTTTTCGGTGATTGACTTATTTTGATATGTAGGAAAAAATATTGTAATTGTTTGGATCGTAATCTCCTCAAGAAAATATACGTAGTATAAGCACAACCGATTTTTTTAATAAAAATATTAGCAATAGAAGTTAAGTCCATGAAACATATAGGCATGTTAGAGTAATATATGTATTTGGGATGTAATATAATTAACAAGTTTATGAGAGTTCATGTTAGTTAGTAAAAGGTAGTGCCTTGGGTCCGAAAGGACAACCAATACGATTATCTCACCGGAAGAAGGATGTTCATGCTACTTGGTTAAGGTAATGTCTTGGCGCACGAGCAAGCCAATGATTTTAAACGGTTGGTCCGCCGGAAGAAAGGAGCCCATGTGTACGATTTTCTCTCTTGGTGTTTGAGTTAATGAAGGATTCGAAATTCTCAAGTTGCGGCTTGGTAGAGGGCGTAATGGAGGCCTCCATCACACGCCATCTGTCATCACAACTTATCATTCACCTGCGCTGACTTCGGCCTATTTAAAAAAGTATTCGATCACCTTGAGATTAGTCGGCTAGTAATGTCGAACCGAAAACCCAAGTAAATAAAAAGAAAGGTACGACTTTAATAAATAATAAAAGTGTATATACAGCAAGTTGCTAGATGAATATTACAAGTATTCTACTACGTTATATTTTACAAAGTTGAACACTACTTGTAAGGTATATGACCTGTAAATTATACAATCTAGCTACTTGGAAGTAAAAAAAATGTGAAAGTTTTTTTTTTTTTTTTTTTTTAATCCGAAAAATGAATGATTATGATTAATTCATTGACGTATATTTAACTTTTGTCTGCTCACCAATGACGTATATTATTCTGTTTGTCAGATAATGACGATAATATATCGTCCTTTACAACTTACGACGATATTTCTAGCAGCTTAAGATGAAATTTCTTGTTACTGAAAAGGTCGTACATCAAGAAATATATTTATTAATGTGTATGAATGTGTTGACTATTTGCCCATTCATCGCACAACATGTTAGATTTATTGATCAGCTTTTCGGTTGATTGCCTTATTTTGATATGTAGGAAAAATATATTGTAATTGTTTGGATCGTAATCTCCTCAAGAAAATATATAAGCACAACCGATTTTTTTAATAAAAATATTAGCAATAGAAGTTAAGTCCATGAAACATATAGGCATGTAAGAGTAATATATGTGTTTGGGATGTAACATGTTTAAGAGAGTTCATGTTATTTAGTAAAAGTTAGTGCCTTGGGTTCGATAAGACAACCAATAAGATTATCGCGCTGGAAGAAGGATCTTCATGCTACTTGGTTAAGGTAATGTCTTGGCGCCCGAGCAATACAAGTAAACAGCCTGAAGGAGACCTTGTGTATGATTTTCTCCGCCAAGTGGTGTTTGAGTAAATGAATAATTCGAAACTCACAAGTTGCGGCTTGGGTAGAGGGCGTAATGGAGGCCTTCCACACGTGATATCCGCCATTACAACTTCTCATCCACCGCGCGCGGTTCCTCCATTTTAACACTAGTTATGTTTGTAAATACACCACTTTTTCTTTTTATTTGTGAGTGTGCGTGAGGTATATTGTGGGTTATGTTTGTATTAAATGCAATATCTTTATATGTTTATTTAGGTGGTCCACTACGCCTGTTAGGTGGTAGGTGAGGTAGTGTGTTAAAAAGTTGATATGAAGATAAGACGAAGATAATGGGTAAGATGACCATTACACCCAACCTCAGAACCATACGTTTTTATTTCTAATACACCAAGAGACCATTCCCCGAGTTGAGGTTGGGGTGTTATCCCTGCTCATCTGAATACCGAAATTTGAAAGCCAAAATTACTTGGTATCACGTATGACTTCAATTCAAGAGTTCGAATTCAACGGGGAGAAATTAATTCTCTTGTGGCTATAGAGGTTCACCTGCGTCGACTTCGAGCTATCTAAAAGAGTAGTTGACATAGTCAGTTCGCAATATCGAATCGATAATTTAAATAAATACATACCGCAAGTTGCTAGATAAATATTACAAGTATTTTAATATTTTTACAAATTTAAACATTACTTGTAAGGTATATGACTTGTAAATTATACAATCTAGCTACTTGTGTAAGTAAATACTGTAGCATCTACTTGTAAATTAATTAAGTCTCAAAGTACGTGTGTATATATATATATATATATTTTTTTTTTTTTGAAAAGTAAACTTCATTAACCACCAAACAAGCCAGCTCCAAGACGGAGCAGCCAAGAACAAACAGAACTACATAATCACAAAATTACACCAATTATGCCAAGATATAGACTTGAATTTCGATCTACTTCGAAACCACATAAAACTAACAGCCTTGATTTCACTAAAGATGTGCTCGATGACCACCGGCTTGTTTTCAAACTTCGCCTTGTTCCTAGCTCTCCAAAGTACGTATATATGATTGAGTATTAATTATACTCATCATGTGACAGTGGTCCAAAATCAATGATAATAAGTTTAGCATCTACTTGTAAATTAATTACGGTTTCAAAGTATTATTATTTTATGCAACTTATACGTTATAATAAATAAAAAATTATTTGGTCAAAAGATTGTTGTTGAAGTCGATTTAGCACATACGGAGTATTTACAAATATTGTCGACGTACTACTATATATTATTTCCACCAGCAAGTTCATGTTGACATTATCAGTTTCCGTAAGTCATGCGTCACTACTCACTACAACGTTTGAGGACTTTGATGACGACGTAAGTTGTCGCCAAACATTCAAAAGATCGTCGTGAAAAGTTTTGACGAATAAAGTCAAAGGCCTTTAGCGACGACATGTGAGTCCCATGAAATTCTTACTCAAAGATCGAAGGAGTGGTCTTGTACACTTTTAGCAACGACACATGTCGTCGAAGGAGTGGGTGTATAGTTTTAGCGACGATACGTGTCGTCGATTAAAGTTTTTGGCGTGCTTGATTCGTTTTAGGAGGAAATTACAGAAAAAGAAAATCAAAAATTAACATGGAAATACTTTTAGCGACAACAAGGTGGCTAAAAGTGTGGGCCACACAGTCAAACGAATACCAACATTTAGGGGTGAGCAAAACCGACCAAAGACCGAAAACCGACCCCGACAGACACAAACCGAGCTATACTCGGGTCGGGACTCGGGTTGTGTTGGGATTTATTAATATGTTAACCAATTAACACTACGAGTACGCAGCGGAATATGGATCTAGTTTGGCTATTATAATTAACACAAATAATAAACACATAAAACAAATAAAAGGACAAGAAAAATAAATCGAAAACTAACCCTTGTAGTCACCCGCAAATGAAACTAAGTAGCAAATAAATACTACCTCTATGGTTGCTCACACAAACACGTCAACCAAGTATGCCCGGAATGCTAGCCGAGTATCACGTATCAACCAAAATACAATTCGAATACAAGAATTGTATACGTTCGAATTGTTTAATATAAGGAACAGTAACAAAGAAAACCAAGAACTAAACTTCTTGTTTTGCTTAGATACTTTGAAGAAAAAGTCAAACCAAAAAATCTTTTGCACTCCGAGACAGAAGAAAAGAAAAGCAGTATTCACGTGGGGTATAATTCTAATGAGATGGTGTCGTACCTTTATGAGCTGAGATGAAAGGTGTATATATAGTCTCTCATTCTCAGTCATGATAAGGCTAAAACACATTTATGATAAGCTTAAAACTCTTCCAACTTTAAGCCTTATCACAACTCTTCTTTTCCTTCTTATCTCTAATGAATCTAGACACTCTAAGATCCCTTCTAGATCCTTCATAAGCTGGCCACATTGGTTAGGACAAGTAAGGTGTCTTGTCTAGTTCATTCCATGTCCTTTTGGTTTACATTTCGAAGTATACGTGAATAATTTAACATACTCTAAGTGTTTAACGTGTGTGCCCCCAATAGGCTCACACACCCTTAGTTGTACTAGCTAATCCAACTCACATATTCCAACAGCTCCCACTTGGGAGTTGGAGTAGCAGATAGCACAAATACCAACGACGGAAACGTCTAGCAACGCTCACACTCGCTATTTAAACTAAAGGTGTCTGAGATGTAGTTTCATAAATCATTCTCAGTAGCATGGTCATTTATGTCTTGCTTTCATCATCCTTTGTTATAGATACCGTTAAACCATGGATATGGATCCTAACTCATTCCATATAGTTTAACCATTTTGATTCTCGTTATAGAATTTAATTCAGATATACCAAATGTAATCAAGAATCATCTTGCATTACCCTTTGGGTTCGGCCGAACAGTTATCTGATTAATTCTGGAGAGGGCCCATGGTATCTTTCTGCACATATCAAGTGGAGTAACAAATCCTTTGTTGACTACAAGTGTTGTGGATGCTGCTTCACATCACCCCGAAAAATAGCTTTTATAACTACCTTATTCAGGACAGCGTTTGGCATATAATTACAAAAGTGATATCCACACATAACAGAACTTGCTTGTATCTCAAGTCTAAGGATGACTTAACAAACCATTTCAACATTTTACTCATGACAAGGATCCAAAAGTAAATGTTTTAAAGTTGGGGTATCCAATATGCATCTCTTGTGAATACATATGAGTTTGGCTGGAACAGTCCACATTCTCATAGAATATAACCAACACTCACATTTGCCTTGCATAACAATATTCCCATATTGTTAACCGACAATGGACATATTTAGAATGATGAATCATTTCATGGATTAAACAAGCAAATATGGAATAACAGGTTATATGAATAAAATAACAAATACCTCGTATCTTTATTTATCAGAAAATAAAACTGTCTTACAATTCCAAATTATTCAAATACTAATTAAACACACAGATTTACATGAGACTACTAGCTGGTATCAAACCAATATTCCTAGTCAATTCAGAATGCTTAGGATATGCTAAAGCCTTCGTAAATGGATCAGCTAGATTGTCATCTGTGTGAACTTTTAATATCTTCACGTCACCCATCTCAATGGTTTCTCGAAGATAATGAACTTTTACGCGGTAATGTCTAGCACCCTTGGTGAGTCCACTTTCATTTGCTATAGTAATGGCTCCAGTATTATCACAATACATATCTATGGGTTCTTCAATTGTGGGAACAATGCCAAGCCCAGAAATGAATTTTCGAATCCATACAGCCTCTTTAGATGCATCATAAGCAGCTATATACTCAGCTTCTGTAGATGAAGTAGCATAAATACTTTGCTTCGTGCTTTTCCAATCAACAGCACCTCCATTTAAAACGAATACATATCCAGTCTGAGATTTTAGGTCATCAGCATCTGTCAGATATCCAGCATCAGTGTAGCAAGAAACCCTGAGCTCTCGTTTCATATCACCTCCGTAAACCAGAAACATATCCTTAGTATTGCGTAAATACTTAAGAATATTCTTTACAGCAGTCCAGTGAAGATCCCCTGGATTCTGTTGAAATCGGCTTGTTATGTTCTGAGAGAACGCAACATCAGGACGAGTACATCTCACAGCATACATAATTGATCCTATAGCCGAGGCATAAGAAACTCTTTGCATGTGGTCTTTTTCAGCAGGTGTTTCAGCACCTTGTGATTTACTCAATTTAAGCTTTTCTTGCATTGGGATAGTTCCTCGTTTGGAATTCTCCATGAAATATTTCTTCAATATTTTCTCAATGTAAGCGCTTTGACATAAACCAATTAACCGTCTTGATCTATCTCTATAGATCTTGATTCCAAGAATATATGCCGCTTCTCCTAGATCTTTCATGGCAAAACATTTTCCAAGATAGGATTTAACATCTTGTAACATTGGAATATTGTTTCCCATAAGTAATATGTCATCAACATATAGAATTAGGAAAGTGACATAACTCCCACCAGCTTTCTTATATACACATGGCTCATCTTGATTTTGAGTGAAACCGAATTTCTTAATCTCATCATCAAAACGTTTATTCCATTGCCTAGATGCTTGCTTAAGTCCATAAATGGAACGCTTGAGCTTGCATACTCGGTTAGGATATTTTGGATTAACAAAACCTTCAGGTTGCACCATATAGACTTCTTCGGAAAGATGTCCATTGAGGAAGGCGGTTTTGACATCCATTTGCCAAATCTCATAGTCATAGAATGCAGCTATGGCTATGAGAATCCTTATAGCTCTAATGTCTGCAACAGGAGAAAAGGTCTCTTCATAATCAACCCCGTAGGTTTGAGTGAAGCCCTTTGCTACGAGACGAGCTTTAAAGGTGTGTACTGCACCATCCATGTCAGTCTTCTTTTTGAAGAGCCATTTGCTACCAACGGTTCTACCGTTAGGAGGAAGATCAACTAAGTCCCAGACTTCGTTGTCTTTCATGGATTGCATTTCCACATTCATTGCATCAAGCCATTTATTGGATTCAGGATCCAACAATGCAGCTTTATAGTTATTGGGTTCACCAAGATCCCCAAATTCATGCTCCTCAGCATCGACGTATAAACACATTCGATCTGGGGCACGGCGTGTCCTAGCGGACTTACGAATGGGATTGATATCACTTTGAGGTTCATCAATTTCTTGATCATCCTCATCATGATTTAAGCTAGTGTCTACAGAAGGATTTGTATCTTCTTCTTGAATAATTTCAAGATCTTCTAGACTCCCACTTGCTTCATGATCCAAGAGATTTTTCTCAAAGAATTCAGCATTCCGAGCAACAAATACCTTGTTCTCGGATGGAAGATAGAAAGAATATCCCATTGTTTCCTTTGGGTATCCTATGAAGATACACTTAATAGATCTGGGTTCCAGTTTGTCAGGTTTGGTAAGTGTATCACGCTTAACAAGTGCCTCACAACCCCAGACTTTTAAGTAAGACAACTTAGGGGCTTGCCCATGCCATACTTCGTATGGTGTCTTATTAACCTTCTTAGTTGGAACCATGTTGAGAATGCGCGCAGCAGACTCAAGGGCATAATCCCAAAAGGACTTTGGAAGAGTAGTTTGACTCATCATGGAGCGAACCATGTCTAGCAGTGTTCGATTTCTCCTCTCAGACACACCATTATGTTGTGGCGTGTAAGGAGGAGTTCGATGGGCAATAATCCCATGCTCCTTAAGATGATCCAAAAACTCTTGACTCATATATTCACCTCCACGATCCGAGCGTAGTGATTTAATGGTCTTCCCGAGTTGGTTTTCTACTTCCTTTTGAAACACTTTAAATGTTTCAAACACTTCATGTTTATGTTTCAGCAGGTAAACATAACCATACCGACTATAGTCATCAGTAAAAGTGACGAAGTAGCTTGCTCCTTGTCTTGACTCAGTTCTAAATGGGCCACATACATCGGTGTGTATTAGTCCAAGTAGATCCTTAGCCCTTTCCACTTGATGTGAATAGGGTTTTCTTGTCATCTTACCAGACATGCAAGAAACACACTTTTCAAATGACTTGATGTCAGTTGAGTTGAGAAGTCCATCATGTTGCAACTTCTCCATGCGTTTCTTGCTAATGTGTCCAAGACGACAATGCCACAAGAGAGTAGAGTCCAAGGTTAGATTGGCTCTTTTATTGCTAACAGCAAACATAGAACTATCATTTGTTTCAGAACAAGACATATCAATTTCAAAAATACCATCCCTTGGGATAGCACTAAAATAAACCACATTATTCCTAGAAACTGAAATTGTATTATTCAATTCAAAACGATTAACAAAACCATCGTCAAACAAACATGAAACTGAAATAATTCCTCTAGTAATAGAGGGAGCATAATGACAATTGTTTAAAACAACTACTAATCCACTAGGGAGACATAAATGATAACTTCCAATAGCTTCAACTCCTGCCCGTTGACCATTGCCCACGTACAGACTTAAAGCTCCTGGCTTCAGCTTCCTACTTCCCCTGAGACCCTGAGTAGTATTACAGATGTGAGTACCACAACCCGTGTCATAAACCCAAGATTTACTAGGAAAAGAATAGAGTTCTATGGTGAAAATACCTGAAGTGCTAGCTCCTTGAGATAGCTTCTTCTTTTTCATCAACTCGGCGAGATACACGGGACAATTCCTTCTCCAATGACCTATTTCACCACATTGGTGACAGGTCGCGTCCTTTGCAGGGTTATCCTTCTTGGGTGGTGGAGTTTTCTTGGGCTTGGAAGCATAAGATGGTTTATGCTCAGGAGCATAAGCCAACTTATACATTCCGTTCCCTTGATTCCCCTTAGCAGCCTTGAACGGTTTTTTACCTTGGTTTTTCTGGACCTTTCCTGCACGTATAGCATGAAGTGCAGGTGCAGCATCTTTCTTGGGTAGCGTCTGCTCATGTTGTTTAAGCATAGCATGTAATTCATTCACAGTCTTCCCCATGCTGTGCATATTATAGTTCTGCACAAAGCTGTCATACTCCTTAGAGAGTCCAATCAAGATTAGGCTTACTCCAAGGTTCAAAGTGACGGGATGACCGAGACGCTCCAAGTTGTCAATGTAGCTCTTCATCTTTAGAACATATGAGCTTACAGATTGACCTTCTTCTTGCTTGCACGAGTGAAATTCCCTCGCGGTTTGAAGAAGTTCCTGTTCTGCCTGTTGAGCAAACATAGTTTTTAACTCCTGTAGCATGTCATATGCACCAAGGTGAGTTAGATTTCGTTGGATTTCTAAGTCCATGGTCATAAGCATGAAGGCAGCAATGTCCTTTGATCCCTTGACCCAAGCAGTGTGAGCTGCCAAAGCCTCAGGAGGGACTGGGTGTCCAGGAGTTGCAACAGGTGCAGCAGGAATAGGATGCTCCAAGTAATTTTCCTTATCTTCAGCTGACAGGATAATGCGAAGCTGGCGATACCAGTCAATGAAGTTAGGTCCAGTGAGTTTTTGTTTCTCAAAGAAACTCCTGAGTACCGAATTGTTTCCGACTGAGGTAGTCATCTACAATTAAAAAGTTCAAATAATTAGTATTTTTAATAATTAAATTCTTAATAGAATTAACTACCCAATTAATTACTAATTAAGACTAAGATCCAACTTGACCTCCCACTTATTACCAAAGGTCTGACCAATGAGTAAACAAGTGGGGCAAGAGGTAAGCGACGAGCGTTAATTGCATGAAATGCAACTCTTAGATTTATGAGACTGATCAAGACATTAGTAGACAAGTAGTAATGTCATGAGCATGTTTAGTCTCATCTTATGCCTCGGGTCCAAGGTCTGACCAAGCATACTCGAAATAAGTCGACCAAGTAAGAACGTGCAAATATCACCAAAGGTCTGACCAATGAGCAAAATCTGCCATGGGTTTGGAATGGCCCTAAGGTCTGACCAAAGAGGTCAAGCCAAAAGCACGTGTTCTTAGTTGGCTGGCAAAGACTTAAAATTTACACATAGGGTATGCACATAAATGTGGTAAAATCGTGTACAAAGAAGCATGCAAAACAACTTTGTAGCACTTAATTTAAAAACTTTTAGTAATGACACTGTAGTGATCATCATGGTTCACGGTAGCTCCAATCGAACTCGCAAGGAAGCGGAGGACCAAGTCAGCGCGAAGCAATGACCGGAAATCCTTTAGGTGTGACTGTGCGCACCGCCTTATACCCCCCTTATAGTTTGTTCTAGTGGGTGAGCCGTACTTCCCAAGTGTCCATAGCGTCCAGTTTTTAATTTCATGAAAAACTTGTTTCAATAATTTAGGTAAATTAATTTTACAAAACAATTTTCCACGAATCAAATAGCAGGTCACATTTGAGCATGATATTTAGGCGTGTAAATTAATACCATTTTAATGTCATGGTTTTGCATATGTATTATTCCATATTGCATGCAATTAGGTGTGTAAAACATATAACAATTATGCACATATGGAATCACAAACATAAACAAGGACATTAAATAAACACATAAAATTCGAGTTCTCTTGCGAGTCTTCCCCAAAAGGAGAACCATAAGACCCTCACTAGGTTTTCATCAAGTGCCTAGATCGCCACATGCATCAAAAAAATTGATTGCGTAGGTCTTATAGCCGGAATTCACACATAAAATAACATGGCAAACTTATTAACTATTAATTTGCTATTTTATGTATCTAATTAACCTTTAATTAATTTGTTTGTGTCTTGTTATTTTTTATTAATTAATGACAAGTATTGCATTGTAGTTGTCAAAATAAAAATAAAACAAATAACTAAATTAGATTTCATGCAGCCTTTTAACGTGTTTATGAAATTGTGTAACCCAGAATACACCAAACGAGTTGACTCGTGATGCCACTGTTGGGATTTATTAATATGTTAACCAATTAACACTACGAGTACGCAGCGGAATATGGATCTAGTTTGGCTATTATAATTAACACAAATAATAAACACATAAAACAAATAAAAGGACAAGAAAAATAAATCGAAAACTAACCCTTGTAGTCACCCGCAAATGAAACTAAGTAGCAAATAAATACTACCTCTATGGTTGCTCACACAAACACGTCAACCAAGTATGCCCGGAATGCTAGCCGAGTATCACGTATCAACCAAAATACAATTCGAATACAAGAATTGTATACGTTCGAATTGTTTAATATAAGGAACAGTAACAAAGAAAACCAAGAACTAAACTTCTTGTTTTGCTTAGATACTTTGAAGAAAAAGTCAAACCAAAAAATCTTTTGCACTCCGATTGGTGGACAGAAGAAAAAAAAGCAGTATTCACGTGGGGTATAATTCTAATGAGATAGTGTCGTACCTTTATGAGCTGAGATGAAAGGTGTATATATAGTCTCTCATTCTCAGTCATGATAAGGCTAAAACACATTTATGATAAGCTTAAAACTCTTCCAACTTTAAGCCTTATCACAACTCTTCTTTTCCTTCTTATCTCTAATGAATCTAGACACTCTAAGATCCCTTCTAGATCCTTCATAAGCTGGCTACACTGGTTAGGACAAGTAAGGTGTCTTGTCTAGTTCATTCCATGTCTTTTTGGTTTACATTTCGAAGTATACGTGAATAATTTAACATACTCTAAGTGTTTAACGTGTGTGCCCCCAATAGGCTCACACACCTTTAGTTGTACTAGCTAATCCGACTCACATATTCCAACAGGTTGGAATTTCAAGGAATTCAGGACTCGGGTCGGGTCGAAAGTCGGGACAAACCGACAAAACACAAAGAAAACCACACACCCGAATGAGAATTCGGGAATCGGGTCGGGAGTCGGGACAAACCGAGCTATACCCGGGTCGGGACTCGGTTAGAGAATTCCAGGTTATCGGTTTCGGGATGAGTCGGGCTCAGGTCGGGACGGGTCGGTTTCAGCCCGATGCTCACCCCTACCAACATTGCTCGTTAAAAGTCAAAGTAAAACTTTGAAGTTTTGTCGTTTTGTAACTTTTAGCGCCGACATATGTCGTCGTTAGTTGTCCGTTGCCAAAACCACTTATTGTTGTAGTAGCTGCTTTCAATAAATTGACATCGTCAACAAATTCTCCAAATTTTTTTCGAACTAAAATTCTCCAACTTGACCCATGATGGAAATATCACATGAACAATATGTTAGTGATGACGTATAGTCTACACCCGGGTCACGGACCCGATTAGTAAACAATACTAAATATTTAAGCCCACCACGTATGGGCCGCTATGGCGATAACTGGACTACCAGTTATACGGTTTGGGCCTACAAGGCCCAAGCCCAAAGTTATTTTCGGATTGGATATGGCGTATCTGCTAAATAAAGGGGATATATACCAAATATCCGATATCGGCGAATACGCCGAGGAGTAGGGAACACGAAACCTACTAGGGTTTCACGTGTATATAAAGGGCACCCAGGCCCTCGGTAAAGGTACGATCTACTAAAACCTTAACTCTTCACTAAACCCTAAATTTCGATTACTTACTCTCACGCCGGAGGATAATCGGGGGAGACAATCCCTCGATAAGCCTAACGGTGTTTGCTCTTTTTCTTAGTGTGCAGGTTCCATCAAGCATTAAGATCTAATTGGTACGAGAAAAGGAGTCTTAACAAGGAACGCCCAACTTTTGTATCAACAAGTGGCGCCATCCGTGGGACCCTACACTAAGAATTTTACCAAGAACTAGAATGACGAAACACGGAAGTCACAAGAGTCCGCATGGGAAGAAAGCGCACGATGACCCACTAGGGAAGAAGCATCAAACTGATGCGGCCTCTAAGCAGGCCTCTGGGACAACCAGCACGCCTGGAAGCTTAGGAGCGCACTCAGATCTGGTCTTTCCTACAGTGGAATCACTTACCAGGACTACCCCCGCTATTACAACAAGCTAGTACTAGCGCGATAGAACTGGAGCGCACTCCTCTTGCCATGCCAGAAGTGAACTTCACTGAACCTCCCAATGCGCCTATCCGAAACAAGGATCCTGCCTTGGAAACAGACTCCATCGCGCTAGAAGGAGTCACTTCCGAATTGGTGCCAAGCGACTTTGTATCTCAAAACTACGAAGCCTTGGCTGCGCTCATGCGAAAGGAGGCAAAGAAGAGGTCAAGTCAAAGTCTGCACGCCAGACTCAACTTTGACCCTGAGCATGAGGCGTCCCCACCCGCGCTACCGAAAGGAAAGACGCGAGAAGGATAGCCGCAAACAACCAGTGTTTACCAGGATTGGAAGGAGGGTTATAGATGATGAAGCAGCCGATCTTCAACATCTGGAGGAGCCTGAAGAGGGGGAACGGCGCGCCAATGTCCACGCTAGGCTTGGCAGTCGCAGGATTCAGGATAGGCTTAGGCGACGGTGTTCCCCAAGTGAAAGCCCTTCCAGCTCTGATTCTGATGATAGTCGGCGCAAGCGCCGCAGAGGAACAAGCTCAGATTCTGATAATAGTCGGCGCAAGCATCGCAAAAGAGTGCGCTCATCCTCAAGTGATTCCTCGGACAACGAGGACAAAGAAACTGGACACTGGAAATCAAGAGGAAAATATCGCGACCAGGAAGACGAAGACATGTCTCTTCCCTGGCGTCGCCAAAAGGTTGATGCGTTCACTAGACGCATCAGCGATTTTTCAGAAAATAAGAAAAGGCGCATGCCTGCTAACGTCAAAACATATGATGGGACAGGTGATCCTGATGATCACCTAAAAATTTTCGAATCAGCAGCCACTATCGAAAATTGGCCACAACCTGTGTGGTGCCATATGTTCAACTCTACATTAGTAGGGAATGCGCGCAACTGGTTTAGCAAGCTTCTACGTAGAAGCATCGGTGGGTTTGAAGAGTTGCGCAAGGCGTTTCGCTTATACTTTACTCAAAGGAAGAAGTGCGCCAAAAACCCTGTCGAACTCGCTAGGGTTAAACAGCGACAAGGGGAATCCACAAGCGCTTTCATGGAACGCTTTAAGGACGAGTGCATGCAAGTCAAGGCGTGTCCAGAGATACTAAAAATATCGGGTTTTATGAATGCAATCAATAACCCAGATTTGATAAAAAAGTAAAACGATAAGGTTCCCCTAACTTTTGACGAACTCATGAAGCGCACGAGGTCTTTCGTCCAAGGAAAAGCAGCCGCTGCGGATAGCAAGAAGGGCTACTCGAACCATAGGCCACAAGAAGAGTCAAGGAGACAATCCAATGACCAGAGTGGCAATCGTAATAAGAGTTATCGTACTCAAGGCGGTGGAAGGGGAAACGACAAGTACACCCCATTAACAAAAACTCCAAAGGAGATATTCGCGATTGAAGGGGTGAACTTCCCGAAACCACCACCAATGCGCACCCCAGAGGATCGGCGCATAGGGAATGGTTATTGCGAATACCATGGATAGAAAGGCCACACAACCAACGAGTGCGTCCAACGGCGCCAATTGATTGACAAATTGGTAAAGGAAGGAAAGATGGACCACCTCGTAAAAAACATCAGAGAAGGGAAAGACAAACCAAAACCAGGGGCCAAGAAAGAGACATCAAAAGAAAAGGCAGATATCATCTACATGATACAGCCATGGCAGCGCGCGACAAGACAGAAAGTCAGTCAACGGTTTTCTAAGGGAAATGAAATTTCTTTCCCCTCCCTGACTGCGAACAACGCAATAGTGGATCCACTTACAATTGAAATACATACGGGGGGTCACGACATCCGTCGCATGTATATAGATGGAGGTGCATCCGCTGATATTATATATGAACACTGTTTCAAGAAGCTGCGACCTGAGATACAGAGTCAGTTGATCCCAGCCACAACGCCGCTCACTGGCTTCACAGGGGAGAAGATATGGCCCATGGGGCAATTACGTCTACTTGTAGAAGTTGGTGACAAACCACACTCTACGGTCACCTGGATGAACTTCATGGTAATCAGATCCCCCTCTCCGTACAACGGCATCATCGGGAGACCTGGAATATCATCCATCCGCGCCGTGCCATCCACAGCGCACGGGATGCTCAAGTTCCCAGTGGAAGGAGGTATTGTCACTCTTTACAATACCACCATACCACCCAAAGAATGCAACGCAGTGACAAATGACGTAGGCGATGTTCCAGAACAGCGCGCAATCAAAGTCCCAAACCTAAAGGTCGCCATTCACCCTGACTACTCGGATCAACAGGTATCTATTGGCGGGTCTCTGTCTGACAAAGGCAAATCAGCTATATGCGCACTCCTGCAAAATAACTTAGATATTTTTGCATGGGAACCAAAGCATATGACAGGAGTGCCACGCTCCATCACGGAACACAAGCTGCAAATCCGACAAGGATATCCTCCAATACGACAGAAAAAGCGCGGACAAGCCCCAGACCGCGCAAAAGCCATCCTGGAAGAAGTACATAAACTAGTAGACGCAGGCATCATGCGGGAAGTCTACTACCATGACTGGCTCTCCAACCCAGTAATGGTAAAGAAAAGCGATGGCAGTTGGAGAATGTGCGTAGACTTCACAGACCTCAACAAAGCATGTCCACAGGACTGCTACCCGCTACCGGAGATAGACTGGAAGATCGAATCTCTGTGTGGATATCCCTTCAAATGCTTCCTGGACGCATACAAGGGGTACCACCAAATTCAAATGGCGGAGGAAGACGAAGAAAAAACGGCCTTCCACACAAGTCAAGGGGTCTACTGCTATACAAAGATGCCCTTTGGCCTAAAGAACGCAGGAGCAACATACCAACGATTGGTAGACACTGCGTTCGAGAAACAAGTAGGCCGCAACTTGGAAGTATACGTCGATGATCTCGTCATCAAAAGCCATACTGAGGAAGAACTAGTGCGCGACATGGAGGAAACGTTCAAAACACTGAGGAGAATCAACATGAAATTGAACCCCAAGAAGTGTACATTTGGCGCTACAGAAGGCATGTTTCTCGGGTATCTGATAGAACCCGATGGGATCAAGCCTTGCCCAGAAAAGACCCAAGCAGTCATCGACCTTCCCTCACCGCGCACACTGAAGGAAGTTCAGTCACTAAACGGCAAGCTAGCCGGACTGAACCGATTCTTATCCAAATCAGCGGACAAGTCACTTCCCCTATTCAAAACACTCAAGAAGTGCACAAAAAAGGGAGACTTCAGGTGGACCGCGGAAGCAGAAGAGGCCTTCCAACAGCTCAAACAACACATAGCAGCGCTCCCAAAGCTTGTCGCGCCCCGACCAGGGGAAGAGCTGATCATGTACCTATCTGCGACTCAGGGAGCAGTCAGCGCAGTGCTACTGACAGACAGGAACTCCATCCAAACACCCATCTATTTTGTTAGTAAGGCGCTCAAGAAGACAGAGGTTAACTACACAGCAATGGAAAAGTTGGTCCTAGCCTTAGTGTTTGCAGCGAAAAGACTGCGCAGGTATTTCCAGGCGCACCCAATAGCTGTTATCACAGACCAACCCATCAAACAGGTTATCTCGAGACCCGACGCATCGGGACGCCTACAAAAATGGAGTGTGTTACTGGGTGAGCATAACTGATGAGGCGAAAAGTGTACCGCTTTTAAGGGGTCATTTAAGCCCGAAATCGTGTTTATTTGATCAAATATTGCCCTAAATCGTTCCTTTTGTCATTTTAGGTACTTTTGAGGAGAAATCTGGAAAAGGAGGCATTTTGGACGTTTTTGGAGCATTAAAGTGAAGAAAACGGCAAAGTCTCAAAATCGGCTGAAATTTACCTTTGACGGCGTCAGAATCATCTCTTGACGGCGTCATGCCTTGGCAAGAAAAGTGGGATGTGAAATTTACTCATGACGGGCCAGTGAGTTAGCATGTGAATTCTGACGGCGTCACGCTTTAACTAAATCAAGGGCGTCACGGCTTAAATCATAAGGGGACGGCGTCACGTTCATGATCCGACGGCGTCAAGCCTTGATAAGCCAGAATGGATTTTTGAAGAGCTAAAGAGGGACGGCGTCAAGAAGGTCACCCGGGAACCCTAAAAGCGGCGAGGTGACGGCGTCACAATCCATAAGGTGACGCCGTCAGATCCAAAAATCTATATATAGTTTTCTAATCTTTTGTCATTAGGGAGAGCTTAGTGTGTGGAATTTTGGGATAAAACCCTAAGACGATTTTAGCTACTTTTTCAGGGCTTTTTGCCTTGAGATCTTCCATGTTTCATTGAAAGATAAGTTATCAATTAATCATTCAATATGTCTATGTGTTGTTTGATTCTATCTTATGCTTGTCTTTTGTTTAACATGTTAGGCTAATTTTATCTTGTGTTTGCTTAGATCTAATGAAACTTAGCTATTGATTATTGGTTGTTAGTGTGTTGTTAGTTGTATTGGATGATTGTTTATCTATGTTAGGCTTAAGAAAACTGGCTAACTTCCTATTCGGTAACTTGCTTGAACGTCTTAAGAAACATGAACCAAATGCGTACTAAAGGTTTTTATGGTTGTATTTAATGCACAAGCGAATTCTAGTGATCCCATGTTAGGAGCTTCCTAGCCGGCTCGACATAGGAGTGAAGTAGGAGCTTGTAGAGTTGGGGAAGTAAGTACGCCACCCCACGAATGGTATTAAGGAATACACCCGTCATCCACGCAACTAATACACACTAATTAACCGGTAAAAGATAGTTAGGGAGTAAGGAAATCTAAGTAAACACATTTCTCTACACATAAGTTTCTCACCACTTTTCATTTTTGTTATTTTATTTTATTGCATTTGTAGTAATTTTGGGTTAGTTGACTAGCAACTAATTCCGCCCACTCCTTCAAACCCGAGATTTTACTTGCTTTCATAAAATTATAAAAACATAAAAAGAATCTTCCTCAACCCTTAGACCTAATTAGAGTAGCCTTTCATACCTAACGAACACTATTCCCTGTGGAGAATGATCAATCCCCCGTACTTACCACTACACTATACTACATCGGTCAGGTACACTGCCTGGTGGGGTTGTAAGCCTCTTGAGATCCCTCGAGAGGTAAAACCTGTTGTAAGGTTACAAAACCACGCACATCAAGTTTTTGGCGCCGTTGCCGGGGAATAGTTATTGTTTAGGTTGAATTTTTATTTCTATTAGGTCTACTCACTAGATTCCTTTCTAGTGAGATTTTTATTTTATTTTTCTAGGTTTTCTTTAGTCTATCTATTTTCTTCGTGTCTTTGTTCGTAACCATACCATCCGACATCATGGAAGATGGTAATATCCTTAACCCCCACAACCCACCACCACAACAACCACCACCACCTCCTAGAGCCCGTACTTTAGGAGAGTATTCCCGTCCTAGCCACCATGGCTATCGAAACACCATTGAGCTCACTCAAGGAGCCAATATCACACCCTTGCGATCCGACACCATCCGGTTGGTGCAAAGCGGATGCGCATTCCATGGACTTCGTTCTGAAGATCCTAATCAACATCTCAAGGACTTTCTTAAAATCGTTGATTCTATAGACCTTGATGTTGCCACTCGAGAGACGACCCGATTGCGTCTCTTCCAATTCTCTCTGCGGGACCAAGCTAGTCAGTGGCTAGAACGTCAACCCGCAGGATCCATTACCTCTTGGGATGATCTCACCACTCGTTTCCTTGCTCAGTTTTTCCCACCGGGAAGAACTACCAAGCTAAGGAATGATATCTTGATGTTCCAACAACGTCAAGGCGAAACTCTCTACGAGGCATGGACTCGATTCAAGGACTTACTCCAAAAGGTCCCTCACCATGGCATAGAACTTTGGCTCCAAGTCCAAATCTTCTATGACCATATCAATCTCTCCACGAGGCAAACCATTGACCAAGCGGCCGGTGGCAAGCTACGTGATCTAAGTGCGGAACAATCATGGGCTCTCCTAGAGGATCTTGCTCTTTATGACAACGAAAGTTGGAGTGATCCCCGTGATTTGAATAAAACGGTCAAGGCAATATCTTTGCCTTCGAACAATTCAAGCACTTCCGACCGTAGGATCATAGAACTTGAAGACCAAGTCAAGTTCCTCATGAAATCCTACGAGGCTCCTAAACCTTCAAGCCAAGTGAACAAAATCACTTCTTCATGTGAATTATGTAGTGGTCCCCACGACACTCGTGATTGCATGGAACTCCCCGAACAAGCTTTTGTGGACTACGCATCCTCGCGTACCGACGGAGCGGGAGACAAGTGGTACACTTTCAAACCCGAGCCAAACCATTATGGTGATTCATACAACCCCTCATGGAAAAATCACCCGAATCTTAGGTGGAAACAAAACCAAAACTCTCAACAAACCAATTCTTCCAACCCACCTAATCGTTTCCAATCAAGCGGTTCCAACTCGAACCGTACTTTCAGCAACAATCCTTCCGGCAATGGTAGTACCAATAACTTTGAAGGATTGATTTCCCAATTTATGGCATCTCAAGAAGCTCGGATAGCTAGATTCGAGACCGAATTCAATCAACAACAAACTGAGATGACCAATAAAATTGACAACTTGTTGAAAGCCCTCAATAACCAAGTGTTATCATCTCCACATAAGGACGCTAGGAACACAAATAGCGGACCCCAAGTAAAAGACCCCTCTTCATCCAAACATGTCCACTTTGTCAACATTGTCACTATTAAACCAATTGATAGGAATGAGGATAATAGTGAACCTAAGGATGAGGATAGGAAAGTCGAGGTTGATAAGGAAGTTAAGACAAGTGAGATTGAAGAAGTAGATGATGATGGGGACTACTTCAATAGGCTACCCACTAAGGAAGAGCGTGCATATCATACAAACCTATTCGATGACCCCGAGACACCATACTTCCTAGGTAGACCAATCATAGAAATAGGCGACCCTTCTAATCTCAACATACCATGCAACATCGGACATCTACATGTGTGGAAAGCTTACATCGACCTTAGATCGCCCATAAACATCATGACTAGAGCCCACTACAACTTGATAATGAAAAATCAACTTGGGTATAGGATGCTCCCTGACAAGGGTTGGATGAGTAACTTCACGGGAAGAGTTAAGGGATTACCGGTTTATGTAGGAAACTTCACCTATGTCACCGACTTTGTAATTGTAGAAGATATCCGCCCAATAGTCGATGCATCCTTGACTCAAGTGGTTTTTGGAAAACCATTTGTTGAGGTCTCTAGAATGACTTATGAACCTTCCTTAGGGATAGTTAGATTTAAGGATGAGACCGATGAAGTAAGCTACCAAATGCCATATAAGATAGAACAATTCCAACACTTGTCAAATGTTGAGAAGGAGCTTAAACAAGCGGTCTACTATAGGAATGATAAGGATAGAAGTAAAGGAGTAGACTATGTTATGGAAAGGATATTCGGTTTCTACAAGGATTGTTTGAAATTAGGACCGGAATATAGAACCGGGAAGGAGGATGGCCTAGGAACCGTGACCGATGATGGAGTCACGTAATGTACGTGACTTTGAGTCTAGCTACAAGACTCGTTAATAAAGAAAAGCGCTTTTTGGGAGGCAACCCAAGCTTTATTTGTTTTATTTGCTTTGTGTGTTTATTTATTTGTTTGTTTGATTTTATTTGTTTCCGTATGTATGTTTAATTTTTATTCTTATTGATTCATGTTC
Organism: Artemisia tridentata subsp. tridentata; assembly: GCA_021014915.2. Lineage (NCBI taxonomy): Eukaryota > Viridiplantae > Streptophyta > Magnoliopsida > Asterales > Asteraceae > Artemisia > Artemisia tridentata. The sequence goes on from CP139504.1 coordinate 11,395,723, forward strand.
AAAACTAAATTGTGAAAATGCTTTATTTTGTTTTTAACTTCGTCTTAACTACATATAAAGGTATTTTGCAAAAGATAAGTGTAAGGGAAATCTAAATCGGTTTATTAGAACACAAATTAACATGAATCGTAATAATAATAAATTAACATACATATCCGTATTTGTTTGAGTCAAATGCTTGTATCGAGTCATAATGATGTTTTGCAGGATTTCCAGGAAGTAAGGTAAAGGTTTTTCCAGAAATTTTCCGGAAACTTAAAATGAAAATTTTTGTCAGGTCATTTCTGACGGCGTCAGGGGTTATAACCTGACGGCGTCAGATTTAATTTCCAGAAATTTTTAAAAGTTTTGTTTTTAAAAAGTTTTTATTAAAATCTCCAACTTATAATCTCCAGGAATCTGCAAAATTATCATTCCACAAGCATTATATCCTTATATATAGATTTTTCCCGCCGATGTTATGCAGGTTCTCGTGTTTGTTTTCTCAGGTTAACAGGTTATTTTGGACAAGGAAATGTTTATGGAATCAAGCTTATGGCGATGCATTAGTCATGGAGCTTCAACATTCTCTTTGGAGGAAGATTTAACCGTGTAATTTCACTATCCAACGAGCGAATCAGGGGAGTATTTGATTTCATTCTTTTACTTTATGCTTTTACATCTTATTATTTGAACATTGGGGACAATGTTCATCTTAAGTGTAAGGGGAGGGTAAAAGAACGATTTTAGAGAATACAATTGCGCTTGATTTTTGTTTGTTTGATAGTAGATGTGTAATAAAACTGAGATAAATACTTGTTAAGGTAATTTTAGTGCCAAATTTAAATTTTTTTACAACATATAGGAGTGAAACTTTGATCTTAATGAGCGTCTCAAGGATAGGAGTTATATGACTAGCACAAAAAACCGTACCACTAAAAAATTTTCCACCCCAAATATGTGAGGTTCGCCCCTAGAATTGGTAGGAAAAGCATTTATGCTATGATGTGTGTACCGGTAGCACTTAGATTCTAGAACTTGCGTTAGGACCATTCCAAGGCCACAAGTGAGACTACATTCGTGTAGTTAGATTTACTACATGATAAGAGGCATTAGGATTAACCCATTGTTTTACACCTGTGTTTTTGTTATAATTACTTTGGCTACATTGGTCAAGTAATTCTCCCACACCCTTTGCGTTGTACTCATTTTTAGTACACGATACCCCTAGTACACCCCTCAGAGCCTATCTTTTCGTTTCGACCTTTAAGCATTTTACTTAAAGGAAGAATTTGTTTACACCCCACTAAAATGTACACCCAAATCGCCTTAGCCTACCTTGTATGCACTCATCTTTAGTGCATTATTGTTACAACATTTGTTTAAACCCAAGTTAATTATCTAGTTGATTACATGGTTGCTAAGTTGAGTCATATCCTTGTACATATTGTTTTGGGACGATTGGGACTCATGGGTAAAGTACTAGTGTAATGGAGTAATGGGGAAGAACATCATTTATTACCCCCATATGTGCTAAATGTTTTAAAAGTACTCCAAGTGTTTTAATTATCTTAATTCGAGTCATTAGAATAGTATTTGTAAAGTTATGTAAAAGTTCAAGTGTAAGGGGAATGCAACGCCCCTATGATGTATTATTTTGGATGGTAGGGCAAAAATGTATGTCAAAAAAAAAAAAAAAAAAAAAAAAAAAAAAAAAAAAAAAAAATCAAGAAAAACACAAAAAAAAAAAAAAAAATGAGAAAAAAATAGAAAAAATAGAAAAAACATACGGACTACCATCCCGTTTCATTTCATGTTTATTTTATGTTTTTGTTATTTCGTTTTTAGCTTAAGATCGAGTCTAGTCTTGGCTTAGCAACATTGTATAGTACATGTAATTGATCAAGATTTTTAACTCGCCACCAGTAAAATATCCCGTATCCAACAAAACCGTGTTTTCCTTTTCCCTACACCTAACATTATAACCCATTTAAAAGCCCTCTTTGATAGTTTATCTTAGGTGCTTACGCCTAGTGGAGGAGGTTTTCGATCCTTTCCCAAGCCTATGGTAATCTATTTGCTATGACAGGTAGTGAGAGATATTATCCGTTTTCATTTATGAGATTTATTTTGATGACACTTGAGAGATGTGAGTATCTAAACACTACTTGTGAGGTGCTAGTTTATAATCTCCGTGCTTATTATGATTGAAGTGGAACGATTATTTGTTGTAATTACTTTTATGTTAGCATTAAATGACCCCTAACTTGTATTTTGATTAGAATAAAAGCGCATTTGCTTGAGGACAAGCAAATCTCAAGTGTAAGGGTATTTGATGAGGCGAAAAGTGTACCGCTTTTAAGGGGTCATTTAAGCCCGAAATCGTGTTTATTTGATCAAATATTGCCCTAAATCGTTCCTTTTGTCATTTTAGGTACTTTTGAGGAGAAATCTGGAAAAGGAGGCATTTTGGACGTTTTTGGAGCATTAAAGTGAAGAAAACGGCAAAGTCTCAAAATCGGCTGAAATTTACCTTTGACGGCGTCAGAATCATCTCTTGACGGCGTCATGCCTTGGCAAGAAAAGTGGGATGTGAAATTTACTCATGACGGGCCAGTGAGTTAGCATGTGAATTCTGACGGCGTCACGCTTTAACTAAATCAAGGGCGTCACGGCTTAAATCATAAGGGGACGGCGTCACGTTCATGATCCGACGGCGTCAAGCCTTGATAAGCCAGAATGGATTTTTGAAGAGCTAAAGAGGGACGGCGTCAAGAAGGTCACCCGGGAACCCTAAAAGCGGCGAGGTGACGGCGTCACAATCCATAAGGTGACGCCGTCAGATCCAAAAATCTATATATAGTTTTCTAATCTTTTGTCATTAGGGAGAGCTTAGTGTGTGGAATTTTGGGATAAAACCCTAAGACGATTTTAGCTACTTTTTCAGGGCTTTTTGCCTTGAGATCTTCCATGTTTCATTGAAAGATAAGTTATCAATTAATCATTCAATATGTCTATGTGTTGTTTGATTCTATCTTATGCTTGTCTTTTGTTTAACATGTTAGGCTAATTTTATCTTGTGTTTGCTTAGATCTAATGAAACTTAGCTATTGATTATTGGTTGTTAGTGTGTTGTTAGTTGTATTGGATGATTGTTTATCTATGTTAGGCTTAAGAAAACTGGCTAACTTCCTATTCGGTAACTTGCTTGAACGTCTTAAGAAACATGAACCAAATGCGTACTAAAGGTTTTTATGGTTGTATTTAATGCACAAGCGAATTCTAGTGATCCCATGTTAGGAGCTTCCTAGCCGGCTCGACATAGGAGTGAAGTAGGAGCTTGTAGAGTTGGGGAAGTAAGTACGCCACCCCACGAATGGTATTAAGGAATACACCCGTCATCCACGCAACTAATACACACTAATTAACCGGTAAAAGATAGTTAGGGAGTAAGGAAATCTAAGTAAACACATTTCTCTACACATAAGTTTCTCACCACTTTTCATTTTTGTTATTTTATTTTATTGCATTTGTAGTAATTTTGGGTTAGTTGACTAGCAACTAATTCCGCCCACTCCTTCAAACCCGAGATTTTACTTGCTTTCATAAAATTATAAAAACATAAAAAGAATCTTCCTCAACCCTTAGACCTAATTAGAGTAGCCTTTCATACCTAACGAACACTATTCCCTGTGGAGAACGATCAATCCCCCGTACTTACCACTACACTATACTACATCGGTCAGGTACACTGCCTGGTGGGGTTGTAAGCCTCTTGAGATCCCTCGAGAGGTAAAACCTGTTGTAAGGTTACAAAACCACGCACATCAATAACATATCATACAGACCGCGCACTGCAATCAAAGGGCAGATATTGGCCGACTTCATCATTGAGAAGCCAGATACTGACACTACACCTGCGACAAGCAAGGGGGAACCTCAAGAACCATGGATTCTATTCACCGATGGATCCTCATGCGTAGATGGATCAGGAGGCGGTCTTATTCTCACTAACCCAGAAGGAGCCGAATTCACCTACGCACTGCGTTTTGAATTCACCGCCACGAACAACGAGGCAGAATACGAAGCCCTAATCTCTGGACTACGTATCGCGACACGAATGGGTGTACGCAATCTAGAGGCAAACGTAGATTCCCGATTGGTGGCCAACCAAGTATCAGGAGAATACGAGGCTAAGGAGGAAAACATGATCCAATACCTTGAAAAAACAAAATCCTTAATCCAAGGATTCGACAGATTCACAATCACACAAGTCCCTAGAGGGGAAAACAAGAAAGCAGACGCATTAAGCAAAATTGCGTCTACAAGCTTCGCACATTTGTCAAAACAAGTATTGGTAGAAATCCTGAAAGACAAATCGATCTCCGAGAGGGAAGTATCCACAGTGATAGAAGAAGAAGGCCCTACGTGGATGACACCAATCATTGACTTCATTAGCAAAGGCATACTCCCCCAAGAACAGAAGGAAGCTCGAAGAATCCGGCGCACAGCGCAGCGATTCGAGCTTAGAGATGACGTCTTATATAGACGCTCATTCCTACAACCATGGCTTAGGTGCGTTGGACCTCTCCAGGCAGACTATGTACTTCGAGAAATCCACGCAGGCTCATGCAGCATGCACTCAGGACCACGGTCCATTGTAGCGCGTGCCCTAAGGTCTGGATACTATTGGCCAACTATGCACCGTGACGCGCGAGATTTGGTACGGAAGTGCAGTGATTGCCAAGTTCACAGACCCATCCCGCGCCGACCACAGCATGAACTAACGCCTATTACATCGCCATGGCCATTCTACAAATGGGGTATCGACATCGCTGGACCTTTCCCTATTGCCGCAGGTGGATTGAAATTCCTTATTGTAGCAATAGACTACTTTACTAAGTGGATCGAAGCAAAGGCAGTAGCAACCATAACAGGTAACCAGATAAAACGATTCGTGTGGGACAACATAGTATGTCGCTTTGGATTACCTGGTGAAATTATCTCAGATAACGGAAAACAATTCCGTGATAACCCGTTCAAAGATTGGTGCGAACAGCTGAACATCACGCAACACTTTGCATCAGTAACTCATCCACAAACCAATGGTCTGGTTGAACGCGCAAATAGAAGCCTAGGTGAAGGAATCAAAGCGCGCCTGGACAGACACAAAGGAAGATGGGTAGAAGAACTATCACATGTTCTCTGGGCGCACCGAACAACCATCAAGGTTAGCAACGGGGACACTCCCTTCTCTTTGGTCTATGGGACAGAAGCTGTAATACCAGCTGAAATTGGAATGCCAACCATCCGTACTGCGGAAGTTAACGCGGCAACCAATGATGATGAGCGGCGCATAGACTTAGATCTATTGGAAGAGCGACGTGAACGCGCAGCAATACGCGAAGAGAAAGCCAAGTCAAGAATGAAAGGATACTATGATGCCAAAGTACGCAGCACTTCATTCAGACCAGGTGACTTCGTATACCGCGAAAACGACTCAAGCCGCGCAGAAGACACTGGTAAGCTAGGACCAAAGTGGGAAGGACCTTACGAGGTCATAGAAGCACTTGGCAATGGAGCGTACAAGCTACGCGACAAGGACGGACACGAGCTATAGCGAACGTGGAACGTCCGCAACCTTAAACGGTGCTACCTTTAAAGCAGGCTACGGCCCAACATGGACACACACGCACTTTAGAAAGTGCCCCCAATAAAGATCCATGCAATTTTATCTTTTAAGTATTATCTAGATAAGTATTCTCTTTTAAAACTTGCAAGTATTAATAAAACGTTATGGTTTCTAGCTAACTCCATAACACATTTAACTCTATTGTTTGCATCTTTCATTATCGTGTTTCAATATTGTTATAATCCTGCCCACATGGCGTGCATGCACACACTAAGACCCACGATGGCAGAGAGGATGAGTAAACCTAATAAACAACTCGTTGAGTAAGAGGGTTGCAAACCCATCAACTTTGGATCACGAATCCTTGTTAAACACCTTGCGCTCAAGACGTTAGCGCAAGTTCCTTACGCAACCCACGACGGATGCGCACTAGGGCACACTGTGCGCGTTTAACAACTCAAGAAATCAAGACTCTTGATTCCTTACAGCAAAATACGACAAGTAAACTTACAAAAATACATAGACAACTATGATTCCCATCTTTTCATTAAGTTGAAAAAATTCAATACACGGCTACGGTCCTTACTTAAGAAAATTCATACATAATGATGATTCTTCTTTTCTAAGTACGCTTAGACATTTAAAGATATCTTCACGCAAGGATACATAAGAACTACGAGTTCAAAAGCGTCAATATTTGGAAGTTGTAAAAACACTAAGTACAAAAGCAAAATTCCTATATATAGAAATACGTTTCTACAAAAGACTTGTACAAAAAAGCTAAATGCTATATGTACGCCTTAGCTGGCTGGAGCCCCCACTCAAAGCCGCTTCCTTTGCATCCTCGAGCCGCTTCAACAACTCTGCATCATTAAGGGAAACAGTGGCCACGGAGACAGGCACACCGTCGGATCTAGGCTGATGCGCAGCGCCTATGCCGCACAGAATGGCCTTCCCTTTCACGCCTTTCTTTCTTGCGACTCTGGAAACATGAGCATTTAGAGACCTTTGCAAAGAAATCTCTTTCTCAATACGGAAAGGATTCAGAATGTCACGAGGCTGAGCAAAAATGGGTACCTTCAACTGCGCTACGTCAGGCTTCAAGTAGAACTCCAATTGCTGATCTGCATCATCCTGCAGATGCCTGGGAAGAGTGAGCCCCGCCATGATCACACTGATAGGCTGATCCTGATCACGCTCCAAACGAGCGATATGCGGAAGCTCAAGCTTTTTTAGCTCTTCTATGGCAGCAACAAGCTCAGCACGGGCATTCGCCTTGTACCCAGGTATCTCGGCAAGCGGCACGGTCAACAACTTGGCCTCAGCAAGCTTGTTTGCGGCCAAGGTCTCACCGTGCGCAATAGCGCACTCCACAACCTTTCCAAAGGACGTGGTGACCTCAGGATGCTCCAGCGTACACATGGCAGCCAGGCGAAGACCATGACTGATCAACCACCTACGAAATGACACAAGTGTTAATAAGAAAGAGGGTCTAAAATATATACAAGTTATAAAGAGATAAAGCAGCATGTACCTGCGCTCAGCCACGGACTGAACCATATGGGGGTATAGCTCCTCATCATATTCGATGCTGAGCCTGCGGAGCTTCTCTTCTTGCATCTTCAGCGCAAGCTCCACCCGACTACGGAACTCCTCAATGTTGGCAAAGTGCTTGCTCCTATTCTGTTGCAAGTACTTCAGCGCCCATAAAGAGTTACGCCTCTGACTGTCCGCAGCAGCACGCTCCTGCTCCAGCTCAGCCATCACCAAGAGCTTCCCCTCAGCCAATCTTTGCGCAGACGCTTCTGCGCGCTCCAGTTTAGCCTTGGAGCTCAGCTGCTCAGCTTTAGAGCTTGCTAACTCAGCCTGCACAGACGCTAACTGCGCCTGCAGCCTGGAAACTTCCTCGGACTGGCACACCCTGGCTTGTAACACCAGCTCGGACTGGCGCACAGCGATGGAAGCCAACTCCTCCATTATAGAGTCCAACGGACTTGATTCCCCTCCAATATCCCTTGGTGAAGGCGCCCCATCCAGAAAGGGAGTCACCTTGGGGGGCGCATTTCCATCTACGACGCCAGCGTCCTCCACAGGCCGTTCACTGCGCGAAAGGTCAAGAAGCAAGGTTAGCGCACGAAAAACAGTCAAGCATATACAAAATCCTAAGGGATTTCTAAGAAATAATCACATGGGGGGAGGAGACGAGGACACGTCCTTCTCAATCTCAGTCATGGACGTACTCCCACCAGACTTCTCATCCACACTGAGGACACGAAGAAACAAAGTTAGAATAAAGTATAACTTGACAAAAGTTCATAACTAATAACTAAGATACTTACTTCATCTGCACTTCAGTAAAAGATGGACTCTCCTCAGCCTCAGATCGCGGACTCTTGGAAGACCCTTCACCATAACCACCAAGCGCTCTCTTGCGCGTCAGTTGGGAGCGCTCCTCTATTTCACTGTCAGTCTCCTCTAAATGGATCAGCATTTCATTAGGAAGAGGCTGCGCAGTGTCAGGACCCTGCTGCAAAGGAGGAGCTACCTCCTGCAACGGCTCAGCTACCACCACATCAGGGGAGCCCTCGGACTCTGTAATAACCAAGTCCACGACGCGCCCTGCCGTTGCCTCCAGAATAGTCTTCTCACCCTCCCTCAGAGGACGCACCCCCACTGCCACGGAACGCGGTGTCTCCAAGTTAACAACCGCAAAAAGATCCATCTCTGCGTATAAAGTAGACAAAGAGAAGCAAGTTACATAAAGTATTGAAAACGAAGAAATGCTTACATTAATAACGACAGTAAGGAGCACCCACCCGTGCCATCCGCATCCAAGAATGTGGGAACCTCTGTCTCAAACTCGATGTAGTTGCGACTATTGCCCATATGCACCAGGAACGCTTCCGGATATGGCTTGATGGGAAGGCGGTTCTCATCAATGATCGCCGCATGATCCGCGTTATACCACGTCTCGGGGGGGGCGCTCATCCTTGGGCAGAGTGGCACGGGTGTAAAATTGAAAATTGGAAGGAAAAACGGCGGCGTCAACCCAAAAGAATTTCTCCCTCCAGTCCTTGAGTTTATCCACCTTCTGCACATAGCATTGTAACTTTCCTACGCGCTTAGAGAAGGTAACCTAACCATTTGACCACGTTGCGTGATAGAACGCGCGAAATAATCGGAGGGTCGGATGAATCGCTAACAAGCGACAGTTTACCTCAAAATTGGCAATCTTCCCAGCACCAATACAATGCAACTGTGAGATGTGGAGCTCGTAATAATTAAGTATATCATTCAGCAGCACGAAAATGGGTACGCGCTGATTCGCCCACTCGAAAAAGCGAGTATATAGCCCCACTTTCCCTACGGGGAAATTCGCGATGGTGGCATTGGGACCTGGTACCTCTGGGTGCAGACCCAAAGGGATAAAGTAATCCGAGGTGAATTGATTCAGTTCACCTTCGGTTATATTAGAAGTGAAATCCTAAAGTTGCAAAACCATTTTGTGTTTCAGAATGTGCGCACACGCTATTACCTTCGAATTATCGGTTTCTTGATAGCAGATTCGAAGATGTAAAAATGGTGGCAATGTGATTTTTTAACTGTGGATATCACAGTGAATGGAGGCGGTAGTTTATATACTTTTCCCATCCACCACAGATGACTGACACGTGTATCCCACTAACTCAAATCGTGTGGCTGGGAGAAGTAACGGTACAGGACACGTGGATAACCTCTCCACTTCCCGAGGTACCCGAATTGCACTTTTTTGGACTAGATACATCATACGTGCGTTTTTGGCGGTATATTTTTGAAATCTTCCCGCGTACGCGTGGGGAATAATTTCGACACGACTTTAGTCTAGCATCCGCAGGTTTTACCCTGCGCACACTAGACTGGGGGGACATGATGACGTATAGTCTACACCCGGGTCACGGACCCGATTAGTAAACAATACTAAATATTTAAGCCCACCACGTATGGGCCGCTATGGCGATAACTGGACTACCAGTTATACGGTTTGGGCCTACAAGGCCCAAGCCCAAAGTTATTTTCGGATTGGATATGGCGTATCTGCTAAATAAAGGGGATATATACCAAATATCCGATATCGGCGAATACGCCGAGGAGTAGGGAACACGAAACCTACTAGGGTTTCACGTGTATATAAAGGGCACCCAGGCCCTCGGTAAAGGTACGATCTACTAAAACCTTAACTCTTCACTAAACCCTAAATTTTGATTACTTACTCTCACGCCGGAGGATAATCGGGGGAAACAATCCCTCGATAAGCCTAACGGTGTTTGCTCTTTTTCTTAGTGTGCAGGTTCCATCAAGCATTAAGATCTAATTGGTACGAGAAAAGGAGTCTTAACAAGGAACACCCAACTTTTGTATCAACAGTTAGTTTTGTAGACATAAAATAATAGTTGTGTGTTAGGATCGAACTCGAGATCACGGGATTGCACACTTTACGTATGAGAGTTAAAGTTTAATAATCAAATATAAAATGTTATATTAATTATTAATTACACAAAACATATAACGACCGTTAGTATTTAACGGATAATGTAGCAACCTGTAAAATTTCCGAGTGATTTGTAAACGTTAATCAAGTATTAATTATCAATTACAGTTCAGTTAACCATTTTTACGAGCAAAATTTAAAATTTTGTTTATTACATTACATTAACTCACAATACATTGGAACGAGCTCATACACGGACCACGACATACCCAACATACTTAAAACAAACCAAACGGATCACCATACTATTCCTTAGCCCAACTTTTGGCCTGTTACTATTCAAGCCCAACCCAACTCTATTACATTCTTATATTTCAATCGACTAAACACCAAACACTTGGCCTCGTTTACTTTTGATTTCGACACACAAGATTACCCAAATTTTTACATCATTCGAATCCCTATACATCAAATAATTCGTATGTCGAATCTCATTTTCTATTTTGAACGTTTGCTTGCTTAACGAGACCCGAAATATATCACTCTCGACCACATTTACAATTCGTTCCACATTTACTTTTTTTGACCCAAATCGATCTAAACTACATTTTCCCTAGTTCTCTTGATTTCCTATGATTGATTTTGAGTTTGTAAACATGTTTATCACCATCTCTCACTTTTGGTCACGTTAGAAATTCTTTTTGGACCCTTTGGTAAAACGTATGAGACATATATACTTCTATATATGTACATTTCGACCCATGACCATGTATCTACACCTATTATACTCCTAATACTACTAGGTACTTGATATTATTCCCTTTATCTCATCCAATCTCTGCTACACATCGAATCACCACCACTTGCACAATTTAAAACAAATAAAATCCATATACATGCACATTTAATCCTATTCACACACAAAAATTTTCTCACCATTCTCTCAAGTATCCTCACTGCCGAAGATCCTCAAGGGAGCCAGAAGCATTTCACTCTTGTTCGAACCATTTCCAAGTTATTATAGTCTCATTCGAACCATTTGGTGCTAGTTCTAGCAAGCTACGCTCATATTTCCTTTGTTCTAGCCCCATTCGAACGTATAAACTCCACCTTAAAGGTGTTGTAAGCCCTCTCCAACTCTCTTCTTTCTTGTTATATCATTTTCAAAGTCCCATGCATTGTTCTATATTCCCTTTCGGTCGTATATCTCTTTAATGCATTATTTACGCTCCTCTTTATTTATTTTCATTCGTATATACATGACCTCCTTCATGGATGGCTAGTAAAACGTGTTCTACCTCTATTCGACATTTACATATTCGTTTCATTACATATCGAACCTCATTTTAATCATACATTGCATCGCATATTTCGTATAACATATATGTGTCATGTTTTATATTTTCGGACCAACTCAATATCGACTAAGAATGGCCTTGTTAAAACGAACTCATACACACACCATATCGTTTTTATTTTTCGAACTGTTTATTCACATGACCATTAAATAAGCTGTATAAATAAGTCCTTGTAATCTCGATTAAACCCTTTTATACGAGTGGGCTGGTAAGCCCAATAAGCTGTCCAATAAGCTTTACGATAAGCAATTGATATAAGGTCTTTTGTAATATTTTTAGGACTATTAAATAAGCCCAAAACCAGGCCCAATATATTTTTGAACCCCTCGGATCGATTTTTCTTAATGGGCTTTGGTTTAAATCGTTAAAATCCCATTTAGCTTAAAAATAAGCACTTGGAATAATAAGCAGTTGATTTTGATTTAAATAAGCTTTATTAAGTTTTAGAAACTCTCGGAAAACTTTTCCTATCCTTTTTGTAAAATTTAGACTTGTTTTGCAAAGAATATTTCATTTCGGGTTAAAAGTGTCACTTTCACCAAAAATAGGTCTCAAACTGTCATTTTCATAACTTGAGGATATAAATAGGTTAAACAGTAATCATGAGGTTTAGAATGTCATTTTGGAAATCATTGGACTAAAAATGTAATTATATGCTAACCAGGGACTAACGGTGCAAATATTGTTCCGTTAGGGTAAAAAGTGTAAAACCTGTAAAAGTACAAGGACCAAACTGTAACTTTAAACACATACATTTGTCATTTCATATTTTACATTTCTCATTTCACTCACGTGCATTTTTACGTTTCGTTCAATATTTAAACTTATAACGTTTATATTCATATATAACGGATTTTTAACGAATAACTAAACGTTTTGTTCAACCACCTTCGAGGAAACGATATTTATGGTTTAAACAACATAAAAACAAGATAATATAATATATAATATTATTTTTGAACTTTAAGCATTTTAAGCATATCATTCACTCTCATCACGAACCACTTCGTCATCCGATACATTTTCAATCATTATTCGTATTAGGCCAAAACCATCAAAATCTCAGACTTCCTTATTGTTAATCAGGTTGTGTGTTGGAGCCGTTCCCATAATACATTTGATTTCATATTTCACCTTTGCCAGTTACATTCAAGGTGAGTTCATAGTCTCATTTTTAACTTTTAAATAATTTCAAATACGTGGGGAGATACATGTTATAAAACAGAACGCAAGTATTTTCTGTATGCTATACCTGACTAATATTGCCTAAGTTACCTGTTAGCTTTAATTTTAGTGATTAAAGTGATGGTCATTCAACATATTAGAACTTTGTATTTTATGGGCTTATGTTAGACTTAGTTTATTTGTAAAAGCCCAATCCAAGCTCTAAAGCCCACGAAGCCCACACAAGGCCCATTAGGGAAATAGCCTTGTAGTATTTAAAGCTCAAATACTTCTCATTTTAGAAGTGGTTCACTGGTGTATATATATGTGTGAAATAAAAGAAAAAGGATTTGATGCGTGGTTTTGCGACCTTACAACAGGTTTTACCTCTCGAGGGATCTCAAGAGGCTTACAACCCCACCAGGCAGTGTACCTGACCGATTTAGTATAGTGTAGTGGTAAGTACGGGGGATTGATCGTTCTCCACAGGGAATAGTGTCGTTAGGACTGAAAAACTACTCTAATAGGTCTAGGGGTGAGAGAAGATTCCTTTTTTATGTTTTTTATAATTTTATGAAAGCAAGTAAAATCTCGGGTTTGAAAGAGTGGGCGGAATTAGTTGCTAGTCAACTAACCCAAGTAACTACGAATGCAAATAAAATAAAATAACGAAAATGAAAAGGTGGTAAAACTTATGTGGGGAGAAATGTGTTTACTTAGATTTCCTTACTCCCTAACTATCTTTTACCGGTTGATTAGTGTGTATTAATTGCGTGGATGACGGGTGTATTCCTTAATACCAATCGTGGGGTGGCGTACGTACTTCCCCAACTCTACAAGCTCCTACTTCACTCCTATGTCGAGCCGGCTAGGAAGCTCCTAACATGGGATCACTAGAATTCGCTTGTGCATTAAATACAACCATAAAAACCTTAGTACGCATTGGTTCATGCTTCTTAAGACGTTCAAGCAAGTTACCGAATAGGAGGTTAGCCAGTTTTCTTAAGCCTAACATAGATAAACAATCATCCAATACAACTAATAACACACTAATAACCAATAATCAATAGCTAGGTTTCATTAGATCTAAGCAAACACAAAGAAAACCTAGCCTAGCATGTTAAACAAAAGACAAGAACAAGATAGAATCAAACAACACATAGACATATTGAATGATTAATTGATAACTTATCTTCAATGTAACATGGAAGATCTCAAGGCAAAAAGCCTTGAAAAAGCTGCTAAAATCGTCTTAGGGTTTCCTCCCAAAAGGTTACACACAAAGTTCCACACTAATGACAAAAAATTGCAAAACTATATATAGAGTTTAAGGGCTGACGGCGTCACGTTGTAGATCCTGACGCCGTCACCTCGCCGCTTTTAGGGTTCCCGGATGGCCTTCCTGACGCCGTCAGATTTTTCATGCAAAATTCTCTGGCTTATCATGAGTAATTTTCACATCCACCTCTTTTGCCAAGCCATGACGCCGTCTGGGGAAATTCCTGACGCCGTCAAAGGTACTTTTCAGCCGATTTTGAGACTTTGTCGTTTTCTTCACTTTTATGCTCCAAAAACGTCCAAAATGCTTCCTTTTCCAGATTTCTTCTCCAAAGTACCTAAAATGACAAAAGGAACGATTTAGGGCAATATTTGATCAAATAAATACGATTTAGGGCTTAAATGACCCCCTAAAAGCGGTACACTTTTCGCTTCATCAAATACCCTTACACTTGAGATTTGCTTGTCCTCAAGCAAATGCGCTTTTATTCTAATCAAAATACAAGTTAGGGGTCATTTAACACTAATATAAAAGTAATTACAACAATTAGTCGTTCCACTTTAATCATAATAAGCACGGAGATTACAAACTAGCACCTCACAAGTAGTGTTTAGAAACTCACATCTCTCAAGTGTCATCAACATAAATCTCATAAATGAAAACGGATATTATCTCTCACTACCTGTCATAGCAAATAGATTACCATAGGCTTGGGAAAGGATCGAAAACCTCCTCCACTAGGCGTAATCACCTAAGATAAACTATCAAAGAGGGCTTTTACATGGGTTATAACGTTAGGTGTAGGGATATGATAAACACGGTTTTGTTGGATAAAGGATATTTTACTGGTGGCGAGTTAAATATCTTGATTAATTACATGTACTATACAATGTTGCTAAGCCAAGACTCGACTCAATCTTAAGCTAAAAACAAAATAACAAAAACATAAAATAAACATAAAATGAAACGGCATGGTAGTCCGTATGTTTTTTTTTTCTATTTTTCTTTTTCTCATTTTTTTTGTATTTTTCTTAATTTTTCGATTTTTTTTTTTTTTTTTTTTTTTTTTTTTTTTTGCATACACTTTTGCCCTACCATCCAAAATAATACATCATAGGGGCGTTGCATTCCCCTTACACTTGAACTTTTACATAACTTTACAAATAACTATTCTAATGACTCGAATTAAGATAATTGAAAAACTTGGAGTACTTTTAAAATATTTAGCACATATGGGGGTAATAAATGATGTTCTTCCCCATTACTCCATTACACTAGTACTTTACCCATGAGTCCCAATCGTCCCAAAACAATATGTACAAGGATATGACTCGACTTAGCAACCATGTAATCAATTAGATAATTAACTTGGGTTTAAACAAATGTTGTCACAATAATGCACTAAAAATGAGTGCATACAAGGTAGGCTAAGGCGATTTGGGTGTCCATTTAAGTGGGGTGTAACAAATTCTTCTTTTAAGTAAAATGCTTAAAGGTCGAAACGAAAAGATAGGCTCTGAGGGGTGTACTAGGGGTATCGTGTACTAAAAATGAGTACAACGCAAAGGGTGTGGGAGAATTACTTGACCAATGTAGCCAATGTAATTATAACAAAAACACAGGTGTAAAACAATGGGTTAATCCTAATGCCTCTTATCATGTAGTAAATCTAACTACACGAATGTAGTCTCACTTGTGGCCTCGGAATGGTCCTAACGCAAGTTCTAGAATCTAAGTGATGCGCGTGATGTGTCGTTGCGGTTTAGCAGTTTTAATGCCTACTCAAGTTTTAAATTTATATTTAGCCGACTTATCAATAACACACACACTTAACGAGCAGTGTACCCGGTCAGTATGAAGATAATGGTAAGTAGAGTGTCGATCACTAAGAGTGGAACGTATAATCTCGTTAATCTAATTAGTATTTTAATATCCTAACGCAAGGGGGTTTCAGCCTGAGAGACTGGCACAGTTTTGTTTGTAATTAAATAATAAAATAAACAAATAGGCACGAATCAGCAAGTAGCACACACGTACACAGATAGATACTAGAGACAATAAGAGGGCTGTCCTTATGATTAAGTAGATTGTCACTTGTTTTATTGATAGCTTTATATGAAGTGTATGTAATTAACCCTTTCTCGTTGGTCCTATTCTTATCGGCGAGTAAACCCTTAATGACGACTTATGTCTAAAAGTTATTCCTAAGTGATCAATTTAGAAACAACCGTGGGAGCCACACCTTGTCCCGCAGTCGGGTGCCCGCAAGCCACTAATAAACACAGAGGTGGTCAATGCACTAATAAGTAGTAACCAAAGACATCAACATATAAACTTTAATTGATGGGAAAGCAAGTATTAAAGGGAGTGCAATCTTTCCGTTGTCACATTACACAAGCCACCAATCCTGATGAATTAAAGTTTGCTAAAACAATAAAACAAAACTACTTAATGAATTAAATACATGCAGCACCTTCTTACAGCTCTTGTATCTTTGATTTGGATGTGTCTTGTGCTGCCTCTTGACTGAATTCGTCCTTCTCTTCTGTTCGGTCTTTAGGTTTTAGAACTTCCGAACTTCCGAATCTCTTTAATGCGTCTGGTCTACGGGGTATTTATAGTTTGTGTCTGAGGAAAGATGCGGCGCATCTACTTAAGTAGATGCGGCGCATGTACTTAACTTCGCGTGGGGTCCAAGATTATAATATTCAGGAATATTCGTACACCGCCAGAAGATGCGGCGTAACTCCATGATTAGATGCGGCGCATGTCCTCTTGTATCTTGGATCGTATCTGGTGATATCTTGATAGAGATGCGGCGCATGTTGATAGTGAGATGCGGCGCATCTGGAGCAGATTAGTCTTGATCTTCTTCATTTCAGTAGACTCTTCACTTTATGCACGTTTTGCTCCATTATTAGTCCAAAATCGCCAAGTTTCACCAAATGCTTGTTTTTACCTGAGAATTACAAAAGTAAACGATTAAGTATCAATCCTCATACATAATATAGTAAAACAAGTCAAATTAATAGGATAAATGATAGTAATAAAATGTACTTATTTGAGTTCATCAAATATCCCCCCACTTGAACTTTACTTGTCCCCAAGTAAACCTTAGATTAAATTTCATGAAAATATATCCTAAAAGATGTTAGGATTTATTTTTATATTTAAGCATGTATTCGTTTATTTCGTAATCACACAACTAAACACTTAACGAATTAGAAGTAAAATAAAATAAGTCGATAAAAGCAAATCTAATCGTTTAACTGTCCAGTCGCGACGAATATTCTATCATAAGCTTGGCAAGTATACACATCTCCACCACTAAAGCTAAGGAATAACAAGTCTAAAGCGGTAAAAAGGGTTTTTAGGCTTAAGGGTTAATTATTCTTATTTCACTATCGATCTCAAATTCCAGAAAAGGCGACAAAATCACAAATACATGATCGAATCCACGAACACGATACTTGCAATTGCTCAAATCCTTAACTCGAATAGGCTAAAGATAGGTCCAAACTTCACCAATAATAATATATCAAAAAGGGCGGCAAAATCATAAATACATAGCCGAATCCACGACTACGATACTTAAGATTGCTCAAATCCCTAATCTCAATAAATCAAAGGTTCGGTTGGATAAAGAATAATAAAGGGTATGGATAACATTTGGGATATAAATTGGTATAAAAATAAAAATAAAAATAAACAAAACAAATAAATTAAAATCCTAAGTGTGGTTAATCACTATCCCAACCATCCCATGAATAAGACTCATATCATTGAATAACTCACGCTTTAACACTTGAAACACACGCTTTAGGTAGACACGAATTATACTCAACAAAATCTTAATCAAAGAATAAACCTTAATTGGCGTTCCCATAACTGCCAATTCCCATTCAATCCATAGATATAATACAACAAATAGTGGTGATATCGACCACTTACATAACTTTACATCGTTGGCTTAAAATAAACATCCAACTCTTTTTTTTCTTTCTTTTTCTTTTCTCTTTTTTTTTTTTTTTTTTTTTTTTTTTTTTTTTTTTTTTTTTTTTTTATAAACATAGATGTGTAAAATTTCACCACATCACTACAACTTTCTTTCCGGATAATTTTTATTCATACTTTTCATACTTTCAGAAATAACGCTAATAGTGAAAGTAGTAAACACACGAAAAATAAACTCAAAAGATATACAATATTTACTTTCACTCCAATTTGCATTGTGCAATTTCCCGACCTAACCATAGATAATGAATTACGCACGCGAACACAGGTAATGTAAGGAAACACACTCTGCCTATAGCAATTAACCAACCACGGATTCTAATCTACAGGGTAGGCTAAGGTTTAAGGTGTAACGAAACATTTTAAACATAGGTGTAAGAAACGAAAGGAATGGCTCTGAGGGTTTTTCTAGGGGTATCTTACTCTTAAAATGAGAGTAACAAAAGGGTTTATACGGGGGTTAACTAACCAGTGTAGCTAGTTAATAACACATAACATATAAAGGCTATTTGGTGTAATCCTAGAAATTTTACCAATTTAGACAAGTCATTCCAATTATATAAATAATACTCATTATGGTGGTCTCGAATAGTATACAAGCCAAGTTCTAAAGTTTACAAGTCACCGGCACACTCATAGATTTGTGAATTTTGGAAAAATCACAATTTTTGAAAATAACGTCATGTGTGCAGTTATGCAACTTAGATCTTAAACAAAAACATGCTAAAAAAAATTTTAAGTTTGATATATTAAGCACATTTTAAGCATAATTTTTGAAAAAGTTTAGGACAAGTAAGTGTTAAGTGTTCTAATTCTCCTATCCCCCCACTTAAGTTAAACAACGTCCTCGTTGTTTGTATAAAAGGTTAAAAACTGGAAAATAAAAGAATTAGAACAGAAAAACTCCCCTGAGATTTGCTCGGTATGATCCTCCATTAGTATATGAGCAAAAATCAACTTCTTGTGGATTAGAACGTTAAAGCTTCATACTTGATTTATCCACAGGAAATCCAGGAAACTATAATACCACCAACACTTTAAAACACACCTAAGATAAGAAAGGTTCAACTTGCATAATACATTAGTAGTTAGATAAAAATAAAATTGAAAAATAAAAAATTCAAAACTGAAAATCATCAGGTCAGTCGATGCGCCGTATCTTATTGAAGAAGATACGCCGTATCGAGCCTGGAATTAATACGGATCAGAATAAAGATGCGCCGCATCCTTAACCAGGGATGCGCCGCATTAAAATAAACTGATAAATAGTTTTAAAGTCGAAAATTAAAATGCAGAAAAATAAAATAAGATATGACCATTGCAGAGGATGCGTCGCATCTCAGGACTGAGATGCGCCGTATCTTCGTGCGGCCTGGACTGACTCGACACAGAAAACAGAATAATAAATGATAAATCCGGGTTGTCTCCCGGTCAGCACTTGTCTTTATTCCAGAGTCTTCAAGTTAGACTCACGTTCAGCACTTTAGTATCGATCATTGAAGGAGTCGGAAACATCACGCTCCTTCATCCCCAATTTAGTAATATTGAACACTCCTTGCTCGTCCTTAATTTCCACGCCGTTTTTCTTTAATATCTGTATAAACAAAGTCCTGTCCCTTTCGGGCAGAGATGACAAAATGATAGACGGGAAATTCTTATTATCATACAGGCACAAATAAGCAAGGTGGGGTGGTAGTTCAATAAACACATCATTATTCAAATTCGTCTTCTCAACTACTCTCCTACGTTTATTAATTACTACACAATCATACCACTCATCATCAGAATCACTAACAATATCGCGTCTAAGTTCTGTAGGTACATTAAGGTCAATGAATTCCTCAAAGTCTTCATGATTAGGATTAGCTGAGTTGTTTTGAATCAATGTTTCTCCCATAAGTCTAGCTTCAAGATCGAGGTCCATACGCTCTCTTAATCCTAGCACATAAACACCTCTAATTATGCTTTTAACTGGATCTTGGCACTTATAGACTAGTTTATTATTCCCTACCCTTAATGAAATTTTTCTCTTAAACACATCAATCTTAGCATGGGCAGTAGACAAGAAAGGTCTTCCGAGGATTAAAGGAATCTTAACATCCTCGGGCATGTCTAGTATAATAAAGTCCACGGGAAAAATAAACTGCTCAATTTTAACTAGCACATTATTAGTAATCCCTTCAGGTCGTTTTACTGTTTTATCAGCCAATTCAATAAGTAATTTAGTTGGTGCTAATTTTCCTAGTCCTAGGGTAGCGAATGTCTTAAGAGGCATAACACTAACACTAGCTCCTAAGTCAGCCAACACATTATTGAAAGATATATTATTAATAGAGCAAGGTAGAGTAAAACTTCCTGGGTCTCTTTCTTTATGAGGCAAGGCATTTGAATCGGTTGCAGGGCTCTCTTCTTTCATTGTTGCCTTGATCTCCTCTTCAATTTTTGTCTTCTCTTTTAGTAGTCTCCTTAAGCTGATTGAAGAGTTAAAGAAAAATTCGGGTCTTGCACCATCAATACCATTCATCGATCTTCTAGGTACATTAGGAGTGACTTCTTCAGTGGTGCTTATGGCCTTGACATGATCCCTTGGGTTGGTTTCAGTTGAGCTCGGTAAACTTCCATATCCCCTTTCTTGAAGAACTTTGCTCATTTGACCAATTTGTTGTTCCAATGCTTTGATCGAAGCTCCTTGATTTCTTGTAGTAGTGTCCGTTGAAGCTCTAATTTCCTTGATCATAGCAGTATTCTCTTCATGTCTTTTAGCAGCATCGGCCATAATTTGCTTTAAAGTATCATCTAAAGTCTGCCTCCTCTCTTGATAAGCGGGATTGAAGTTGTTCTTTTGATAGAATCCCGGACTAGCTTCCCTAAATCTTGCTGAAGGTCGGAATGGTTGTCCAAATTGGGTGTAATAAGCTTCTTCAAACGTCTCACTTTCATTCTTGTTCGGGCAATCTTTAGTGTAGTGAGGTCCTTCGCATTTTTCACATCCAACTTGGGCAGCATATGCTCTTTCATCTCGCTTCTTCATCTCTCTACTAATTTTATCCAATTGAGCTTGAATAGCAGCAATTCCATCAAAATTAGTGCTGCTCTTAGATCTAGTAGAGGTCCCATCGTGCCATTTCTGAGAATGATCAGCAGCTTCTTGGATTGCTTTCCTAGCATTAGTTGCACTCATCTGAGGTACAGCTCCCTTAGCATCCAAAATCTGTCTAGTAGGCACGTCCAATCCCTGATAAAACAATATTATTTCCTGCATAGGGGTTAGATAGTGTTGAGGACATTTTATCAATAAATCTTTAAATCGTTCCCAAGCTTGATAAAGGGTTTCATCAGGCTCTTGCTTGAAACTATTGATAGCCTCCATCTTCTTAGCAGTCTTAGCAGGTGGACAATATCTCTTCAGGAATTTGCTCTTCAAACCTTCCCACGTAGTGATTGAACTAGCAGGTTCATTCCTTAGCCACTTGTTAGCAGCTCCTTTTAGTGAGATTGGGAAGATTCTTAGCATGAGTTGATCGGTATTGACACTTTCTGTAGTAAACAAATCTGCAATCTCCAGGACCTTTTCAACATGCTCATTAGCATCCTCTTGTTCCGTCCCACTGAAAGCATTCTCTCTGAGCTCTTTGAGAAATTCTCCCTTCAACTCAAATTTTGACTTGTCATCAAACTTAGGTCTAGCAACTCCTGAAGTGTAATCAGCACGGGTATTGTTCATGTATTCCTCCATAGTAGTGTTTTCGCCCATTGTTTCTGTTTCAACTTCCTCTTTTTCTTCAGAAAAGTAATCAAGCTCGAGTGAACTTGAAAGATCAAAGCTTCTTGTGTTGAAAAGCCTTTTAAGCGAATGTAGGGCTCGTTCAGGATCTTCGAAAGGTTGAATCAAGTTCCTCGTAGAACTCCTGGTCATGCACTTCCTGAAATCAATCACAAAAGCATCAGTAGGGTATGCTCGAGAAAGTAATATATCAGATAATTAATAACGAAAACGGAATACGAAAAATTAAAGTTACTGATATCTGCAGACGATGCGCCGTATCCAAAGAGTTGGATACGCCGTATCTTATGATCGTTAAAATTAAATCAGACTTTATTCAGAAAATAGATACGCCGCTTAGAATTTATGAATGCGCCGTATCGAATTAATCAATCAAAAATCAATTTATCTAATTAAAATTAAATGCGTCGTATTAACGAAAGTTAATGCGCCGTATTTTCGTTACGTTTAAAAATAAAAG
The DNA here is from genome assembly GCA_021014915.2 of Artemisia tridentata subsp. tridentata. Taxonomy (NCBI): domain Eukaryota; kingdom Viridiplantae; phylum Streptophyta; class Magnoliopsida; order Asterales; family Asteraceae; genus Artemisia; species Artemisia tridentata. The sequence continues at coordinate 11,417,861 of CP139504.1, forward strand.
ATTTTTGATTCAGTAAGATGCGCCGTATCGATAGAGATCGATACGCCGTATCTGTTTAATAATTCGCAAACTGTTTTTAATTAAAATAATAGATACGCCGTATCTTCAAAAGAAGATGCGTCGTATGGCGTTAATGTTTTAGAAAAATTTTTATCAAAAACAGATACGCCGTATCTACAAAAGCAGATGCGTCGTATTACTTTATCGCTTAGAAAAATTTTCTTGTTAAAAACAGATACGCCGTATCTTGGGGAAAAGATGCGTCGTATCGAATTAATTAAACGCGTTGTATTAAAAAAAAAATTAAACGCAATACGCCGTATCTGAGAGATCAGATGCGCCGTATCGTTTGATTTAGCACAGTACAACGATAGCAGAACAGAAAAATACGAAAAATAAAAATAAAAAATAAAACACACGAAACAAAAATAAAACACACAAAAATAAAAACAAAAGCAAACAAATAACACACAATACAACAAATATGCAAAATAGTACAATGATGCAATTTAATCTAATAAAAAGAAAAATAACCTAATTAAAATACTAATCAAATTAACAGAAAATAACAATTCACTCCCCGGCAACGGCGCCAAAAACTTGATGCGCGTGATGTGTCGTTGCGGTTTAGCAGTTTTAATGCCTACTCAAGTTTTAAATTTATATTTAGCCGACTTATCAATAACACACACACTTAACGAGCAGTGTACCCGGTCAGTATGAAGATAATGGTAAGTAGAGTGTCGATCACTAAGAGTGGAACGTATAATCTCGTTAATCTAATTAGTATTTTAATATCCTAACGCAAGGGGGTTTCAGCCTGAGAGACTGGCACAGTTTTGTTTGCAATTAAATAATAAAATAAACAAATAGGCACGAATCAGCAAGTAGCACACACGTACACAGATAGATACTAGAGACAATAAGAGGGCTGTCCTTATGATTAAGTAGATTGTCACTTGTTTTATTGATAGCTTTATATGAAGTGTATGTAATTAACCCTTTCTCGTTGGTCCTATTCTTATCGGCGAGTAAACCCTTAATGACGACTTATGTCTAAAAGTTATTCCTAAGTGATCAATTTAGAAACAACCGTGGGAGCCACACCTTGTCCCGCAGTCGGGTGCCCGCAAGCCACTAATAAACACAGAGGTGGTCAATGCACTAATAAGTAGTAACCAAAGACATCAACATATAAACTTTAATTGATGGGAAAGCAAGTATTAAAGGGAGTGCAATCTTTCCGTTGTCACATTACACAAGCCACCAATCCTGATGAATTAAAGTTTGCTAAAACAATAAAACAAAACTACTTAATGAATTAAATACATGCAGCACCTTCTTACAGCTCTTGTATCTTTGATTTGGATGTGTCTTGTGCTGCCTCTTGACTGAATTCGTCCTTCTCTTCTGTTCGGTCTTTAGGTTTTAGAACTTCCGAATCTCCGAATCTCTTTAATGCGTCTGGTCTACGGGGTATTTATAGTTTGTGTCTGAGGAAAGATGCGGCGCATCTACTTAAGTAGATGCGGCGCATGTACTTAACTTCGCGTGGGGTCCAAGATTATAATATTCAGGAATATTCGTACACCGCCAGAAGATGCGGCGTAACTCCATGATTAGATGCGGCGCATGTCCTCTTGTATCTTGGATCGTATCTGGTGATATCTTGATAGAGATGCGGCGCATGTTGATAGTGAGATGCGGCGCATCTGGAGCAGATTAGTCTTGATCTTCTTCATTTCAGTAGACTCTTCACTTTATGCACGTTTTGCTCCATTATTAGTCCAAAATCGCCAAGTTTCACCAAATGCTTGTTTTTACCTGAGAATTACAAAAGTAAACGATTAAGTATCAATCCTCATACATAATATAGTAAAACAAGTCAAATTAATAGGATAAATGATAGTAATAAAATGTACTTATTTGAGTTCATCACGCAAGTTCTAGAATCTAAGTGCTACCGGTACACACATCATAGCATAAATGCTTTTCCTACCAATTCTAGGGGCGAACCTCACATATTTGGGGGTGGAAAATTTTTTAGTGGTACGGTTTTTGTGCTAGTCATATAACTCCTATCCATGAGACGCTCATTAAGATCAAAGTTTCACTCCTAAATGTTGTAAAAAATTTTAAATTTGGCACTAAAATTGCCCTAACAGGTATTTATCTCAGTTTTATTACACATTTACTATTTAAACAAACAAAAATCAAGCGCAATTGTATTCTCTAAAGTATCGTACTTTTACCCCCCCTTACACTTAAGATGAACATTGTCCCCAATGTTCAAATAACAAGATGTAAAAGAAAAAAGTAAAAGAATGAAATCAAATACTCCCCTGATTCGTTCGGTGGATAATGTGGCAACATGGTTAGATCTTCTTCCAAAGTAATGTTGAAGCTCCATGACTAATGCATCGCCATAAGCTTGATCCAACAAACATTTCCTTGTCCAAATTAACCTGTTAAACCTGAGAAAACAAACACGAAAACCTGCATAACATCGGCGGGATAAATTCTATATATAAGGATATAATGCTTGTGGAATGATTATTTTGCAGATTCCTGGAGATTATAAGTTAGGGATTTAATAAAAACTTTTTATGAAAACAAAACTTTCAAAAATTTTCAGAAAATTAAACCTGACGTCGTCAGGTTGTAAATCCTGACGCCGTCAGAAATGATCTGACAGAATTCTCATGTTACGTTTCCGGAAAAAATTTGGAAAAACCTATACCTTACTTCCTGGAATTCCTGCAAAACATCATTATGACTCGATACAAGCATTTGATTCAAACAAATACTAATATGTATGTTAATTTAATATTATTATGATTCATGTTCATTCTTGTTCTTGTAAACAAATTTGGATTCCCTTACACTTATCTTTTGCAAAATACCTTTATATGTAGTTAAGACGAAGTTAAAAACAAGATAAAGCATTTTCACAATTTAGTTTCGAACATGAATCAATAATAATAAAAATTAAACATACATACGGAAGCAAATAAAATCAAACAAACAAATAAATAAACACACAAAGCAAATAAAGCTTGGGTTGCCTCCCAAGAAGCGCTTGTTTTTGTTCGAGTCACGAGCCTGACTCTACCCTTATTTAACGGATAAAGGAGAGGTTTTCCCTACACTTAGGGTTAAGTGCGGGTGATAGTAGCGATACACACCGACTCGGTATGAGTATGCCACGTGAGGAAAGAGTGGTGGATGAATTATATGCTCAAAGGGGTGTGCTCCTTTCATCATAACCATACCTAGTTCACTTTGGTCAATGGGTGAATTAAAGTTTTCTCCTAAAAAGGGATCATCTTCTATCAACTTTGAGAGATTCCTAGTTGGGAATCCATCTTGACCTAATAAACCCGGTTTAAACCCATAATGTTTCTTGTGATCAATCATGAATGGGTGATGTAAGTATGTAAGGTCATGGTTCACTCCTATATTAGCTTCCTCTCTACAAGGCTTAGAGTCTACTACCTTTATCATAAAACTACCCGGACTATATGGTTTGATGGGTGGATCGGGACCTATTTTAATTCCTAACTTTTCATCCAAGGATGGAAAATTGGGTAAGGGTCTCGGTTGAGGCTCCGGTTCATCAAAACTAGGAACTTCCATAGAACTAAAAGAAAGGTTGTGACTACAAGTATTCAAACCTGTTTCTTCTAGTTTTGTTTGGTCCAAGGGCTCTACCTCTATTGGGGTTCCTATAGTCTCTTCTACTTCTTCCGGGTAAGTCATGGGTGGTGTGTGTGCCTCAAATGATGGTAGGACTTGTGGGGTACTTGGTGGGTTTGTGTTATTTACCTCATCCTTCCTTGTCTCTATATCAATTATATCCACATCATGTGTTTTAGTAGAATCTAACCCAAACATGTTCCTAAGTATCTCAAATCCTTCTCTAGCCATTTCAAGTTCTAAGTCCGATTCATAAGAATCTTCCCCGATAACATGATTACTATGTTCAATTTGCCTAAAGGATTCATCATGTGTTGCTTGAGATTCAAAGTCATTGATCATAAAACCTAGGTCTTTTTGCTCAATATGCTCATGTTCGGCTAAATCCTCCTCAATTGTTTCCTCAAGTTGTGATGTATACGAACCCAATAATTCATTAAACTTATGGTTCACGGTTAGGAGGCTTTCCTCAAAATTTTTCCAAAGGGTCTTATTAAAAGGAGTTGATCCTAACAATGATTGTTTAATAGAAGCCACACATGCACATAATTCATCAAACCTATCAAACTTTATACCCATCTCCTCTTGTATATATCTAAGATCACTTAAAAATTCATTGGAACAACAGGAAGCAAATCTATCCGTGTAAAGTAATTGTTCCTCTATTGTTAGTGATCTAAATGGAATTTCATCCGCCATGGTGACAAATGAAAATGGTTTTACAAACAAAGGGCACAAAGAAAAGGATAAACTAAAGAAATCCTAGAAAAACAAAATAAAAATCCCACTAGAAAGGAATCTAGTGAGTAGACCTAATAAAATAAAAATCTCAACCTAAACAATAACTATTCCCCGCAGCGGCGCCAAAAACTTGATGCGTGGTTTTGCGACCTTACAACAGGTTTTACCTCTCGAGGGATCTCAAGAGGCTTACAACCCCACCAGGCAGTGTACCTGACCGATGTAGTATAGTGTAGTGGTAAGTACGGGGGATTGATCGTTCTCCACAGGGAATAGTGTCGTTAGGATTGAAAAACTACTCTAATAGGTCTAGGGGTGAGAGAAGATTCTTTTTTATGTTTTTTATAATTTTATGAAAGCAAGTAAAATCTCGGATTTGAAAGAGTGGGCGGAATTAGTTGCTAGTCAACTAACCCAAGTAACTACGAATGCAAATAAAATAAAATAACGAAAATGAAAAGGTGGTAAAACTTATGTGGGGAGAAATGTGTTTACTTAGATTTCCTTACTCCCTAACTATCTTTTACCGGTTGATTAGTGTGTATTAATTGCGTGGATGACGGGTGTATTCCTTAATACCAATCGTGGGGTGGCGTACGTACTTCCCCAACTCTACAAGCTCCTACTTCACTCCTATGTCGAGCCGGCTAGGAAGCTCCTAACATGGGATCACTAGAATTCGCTTGTGCATTAAATACAACCATAAAAACCTTAGTACGCATTGGTTCATGCTTCTTAAGACGTTCAAGCAAGTTACCGAATAGGAGGTTAGCCAGTTTTCTTAAGCTTAACATAGATAAACAATCATCCAATACAACTAATAACACACTAATAACCAATAATCAATAGCTAGGCTTCATTAGATCTAAGCAAACACAAAGAAAACCTAGCCTAGCATGTTAAACAAAAGACAAGAACAAGATAGAATCAAACAACACATAGACATATTGAATGATTAATTGATAACTTATCTTCAATGTAACATGGAAGATCTCAAGGCAAAAAGCCTTGAGAAAGCTGCTAAAATCGTCTTAGGGTTTCCTCCCAAAAGGTTACACACAAAGTTCCACACTAATGACAAAAAATTGCAAAACTATATATAGAGTTTAAGGGCTGACGGCGTCACGTTGTAGATCCTGACGCCGTCACCTCGCCGCTTTTAGGGTTCCCGGATGGCCTTCCTGACGCCGTCCCTCTTTAGACCTCCAAAATCCGTTCTGGCTTATCAAAGCTCGACGCCGTCAGAAAAGAGCTTGACGCCGTCCCTCTTTAATTTAAACCGTGACGACCTTGATCAGATTAAAGGGTGACGCCGTCAGATTTTTCATGCAAAATTCTCTGGCTTATCATGAGTAAATTTCATATCCACCACTTTTGCCAAGCCATAACGCCGTCTGGGGAAATTCCTGACGCCGTCAAAGGTACTTTTTAGCCGATTTTGAGATTTTGTCGTTTTCTTCACTTTTATGCTCCAAAAACGTCCAAAATGCTTCCTTTTCCAGATTTCTTCTCCAAAGTACCTAAAATGACAAAAGGAACGATTTAGGGCAATATTTGATCAAATAAATACGATTTAGGGCTTAAATGACCCCCTAAAAGCGGTACACTTTTCGCTTCATCAGGCTTTAACTTCCATATCCATCTATAATATACGATCCATACATATATTGTGTCCCATCTCATCATCTCATCTCTCTTGTGTTTAACTTGCTAATATTGTGTGATAAATAGTGATTCTCGAGCTACAACAAGTGGTATCAACAGCCGGTCAACGAGGTAGGAAGTTCATTGTGTTCGATTCTTGTTCTAAAATACATCTTTGTTGCGCATTGTTTTTGTGAAAAGCGACCAGCTGTGGTTTGTTTATGGTCTGTACGCAACATCAAAAGATCAAAGGTTGCATTTTTGTGTTTAATCCTAAAGATTAAAACACCCATTGTTATTATTTCTTTCACTAGGAAAATAACACTTTGTGTTTTTCATCTTTTCGATCAATACAAAAATCAAGAGAAAAAGTTGTGTTTATTTTGGGTTAAATCGACTTGGCTGTGAAAAGTTCTCTAGATATTCATTCATATATTGGTGTGAAAGATCAAACTTTGGTGTGCAAGATCAAACTTTGGTGTTTTGTGCAAGATCGAGTAGTATTAAAAATCTTGGATAAGATTGTGTTTGTGGAATATCTTAGATACTTTTAGTCCAAGTTGGTGAATATTGTCAGTAAAGGTTGTTAGTTGGTGAAAAGTTGTAAGGCTTCACGTGGGCACAAGTGCTCAAAAGTCAAAAAGTGGGAAAAAGTGAAAAGTTTCGGAATTGCACAAGTGTCTCGCAATTGCAGTACTCTATCGCAATTCAGCTGATCTCTCGCAATTGCTTCTGTCGCAATTAGGGCTGTGTATCGGAATTGGTCTCTTTTATCGCAATTAGGGTCTCGCAATTTAGCAATTGTCTCGCAATTCAGACTCTATCGCAATTCAAGTGTTTTTCTCGCATTTCAGTTTCGTAATTGTGTGCTGTTTCGCAATTCAAAGGCTTTCTTGCAATTGTGTCTCGCAATTCAAGTTAAGTCTCGCAATTGGAGCTGTTTTATCGAAATTGGTCTCGCAATTCATTGTTAGTCTCGCAATTGGTGCAATTTTCAGAATTGGCAACTTCAGTCCTTGTACTTTCAGCTGCCTTAAGAGATCTTTCGAATTTGACACTTTTGGCCCTCGCAATTGTGTTTAAAAGACTTCAAAGTTAGATAACTTTTATGGATTTGATTCGAACGTAATTTCGTCAACTCGAAAGTGAACTCGGTATTTTTACTCTTGTATAAGAGTGTAAAATACTTCGACAAACGGTTATCTAACCTCTTGTATAAGAGTGTTAGATTTTATATAAATTACCGATTTATATAAATTAGATATATTTCTATCTAAATTGATATTTAGCCATAATTTGTATAAATTTTGGTCAAATTGAAATTTCTATAGAAATTGTCGAGTTTATCTAAATTGTAATTTACATAACTTTTGTCGAAATTGTAAACTTTTGACTTTGTCTTAATTATACTTGAATCAAGTTTCGTAACGTTATTTAATTTGTAACAACATCATTGATCATCACCAACAAACCAAAACATCAACAACCAAGCTTAACCGTCAACAACCTCAACTCCTATTTCGTTGCAACGATCCTGAATCAACTTTGTCACACATCACAAGAAAAATGGAATCGACTTCTCAAGCGGGATAGATGTCTCCAGTTGTGCTAATCGTCACGAAGGAACGTTGTCTAATACACTTTAAAGGTGTTAAGAGTCAATGTGTAACAATCTCTGAAGCAAGGTCTCCAATGTTAAAACCATATTTATTCTATCGAATTTTTGGAAAACTCTTCGAATCTAAAAAGGATTTTTTAACCTTCGGATCTGGAATGGATTTTTCAACCTTCAGAGAGAAACTCTTGCACAACATATCTCAATTAGAGAATCAAATTATACAAGGAGGTGACTGCATAATAGCCTATCAAACGCTCCAGACGCAGCTTAAATGGTTTCTTGACTTTAATTCCAGAAATGATCCCGATTATGAATCAACAAGAGAAATATGGAGTGAATGTGTCAGCAGACACCTGGACGTGGAAACGTTTAGACTTCAGTTGTTTGGTCATATGAGCACACTGGAAAGGGTGCTTACTTCAAGATCACTTCATCTGAAAGAGATGCTGAATGAGAAGAAAGTGATAGAACGGGAAAGGGAGCAAACTGTAAGAGAAATGCTATTAAAGGAAACAGAGGTGAATGAGAAAGAGGAAAACAAAGAAGAAGAAAAGGTCGATGAGGGTACAACATCTGATGCTAGCTTGGTCTTCACGGAAACAGACACATCTTCAGAACAGCATGTTGAAAGCAGCACTCCAAGGAATGATTCGGATGTTGATAGTACACACAGGAATGAAGCTGTTTGGGATACTGAAGCTGACCATATCAGATCCTCATCTGACATAGCAATATTGGCTACGGTACAACATTCACACGATAATGATAATGTTGTTTTGTTCGATAATGTGTTTGCTTATGACAAGACACATCCTGCGCATCCTGAGTCCATCAGTGACACATATGTGGTGAATCGGTTTGATAGTAATATCACTCCTACGACTCCAGATATGGATCCTAATGGAGGTGAGCCTGCCCAGGATGGATCTTCTCATGATCAAGATCATGCCATATTTGCTTCTTTAATCCATAATTTCAAACATGAACTTGAAAAGTGCAAAGAGGACAATCGCAAAACTAAGCAAACAAACATCCTATTGTCCAATGAGCTTGAAAAATTAACAAAAAGCAAAGACACTGAAATCTCAAGCCTTAAATCTCAAGGTCAGAAATTTGTGGAAAGAAATTTGGGCCCCGCCAACAGAAAGGTCCAAGAGCTTTTAAAAGAGAATGTTGAATTAAAAATGAGGTACTCAATGCTTCAGGAAAACACTTCAAATCTTAAGATTGTTAATACAAAACTTTAAAAAGAAAATCAAGAGTTTTCGAAACAAGCAACCAATCTTGAAGTAAAACTTCGAAAAACAGACCAAAGTGCTCAAACTCTTAAAATGATGATTCCTAAAGCTGAGAAAGTTCATAAAGGAAAATCAGGAATTGGTTTTGAAAATACAGATCAGGTTGAACATAAATTTTTGCCGAATGATGCTCTGTTCATGTCAGACGAAGATGAAAAATTGGCAGAGGAAAAACGCTTAAAAGCCAAAAAAGGGAAAAGCCCACTCTCGTACCAAGGCTTTGTGTATGGTTGTATACAATTGTCAGAAATACCAAAACCACCTTTAAAAAGAAAAGAAACAAATGTGAAAAGATTTTTCAAAGAAGTTCAACTTGCTACTTATGATGCTAATTTATGGCAAAATAAAGCAAGGAAACAGTTTTGCAATCTTAAATATCACATTGACCACACGTTAAAGGTCATTTGGTCAAAACAACAATACACCGAGAGTGACTACACTCGTCTCATGTCATAAGACGCTTGGCTAAAAAGGGAAGTCTGTAAGTATTTAAAAGATGAGATTGAACCTCTTGTGAAAAATATCAATTTCAGTTTTGAATATTTTGAAAAATTTCTTGTCACTGAAATGAGAGAAGATTTAAAGTACATCCATTCTCTTGAAGATGAATTTGATGCAAAATACTTAAATCTTGATATTCAAAAAGAATTTTTCACAAATCAAATTGAGTCATTCAAATCGGTGTCTGTCAGCCTTGAGCATGAGAATGTGGATTCTGATCATACATATTTTTTGAAATCTGAGAATCTTTGTTTCAAAAGGAAAATCACCGAACTTTCAAAAGAAGTAGCTGAAGTCAAAGAAGAATTATCAAAAAGAATTGCTTCTTCTAAAAAACCCTTTGACAACAGTGCTCAAAGAAAAGGAAAAGATTTTTGAAGAAAATTGTGATGATGCCAATATCAAGTTTGATTTGGATGAACTTGATACGAAAAATATTGAATTGGAACATGCTGTGGCATCATTACAAAAAGAAAATGAGCATTTGAAACAGACTTACAAAAACCTGTTTAATTCAATCAAGCGTTCACGTGTTCTAAATCAAAAATCAAACACGAAACAAAATGAGTCTGAAGTATTGAAGCCTCAAGTTACAAAAGTTTCCTATCCAAATCCTCTGTTTGATTCTACTTCTTCAGATTTTGAAACAGACAATGCAAATCATGTGTTTCAATCAAAAGTGCTTGAGCTTGAAACGCTTTTAGCTCAACGCACAAACGATCTTGAGGATACCAAAACTGATCTTTTTAACAAAACGAACAAATTCGAAACATATTTTGAAAAACTTGAAAAAGAAAATATTGTTTTCGAACGAAAATTGGCTCGTAAAATAGATGATTCAAAAGCTGAAAAAGATCATTTTTTAAAACAAATTGCTTCTTTGGAATCTAAATTGGCATCTCAAGATCTTCTTCAAAAAGAATACAGTGATTTGCGATCATCATACAATGCCTTGAAAACAAAGTTTGATGATCTTAACCGTTCAAAAGGAAAATCTCCTGTTTCAACCAAGTTTCCCAAAGAGGGTAGTGTTTTGAAAAAGGTTTACACGGGTGAATCTTCAAAACCATTTTCGAAAAAGGTTTCCCAGTTTACTACCTATTCTTTGCAAAAAGGAAGGAAGTTTACAAAGAAACCAAGATTTTCTGAAACACCTACTCTTCCAAAGCTTTCAAGGTTAAACATGTCTCATGAAGAGACTTCGAGATTTCAAACTCCACAATCTCGCTTTACATGGGTAAGGCAAGTGTGGAGACCAAAGCAAAGTCCTTCAAACTCTGAAAAACTTCCGCTGCAACACAAGGACTCTGCTTTGAAAAAGATTTTTAAATCTCCGTTGATTCCGCGAGTGTTATTTCCAGATGAAAAACCAGTTTTCAGTCCTCGTTGGAATTCAACTTCTTTGAACCAGATTGACACAACTTACAAATGGATTGCAAAACATGCTAAACCCGTTGGTGCAGTGCTCAAATGGGTTCCAAAAGTTGTTGTCTAATCTGGTCAAAATGGCTTTTGTTCAATTCAGTTCAAAACCCGCGCTTCATTTAATGGCTTCTGAACACATCAGTTCAGGACCCGAGCTTCAAAGAAAGGAAAGTGCTTTATCAAAAAATTTCGAGCACTTATCCTAAAAATCAATGGCTTGTAAGTATTTCAGCTTACAACCCGGGCTTCAACGTTTTGGCTTATGTACACATAACAGTGCATAGCCCATTTTTTCAAAGAAAGGACCATGTTGTCCAATTTATGGCAACAATCCTAAAAGAAAAGAAGTTTTCATGCAATGTTTATTCAAACTTCTTAATCTTAAGCAAAATTTTACTCAAAATTTCTCAAAAGGTTTTTCAAAACTTTTCAAAAATTTTGCTTAAGATTTTCAAATCGTTACTCCCCACTTGCTCCAAAGTTTTAAAAAAATGTCAAAACCAATGCAAGTTTTGAGGGGGAGTATTCAAAAAAGAAATTTGTTCCAAAAAGTTCATGCAATATCATTTCTCCCTATTAGCTTTCCAAAAACAATGATTTTAATCAGACGGTATCAAAAATACCATCGAAATGCTATTTTTGAGGGGGAGAAATGTGATTAAAATGTGATCATGGTTCGAATCTCAAACGAGTTCTTCAAAAAGACTCAGCATGAACCCTCGAATTGACGAAACTAACTGTCCGTTATCGAAAAGACTAGTCCTGGACGGGTAATAATTTCAAGCTGGTTTACCAGTGATGCAAGCGTGTCTCGCAAAGGACTTGTCTGAGTAGAATGTACCAATTCGAGAGATGATCATTGAATATGACCGGGACGGGTAATAATTTCAAACTAGTCTAACTAGTGATGTAAGCGTGTCTCGCGAAGGTCATGTTCATTGAAAATTGATCATTTCAAAATGTGCGAACTCTACCCAACATGTGCAATTTTATTTCAAAAATGCATGAGCATATGTGAAGGGGGAGAATTTCAGAAAATGCAAAACTCTTGAAGTGTTAACCAAAAAATGTGTTTTATACATAAACATTTTGAGAGATTTTCACAAATGGTTTTATGGCATGCGATCAACAAATCTAGGATAATCATGGAGTAATAAGGTGATTATGGTTAGGTAATGTCTAATGATCTGCCAGAACCGGAGGGATCTACCCAAGGACAATTCGAATAGCTTAGAATTAGAAGTCCTTAGGTAAGATTGAAAAAAGGAGCAAATGAGAAAGGAGAAAGAAGGGGTTGAAGAATGAAAAAGAAAAGTTTTTGTAAGGGTGAAAAGAAATAGCACTCCATGAAAACTTAGGAAAGACACCGGGTCAATACATATGCTATCGGTACTCACTAAGGTGATACTGATATTGAAGACAAGACGTCATGGACCCAGTGACGCGGTGCACAAACCCCTCCCAGACACTCAGATATCTCTTAAAAGATATTTGTTTCATTTCTCACGGAGATCAATGCATAATCTATCGACCTCTCACTCCGAGATGTGTTGATATTGAAAAGGTGGCACTCTGCTCCACGCCTTCGACAACTAAAACCAAAACGCACATAATTGAGTCTAGAGACATGAGATTCATCAAAGATCTCTTAGGAACACTTCCAATATAATACACTTGTGTTCACCAAAAAGAACATAAGTTGTAAGTGTCATAATGAGATCTGAAGCTGGAAGAGCTGGACTATTTATTGCTAACTGTCTTATGCAGGTACTGAAGAAAGTCCATCGATCATCGTATGTCTCAACATCTACATTGGAAGAAAAGAAGCTGTAAATACATGAAGATGTTGATCAAGACAAAGATCAATCCAAAAGACGATATGATGAAGATCACAATGCATGAAGGAACAAAGAATCACAAAGTTCAAGACCCAGAAGTCTAAAGATCTAATCACGTAGTGCATAGTTTGAATGACCATCCCTTAGGGGGAGATTGTTAGCTTTAATTTTAGTGATTAAAGTGATGGTCATTCAACATATTAGAACTTTGTATTTTATGGGCTTATGTTAGACTTAGTTTATTTGTAAAAGCCCAATCCAAGCTCTAAAGCCCATGAAGCCCACACAAGGCCCATTAGGGAAATAGCCTTGTAGTATTTAAAGCTCAAATACTTCTCATTTTAGAAGTGGTTCACTGGTGTATATGTGTGTGAAATAAAAGAAAAAGGCTTTAACTTCTATATCCATCTAAATCATACGATCCATACATATATTGTGTCCCATCTCATCATCTCATCTCTCTTGTGTTTAACTTGAAAATATTGTGTGATAAAGAGTGATCTCGAGCTACAACATTACCGTTATTGCCATTATTTAAAGTCCCTCCCATCATGAGCCATTAACCACTGCGGTGGACGCGAATATAGTGAACAGATATGTGAAGGTTGACTGCCTGTTTAACTATCTTGAAGATGGCCTTAGCGCTAGCTGCATAGATTAAATACACTTTATTTGAATTCAAAATAGGAAGTTGGCAATATCCTATAGAGGGCCATAACTCATGCCATTAATTTGGATTGTTTTTACCGTTTGTGCGGTACATGTTAACGTTTGAGTGTCATGAGACTAAGGGCAATATATCGAACTGCAATATTACCATTTCAAAATAATTGTATTTTATGCAATTATAAACTTATGTTCAAAACTGATTATAATTATAAACGCTATGATTTCACTCAACAATTTTGTTGACTTTTTAAGCATGTTTATCTCAGGAAATTAACAGGAGCATTTCAAGGCATCGGAGTGGGCATGTAACGGATATTTCGGTGTCAAATAATTTCTGTCGTTCATATTAAACATACATTACCTTTTGTGGAATATTAAACGTTTAAGTTTTCTTTTGTATCTGAATTTCTAGATGAATGACAATAACTTTTATAACGCCTCTTTTGAGTCGTTTTCTATGATTATAACTATGGTCCATCCAGTAATACCCCTATTAAGTCTTCCGTTGTTAATTCAAAATTTAGGAGGTGTTACAGATAATGACTAACGACCGTTAGACGAATATAAGAAAAGTATTGTGTGTGAATAATTGGTAAGTTAAGAAAGATCCGGAAGCCTTCTTTGGGCTTATGGCCGATCGTATAAGGGATAGGTTTCCTATTCCTTGTCTAACTTGAGCTCCAAGTTTCACACACTATATAAACAAGGGTAGGGGTTCAATGTTTGTATCTCTTGTGCACACACACATTGTTAGAGTTTGTGGATATAAATTAATATTTGTATGTCCAGTTTCGAACACGAGACTTAGGGATTGCACACATTACGTATGAGTCTCAATGATTTAAATAATTAAATATAGATTTATGATTTAATTATTCATTTCACAAACAAACACTTAACGGTCGTTAGTATTTAACGGAGTTTGGTTAACGGTCGTTAAATACTAAGTTACAGGACTAGATTTGAAATAAAAGGAAAGAAGAATCTAGAACCCTCTTTGGGTTCTAAAACTCGGCCGACCCATCCCTTATGGGTTAGGGTTTGGTTTCTTGGAGTAGGGAACAAGTTATTGGGAACTCTATAAATACAAACCCTTTGTATTTGTAATTCCCTAATCATAATTCTCTAAGCTAGTCCAACTTCTTCTTCTCCTCCCTCTTGTGTTTCTTGGTCGATCCTAACTCCCAATGACATTGGGATTTTCGGTTGATCATTAACACATAAGTGTTTGATTTGCTTGTGAATTAGAACCTAGCTTTTCACATTGAGATGCTAGTATTACGTGTGTACAAGAACGAAGAAGAAGCTTCCTTTAGCTTGTGTGATTTCCCCAATTCGACTAGCTTTTAGGTCGATCCATCTTAAACCCAATTTAGGGTTTATATCTTGTTCTTGGAGTGCACGGTTTCTTGTTCTTGCTAGAAATCAAAAGGTACGCATCACTTTTAAATTTAGTTAATTAATTACATGTATGTAGATCTTATGTTATTCCACTGCGTGTCATTGATGTTATGTGTTAATATGTTTATGGCTATGATTCATATTTTCCAACAGTGGCATCAAGAGCCCGTTTATACATTGTAATTAATTACTAAACACATAAAAATTAAAACTTTACATGCTTTAGATAATCTAGGGTTTTAATTTTTGTAAACCCTAATTTTCATTAAATATGGGTCGACACCCATTAATTATTTTTTAGGGTTTTGGTATTTATAAAAAAAAATTGTAGAAACCCTAGGATTGCATGTAAACTTTTATGTGTAAATTAATGAGTACCTTGAGATGTCATTAATTAAGTATGCGTACAATATTGACTTGATAATATGTGCTACATGATTATAAGTGCAATATGGGGAATCCATGACAAAAACATGCATGTTTTGTCATAGAAAATTGATGCTTAATGTTACATGTTATACGTGCTATTTTATGTGATTATTAATTAACTAGGGTTTAGTAATTATATTGTTGAACACGAATTAAAATTACTAAAAGTTAATTAATTAGGTTTTTAGGGAAGACCTAAAATTGGGGAAGACCCAATATAATCGCATATTTAATCAATTATGTGTGTTGTGTATATATTAATCATAAGACTTACGCGGCCAAGAAATTGGTGCTGTGGTCCATTGGGTACAATGAGCTCGAAAACCAATGGGAGTCTTAAGACCAATATATACATATTAATTGATTTTAGCATGTTCATTATTAAGTTGTTTATGTTTATTTTTTAAATTGCGCATTTGTTTAATATGTTGTAGACATGATTACAAACAAAGGGTAATTTTTCAATATAAAAATAAACATGACTTAATAATGGTGTAACATTGTTTTAAGCAAAAAAATCATAAGTGTTTAATTGATTGATGCGACTGTACAAAAGTGGTCGAAGCGGCGGACCTAATATTGACAAACTATAAAGTGGGTATAAGGTTGGTTTCGCATTAAATTGTAGCCTTAAAGAGACTCCAATCTGTCTCTCCGCTCGCCTGTGCGTCAATATTAGACTTACCAAGTACACCATGAAAATGTACGAAGCATCTTAAGGCAATGTTGTAAGTTTCTCAACGTCATCAATTAAAAATTTGATGATTTGAGCTTATAAATGTAACGAATGAGTAAACTGGTTTTGAAACATATGATACAAAGATGAATGCATGACATCTTTGTACATATTTTGATTACACACATCAAAAAAATTTAATACCCTTAAATTTAAGTTATATGCCAACCAATTAATACGGAAACACCTGAGATTACATTCTAACATTGCTAGCAGCCTCAGCTGATGTAATGATTCAAAGAATGGTAATCAAAGGGTAAATTGAGTACTTTCATTGCTAGCAGCCTCAGCTGATGTAATGAAACGACGTCAATTTACATGTTTCTAAATTGGTTAACTTAATTGAGCACTTTCATCACTAGCAGCCTCAGCTGATGTGATGAAACGGCGTCAAGGCATAAAGATTTGGGATGAAACATGCTTACATTTGCAACTGATGTTGGCAAAATAATGTAAGTCCCAAGATTCTAGGAATCGCAATTGGATATTGGCAATTGGGGTTGACCCATACCTTATTGAGTACTTTCATTGCTAGCAGCCTCAGCTGATGTGATGAAACGACGTCAATTTGGATCCTAGTTTTCAGTGAAAATTAAATTGTTAAATTTTAATTTACCATGGGTGTTTAATTTTCTTGAAAAGTTTATTATCGAAAGTACTAACTTTTGAACTTTTTCTGTAGAAATGGCCCAACCCGACAACACAAACATGAGTAACATGAGTTCTGCTTTCAAATCTATGATTGAAAGAGAAAAGTTGACTAGGACTAAAAATTTCAATGATTGGTATCGTTCTTTGAGGATTACTCTTAGAATTGCCAAAAGATTTGAATATCTTAGTAAGCCTCTTCCTGCAGCTCCTGCTGGTACTGCCTCTACTGCTGAGCATGAGGAGTACAACATCGAGTATGAGAAGCACAATGATGTGGCTTGTCTCATGTTATCTGGGATGGACACTCAATTGCAAAAGCAATTTGAGAATTATGGTCCTATGAACATGATAAATGAGCTCATACGCATGTTCGAAAAACCACCAATGGCAGAGTTATATGATCTGTTAGATTCTCTGGCCAAGTGTAAGCAGGATGCTGGTACACCCGTGAGTGCCCATGTATTGGAGATGAAAGGATATCTTGACCAATTGGATGCACTCGGATGTGGGTACGTGCAAGATGTGAAAGTTGGCCTCATCAATCGATCCCTCAACGAGGAATTGTATGGCGAGTTTGTACGCAACTTCAATATGCATTGCACGGGGAAGACAGTAAGTGATTTGCATGCAATGCTTATTGACTTTGAGAAGGGACTCTCAAAGAAGGCACATACACCCGCTGTTATGGCAATAAAAGGTGGTAGGGTTACTAAGCCCAACAAACCGCAGAACGTGAACAAGAAGGGCAAAGGCAAAACTGACAAGGGCAAGCAGATTGTGACCTATCAGCAGAAACCGAAGAAGCAGAATCCTCCTAAGAAGAAGGATTATCCCAAGAAGGATTTGGCTGCTTGTCACCACTGCAACACTCCTGGACATTGGAAGAGTGACTGTCCATTGCTGCTAGAGGAGTGTCGCAAGAATAAAAATGTCAAGGCTGCAAATGGCGCGAGCACTTCAGGTATTTTTATGGTTGAATTATTTTCTTTTCCTCGTAAGCAAAATACCTGGATATATGATACAGGATGTGGTACTCACATTTGTAATACATCGCAGGGGCTTAGAGGAGCAAAGATGCTGAACTATGGAGAATGCTACTTGTACGTGGGCAATGGCATACGTGCAGCAGTTGAAGCCATAGGGACATTTGATTTAGTTTTACCTTCGGGTTTAATTTTAGTATTGAACAATTGTCATTATGCACCGTCTATTATTAGAGGTGTTGTTTCAGTTTCTTTGTTGTTGGATAATGGTTTTGATCACACTTTTAATAATAATGGAATTTCGATTTCTTTAAATTCTGTTTTTTACTTTAATGCAATTCCATTAAATGGTGTGTTTGAAATAGACATGGAAAATCATGTATCCAATGGAAATAATTCTATTTATAGCATTGGCAATAAGAGAATCAAGTCTAACTTGGATTCGTCTTATCTTTGGCACTGTCGTCTTGCTCATATAGGCAAGAAACGCATGAAAAAGCTGCAACATGATGGGATTTTCCAAAATATCAATGATGATTCATTTGATAAATGTGAATCTTGCATATCTGGGAAGATGACAAAGAAACCTTTTTCACAACATGTGGAAAGGGCTACGGATCTACTTGGATTGATACACACTGATGTGTGTGGTCGACTTAGACATGTGTCAAAACGCGGTGCTACCTACTTCCTAACTTTTACGGATGACTATAGTCGTTATGATTGTGTTTATTTACTTAAACATAAACATGAAGTCTTTGAGACATTCAAGGTTTTTAAAAGTGAAGTAGAATTACAACTCGGTAAGAAGATTAAAGCTCTTTGATCCGATCGTGGTGGTGAATATTTAAGCCAAGAGTTTAAATATTATCTAGTTGAGTGTGGCATTGTCCAGCAACTCACATCTCCTTATACTCCACAGCAAAATGGTGTATCTGAAAGGAGAAATCGTACATTGCTTGATATGGTACGATCTATGTTTAATCTGACAACTCTTCCCTTATCCTTTTGGGACTATGCTCTTGAAAGTGTTGTTCGCATATTAAATATGGTTCCAACTAAGAAGGTTGATAAGACTCCATATGAATTATGGACTGGAAAAGCTCCAAATTTGTCTTACTTAAAGGTCTGGGGTTGTGAGGCGTTTGTTAAACGTGACTCACTGGATAAACTCCAACAAAGATCTGTTAAGTGTATCTTCGTAGGATACCCTAAGGAAATAAGGGGTTACTACTTTTACTTCCCACCAGAAAATAAAGTCATTGTGGCTAGGTATGGCGAATTCCTTGAGGAGAGTTTCTTGTCTCAAGAATTCAGTGGGAGAGTATATGATCTTGAAAATGATCAAGAAGATACGTCACCTTCTAAGAACACTAGCACACTTCCTGTGGAACCTGAAAGTTTAGGTCCTCCACCTGAAGTTGAAGTGGTTGCCATTCACAGATCTACAAGATCTGTAAAAGCTCCTGAACGTCTATGTTTAAACGTAGAGTGTGAGGAAACTATACTAGGGGATTTAGATGAACCCACTAGTTATAGGGCTGCCATTAATAGTCCTGAAAAGGAAAAATGGCAGGTTGCTATGAATGGGGAGATGCAATCCATAAAAGACAATAAAGTCTGGATTGAAGTAGACCTTCCTCCCAATGCTAAGGTAGTTGGGAGTAAGTGGCTCTTCAAAAAAAAAAAAACGGACATGGATGGCAATTTACACACCTACAAAGCTCGTTTGGTGGCTAAAGGCTTTACCCAAACGTACGGTGTTGACTATGAAGAGACCTTTTCTCCTGTAGGTGACATTAGAGCTATTAGGATTCTTATAGCCATAGCTGCCTACTATGACTATGAGATTTGGCAGATGGATGTCAAAACCGCCTTCCTGAATGGTCGCCTAGATGAAGACATCTACATGGCGCAGCCTGAGGGGGTTTGTGAATCCAGATTTACCTGAGCGTGTATGCAAGCTTCAAAGATCCATTTATGGATTGAAGCAAGCATCAAGGCAATGAAATAAGAAATTTGATGAGGAAATCAAGAAATTTGGATTTACTCAGAATTTCGATGAGCCATGTGTATACCACAAAGCTAGTGGGAGTAATACTACTTTCCTAATCCTATATGTCGATGACATATTAATCATGGGAAATCATATACCAAGTCTTAATGAAGTTAAGTCTTATTTGGGTAAATGTTTTTCTATGAAGGATTTAGGAGAAGCAGCTTACATCTTTGGAATCAAGATCTATAGAGACAGATCTAAGCGGTTGATTGGATTAAGCCAAAGTGCTTACATGGATAAAAAATTGAAGAGATTCAATATGCAAAATTCCAAGAAGGGATATTTGCCCATGCAAGTAGAACATGGCTTAAGTAGCAAACTATGTGCTTCAACACTTGAAGAGGTGGCACACATGAAGAAAGTTCCATATGCTTCGGCAGTAGGATCTATCATGTATGCAGTAAGATGCACAAGGCCAGATGTGGCGTTTGCACAAAATTTGACCAGTCGTTACCAACAGAATCCAGGGAAAGATCACTGGCATGCTGTTAAGAACATTCTTAAGTATTTAAGGAATACTAAAGATATGTTTCTTGTGTACGGGAGAAATCCAGATGCAGAACTTGATGTTACAGGTTTCTGCGATGCGTCCTTTCAAACTGATAAAGATGATACGAAGTCTCAGATGGGTTACGTTTTTGTCATCAATGGAGGAGCTGTAGACTGGAAGAGCAAGAAGCAGAGTACAACGGCTATGTCTGCTACAGAAGCTGAGTATATTGCTGCATCGGAAGCTGCAATGGAAGCTGTTTGGATAAGGAAATTCATTTCGGGTCTTGGAGTGATGCCATCAATTGAATTACCTATAAATGTGTATTGTGATAACTCTGCCGCAATCACATTCGCCAATGAACCTGGAGTTATGAAGGGCGCCAGACACTTTCCTAGAAGATATCACTATGTTCGAGAACAAGTCGAAATAGGTGAGATCAATTTACTCAAAGTTCACACAGATGACAATCTGGCTGATCCTTTTACGAAGGCATTACCTAAGGAAAAGTTTACTCAACATGCTGATGGTATTGGTCTTCGTTTAGCTAGTAGTTTCATGTAAATATGTGGATTAGTATTTGGATAAGGGATATGTAAACAATGTTATTTTAATGAAATAAAGTTTGATTAACGTTTATTCTCATTTATAATATTGTATCATATATTTGCATGTTTAAATCCGTGAATAATTATTTATTCTAAATAGTCCGTTGCCAATCAATAATATGGGAGTATTATTGAATTAAGGCAAATGTGAAGTGTTGGTAGAATATACTTAAGTATATTGATGCGTGGGCATGCCAAATTCACATGATATTCAATATTTGATAAATTGAATATAGGACAGATCCCAACCACATGATTGTACTTTATGGATTTTTGTCATTAAGTAAATCATGAATATTTATCCTCAGACTTGAGATACCAGATAACAGCCGAGGATGTAGCTCATTTTCTGTAAGGTAGTCTAATGCTATCCGTAACTGGTAGTTATAAGGGCTATTTTCGGAGGTGATGCAAAGTTCGAGGGTTATGCTCGTAGTCAAGAAAGGATTTGTTCCTTCAAATTTGTTTTGAAGTTTAATACTGCTTGGCCACTCGTAGGGTTGACAAGATGTTTGCGTGCGCACGCCCAAAGGCAATCTGGAATACGTTCAGATGATTTGGTAATCTTGATCAATTATGTATAAACGAGAAACTAATTGTTAATTATGGAATGACCTAGATCCATATCCATATGCGGTATTAGAAACAAAATGATAAGTATGATGATAAAATCATCACATGGTTTTCCAGGAAACCATACTCAGGGTCGATCTGGGGGCATTGGGGGTGTTAAGCTAGACTAACCCATGTCATTACTATATTAATGAATATCCAAGTGGGAGCTGTTAGAGTTTGTGGATATAAATTAATATTTGTATGTCCAGTTTCGAACACGAGACTTCGGGATTGCACACATTACGTATGAGTCTCAATGGTTTAAATAATTAAATATAGATTTATGATTTAATTATTCATTTCACAAACAAACACTTAACGGTCGTTAGTATTTAACGGAGTTTGGTTAACGGTCGTTAAATACTAAGTTAAAGGACTAGATTTGAAATAAAAGGAAAGAAGAATCTAGAACCCTCTTTGGGTTCTAAAACTCGGCCGACCCATCCCTTATGGGTTAGGGTTTGGTTGCTTGGAGTAGGGAACAAGTTATTGGGAACTCTATAAATACAAACCCTTTGTATTTGTAATTCCCTAATCATAATTCTCTAAGCAAGTCCAACTTCTTCTTCTCCTCTTTCTTGTGTTTCTTGGTCGATCCTAACTCCCAATGACATTGGGATTTTCGGTTGATCATTAACACATAAGTGTTTGATTTGCTTGTGAATTAGAACCTAGCTTTTCACATTGAGACGCTAGTATTACGTGTGTACAAGAACGAAGAACAAGCTTCCTTTAGCTTGTGTGATTTCCCCAATTCGACTAGCTTTTAGGTCGATCCATCTTAAACCCAATTTAGGGTTTATATCTTGTTCTTGGAGTGCACGGTTTCTTGTTCTTGCTAGAAACCAAAAGGTACGCATCACTTTTAAATTTAGTTAATTAATTACATGTATGTAGATCTTGTGTTATTCCGCTGCGTGTCTTTGATGTTATGTGTTAATATGTTTATGGCTATGATTCATATTTTCCAACACACATAACCCTAAAACTTGTTTTCTCTCTGCTTGTTGCTTGTGGCCGATCGACAAACACCCTTGACAAAGGGTCGATCGACTTTTGCTTTAAACAAAGTGTTTGGTTTAAATTTTGTGTTCTAAAACTAGCATTACTTTAACTTGTTTTAGTACGTGTGTACAAGAACGTGAATCAAACACACTATTGATTGATTCCTGGATTGAATTACAAAAAGGTAAAGGGTAATTTCAATACTCCACATAAACCCTAATTAGGGTTCTTAAAGTTGATTGCTACCTTAAGTGGAGAAGAAGGAAAGAATAGAATAGGTCGCTTCGTTGCTAGTAATGGTGTGATGATCTCTATGCACACAATACATTATATACAAGATTTCCTGGTAAAACATAGAGGAGCGGTAATTATATCCCGTGTATTTCATACCGGATATTTTTCATATTTTGAAGACAATAACATAAGGGAATTAACATGTACACGTATCAATTTGATTCATACACAATTGTGAATGGACCCTTATACAATTGGCTAGCTATTTGACTTTTTTGTTTCTTTAAATAGCCATTGACCACTATGTTTGAATGTCGTAGTCAACCAAATGTATATACAAACTATCAAAAAATTTCAATTGTTTAACGGGTTGTACTCGTATAAAATTTTAATGATAATTAATTTATTTTTAGCCTAAATAAAAATGATTTACGCTACAGTATTTACTTACAGTATATATTTTTTTATTTTAAAATGATGACTTATATACTTTCTTTCCCAAATATATACATTTTTCATACTGCACATCAAACTATGACAGGCCATAGTTATCATTCTAATTGCATGAACATACATCAAACTAGCTATCAACCAGCATATACTAATTAACTAGCAAACAATACTTGAGATTACCATATATATCACCAAGAGGACTACATTTCCTCCGTACCTGTATGAATTCAATCTCAATATACAGTTTACTTCTTCACATACTAGAGATCAAAATCCAACTTATATTTATGTTTTGTGATAAATAGCTTTGGAGTCTTGTGTACACACAGTATTTTTGACATAAGATAATGAATATATTTGTGTTTATATATGTTGTAATCTCGTGTATACACGCGGTTTTAGTATAAAAGTTAATTTAATTTATAACAATTGTGATAAAGATTGTTTTATTTAAAAACTAAAGTTCAAGTCTCGTGAATTTATTTGCATATCTCAATGACGAGTGCTCAGCTTCATATTTATGATCCGTACGTATTCGAAGCTTCTAGTATTATGATTAACAACAACAACAGCTGTAGCAGCAGCAACACAACAACAACAATAAAAGTTTTTTTTTTTTTTTTTTTTTTTTTTTAATTTTAAATACAGTACATGAGGTATTTATTAAATTTATAAATTTACTAAAATGCATAAAAACGGAAAAGTTTGCACTTAAGTCAATAAAACTGGATTTAAGATTAGCCCAACTTTGAAAGTTTTGGGCTTCGCTGTAAATTTTACTAATCAAGCAGAATATAACATTAGTTTACACTTTAGTCCCAAAAAAAAAAAAAAAAAAAAAAAAGCTCCAATAGTCATGCGTATGTTTGCTTCACTATTAAAAAAATTAATATGATTCAATTTTGATCAAAACTGGTTTCATCTTTAACTTTAAACAACATCAATCTCAACGCCATTGGAGTTAAATAAAGTCAAATTTTTTGTCCAATAAAAATATATACTCGCCCCGTCAAATATTATTGTCCAACTTTCCTTTTTAGTTTGTCCCAAAATAATTGTCTATACCTAAAAATATAAATTAAAATTGTTTAAATTAACAGTCAAATGGTAAAACTATCTTTTAATGACTTTTACAAAAAAACAAAGGGATAATTCACTAAAAAAACACCATAGTTGTAAAAAATGATAGTTCTGCATAGTGAACTAAAAAAAAAATACTCTTGTGAACACTAATGTTAACACTTTTGTCTTTCTTTAGGTATTATGACCATTTTACCCTTTCAAGTTACATAAATGTCCCTGTGGGTTTGTGAAAATTGCATCTACCGTCCTTAGGCTAAAATACATAAATGGTCCCTGTCGTTTGGAGAAAATTGCGTCCACCGTCTATATTTTTTTTCGAAATTTTTTTTTCCAAATTCTTTTTTTTTCTGAAATGTTTTTTCGAAATTCTTTTTTTTTCAATTTTTTTCTGAAATAATTTTTTTTAGAATTTTTTTCGTGACATTTGAAAAAAAAAACGTAAAAAAAAGCGTAACGGATCAAAAAAAAAATATTAGGGGTTGTGGATGCAATTTTCGCTAAACCACATGGACCATTTATGTAATTTACCCTAGGGATGGTGGATGCAACTTTCAAAAATTCAAGGGTAAAATGGTCATCACAGATTTTTTTTTTCTTTTATCTTTATTACTCACATGAAGACAAAAATGTCAACATTAGTGTTCAAAAGAGGATTTTTTTTAGTTCGTTACGTAGAACTGTCATTTTTTACAAATATGGTGCTTTTTTAGAGAATTAGCCCAAAATCAAAGTAGTAATAAATGCATTTTTCTTAATTTGTGTGTTTTTTTGTCGGTGGAGAATAATTCTAGGACGGGGGGAGTACAAAAAATAAATCGATATTAATACATAATGAGAAATTTATGTAAAAATCTGCGTGTGCACGGGTAATATAAGTTTATAAGTATAAGAGATTTTAAATGACTTTTATAGAAAATATTCATTTAACAACTCCGTATATGCACGAGGTTAAAAAGTAGTTGTATTGTACGAGACTTGTCAAACACTGTGACCATGACCATTCCTTCCACTCTTAATTCAAATTTAGTTTTCAATAAGAGGCAGATTAATATTATCTTTTTGCAAAATATTCATGCATGCAACATTCTCCGATTTCACCCTCTTTACTAATAATGCGTTGCTTTCATTAGGGATCAAGTAGTATACTTTTTTCTCTAAGAATATCAATGTCAATGTCAATGGTTTGAAGAATTGGTGTTTGCGTTATCAGTGTAAGGCAGAGGGGCATGAATTTCCAGGAAATTAACAATGGCTAATAGTAATAAATATGGTAATTTGAACAAGTGGAGTGTATCCAACCTGTCCGTAGGAACTTCTAGGAAAAATTGCGCAACAGCATTTATTAGGGTTTGGAATGTGATAATCAAATCTAACCGAATATGTTGATTTACAAACAAAGGGCATTAATGGCCATTTCCCTCGCGAAGATGAAAGTATGAAACTATTGAAAGCACAAATATCAACAATTGAAAATATAGCAAAATCACATTCCATAAAGAACTAGATAATCAGTAATTTACAACGAAAAGTCATTGATTCGCTTGTGAAAAGGACTAGATAAATATATGAAAATAATTATAACCGACACGAGAATGTGCCAGTATCATTTAGATTTCAAATAGTCAAATAGAATTAGTCCAAGTTGTAAATATTTCTACATCATGATTACAAATTAGCCAGACAAAGAAAACTTAACCCATGTCTTTATCAATTACCAAATCGAGTAATTACCAAAATTGGTGGGGTTTGAATTCTATTTCTAGCGATCTTGATATATGGCATCCTTTCTAAGAACTAAGCAGCTACGTTCAACGCAAAAGAAAACCTTTGCTTCGATGTAGTAGTGGTTCTAACCTCTACATGGATTTTATGGTGTTACTGAAACCGTATATGCTTCGATCTGAAACCACCTTGGAAAGATACTCATACGGAAGAAATCAAGACTTTTACTTATCTTTGGATCACCCATAAAGGCATGAACATTCGTTTAAATTTGCTTAAATAAATCACGACTCTTAGATGCCTGTTTTATTTAATTGTCATTTTCTTCGTTGTATCTTAGCTTTGTTTGTCCTGGCAACTTACTAGTCTTATAATACAAATCGGCGTCCCGAAAAAAAGAATGTACCGAAACAAACTTTAAAGCTCATATGTTTGATGAGCTAATTAAAGGTTGAGAATTCATCTAAGAACATCTTATGACAACTTATGCAGTTGAGCGAAAAATTGAAAACGCCGTTCAAATATTATTGTCACAGCAGATACAATAAGCCTTTACTTAACATAATACGTTGCTAATAGTTTTTAGTCATTTTAAAACTTAAGGGCATTTATGTCATGCAGCAACAGTTTTAAACAAACACATGCAAGGTCCGGTTGTATGCTATCACATTTCACATAAATCCTACTTATTCAATCCAATTTTTAACCTTTATTCGACACCAAATTTCACTAAAATCTATTATTGCTCAATTAACAACAACTCAAACGCAGTATATGAACCAGTACGCATAAAAGCTAGGGTTTCAACTTGACAACAAAATGATTAGTATAATACATCCGCATGATTATCATCAACAGTTAAAAAGGTGTGATTTGATCTTGATCTCAACAAGAATATTAATAATAATTAACTACTGTCTTTTTTAGTGTGTATTGGTGAAAGGTGAGTTTGTATAAGAAGAAATGGTGAGAATGATTAATTTTCTAGTTTAGCTAGTGGTGTTATATGTTCGTTTGGTTTGGCAGTCGATGGCCTAACGTCTCATGGTGACTCGATTGATAAGTATCGTGGTTTGGTTAGAAAAAAGTCATAAAAATACCAATTGTGTCGTATGTTAAAGTCAAAAATACTCCATGTAACCTGAACAAGGATTTTGCTCAATTTTGCCTTTTATTTTAGCCAAGTTAGCTTATTTTTATTTTTATTTACATTTCTAGTTTCTTCTGTATTATTTTCTTTTGCTTTTGTCTACAAACTAGGAAGACAATGTAAAAGTCTCGTGTAATCTCATAGTAGTTTTCGTTTTTAGAACTCTCGATATCTTTTGTAGTAATTTTTATTCTGCATTATGTATCATGTCTAAACTGTGTTGGTTTAATTTATATTCAAAATATTCATGTCATCTTATCTTACTTACCAATTGGAATACATATCTTGTTTTAAAAAATTAAACTCCCCAACAATTAATATATCTTTGTTTCTAATCACATTTTTAGCGGCTAAAACGGCGATGTTTATTTCTACTACTACAAAAACGGAGGAAAAAAACGGAGGAAAAAAACCTCCAAAAGTTAAAATTTATTTTGTAGTTTTCCTTGAAGTATGGGATTTTGTGTTTTGTAAAACATTTTGTTGGAAAACATTGATTCGAACACGATTTCTATTTTCCTTGTTTTCCACAAAACATTTTGTAGAAAATAAGAGTGTTTATTTCTTTAACTAAACGCACCCTAAATTTTGGAGTTTTTTTTCTCCATTTTTGTAGTAGTAGAAATAAACGTCGCCGTTTTAGCCGCTAAAAATGTGATTAGAGGTAAGAATCGCAAGTCACCTTTTACTTATACATTTAAGCCTTAAAACTTTAAAACGTAACTTTCTACAATCAACATAAACATATCAACACCACAAATTAAGTCACCATTAATTGCATATTATTCTCTATTAAGTCTCCATTAACTGCATATTATTTCCATTTACTTAGTTAACTGATTTGTAATCTTTGCATAATTATCTCCCTAGAATCATGCTCCTGTATTTATTGTATTCATTCTTGTACCTCTATGATGACGTATAGTCTACACCCGGGTCACGAACCCGATTAGTAAACAATACTAATATATAAGCCCACCAAGTATGGGCCGCAACGGCAATTAATGGACTACCACTTATACGGTTTGGGCCTACAAGGCCCAAGCCCAAAGCTATTTTCGGATAGGATATGGAATATCTCCTAAATAAAGGGGATATACACCAAATATCCAAGGTCGGCGAATACGCCGAGGAGTAGGGAACAAGAAACCTACTAGGGTTTCATGTGTATATAAAGGGCACCCAAGCCCTCGGTAAAGGTACGACTTCATTCAAACCCTAACTCTTCACTAAACCCTAAATTTCGATTACTTACTCTCATGCCGGAGGATAATCGGGGGAGACAATCCCTCGATAAGCCTAACGGTGTTGGTTCTTTTTCTTAGTGCGCAGGTTCCACCAAGCATTAAGATCTAATTGGTACGAGAATAGAAGCCCTCACAAGGAACGCCCAACTTTTGTATCAACAAGTGGCGCCATCCGTGGGACCCTAAACTAAGATTTTTACCAAGAACTAGAATGACGAAACACGGAAGTCACAAGAGTCCGCATGGGAAGAAAGCGCATGATGACCCACTAGGGAAGAAGCATCAAACCGATGCGCCCCCTAAGCAGGCCCCTGGGACAACCAGCACGCCTAGAAGCTTAGGAACGTATTCAGATCTGGTCTTTCCTACAGTGGAATCGCTTACCAAGACTACCCCCGCTATTACAACAATTACTAGCGCGGTAGAACTGGAGCGCACTCCTCTTACCATGCCAGAGGTGAACTTCACTGAACCTCCCAATGCGCCTATCCGAAACAAGGATCCTGCCTTGGAAACAGACTCCATCGCGCTAGAAGGAGTCACTTCCGAATTGGCGCCAAGCGACTTTGTATCTCAAAATTACGAAGCCTTGGTTGCGCTCATGCGAGAGGAGGCAAAGAAGAGGTCAAGCCAAAGTCTGCACGGCAGACTCAACTTCGACCCTGAGCATGAGGCGTCCCCAACGCGCTACCGAAAGGAAAGACGCGAGAAGGATAGCCGCAAACAACCAGTGTTTACCAGGATTGGAAGGAGGATTATGGATGATGAAACAGCCGATCTTCAACATCTGGAAGAGCCTGAAGAGGGGGAGCGGCGCGCCAATGTCCACGCTAGGCTTGGCAGTCGTAGGATTCAAGATAGGCTTGGGCGACGATGCTCCCCAAGTGAAAGCCCCTCAAGCTCTGATTCTGAGGATAGTCGGCGCAAGCGCCGCAGAGGAGCAAGCTCAGACTCTGATGATAGTCGACGCAAGCGTCACAAAAGAGTTCGCTCATCTTCAAGAGATTCCTCGGACAGCGAGACTGGACACTGGAAATCAAGAGGAAAATACCGCGACCAGGAAGACGAAGACATGTCTCTTCCCTGGCGTCGCCAAAAGGTTGATGCGTTCACTAGGCGCATCAGCGATTTTTCGGAGAATAAGAAAAGGCGCATGCCTGCTAACGTCAAAACATATGATGGGACAGGTGATCCTGATGATCACCTAAAAATTTTTGAATCAGCAGCTACTATCGAAAATTGGCCACAACCCGTGTGGTGCCATATGTTCAACTCTACATTAGTAGGGAATGCGCGCAACTGGTTTAGCAAGCTTCCACGTAGAAGCATCGATGGGTTTGAGGAGTTGCGCAAGGCGTTTCGCTTAAACTTTACTCAAAGGAAGAAGTGCGCCAAAAACCCTGTCGAACTTGCTAGGGTTAAACAGCGACAAGGGGAACCCACAAGTGCTTTCATGGAACGCTTCAAGGACGAATGCATGAAAGTCAAGGCGTGTCCAGAGATACTAAAAATATCAGGTTTTATGAATGCGATCAATAACCCAGATTTGATAAAAAAGTTAAACGATAAGGTTCCCTTAACTTTCGACGAACTCATGAAGCGCACGAGTTCTTTCGTCCAAGGAGAAGAAGCCGCTGCGGATAGCAAGAAAGGCTATTCGAACCAGAGGCCACAAGAAGAGTCAAGGAGACAATCCAATGACCAGAGCGGCAATCGTAATAGGAGTTATCGCAATCAAGGCGGTGGAAGGGGAAACGACAAGTATACCCCATTAACAAAAACTCCAATGGAGATATTCGCAACAGAAGGGGCGAACTTCCCAAAACCACCACCAATGCGCACCCCAGAGGATCGGCGCACAGGGAATGGTTATTGCGAATACCATGGACAAAAAGGCCACACAACTAACGAGTGCGTCCAACTGCGCCAATTGATTGACAAATTGGTAAAGGAAGGAAAGATGGACCACCTCGTAAAAAATATCAGAGAAGGGAAAGACAAACAAAAACCAGGGGCCAAGAAAGAGACATCAAAAGAAAAGGCAGATATCATCTACATGATACAGCCGTGGCAGCGTGCGACAAGACAGAGAGTCAGTCAACGTTTTTCTAAAGGAAATGAAATTTCTTTCCCCTCCCTGACTGCGAACAACGCAGTAGTGGATCCGCTTACCATTGAAATACATACGGGGGGTCACGACATCCGTCGCATGTATATAGATGGAGGTGCATCCGCTGATATTATATATGAACACTGTTTCAAGAAGCTGCGACCTGAGATACAGAGTCAGTTGATCCCAGCCACAACGTCGCTCACTGGCTTCACAGGAGAGAAGATATGGCCCGTGGGACAATTACGTCTATTTGTAGAAGTTGGTGACAAACCACACTCTACAGTCACCTGGATGAACTTTATGGTAATCAGATCCCTCTCTCCGTACAATGGAATCATCGGGAGACCTGGAATATCATCTATCCGCGCCGTGCCATCCACAGCGCACGGGATGCTAAAGTTCCCAGTGGAAGAAGGTATTGTCACTCTTTACAATACCACCATACCACCCAAAGAATGCAACGCAGTGACAAACGACGTAAGCAATGCTCCAGAACAGCGCGCAATCAAAGTTCCAAACCTAAAGGTCGCCATCCACCTTGACTACCCGGATCAACAAGTATCTATTGGCGGGTCTCTGTCTGACAAAGGCAAATCAGCTATATGCGCACTCTCGCAAAACAACTTAGATATTTTTGCATGGGAACCAAAGCATATGACAGGAGTGCCACGTTCCATCACGGAACACAAGCTACAAATCCGACAAGGATATCCTCCAATACGACAGAAAAAGCGCGGACAAGCCCCAGACCGCGCAAAAGCCATCCTGGAAGAAGTACACAAACTAGTAAACGCAGGC
The DNA here is from genome assembly GCA_021014915.2 of Artemisia tridentata subsp. tridentata. Classification (NCBI taxonomy): domain Eukaryota; kingdom Viridiplantae; phylum Streptophyta; class Magnoliopsida; order Asterales; family Asteraceae; genus Artemisia; species Artemisia tridentata. Next base: position 11,449,068 of record CP139504.1, read on the forward strand.
ATCATGCGGGAAGTGTACTACCATGACTGGCTCTCTAACCCAGTAATGGTAAAGAAGAGCGATGGCAGTTGGAGAATGTGCGTAGACTTCACAGACCTCAATAAAGCATGTCCACAGGACTGTTACCCGCTACCGGAGATAGACTGGAAGATCGAATCTCTGTGTGGATATCCCTTCAAATGCTTCCTGGACGCATACAAGGGATACCACCAAATTCAAATGGCGGAGGAAGATGAAGAAAAAACGGCCTTCCACACAAGTCAAGGGGTCTATTGCTATACAAAGATGCCCTTTGGCCTAAAGAACGCAGGAGCAACATACCAACGATTGGTAGACACTGCGTTCGAGAAACAAGTAGGCCGCAACTTGGAAGTATACGTCGATGACCTCGTCATCAAAAGCCATACTGAGGAAGAACTAGTGCGCGACATGGAGGAAACGTTCAAAACACTGAGGAGAATCAACATGAAATTGAATCCCAAGAAGTGTACATTTGGCGCTACAGAAGGCATGTTTCTCGAGTATCTAATAGAACCCGATGGGATCAAGCCTTGCCCAGAAAAGACCCAAGCAGTCATTGACCTCCCCTCACCGCGCACACTGAAGGAGGTCCAGTCCCTAAATGGCAAACTAGCCGGACTGAACCGATTCTTATCTAAATCAGCGGACAAGTCACTTCCCTTATTCAAAACACTCAAGAAGTGTACAAAAAAGGGAGACTTCAGGTGGACCGCGGAAGCAGAAGAAGCCTTCCAACAGCTCAAACAGCACATAGCAGCGCTCCCAGAGCTTGTCGCACCCCGACCAGGGGAAGAGCTGATCATGTACCTATCTGCGACCCAGGGGGCAGTCAGCGCAGTGTTACTGACAGACAGGAACTCTGTCCAAACACCCATCTATTTTGTTAGTAAGGCGCTCAAAAAGACAGAGATTAACTACACTGCAATGGAGAAGTTGGTCCTAGCCTTAGTATTTGCAGCAAAAAGACTGCGCAGGTATTTCCAGGCACACCCAATAGCTGTTATCACAGACCAACCCATCAAACAAGTTATCTCAAGACCCGACGCATCGGGACGCCTACAAAAATGGAGCGTTTTACTGGGTGAGCATAACATATCATACAGACCGCGCACTGCAATTAAAGGGCAGATATTGGCCGACTTCATCATCGAGAAAGCCAGATACTGACACTACACCTGCGACAAGCAAGGGGGAACCTCAAGAACCATGGATCCTATTCATTGATGGATCCTCATGCGTAGATGGATCAGGAGGTGGCCTTATTCTCACTAACCCAGAAGGAGCTGAATTCACATATGCTCTACGCTTTGAATTCACAGCCACGAACAACGAGGCAGAATACGAAGCACTCCTGGCTGGGTTACGCATCGCAATTCAAATGGGTGCACGCAATCTAGAAGCGAACGTCGACTCACGGCTAGTTGCTAACCACGTGTCAGGCGAGTATGTAGCAAAGGAGGAACACATGATCCAATACCTCGAAAAAACCAAGTCTCTGATCCAGAACTTCGATAGGTTTACTATTAAGCAGGTTCCCAGGGGTGAAAACAGGAAAGCAGATGCGTTGAGCAAGATTGCATCCACCAGTTTTGCACATTTATCAAAACAAGTATTGGTGGAAACCTTGAAAAACAAGTCAATCGAAGAGATGAAAATATCCACAGTGATAGAAGAAGAAGGCCCTACGTGGATGACACCAATCATTGACTTTATTAGCAAGGGCACACTCCCCCAAGAACAGAAGGAAGCTCGAAGAATCCGGCGCACAGCGCAGCGATTCGAGCTCAGAGATAACGTCTTATATAGACGCTCATTCCTACAACCATGGCTTAGGTGCGTTGGACCTCTCCAGGCAGACTACGTACTTCGAGAGATCCACGCAGGCTCATGCAGCATGCACTCAGGACCACGGTCCATTGTAGCGCGTGCACTAAGGTCTGGATACTATTGGCCAACTATGCACCGTGACGCGCGAGATTTGGTACGGAAGTGCAGTGACTGCCAAGTCCACAGACCCATTCCGCGCCGACCACAGCATGAACTAATGCCTATCACATCGCCATGGCCATTCCACAAATGGGGTATCGACATCGCCGGACCTTTCCCTATTGCCGCAGGTGGATTGAAATTCCTTATTGTGGCAATAGACTACTTTACTAAGTGGATCGAAGCAAAGGCAGTAGCGAACATAACAGGTAACCAGATAAAACGATTCGTATGGGACAACATCGTATGTCGCTTTGGATTACCTGGTGAAATTATCTCAGATAACGGAAAACAATTCCGCGATAACCCGTTCAAAGATTGGTGCGAACAGCTGAATATCACGCAACACTTTGCATCAGTAACTCATCCACAAACCAATGGCCTGGTTGAACGCGCAAATAGAAGCCTAGGAGAAGGAATCAAAGCGCGCCTGGACAGACACAAAGGAAGATGGGTAGAAGAACTATCACATGTTCTCTGGGCGCACCGAACAACCATCAAGGTTAGTAACGGGGACACTCCCTTCTCTTTGGTCTATGGGACAGAAGCTGTAATACCAGCTGAAATTGGAATGCCAACCATCCGTACTGCGGAAGTTAATGCGGCAACCAATGATGATGAGCGGCGCATAGACTTAGATCTATTGGAAGAGCGACGTGAACGCGCAGCAATACGCGAAGAGAAAGCCAAGTCAAGAATGAAAGGATACTATGATGCCAAAGTACGCAGCACGTCATTCAGACCAGGTGACTTCGTATACCGCGAAAACGACTCAAGCCGCGCAGAAGACACTGGTAAGCTAGGACCAAAGTGGGAAGGACCTTACGAGGTCATAGAAGCACTTGGCAATGGAGCGTACAAGCTACGCGACAAGGACGGACATGAGCTACAGCGAACGTGGAACGTCCGCAACCTTAAGCGGTGCTATCTTTAAAGCAGGCTACGGCCCAACATGGACACTCACGCACTTTAGAAAGTGCCCCAATAAAGATCCATGTAATTTTATTTTTTAAGTATTATCTAGATAAGTATTCTCTTTTAAAACTTGCAAGTATTAATAAAATGTTATGGTTTCTAGCTAACTCCATAACACATTTAACTCTATTGTTTGCATCTTTCATTATCGTATTTCAATATTGTTATAATCTTGCCTACATGGCGTGCATGCACACACTAAGACCCACGATGGCAGATAGGATGAGTAAACCTAATAAACAACTCGTTGAGTAAGAGGGTTGCAAACCCATCAACTTTGGATCACGAATCCTTGTTAAACACCTTGCGCTCAAGACGTTGGCGCAAGTTCCTTACACATCCCACGACGGATGCGCACTGGGGCACACTGTGCGCGTTTAACAACTCAGGAAATCAAGACCCTTGATTCCTTAAAGTACAATACGATAAGTAAACTTACAAAAATACATAGACGACTATGACTCTCTCCTTTTCATTAAGTTGGAAAAATTTAATACACGACTACGGTCCTTATTTAAGAAAATTCATACATAATGATAATTTTTCTTTTCTAAGCACGCTTAGGTAATTAAAGATATCTTCACGCAAAGATACATACGAACTACGAGTTCAAAAGCATAAGTATTTGGAAGTTGTAAAATCACTAAGTACAAAAGCAAAATCTTTATATATAGAAATACGTTTCTACAAAAGACTTGTACAAAAAAGCTAAATGCTATATGTACGCCTTAGCTGGCTAGAGCCCCCACTCATAGCCGCTTCCTTCGCATCCTCGAGCCGCTTTAACAACCCTGCATCATCAAGGGAAACAGTGGCCACGGAAACAGGCACCCCGTCGGATCTAGGCTGATGCGCAGCGCCTATGCCGCACATAATGGCCTTCCCTTTCACGCCTTTCTTTCTTGCGACCCTAGAAGCATGAGCATTTAGCGACCTTTGCAAAGAAATCTCTTTCTCAATACGGAAAGGATTCAGAATGTCACGAGGCTGAGCAAAAATGGGTACCTTCAACTGCGCTACATCAGGCTTCAAGTAGAAGTCCACTTGCTGATCCGCACCATCCTGCAGATGCCTGGTAAGGGTGAGCCCCGCAATGATCACGCTGATAGGCTGATCCTGATCACGCTCCAAACGAGCGATATGCGGAAGCTCAAGCTTTTTTAAATCTTCCATAGCAGCAACAAGCTCAGCTCGGGCATCCGCCTTGTACCCAGGGACCGCCGCAAGCGGCACGGTCAACAACTTGGCCTCAGCAAGTTTGTTTGCGGCCAAGGTCTCACCATGTGCAATAGCGCACTCCACAACCTTGCCAAAGGAAGTGGTGACCTCGGGATGCTCTAGCGTGCACATGGCGGCCAGGCGAAGACCATGACTGATCAACCACCTACGAAATAACACAAGTGTTAATAAGAAAAAGGGTCTCAAGTATACACAAGCTATAAAGAGATAAAAGCAGCATGTACCTGCGCTCAGCTACGGACTGAACCATGTGAGGGTATAGCTCCTCATCATATTCGATGCTGAGCTTGCAAAGCTTCTCTTCTTGCGTCTTCAGCGCAAGCTCCACTCGGCTACGGAACTCTTCAATATTGGCAAAGTGCTTGCTCCTATTCTGTTGCAAGTACTTCAGCGCCCATAAAGAATTTCGCTTCTGAAGGTCCGCAGCAGCACGCTCCTGCTCCAGCTCAGCCATCACCAAGATCTTCCCCTCCCCCAACCTTTGCGCAGACGCTTCTGCGCGCTCCAGTTTAGCCTTGGAGCTCAGCTGCTCAGCTTTAGAGCTTGCTAACTCAGCCTGCACAGACGCCAACTGCGCCTGCAGCCTGGAAACTTCCTCAGACTGGCACACCCTGGCTTGCGCCACCAGCTCGGACTGGCGCACAGCGAGGGAGGCCAGCTCCTCCATCATAGAGTCAAACGAATTTGACTCCCCTCCAACATCCCTGGGAGAAGGCGCCTTATCCAAAGAGGAAGTCGCCTTGGGAGGCATACTTCCATCTACAACGCCAGCGTCCTCCACAGGCTGTTCACTGCACAAAAGATCAAGAAGCAAGGTTAGCGCACGAATAACAGTCAAGTATACGCAAAATCCTAAGAGATTGCTAAAAAATACTTACATGGGGGGAGGAGACGAGGACACGTCCTTCTCCATCTCAGCCGTGGACGTACCTCCACCAGACTTCTCAGCATCCACACTGAAGACACGAAGGAACAAAGTTAGAATAAAGTGTAACTTGACAAAAGTTCATAACTAATAACTACGATACTTACTCCATCTGCACTTCAGTAAAAGATGGGCTTTTCTCAACCTCAGTGCGCGGCCTCTTGGAAGAACTTTCGCCACCACTACTAAGCGCCCTCTTGCGCGTCAGTCGGGGGCCCTCCTCCATCTCACTGTCAGTCTCCTCTAAATGAATAAACGTTTTGCTGGGAGGAGACTGCGCAGTGTCAGGACCCTGCTGCACAGGAGGAGCCACCTCTTGCAGCGGCTCAGCTGCCACCACATTAGGGGAGCCCTCAGACTCTGGGATAACCAAGTCCACGACGCGCCCTGCCGTTGCCTCCAGAATGGTCTGCTCACCATCCCCTAGAGGACGCACCCCCACTGCTACGGCACGCGGATTCTCCAAGTTAACAACCGCAAAAAGATCCATCTATGCGCAATAAAGTAGACAAAGAAAAGCAAGTTACATAAAGTATGGAAAACGAAGAAACGCTTACATTAATAACGACAGAAGGAGCACCCACCCGTGCCATCCGCATTCAAGAATGTGGGAACCTCTGTCTCATGCTCGAAGAAGTTGCGACTGATGCCCATATGCACCAGGAACGCTTCCGGATACGGTTTGATGGGAATACGGTTCTCATCAATGACCGCCGCATGATCCACGTTATACCATGTCTCCGGGGGGCGCTCATCCTTGGGCAGAGTGGCACGGGTGTAAAATGGATAGTGGGAAGGAAAGACGGCGGCGTCAATCCAGAAGAATTTCTCCCTCCAGTCCTTGAGTTTATCCACCTTCTTCACATAGCATTGTAACTTGCCTACGCGCTTCGCGAAAGTAACCCACCCATTTGACCACGTCGCGTGATAGAACGCGCGGAATAATTGGAGGGTCGGGTGAATCGCTAACAAGCGACAGTTCACCTCAAAATTGGCGATCTTCCCAGCACCAATACAGTGCAATTGGGAGATGTGGAGCTCGTAGTAATTGAGTATATCACTCAAGAGCACGGAAATGGGTACGCGCTGATTCGCCCACTCGAAAAAGCGCGTATATAGCCCCACCTTCCCATCGGGGAAATTCGCGATGGTGTCATTTGGACCTGGCACCTCTGGGTGCAGATCATAAGGGATAAAATAATCCGAGGTGAACTGATTCAGTTCATCTTCGGTTATGTTAGAAGTGAAATCCTGAAGTTGCATAACCATTTTGTGTTTTTCGAATGTGCGCACGCGCTATTACCTTCGGATTATCGTTCTTTGATAGCAGATTGGAAGATATAAAAATGGTGGAAATATGATTTTTACTGTGGATATCACAGTAAAGGGAGGCGGTAGCTTATATAGTTTTCCACCCACCACAGATGATTGACACGTGTATCCCACTAACTCGAATCGTGTGGATGGGAGAGCTGACGGTACAGGGCAAGTGGATAACTTCTCCACTTCCCAAGGTACCCGAATTGCACCTTTTTTGGACTAGATACATCATACATGCGTTGTTGGCGGTAAAATATTTTAAATCTTCCCGCATACGCGTGGGGAATAATTTCGACACGACTTTAGTCTAGCATCCGCAGGTTTTACCCTGCGCACACTAGACTGGGGGGACATGATGACGTATAGTCTACACCCGGGTCACGAACCCGATTAGTAAACAATACTAATATATAAGCCCACCAAGTATGGGCCGCAACGGCAATTAATGGACTACCACTTATACGGTTTGGGCCTACAAGGCCCAAGCCCAAAGCTATTTTCGGATAGGATATGGAATATCTCCTAAATAAAGGGGATATACACCAAATATCCAAGGTCGGCGAATACGCCGAGGAGTAGGGAACAAGAAACCTACTAGGGTTTCATGTGTATATAAAGGGCACCCAAGCCCTCGGTAAAGGTACGACTTCATTCAAACCCTAACTCTTCACTAAACCCTAAATTTCGATTACTTACTCTCACGCCGGAGGATAATCGGGAGAGACAATCCCTCGATAAGCCTAACGGTGTTGGTTCTTTTTCTTAGTGCTCAGGTTCCACCAAGCATTAAGATCTAATTGGTACGAGAATAGAAGCCCTCACAAGGAACGCCCAACTTTTGTATCAACACTCTATATATTGATTTGTAAATAATGAGAATAGTATCCTTGATTCAATTCATAATCATCTTACTGTTATAAAACAAACAAATTGACACAACATATAAGATTTTAAATTTTGAACCAAACAAAAGATCATAAACAAAACTTTAGGAAAACTAATAGAACTTGGATTAATATCTCTTTTTGAAACATCAATTGCAGTAAAACTAACCCTTCCCAAAAATCAAGGTTAAAAAACTTGGATCCATAATTATGTTTTGAGTAAAAGATGAAAAAAAAAAAAAAAAAAAAAAAAAAAAAAAAAAAAAAAAAAAAACTCATACATTTTAAACGCATTTACGTGGTTAATCGATAAAACAACACTAATTGTAAAAATTGGATGAACGATGCGGGACACTGGTTCATCAACATAAATGAATATATGATTATTGTTTTTGTTTAGCTGCTTTTCAAGCAAGTTTATCTTGAGGATAGAGCTTGTTTTTGCTTCCACGTGACTTGATTACAACATGAGTTTTTGCATCTAGTTGTTTTGATAAACAATCCTACATTGGTAACAATGATTTTCTGGCGATTAGTTGTGTAAGTAAGAACTCACCGTCACGCAAATTTAAACCGGGTAAAGTTGAATCCTCCCTTTTCAAGAGTCGGTGAAACTAGCACCTAACAAAAACTTAACGTGAGACGTCTCGTATTTTATGATAATAGTCGCAAGTCATTTTGCCACTTGGGCACCCCTAAATGATTTTGATATGCTACTTTTGTTGATGCTCGAATGTTTCATTGGGAACAATTTTGGTATTGTGGTTTCCTTATATAAGTTATCAGTTGCTTATAAAAGAAAACCAATTATCATGTTCCAGCTAGTCAACATTAGAATGTCTTGCATCTTATTCAACCTTGATAGATTTAATTTACGTTTACAATTTATGTACGAGACATGTGAGCCTTGCCAATATCTATCAAGTCTTTAACTACTCATGGAGGATTTACTTTTTATTCATAGTATAAGTAACTGGGAATCTGGGATTGATAATGTGCAATTGCCTTTTCTTAATGTACTTGTGATGTGAGCCTCTAAGGTCAACACAACAACATGGGCTTCAACCCATGCAATTGCAACCGAACCTAATTTGAAAAATTATTTTTGGCTCGATTTTGAACCATAACCGATTGTTGAAAGAGATTTTGTTTCAACAAATTGTGTTTAGCAAAACTAATAGGAAACAATATCATTTACATTTCAATTCTTTTTTGAGAAGCAATTTTAGTGCTCCAAGTGACCTTCCTTAATCATGTCTAATTTTGTAAAAAGAATGAATTTATATTCTGGTACTAGTAGATCTTTTGATAAACTGGCCACGTATTCTCTGTTTATTGGCAGGTTCGGAAAGCACATTGAATTGAAGCCACCTCAGTTGAAGGCATTGGGGTGGGACGAGAAGTAATTTCCAGAATTGAGACACCTGTAAAGAAAGAGAAAAAAATACATCTCGAAGTGAAAATATTCTAGTAGATCTTTCTTTGTGGGTCTCTTTCTTAGAGATCTATTCAAGTTGTTCTCTCTACTACTCCCTTTTGTTTTGAAGGTCAGTTAGCTTTTTAATATATTCTGGCAGTTCCAAAAAAGAATTGAGACACCTGTACCCTACATGCAGCATATCTAAACGTAAAGAAAAGATTTTCAGTCGTTTGAGTTGCCAAAGCTCAATTCCTCGTATATGTACAAAGATTGCTCATTTATCAGTCTTGTAGCACATCCTTAATTCTCAGACGCAATATCCTAATCATCGATTAGTTGGATCTCTTATTCAAATAGTGGTCCATATCCGGGATTTACTTCATGAAATATTTTTTGTGACGTTCAATGACAACATCATATCTCTTGTTCTTGAAATATTGGTCAAGTTCCTATTCCTTCATCAATCACAAATATAACAAATACAGTAGTTATTTGGAGTTACACAAGTAATTATTTGGACTGTTAAATACCTCACAAAGGTATTTCTAACTACTGTTTATTAGGGATGAAAATTCACAAGGATAGTGGAACAAAAATAGTACGATGACGAGTATGCTACATTGAGGACAGTGGTTGATATTCTATAGCCAAAACCAAACCTTTGAATGATACAAGTCATTAGAATCTCCTCCGTGAGTTGATGAGACAGATGACACAAAAAATGATACCGCCAGGGTGTCATAAATTTAAGGTAGAGGGACTAGAGGTTTACCCACATAAAATGGATTTCAGATACTCAGAAACGTTTAAACAGATTGAGGAGCATTAGATATCTTGCTCGATGACCTAAGGCAATCCAAATACGAAAGGCATATGAATATTAAAAAAAGCTCATACATGTCACAACGCATTTACGCGGTTAATCGATAAAACAACACTTATTATAAAATTTGGATGAACGACGTAAGCTCAGAGTAAAGCGCGGGTAGATTTACACTTGTTCGTCAACATAAATGAATATATGATTATTGTTTTTGTTTAGCTGCTTTTCAAGCAAGTTTATCTTGAAGATAGAACTTGTTTTCGCTTCCACATGACTTGAATGATTACAACAATCCCACATAGGGCAATGAAATAAATTTTTTATTCTTTATATATTCTTGTGTACTGTGTTGCATTGTTAGTTGAGATTAATATCATGTTGTTTAGGATGGTTGGATAGAATGATAAAATGCGATCATTATATTCAACCTACTCAAACAACTTGTAAATATTCTTTATTTTTTACGAAAATATTTTAAAATTACGTGATACTTGATATGCTACATTTTTCTAAAAATTCTTGATTTTTTAAGACAACATTTTAAAATTACGTGATACTTGATATGCTACTTTTTTTCTCGGTAATTATGGTTTATAACTTTTTGGCCGACTAATTTTGTTAGAAATGAAGCTGGGCGATATTTACGTGAATTGGAAGTAGACAACTATTTTGCATATAGTGCAAGGACTGAAAATGTAATATTAGCAAAGTTGTCTTTTTAGGCATTTAAATACCCCACAAGTCTTCACTTGTGGGGTGTGGCTGAGAATCATTAAACATAGAAATAAAATCCGGTTTTCACTCCACCTTCTCTCTACACTTCCTCTCTCTAAAACCAAACATGAATCTCTTCCATTTTCATCAACCGAGACCTCCAGAAGGTGTTAAAAGTCGATTCTTGTTCATTACAATTGGTATCAAGAGCTAACCGGGGGCGAATCGTGGTGTGTTTGAGGTAAATAATGTAATTTTTTGGTGTGTTCTTGCTCGTTACTGTTCATCAGTAGCAGTTTTGAAGTTTTTGTGTTCGATCTGTGTTCTTTAAATATCCTACTGCCGTGTTTTTGTTCTCCAAAAATCGTGGCAGTTTGAGGTTTTATTCTTGGATTCGAACACTAATTTTTGAAGGTAAGATTGCATTTGTTAGTCCTAACGAAAGGTTGTGAAGATTTCTTAAGTTTCTAGGCGAATCTTGTGGTTATCTGGAAATTTTTTTTGGTGTTCTAAGTTCTTAGATCGAAAAGATTATTGAAGATTGAGCAAGATTTGTGTTTGGATATTTTTTGGGATCTTCTTTGCGTGTAATTCTTTCCAAAAGAATTATTGAAAATGATGGAGAAGTTGTTAGTGAAAGCATGGGAAAGTAAGGAAAAGTACAAAAAGTTAGTGCTTTCTGCAGTCTCTCGCAATTCAGAAAGTCAACATAAATCTCGGAATTGCAACTTTTCTCGCAATTGCACTTTTCTTCGGAATTGGTGCATCTATCGCAATTGGTTTCGCAATTGTGATATTCTCGCAATTGGAGCAGGCTCTCGCAATTCCACCCACTTTCGCAATTGAGACTTGATTCTCGCAATTGGGGTATTCTCGCATTTGGTCTCGCATCGCAATTGCCACGCCTTCTCGCAATTCAACAATATTTCGCAATTCAAGCAACCTTTCGCAATTGGTCCTTCATCTCGCAATTGCAAAAAATAAAAAATAAATAAAAAAAATAAAATTGAGGAATGACTTAACGGTCAATTTTTACGCGAGATTCAAATTCTGGTTCAAGAGTGAAAATTTTGGCCCAAAATTCAAATTTTTTGGCCAAAATTCGAATTTTTCGGGGAATTTTCGGCGTAAAAATTTCTAAAACTCAAAATTTTCCAGCATCATTAGAATGTCATTTTATGGCATATTTCACACCAAAATCACAAATAATATTTTTGGCCTACACCTTCAACATCACCACGTATAGCCGAAAAGATCCTGATCAAGAATCGCAATCAAATGACAATGGCTAAATTATCAACTGTGACTACAAGGATGATTCATTATTACTTACTTGAAGTTGAAGTGGAATATCACGGGTGCGTGTACTTAGTATCTTGAAGATATCGGGGTTGGTTGGATGCATGATTCTTCGAGATCCTTGTTTAAGCATTTATAGAATAGTGATTAAGTCTTGGGTTATCTAGTTTTCATAGGTCAAGGGGAGGATGGACGAAGACCTAGTTAACTATCACTTAAAGGAGATACGTTGTAGTACTCAGTGTCACACAAAGATGTGGATAATTCAAGAGAGGTTCATATACAGTTAAGGAAGGATGGATGGGTATATGAAACGACCTATGCTATAAGGAGTTACGTTGTAGTGCTCAGTATAGGTTCTTAGTCACACGTTCGTGCAAGTTTAAGTCACAAGTCTGGGTTATTTTACTACAGTCTCAAGTTCGTCATAGTGGGTTCCTCCATCAGCAGTCACTACAAAAAGCCGTTGTTTTGATACAAGAGGTTTGAGAAGAGATTGATCTAAAGAGAATTGTAGAGAGAATAGTTATCGACATCCACTCATGAGGTATTGATTTGTTTGTTGCTTCTAGTTGATATGTCTATGTACACATATGTAGGATGAGTCCGAAAGATCGTCATCATCCTGGAGGGAGAAATGTATGAAATGTGTACATCGGGGCTGTTTATTGAAGAACTGGAAGCATTCTAAGTGAGCTGAAGATGTCGATATGATGCTCCCCAAAGAAACCTGTGAAGAAGTTACAAGTCATCAGTCTATAATCCATTTTCCGCTGTGTAAGAGACTGAAGACAATTTGGCAAGATTTCAGAGAAACTTCTTCTACAAGCATTAGGGCTATATCAAACGGGTTGTCAATTTGGGAGGGAGCATGTAAAAGAAAATGCCTCACTAATTGGGAGGGAGTAATAACCCAATTAGAGAATTACAGTGATTCGGCAAGTAAATCAAGCAAGCTGAGAAAGATACGAGAAGATCAAGAGCTGTGAAGACATCCTCAAAAGGAGACTGCTCTACTTCAGCATTGCTTTTATCATTGTTATGTAATTGTTAGGAATCATTGTAACCAATTCACGTATATCTCCAGCTGGAGGGAGATTGTTAGAAATGAAGCTGGGCGATATTTACGTGAATTGGAAGTAGACAACTAGTTTGCATATCGTGCAAGGACTGAAAATGTAATATTAGCAAAGTTGTCTTTTTAGGCATTTAAATACCCCACAAGTCTTCACTTGTGGGGTGTGGCTGAGAATCATTAAACATAGAAATAAAATCCGGTTTTCACTCCACCTTCTCTCTACACTTCCTCTCTCTAAAACCAAACATGAATCTCTTCCATTTTCATCAACCGAGACCTCCAGAAGGTGTTAAAAGTCGATTCTTGTTCATTACAAATTTCGTGAGTATATACTTACCGTCACGCAAACTTAAACAGAGTAAAGTCCACCCTTTTCAGGAGTTAGGGTTACTTGCACCTAATATGAATTTAACTTTACACTTGTCACATTTTATGATGATAGTCACAAACTCTTTTGCCACTATATGATCCCTAAATTATTTCGATATGCTACATTTGTTGATGCTTGAATGTCTTGTTGTATTGTGGTTTTTCTTATATATGTTTTCGTTGTCAAACAAGCTTTATATATCAAACCTAAAAACTTGTTACTTCAATATGTTGGGTGTGAAATAAATTTGTACATAAGGTTAAAACTGGCTCGAACCGGAAAACAAAACTCTCCGAAATAAAGAACCGAAAACCGAACCAGTCCACTCGGTTGATTTTCTATTCGGCTCGGATCAGTTTAGATGTTTTTCCTGCTTTGGCTCGAACCAAACCTAAAACTGAATCTCACAAAAACCGAAAATCAAACCCGAATAATCGGTTCGGTTGGACAAGCTCAATCATCTGCCATTGAACAAATATTAAAAAAAAGATTATTTTGTATTTTTGCTTTTGGTACATTACAACTCTCAGTTTTATGATGTTAACTTATCTATTTCGACATCTCTTTCTATATCATTCATAAAAGAGGGTGTTATTACTATACGCCTAACGCATCAAAAAATGTCTCGCATTATACAAATATACATGATCAGTAGTAGTTTCCTGCAATAAACCGAACAACTATGGTACAATTAATTGAGTTGGCAACAATGTTATGAGTGGATTGTGAGAAGGGCAAAAAAAGAAGCATTGAGTTGGCAACAATGGTTATTCGATCCAATTAATTGTCGTTTAAGTACGAACGGGTCGTGACTGCTTCAAAGGTCATGAGTCTGCTGTTTTGGAAATTGCAAAATGCAGGTTCTGTGGTATTTTTTTTACCAATGCCCTGTGGTAATTTTGATCAAGGGATAATGTAGGGGGACATGGAAGATACCCTTATGTTGTCATTTGTTCAAAGTTTGCCTAGAGGGTTCTCAGGTTATGGCTATAAAATATTGAGGATATTGCTTTTGGATAGTATTTGTGATGGCTTCTGAGATTGGCTTGTGAAGAGTAAAAGTTTGGAATCTGCACACGTTTAGGCCTTGGTTTTTGACTTTTTGTTGTCATGTAGTTTAGTCTGTGCAAGGCATTTTCATGCATCTTGATGGAAGCCTTTTTCTTTTCTAGTTTTAGTCTCAAGTAGGTTTGTAGTGTTTTGTTTTAGTCTTTATTTTTTTGTTTTGTTGCCTTGTTTGTGTGTTTATGTTGTGCCCTATTCTTGTTTGTGTGTTTTGTTTTGTTCTCAGTGCATCTCTAGGTGGTTGTTGTAGTGTCTTGTGTCTTGTAAGTTGTTCTAATTAATGAATGCCTTTCTAAAATAAAATAAAAAACTATGGTACAATTAACAAGCTACCTTCACAGAAACTCAAATTACACTATAAAAATACTTCACAAATTCATACAAAGCATATTTTACAGTAAGTTGAAGTCAATGTATTATTGGAAGGAAGCAAATATCACACAAATGAAGAAAACTAAAAGGCAAATGCTAAAAAAATGCATCGAACTTGACACTTTTTATCATTGTATGTAGCTAACTATTTTTCGTCTCATTGTAACACCAAACTTTTGATTTTTTGTCATTGTATGTACGATGTCCAGCTTGTCCAATGCCAGCGTGTCCTTTGTTACACATAAGCTGCCAGCGTGTCAATGACATTTTTTTTATACTAGGACCACACAAATAAGTCAACCCACAAACACTTTACACATATATCCGTCTCTTTCTCACCCTTTACCCCACAAACCCTAATTTAATATACCACCAAAATCATTGTCGATTACAGTGTTTTTCTTAAATTGATGTAAGCAAAAGGTAACATACATTATATTCTCTTGGTCCCCTACACTAATTTGTTGTTTTATTTGTGTTTTCATATGCGTAGTGTTTAGGGTTTCAATTATTGAATATATATATATATATATATATATATATATATATATATATTTTTTTTTTTACAGGATGGCTCTTCCAGATGCCTACCTCGTTGATGTGCATTTTGATGGAGTGTTTTATTTCTCACCATTAAGGTATGAAAACGGTGCTGTTTATCACGTGAGGATTGGAAAAGATAAGATGTTTGACTATGATAATTTGCGTAAGTATTTAGAAGAGACGCTTCAAGTAACCTTTTATGCCATGTTCTTTAAGTTACCAGAGTGTGAGTTAAATGTTGGATTGGAAATAATTGGAGGTGATGTCGAATTGGAATCAATGTATGGATTTGCTGATACTTATGGGTTAGTAAACATGTATTTGGCACACATTCCTCAAAAGTTGGATGATTATTACATTCCAAACTTGTGTTTTGATGATTCTTGTGATGAGGCCACATCTAAACTTAGGATTAATGGGATTAGGGAAAAGGATGCTGGGAATATGTCATGGGAAGAACTAGTTCAATGGGCTGAGGAAGAAGCACGACACCTACATTCACCACTTAAGCCAAGAACAGTTAGGAGAGAACATGTCACTGAAACACAAGTTAATGATGAAGTGGTTGTTGATCATTCTGATGCACCACAAGTTAATGATGAAACACAAGTTAGTGATGAAGTGGTTGTTGATCATTCTGATGCACCACAAGTTAATGATGAAACACAAGTTAATGTTGATGAAGTGGCGGTTGATAATTCTGATGCACAAGTTAAGAAGGTAGTAGATAAGGGTAAGGGTATTATGATGGATAAAGGTAAAGTACCGAAAAGAAAGCCTGTGGTTAGAAAGGCTAAGGGTATTGTGATTCAAGAAAGTGTGAACCCAAGTGTTATGGATCATGATTCTAGTGACAGTGATAGTGAATTAGAAGAAAGAGGGAAATACTCAATGGATCATGATTCTAGTGATAGTGACGGTGAATACTACGATAAGTCTGTAGATTACTTGTCAGAATGTGAAGATGAATTAATTGAATTTAGGAAGAGAAAATCCATTACAAAGAGGGCCCCCAAGACATCTAAGCAGAGATCATGTTATGATAAAGATGGTTGTGGGAGCAGTTCTAGATAGAAGAGAAGTTATGCTGATGGTGATAGTTCAACAGTCATGCAACATGAGGAATTCATGGAAGATTTGATGAGGAACTTGAGGTAAGATGATGCTGATCTTACAGATCCATTTACATTAGTGGAGACAAAGCTGGACAAGTATTCTACTTATGATGTGGATACGCATTGGAGAATGAGGAAACCAACGGTAATGTGTTTGAGTACTTAACAAAGTTTTTTGATTTCATTTTATTTGTGTTTATGCACTGTTTCATTGATTCCAATTAACAAAGTTTTTTGATTTCAGGTTGGTGAAAAGTATGTTAATGCTGCTCAATTGAGGGAATGCCTGACTTATTATTCTTTGGCAAATGGATTTTCTCTATGGTTAGAAAGAAGCTCAACAACCCACATAATAGCTAAGTGTGGGTTAAGGCCAGAGAGGGTCAAGGATCCAGAAAAGGGGAAGACAAGTAAGTGGAAAAAATACCCTAGTGCGAAGAAAGGTGAAGGATCTGAATGCCCATGGAGGTGTTACGGAAAACAAATGACAGGTGAGAAATCATTTCAAGTAATTTCTCTTGAGGATAACCATACTTGTGTTAGAGATTTTAAGTTTGGAACTTTAGTGAGCTACAAGTGGATTGGTAAACAATTTGGCAATAAGATTAGGATGAATCCAGATATTAAGTTACATGAAATTGCAGATTTAGTGTTGAAAAAATATAAGTGCATTGTAAGTCCATCACAATGTAGGTATGCAAAAAGATAGGCATTGAATGAAGGGCAAGCAACTATTGAGGATCATTATGGTTATATAAGGTCATATGCTAAGGCTTTATTAGATTCTAATGAGGGTTCAACAGTTAGGGTTGGGGTAACAGTGAATCCAGATGAGAAAACCTATTTCGATAGATTTTATGTTTGCTTAAATGGACTCAAAGAGGGATGGAAGAGGGGATGTAGACCAGCAAATGCTTTAGATGGATGTTTCCTTAAAAAACCAAATGTTGGGGAAATCCTTACGGCAATTGGCAGAGATGGAAACAACCACAATTTCCCAGTAGCATGGGCTATGGTTAATGTAGAGAACAAGGATAATTGGACATGGTTTTTGGAGTTACTTGGAGAAGATATTGGTTACCCAACTAGAAATGGGTTAAAACTGATCTCAGACCAACACAAGGTAAATATGTTTTGACTGTATATTTTCCATAACAAAATGAAATTATGAATTATTTTTTAACTAAGTAATATGTTAATGCAGGGATTGATTGAAGCTGTAAAGGATGTGATGCCACATGCGGAACACAGACAATGTGCTAGACACATTTATGAGGGGTTTAAAAAACAATATGGTGGTGTTGAGTTTAGAAACTTATTCTGGGCTGCTTCTAAAGCTAGTTATCCGGGACTCTTCAACAAGATAATGGGCAAGATGAAAAGGGCCAATCCAAAAGCATATCAGTATCTATTAGATAAGGATCCAAAAACATGGTCAAGAGCCTATTTTCACATAGGATCTAACAGTGAGTCTGTGGAGAATGGTTTTAGTGAGAGTTTTAACTATGTGCTTTTACAGGTAAGACATAAACCATTAATTAGTATGTTGGGAAAATGGAACGAAGACATTTGTCCGAATATTCAGAAAAGGTTGGAACTCCTTAAAGATGAACAAAGGTAATTTACATTTAAAGCTGCATCTACATTTACATATAAATTTACATCAGTAATGATTAACAAAAACTAATTTCATTTACATTTATATCTTGTTGAGGTTTTGGCATGTTATCCCGGCTGGTGGAGCGATTTGATGAACAAATTTGTCCTATGCTCATTTTCCAATTCTACAAAAGTGTTCGGATCATCTGAAAAGATGACAGAACCATTTACATCTCCTTCACTATAAACAACCAAAACATTGTCCTACCTCTCACTACCTTTGCCGAAATTCTTCAAATTCAATGCCATGGAATTTGCATGTATTCCAATGATTGGTCTATTTCCAATCAACACCTTGCTCTAGATTCTCACCATACCTACCTTACTCCCCTTGACAAACCCGCCTTAGTTCGAGATACCATTTTCATAAAAAGAACCGATCAATCTCGAATGACTCGCAACAAGGAAGTCATTCATCGTGATCCCTTTCAAATGGAACTCTTTGAAATGATTCCAACTTACAAAAAGTGGGAAGAAATTCTTAGGGAAAATGTCATTTGTTTGGTCAGGAATAAAGATCACCCTAATGCTTGTCTTGTCCAAATGATCTTTTGCCTCATTCACCAAAAACCTTTCAACTTAGCGTACTACATCACCAAAAGAATGGTTGGTGTCTTCAAAATTGACAAAATGGTTCTTCTATATGGTATGCTCCTCACACGTCTCCTTAGGTACATTAGTACAATCCAACCTTCTCCAATCACCAATGACCATGCTCTTGAAAATCATGTCATGGTACCCCTCGCCGAAGGTCGTGCCAAAATATTCTTGGTCAATGGCAAAAGGCCTCGTCCTTTTTCTGATTCCTCAGATGAAGTTGAAGCCGATAAAGACAATCCTATTTCAAACTACCGCCTTGATCCAATCTCATATATCGAACAACTTCCAAAAGAAACCGAAGAATTCAAGCAAACAAAGGGAATGATCAAGTGTCTTGATCATTTTATCACAAACTTGGGAAATAAGAAAAAGTGAAGAGATTGAAATTTGTGGTTTAATCATCTTTTGAATATTTCTAAAAACAATTGTAGTCATTTATCTTTTGAACTACTATATTTGATCTACTCTGAATATTTTTTTTGGTCATGCTTACGTATGTTTGACGTATTTGATCATATGGTTAGTAGTGTACCTTATTTCATTTGATTATCTTTGTGTGCTCCTTACGTGCTATACTTGCTATAACAGATGTGTGTCTATGTATAAGTGTTTCCTGTTCTGTTAGATATGATACTCGACATGTGAGCAAAATTCTACAAGCCCACTGTGAACATTTAAAACTCAGAAGCCGGATCCTTTACTTTTAACTGGCCGGATCCCTTTTGAAAAGGAATCGACAGATCCGGCAAAACAGATGAAATTTTATACCACCTCTTATCACCCTCAACCTTCTAAACCTTATTACACTAGTTATCCATCTTCTATAAGTCACATTTGAGCTGACTTTGAGGTTAGTAGCTCTTTTGATCTCTTAGGAAAAACTCAAGTCTCTTCCGAGATGTTTATGATTTATCATTTCCAAAATAACCACCATTTTTCAGTGCCGCTTCTTGCAATACCTCCCTCTAATCATTATACACTTGCCTGCATTTTAAATAAATTTTTAACAAATTTATTTCCACCATCTCTACCTCAAAATACTCTAAAATCAATCTTTTAATTCTTATGATTTTTAAAAAATTTTAAAATTTTCATATCACCTTTCTCTGAATCCTACAAACATTTAACACTTATTGATATGATTATCTTTACTCATATTCACCTATTTTCCTTCTTTAGATCTATTTCTTCTCTCTAAAGACCATTAATGGCAACACCTCATCATTAGTCTTAAACCACTCAGGATTTACTCATTTAAGACATTTTCTCACACTTATCTCAACTGGAAACATAGGGCTGCTATAACTAGATCATAATCATTTTTCCTGCTCACCTGATCTGTTAGCCGGATCCCTCAACTAAAGCTAGCCGGATCCATGTTGAAAAGGATCCCCTGGAACCGGGCAAACAGACACAAGTTTTGTCATTTATAGCCTTCCAAAACTCAACTTTATTCATTCTAACACTCCACATTGCCTTTAATAAATCTCCTAGAAGATTGTATCACTGTATTTGACCCTTGGTACATGCAAATCATTGCAATTCAAAGGATTTTAGTGGTTTAGGCTTTAATTCATTCAATTGATCTTCCCTATATAAACCACTTGTGTTTGTGCTTCAAAACCACACTTCAACAACCTTTCTTCTACTGTAAACTCACCTTCTAAACTTACCTCAAAACATGACTAAAGCACCAAGTGCAAGATCATCCACTAGAAGCCCTCCAAGAAAAACCGCACACATTGTGCATGAAATATCTTCAACCGAAACTTTGCCCATTAAAACATCCCTCACTAGAACACCTATCTCAAACTACATCTAAACCCCTCCTTCTAATGAACCAACACCACCACAACTTGCTTCCACCAAACTTGCATCACCACAACCAATCCCATCTTCTAGGAAACCTACATTACCAAACACTCCCATCTCTACTCAACCAACAAAACCCTCACCTCTTCAACCTAGACTTATTTCTTTCACCACACCTCATTCATCACCTCATCCCTACTTGAACTCATTGGAGGACTTACCTCCTAGACCTTCTAATCAACCACAATTACCTTTATTCTCATCTATTGAGAAAATGACTACCCAACAACTTAGATGTTGACATAAACATACCACCACCCATAGCAAACTTGACTTCCTCTCCTCCAGCTTCAAATGGGCCATTTTGGGTAATGAGAAGATGTCAACCATCTCAACCACCTCAACCAAACAATGACACACTTTGATGAGGTTGATCGATACACTATAAGGTGGTTAAACCTTTTGTACTTCGTGTATATGATAAGTTGAGTTAATATGATCAAGTACGCGGAATTTACTTAATCACACTTAGAAGGTTATTTGTGTTATGGAAATGGAACAGTTATGCTTGTGTATATAGAACAAAGAACATGCAATGTTATCACCAAACGATTCAATATTATTCAAGATAATACGAGTGATCTTAAGTTATCACTAGGGTTACAACCTTGAATCTTATGTTTTTATTTCTTGTGATATTTGTTCTATGTTCTTGAGAGTTATTATCTAAACACACTCTATGAGACACATATATATATCACTAGTCTAAGAACTTTCTTTTATAACACAAAAAAGCTCTTTTACAATATTGTTAAGTCTAGTCGAACACTTGCTTTGAGAGTGTCAGTCATTAAGATACAACTTGTATCTATGTTTACAACTTGTTCTGTGAATATAACATTATGACTGATCACATGGGGTAAGATATTATCTACCGTATATTGTTGACTTTAATACACAAAATATCTTTTCATACTTATCCGCTCAGCAGCAGAATGTTAATTACCAGCAGCAATGTTAACACTAGCAGCAGAATCCTTTAGCAGCAGAATGTTTAACGCTAGCAGCAGAATGTTTAACTCTGGCAGCAGAATCAAACACTAGCAGCAGGAACCAAATGCTCTAGCAGCAGAATCATACTTAGAGTATTTCTTTGAATAGAACCCGATATTAAACTTATTGAATATTTAATTCCCAACAATCATCCCCTAAACATGTGAATCCATTTCAACATGTTTCTGAATTAAATTATGGATTGTGAAGATCTTTCAAACACTTCTGTTCTTCAAGATTGAATATCTTTCTCAGTAACTCATCTGCTTTCTGTTCTTTGACTTTAACAATATCAATACACATCTTTAGTCTTCAAACATTGACCTAAAAGATGGTGCAATTTCCTTGGATGGAGGAATTATAAGAGGCAATGATGTTGTGTATCTTGGATGCTTGTTTTAACAAGTGAAATCATCTATCAGCATGCCTTTGCAAGTGATGAACAAACGTGGTGAACTGAAATTGAAACTTTTCTTCGTTTGACCTAGATAGAACTTTCTCCTTTAGAATGCTTCATCCCTTCTGAATATATATAATACTCCAGAATAAGCTCTATTCTTGTCATTTTCAACCTCCATGTCATCATCTTGTACGCTCATGTCTTTTCCTCCCTTTCATTGGATGTCTTCCTTCTTTGGGATTTATTTCTTCTCCTGAGATATTACCTCCCTGAGATGCAAATAACATTTTATCCTCCCCTGTTTGGAAGATCTCTCACTATGTACCAAAATATTTCTCTCCATCATCTGAGCTATCCATCATAACATGTTATCAGACAATGTTGTACATGTAGCCATCAATTCCTTAAGAGTTTAATTTGCTGCCCTCATCACTTCTAGGTGTGTTAACTCCTATGAGAGGTAATTCATGGGGCATTTGATTCATGGTCCATCAATGGATGGTTTTTTTGAATCCTTTGAAAATCCTTGTTTAAGAAATTATTTGACTTAGCAGTATGTACTTGATTTTATTATGAAAAACCATACTGCTTTCAACCATTTTGAAGGGATTAAGTGTATAACAGACACTTAATATTAATTTCGGTTTAAAGCAACCTCTGGTTGTATGAGAACCAATGTTTTTCAGTTATAAATAACTGTCTGTGTAAAGATAAACCTATTCAAAATGCTTTCTTGATAGGGTTTCCAGCTCATAGTAATTGTTGCCTCTAACACACGTATTAGATTCACTTTTACTAGCTGTTCTTTCTATCAGATGTCCTTAGACTTGCTCATTATACTTAAAAGTATAAAATGATAGAAAGTGAGTTGCATCAGTTACTATCTGATCAACTAAGTCATCAATTCAATGTGAAACATCATAATCAAGTTTCAAGAAAGAAGTTTTAAGGAGGTTAGAAATTCCTAAACCTTTTCTATCATAAACCTATTATGTCAGCAACTAATATTATCATTCTGCTGCTTCCATTTCACTTGAAACATCCTTTGTGTTCACATGATCATACCTGAAATTGTTAGTCTAAAACCAAAAGAACAATTTACAAAGTACTTGTCTTGTATTAGAATAATCATAGGACTAACTGTATGAATAACACAATTTAAATTTGTACTAGCAGCACAAACTTTTGTAATAGCAGTAGTATCTTTTAAAACTAGCAGCACAATCAAAAATTTATTTACACAAACACAAAGTTTAAAATCATTGAGGATTAAGCATTCCAATACTTGCTACCAAGTACTGAAACCTTCCAACATCAAAAGCTTTGGTTAGCAGATCTGCAAAATTGAATTCTGAAGCAATTTTAAGAACTTGAATTAATCTTTTCTCATTGCAATCTCTTATAAAGTGATGTCTAATTTCAATGTGTTTTGTTTTATAATGTTGCACTGGATTTTTAATAATACAAATAGTACTACTATTATTAATATGAATAACAGTGTTCATGAAATTGTACCCATAGTCAAGAAGTTAGTTTTGAAGCCATAAGACTTGAGCACAGCAACTTGCAGCAGCTACATATTCAGCTTCAGTTGTTGAAGTAGCCACAGTCGTTTGCTTCTTACACTGCCATGAGATAAGTCTACACCAAAGGAATTGACATCCTCTAGTTGTTGACTTTCTGTCCAAGCTAGCACCAGCATAATCACTATCTGAAAATGCTACCAAGTCAAAAGGTGATTCTCTAGAATACCATAGACCCAACCTAGGTTGACCCTTTAGATATATAGAAATCCTCTTGACTGCTGTTAAATGAGAAACCTTTGGAGTTACTTGAAATCTTGCACAAACACAAACAGAGAACATGATGTCAGGTCTTGATGATGTAAGATACATCAAAGATCCTGATCCGTGCTAAAGTGTATATATAAATAATATCAGACGGATACACGTGAATAAAGACAAATCAACCCTTTAGAAAAAAGGCAAACTAGCAAAAACTCACGTTTGTGATATGTGTGATACCAGGTAAGTGATTACCCGGGTCATGTCCCAACGAGGTGTGAATGCGCAATCGTTTGAGGTTTGGAATTAGAGTGACTGATGATTGGGATATGAAATTTTGATTTTATTATGTTCCAATTAAATAATGAGAAACAAATTCTCAAAATAAAATTAAGATTAAAACAGATTATATTAAAAACGGGTAACGAGAATTCTAAAAACGGGATTAAAAAGTGAAATCTAAAAATAAATCCTGCAAGTGCCAAATTATTTTTCCTAAGTTATAAATGACAAAAGAAAATTTTAGAAAAAAGATTTATATTTTTCTGACTTTTATATTTTTTATTATGAATTAAAAACTGAATGTAAAAGAAAAATAAAATAAAAATACTAAAACTATTCTAAAATTTCTGAACTTTTTTGTGAAACTACTTATGGTTAAAACAAACCTAGGAAAAATATAAAAAAGGTAACAACTTATTCTAATAAGCTGTAATAAGCTAAAATGGTTCGAATAGCTTAAATGGAAAAACAAGGTTAAGTAATAAATATTACAAACTATACCCAGAGAAGTCCCAAGGGCAGTTGGTAGTGTGTTGTGGTGTTGAGGCTTTGCTAAGGGGGAGGTCCAGGGTTCGAATCCCAGGCCTGACCTTTTTGCTAATTATTTATTTCTTTTGATTTTTCTTTTAAAAACTTAAAAAAGCTAGCAAAATTAAGCAACTTTAATGAAGATAACTTACTTTTAAAACCACAAATAAGCCCAGAAATAAGCCACAAGGGCTGATCAGTGGACTATTTGAGAAAACAAGTTGAATGCTAGAAAGAAAAGGCTGAAAAAGCTAAAAACAAGCTAAAATGGGAATTACAATAAGCTGAGTAAATGAAAATAAGCTAAAAAGAAACATAATAAGCAATAAACACAAACGAATAAGCACTGAAAACAAAGCAATAAGCAAAAAGGAACCTAAGGGTCTGCTGATTTGGTAATGGTGCAGGGCAGACCTCAGGCCAAAGGGGTACTTTTGAGCTTGATTATAAGCTCAAATAAGCTAATAACTGAGATAATTTTCTTGGAATTAATAACTACACCTAGCAAATTACTAGTAGGCAAAAGATTTAAGCTTAGAATAACACAAATAGGCACTTAAATTGTTCCACAAATACTTATGCAGACTGAGAAAGGGTCCTGAGGGTCTGCTAATGCAAATTTTTACAAAGGCAATACAAGGCTCAAAGGTAATGAACTAGTGACTGATTGCAGACTAGATGGATATTAGAAATGCCAAAATGATGGTCAAATAAGCTCAGGCTTATTGCAAGCTTATGTGATCAGCTCAAGTTCTAAGATTCCACTAATTCACTCAAAACCTAAAATCCTTCAAAAACAGACAATTAGCTTACACTAACAACTCCTATATGTTGAATTAATCAAAATCAAACTTAGATAAGGTGCAAGTGAACAGTAGAGGCAAAATTAGACCCTTGAATAAGCTTAATCCAAACAGTCCTTTATGTGACTGAATTTGAGATTTACACTATGAGTGACAAAAATAAGCTATGATTCAGAGTTAACACTAATTAACTAACTTAATTAAACCTTAATGAACAAGTTTCAACAGCAAACAAGCAATGAAATAAGCTAGACCATGTTTAAGCTAATTTTTGGCTTTTTCAAAGATATTTAAGAGAAAACAAACTCAGGCAATTCTAACTATTGAGGCAACAACAAAAGGGCAACAATAATGACAAATAAGCTACAACAGACCAATTAAGCAATGAAATAAGCAGATGTGCAGTAATGTTGACCAGAGTTGACTTTTTGACTTTTTTGGAAATTTGGAAATTGAAACTGAATTAAGCAATAATAAGCTAACAACAAGCTGTCACATGCTTATGTTAACTTATTAAACTGGAAAGAGAAGCTTTTAAACTTGAAACAACAATAAATTTAAAGTACTGAATTAACTGAAAACTTGAAATTTCATTAAACATTGAAATGGGAACAAAGCTGAAATAAGTTAAGTACAAAAGAGCAGAAATGAGCTTAAATTAAAGTTTAGAACTGAATTTGAAACTGAAAATAGAACAATAACTTAATTTACACTACGAATGGTCTAAAGCAGTGACAACTATTTCTGTGTGTCTTCAATCCCTTAAATAGCTATCCAAAAAGCTTCTTCTCATCCTTCTGATCAAATCCCACCATTGGATAAGCTTCAAATCATCTCAGCCCTCTATCTTCAGTTTTGGCGCCAAAATGGTGTGAGTGGGAAATACCACTTGACTGGCTATCTTGGGATGAGGAAGGAGCAATTAATGCTCCTTGGCTTGTTAGGTGGAGTGTAGCATGAGGAGGGGTGAGGTGATGGTGGATGTCAGTGGAAATGGTGGGTATGGGTAGTATGGTTTTTGGCGGGTTGGTGGTTTTAGAAGAAGTGTTTGACCAAGGGTTTGACTGTGGAATTAGCTAACCAAAGGACCGGGTTTGGGTTTTAGCATGATTGGGCTTTGGGGTTTGGTTATGGGCTTGATGGGTTAAGGGTTGGATTGGGTTAAAGGGTTAAGTAATTGACTGGGTTGGTTAAGTGTAGTATTAGATTTAGGATTTAATAAAAAGGACCATTGTGTAAACTTTGCAAAGTTCAGGGACTATTCCTGCCATTTCTCAAAAGTAAATCAAGGGACCAATTTTGTAAATCTGAAATTATCCAAGGGCCAATTCTGCCATTTAGGTTTTCTGAGAAGGTTGACTTTGACAATTGAGCAATTCCTCGGTCCAAACCCGTAAATTTCTTCCCCGTCCTCGGCTTTTCACACTTTTCCAATCTTGTGCTCGCTATTGTCTGTTTTTGCCCTGTTTTCGATCCTTTTGTACCTGAAACACATAAAAACACAAACCAAGAATATTTGCAATAATATATGATCTATTTGGGTGTTTTTAGTCATTTTTGTGTCTTTAATGGGTGTAAAATGATGAGTATTTACACACTCATCAATCCCCCACACTAAGCTATTGCTAGTCCCTAGCAATCCGATCATATAAAGTAATGAAATGATCAAAAGAATACCAAGTATACCCCGTTTTGATTTTTTTTAATGCAAGAAATTTAAACTTAGAACAAAATATATAACATGCTTGATTTCCAAAAATTGTATCATGGAACTGGATTCACACAAACTGGGTGTCTCCAGGGAATTGTAATCGTCATCCTCTTTTTTATACTCCCAACTAAGCTTAGACTCAATGTGCAAATGCTTTAGTAAAATGCTAACATTACTTATATCAATAATCTATGTAAGTCGAAACTTAACTTTTCACTCCCACATTTATCAAGTTTAGATGACTGTGCTTATATTCAAAATTTTGATAACAAAAATCGACGTTTTTATAAAACTTTGACTAATACTAGTTGAAAGATAGATTTAAAATTCACAACAAGCAAGCTTCAAAATTTATTGCATTTTGCAATATCATTCCATTTTATTTCCTTTTTATTTTTTCATTTTTTCATTTTTTCATTTTTTTCATCATTTTTTTTAACTAAACTTTGTGCAATATAAACTAACGGAGTTTCACGGGAACCAAGACCTTACACCTTTCGGAATAAAGGATCCAAGGGCCGTTACAACGGAGAGTTCCAAGACCTTAACGCCTTTCAAAATTAAGGGTCCAAGGGCCGGTGTAAGAGGGTAGCCAAGACCTAAACGCCTTCCGGAAATAAGAATCTAAGGGCCGATCTTGAACCTTAGCTTTTTAGCACATACATTTATTACTTAACTTTTACATTATTATGACATATGCTTGTTCCGAAGTTTAAATAAAGCTTTGAACTAGTATTTTTCAAAATCGTAAAGAAAAATGATTTTGTGTGTTCAAATGTTTGAAAAATAAGCACTAATTAAGTCAGATTCGTTATCTCCTGGGAGGAAAAGCCATAGATTACTTATATAAGCTCTAAAGAAAACCAACTATTCTACGCTTAGCATTTTCATTTGCACATATTGTAAAACCTTAGTCTAATCGTTAAGGAAGCAGCCAGATCAATACTCTGGCAGAGTCGGGATTCCCTTTGTTCTAACCTAATCAAGACTAAACACTTCTTTTTTATTGCAATTTCTTATTTAAAAACGAAAAAAAAAATTAAAATTTTGGCCAAAACGGGGGTACTAGGGCACTAGAAGGTACATATGTGACAAAATTCGAGAGAATTCCCCCCCACACTTAGAATTGAATATTGCCCTCAATATTCAAAGTACCGGCTATTATGCCGACGCTTAGAACGTAAAAAGGTAATACTAATAACCAAGTGTGTGAACGAAATCTCTATTTTCACAAAAAGGATTAAAAAGATATCCCTAGATAATCGTTAGCAACAGGATAGGATATTGGGCGGCTGAATTGAAAACAGGCGCGTCAATCATCACAATCCAAGGGAAACCTGCAAACAAGAGCAAACAACACAAAAGAGCACAGCACAGTGGGATTCCCCCACACTTAGTGTCAAAAAATAGAAAGAAGTCAGAAACATGGGTTGTCACCCATGTGGTGCTAATGTTTTTGTTAACCGAGTCACTAGCTTGACTCGACTCCGAATTCATTTGTTCATGGGGAAGCAAGTGGAAGAAACAATCTCCATCGGACTTTCATTCAAAATGTTTGGATAAACATTGAAGTTCTTGAAAGTTCCACTCCGATGAGATACATCCGGCTCAAAAGAATGATAAATGGAGATGCCGGGATCAAAAACTTTGTCCTCATTCCCAAACGAGTGAGGGAAAGGACAATCTACCTTATAAACACAGAAAGGTAGAAAAACTCGAACGACATATGTGAAGTCAATATAATGGCGATCCTCAACGGGAAATGTCACATATTTCGGAGAAAGATCAATATCGGGATTAGGAGTTGAGGTCACATCATCAAGTTTATGAATAATAGAGTCCTTGACCTCATCGTTTTCTAACTCTTTGTGGAAAACTAGAAGGGGGGTTGAATAGTTTTTACCGTTTCTTTTGTTTAATTTGTTAGTTCAAAGGAAACAATCACAAATTAAGTTATCACACAATATAAACTAAAGATAAAGAGATGAAAGATCAAACCACATAACACAAGTGTTTATAGTGGTTCGGTTTGCAAGAGATCCTTATCCTTGCCCTACTCCACTTCCTCGAGTTGCTTACTCGAGAGATATCTTTCACTAAGAAACAAACTCCCTTCAAGGTGGAGAAAACCTTTACACGTCGCTTACTTCCTTTTCCGGTACTAAGCTAAACACCGGGTTCTTTCATAAGGTAGAACCAACCTGACGTCGCCTAATTACTTTACCGACACTAAGCTAGATGTCGAGTTCTTTACACGGGTACAACCACTCCCTACTCTCTTTGTGCTTTGAGGACTAAAGCACTAACCACACTTACTGATCTAACTGATACAAATGATAAGAAACACTTAAAGTGTTTACACAGAACCTATACTACAACTTCACAACAGTCTGCTTGTTTGAAGCTTGTTAACTTGATCTTCTTTGCTACAAAAGAAACATCAATGATATATATATAACTACTGTGGTTAGTAACTAAAGTGAATGTATGTGTTTTTCTTTTCTAAGTGGATGATTAGATCAAATGCCAAGCCTGCTATTTATAGGCAAACAAGGCAAGGCTCCTACGGATCCGGCGGATCCCTCAGATCCGTTTTTGTATAGACTTGGATCCGCGGTATGACAACTAATGTTGCACATGAGATCTCTTCAAATCTTTCCATATCCTTGTGTTGTCAAATCAATATCTTCCAATGTCAACTATATAACTTGAGTATCTAATCAAGATATCACACAATCTTACCAAGATTGTATTTGTGATGTATACCATGATGTCACTTTGTAACTTTTAAATTAAAGTTTCCATTAAAGGAAATACACATGTATATGTAATATAATGTTAGTGATCATGTTAAATAAAAGATGTGTTTTGAAAAAGACTTTAACTAGTATTTATAATTTGCTTAAGGAATATACTTTGTGTTTGTCATGAACAAAACATAAGCAAAGATCGTAAAATATAAATAACGTTTTTAGTACGATATTTGTATTAACACTCTTCATCAAAGAGAGGATTTATTTTGATAGAAAAGTACTCATCATCAAATTCAAAAAGAGAATTCGAATAGACTTTGAGACTTTCATTTTGAACGTCCTCATCAGAAAGTGATTCGTCATCACTAGAGGAAAAATCATCATTTGAATTGAAACGAGGATTAGAGAAAATCCCGAAAAATTCATCGTTTGAATTGAAAAGAGGGTTAGAAAACGTCCTGAAAAAATCATCAGTAGTGTCAAGAGGTTGATCACTAAGAAAAGAACCATCACTTTCACTGTCGGAAATATCCTCAGACTCACTTGGGATTGGGATAAGGTTCTCAGCACTAGACTTTATGAATTCGTCCGATTCCTTTTCAGGAATAGTGCTAATATGCTCATCCCCCATAATAAGAGAGTCCTCAGAGTCCACAGACTGTAAGATGGGTGTGATTGCTATAGACTAAGGGAGTTGAGAAATGATATCACTCAAAGGAATAATACTCTCCTCGTCGTCTTCATCTTCGTCATCGAGCATGCAAGCCTGATTAAACAAGAAAAGATTTTGTGCTGCTCGTTCTTCGGCGAGTAAATCTTCCATAGATTCACCATGACGATCATCTTGGGCATGTTTAACAGCCAATTCATTAAGTGTATCCCTCACATCTTGAAGTTTTTGGAATACATCTTCGAAAAACAACTCCTGGAGTTTATTCCTTTCATCTTGAATTTCTTGGAATAATTCTTGAGGAATTGGCTGAGGTTGTGCTTGAATCGTTTGACACTGTGGAGGTTGGTCATGATAAGAATAGTCGTAATTGTTAAAATGGCCATGCTCATAGACAAGCGAGTCCCTTATTTGACAATCAGAGCTATAATGCGGACCTCCACAGTACTCACAACAGTATGATTGTTGTGGTTGATTCATAGAAGTACATGGATATTGGTCATAACCGAGATTTTGACTGTTACAAGAAACCTGCTCATAGACAAGCATGTTATTTGTTTGACACTCAAAACTTGGGTGTGGACCTCCACAATATTCACAAGAATATGTTTCCATCTCATGGTGTGGGGGCTGGTTGAAAAAGTCGGGTGTTTCATGGTAAGAATAAAGATTTTGGTCATAAACAAACCCGTTTCCTGATTCCACCATGCTACAACTGGGACAATTCCCACCATTATGAGGACCTCCACACCATTGACAACCATAGTGGTAAGATGAAGACATAAAGATAAAGAATTAAACAGATAGAGGGAGAAGAACAATATTTTTGGGTTTTTTGGTTTTTCATTTTTTTTTTTTTTTTTTTTTTTTTTTTTTTTTTTTGGAAAAAACTTAAACCTTAAATCAAACAAGCGTACGGTAGCTCTCTGAAAGAAAAACGCACAGAGTGGCGGAGGAGCAAAGGTGGGCAATAAATGCTCCTTAAAAACCCGCTCCTTTCGGTTCGACAATTTAATGTCAAACCTCCTGAAACCTCCGTTAGAGTTTGTTTATCAATCAAAGGTGAGCCGAATTCGCAAGCGACACAAAGGCAAGTTTTAAATCTGATGTTTGGGAACTTATTATGATAATACTCCAAGTTGAGGAATATTATATTGATTTTGTTTTTATCTTTTATTTAACAATAAAACGAGAATGTTTTTGGGTTTTTTATTATTTTTTATATGATATTATATATATAAAAGAAAAGAAAAATATTTTTGTATTTTATATGTTTATAAAAGTGGAAACTTCTGAAAGAAAGATCTCAAGTCACTAATCGTTTAGACTTCAACGATATTGTCGCAACACAACCTCCCCGGCAGCGGCGCCAAAATTTGATCCGCGCAAAAGTACGTATATAAATAATATCAGACGGATACACGTGAATAAAGACAAATCAACCCTTTAGAAAAAAGGCTAACTTGCAAAAACTCACGTTTGTGATATGTGTGATACCAGGTAAGTGATTACCCGGGTCGTATCCCAACGAGGTGTGAATGGGCAATCGTTTGAGGTTTGGAATTAGAGTGACTGATGATTGAGATATGAAATTTTGATTTTATTATGTTCTATTTAAATAATGAGAAACAAATTCTCAAAATAAAATTAAGATTAAAACAGATTATATTAAAAACGCGTAACGGGAATTCTAAAAACGGGATTAAAAAGTGAAATCTAAAAATAAATCCTACAAGTGCCAAATTATTTTTCCTAAGTTATAAATGACAAAAGAAAATTTTAGAAAAAGATTTATATTTTTCTGACTTTTATATTTTTTATTATGAATTAAAAACTGAATGTAAAAGAAAAATAAATTAAAAATACTAAAATTATTCTAAAAATTCTGAATTTTTTTGTGAAACTACTTATGGTTAAAAAAAACCTAGGAAAAATATAAAAAAGGCAACAACTTATTCTAATAAGCTGTAATAAGCTAAAATGGTTCGAATAGCTTAAATGGAAAAACAAGGTTAAGTAATAAATATTACAAACTATACCCAGAGAAGTCCCAAGGGCAGTTGGTAGTGTGTTGTGGTGTTGAGACTTTGCTAAGGGGGAGGTCCAGGGTTCGAATCCCAGGCCTGACCTTTTTGCTAATTATTTATTTTTTTTATTTTTCTTTTAAAAACTTAAAAAAGCTAGCAAAATTAAGCAACTTTAATGAAGATAACTTATTTTTAAAACCACAAATAAGCCCAGAAATAAGCCACAAGGGCTGATCAGTGGACTATTTGAGAAAACAAGTTGAATGCTAGAAAGAAAAGGCTGAAAAAGCTAAAAACAAGCTAAAATGGGAATTACAATAAGCTGAGAAAATGAAAATAAGCTAAAAAGAAACTTAATAAGCAATAAACACAAATGAATAAGCACTGAAAACAAAGCAATAAGCAAAAAGGAACCTAAGGGTCTGCTGATTTGGTAATGGTGCAGGGCAGACCTCAGGCCAAAGGGGTACTTTTGAGCTTGATTATAAGCTCAAATAAGCTAATAACTGAGATAATTTTCTTGGAATTAAAAACTACACCTAGCAAACTACTAGTAGGCAAAAGATTTAAGCTTAGAATAACACAAATAGGCAGTTAAATTGTTCCACAAATACTTATGCAGACTGAGAAAGGGTCCTGAGGGTCTGCTAATGCAAATTTTTACAAAGTCAATACAAGGCTCAAAGGTAATGAACTAGTGGCTGATTGCAGACTAGATGGATATTAGAAATGCCAAAATGATGGTCAAATAAGCTCAGGCTTATTGCAAACTTATGTGATCAGTTCAAGTTCTAAGATTCCACTAATTCACTCAAAACCTAAAATCCTTCAAAAACAGACAATAAGCTTACACTAACAACTCCTATATGTTGCATTAATCAAAATCAAACTTAGATAAGGTGCAAGTGAACAGTAGAGGCAAAATTAGACCCTTGAATAAGCTTAATCCAAACAGTCCTATATGTGACTGAATTTGAGATTTACACTATGAGCGACAAAATTAAGCTATGATTCAGAGTTAACACTAATTTACTAACTTAATTAAACCTTAATGAACAAGTTTCAACAGCAAACAAGCAATGAAATAAGCTAGACCATGTTTAAGCTAATTTTTGGCTTTTTCAAAGATATTTAAGAGAAAACAAACTCAGGCAATTCTAACTATTGAGGCAACAACAAAAGGGCAACAATAATGACAAATAAGCTACAAAAGACCAATTAAGCAATGAAATAAGCAGATGTGCAGTAATGTTGACCAGAGTTGACTTTTTGACTTTTTTGGAAATTTGGAAATTGAAACTGAATTAAGCAATAATAAGCTAACAACAAGCTGTCACAGGCTTATGTTAACTTATTAAACTGGAAAGAGAAGCTTTTAAACTTGAAACAACAATAAATTTAAAGTACTGAATTAACTGAAAACTTGAAATTTCATTAAACATTAAAATGGGAACAAAGCTGAAATAAGTGAAGTACAAAAGAGCATAAATGAGCTTAAATTAAAGTTTAGAACTGAATTTGAAACTGAAAATAGAATAATAACTTAATTTACACTATGAATGGTCTAAAGCAGTGACAACTATCTCTGTGTGTCTTCAATCCCTTAAATAGCTATCCAAAAAGCTTCTTCTCATCCTTCTGATCAAATCCCACCATTGGATATGCTTCAAATCATCTCAGCCCTCTATCTTCAGTTTTGGCGCCAAAATGGTGTGAGTGGGAAATACCACTTGACTGGCTATCTTGGGATGAGGAAGGAGCAATTAATGCTCCTTGGTTTGTTAGGTGGAGTGTAGCATGAGGAGGGGTGAGGTGATGGTGGATGTCAGTGGAAATGGTGGGTATGGGTGGTATGGTTTTTGGCGAGTTGGTGGTTTTAGAAGAAGGATTTAACCAAGGGTTTGACTGTGGAATTAGCTAAGCAAAGGACCGGGTTTGGGTTTTAGCATGATTGGGCTTTGGGGTTTGGTTATGGGCTTGATGGGTTAAGGGTTGGATTGGGTTAAAGGGTTAAGTAATTGACTGGGTTGGTTAAGTGTAGTAGTAGGTTTAGGATTTAATAAAAAGGACCATTGTGTAAACTTTGCAAAGTTCAGGGACTATAAATCTGAAATTATCCAAGGGCCAATTCTGCCATTTAGGTTTTCTTGTGTGTGGGGTTGAAGGAACTTGATAGGAAGGTGTGATATTGCTTAAATCCACCTCATTATCTGAGAAATCTGCTTCATTTGAGTCTGAAGGGCCAGCAGTAGAATCATTTGGCCTAGCAACATAATTATGAAGCCTAGCAGCAGAATGCTCTGTCTCAGCAGCACTATCATCAGCAGAAACATTTTGTTGTTCCTTTGTTCCATCTTCTTTGAGTTCACTTTCAACATCTTCTTTAGCTTTACCAAAAGAAGATTCATCATTTGTTGAAGTTGAAACCACACTGTTACTTATTGGCATCCATATATGATCTTGATTTGTCTCCTTGTCTAACCCTGCCTCATTTGTTGCTTGTGAACCTGAAAAATTATGAGTTTTTGCAACAACAGGCACATAATTCATAGAATGGGCTAATGACTCTAGATCAAATAGCCAATTAGGACCTTCACCTACTACATTGGATTTATGTTCTAAAAATTCCACATGTGGGTTTTCCTCTACTTTCTTAGTTCTTAAGTTGTGTACTCTAAAAGCTTTGTTATTGAGAGAATATCCAACTAAGAAACCTTCATCTGCTTTGCCATCAAACTTTCCAAGATGGTCTAAGGTATTGAGAATTGACACATGACATCCAAAAGGTCTAAGAAATCCTATTGCAGGAGTTCTACCTCTAAAAAGTTCGTATGATGTCTTATTGTGAGGCTTAACAACTAAAACTCTATTCTGAACATAATAAGCAGTGTTGACTGCTTCAGCCCAAAAAGTTATAGGTAGCTTAGAATCAGCTAACATAGTTCTAGCAGCTTCTATTAGTGTTCTATTTTTCCTTTCAGCAACTCCATTCTGTTGTGGAGTTCTAGCAACACTAAATTCTCTCCTAATACCCTTTTCTTTGAAGAATTAATCCATAACTCTTTTTTTGAACTCTGTCCCATTATCACATCTACTGACTTTTACTCTTTTATCTACTAGGTTTTCTATCTCAGTAATGAAAGTCTTAAGGATGCTAGGTGTCTCATCCTTAGTAGCTAAAAAGAAAACCCATGTAAATCTACTATAGTCATCAGTAATAACTAGACAATATCTCTTATGTTGCATACTTCTAACATTTGTAGGACCAAACAAGTCCATATGAAGCATAAACAATGATTGATCAATAGAGTTAAATAGCTTGGGCTTACAAGTGGCTTTGTGTTGTTTGCCTTTAAGACAAGCAATGCATGTTTGATCATTTTCAAATCGTTTTTGAGGCAAACCTCTTACCAAACCATTCTTAACAATTTGATTTATGGTTTTGAATTTAATATGACCAAGCCTCCTATGCCATAACATTGATTCATCCAATGTGGCCTTTGCAACAAGACAAGTTAAATTCTTTTTAGGAACAATGTTCTTCATGTCTACACTATACATATTGCCCTTTCTAGGAATTTTAAGAAGCACTTGACTTTCATCAGGCATCTTAAAATCAGGAGAAAGTACAAGACATTCAGTGTCACAGAAAAGAACTTTGTTCTTTTTGTCACACATTTGTGAGACACTAAAAAGATTATAATTTAGCTCTTGTACGTAGTACACATCTTCAAAATCTAAATTTCCAGTTTTGATTGTACCTTTACCGGAAATTTTGCCACCAACACCTCCTCCAAAGGTAACATAGCCTCCATCTATTGATTGAAAATCTGAGAGATAAGACTTGTTCCCTGTCATGTGCCTTGAACATCCACTATCTGAGTATCCTTGATCCTCTTGTTTATCAATTGAATGTTCCTGTACAGAAATGAGAAGTATTAGTTTCTTTTGGGGACCCAAGCCATTACTGACTTGGATCTGCCTCTTGCATCAATGAAATTTAATCTCTTAAGAACAGTTGATGCAACATTGGATTTAAGAATCCAACATGCTGAGGCCTTAACAGCATTTGACCTGTTTTCCCTAGCAGCAGAATGAATTACATGCTTAGCAGCAGAAACTGCTAGCTTTGTAATTGTTCCCTTAATTTTCCAAACTTGTTTTGGGACCACTGCTTTTGTTTGAATGGGCCTTTGAACAGTCTTTGATGCATTTGTATAAAAAGATTTTGCATTTTTAACTGTTGGTCTTGGGTTAGCAGTCATGAATGGTCTAGCAGCAGAAACTGCTTTGACAACTACTTTGGTAACTGCTCTGGGTTTTGTTCTTTTAGACTTAGAGTGAAAGTGAGTTTGAGAAGTTTGCCTTTTGAAATTCACTCTATTGTTTTCATACCCAGATACCCATTTGTTACAGAAAGCTGCAAGATGATCAAAACTACCACGTGTGTAACAAGCTTTATTATAAAAGAAAAAGTCATCACCTAATTGGTTAGACTTGAGGCCATTCCAATTTCTTTGGTTACCTCTGGGCTTGCTAGTGGATCTATATTGTTCACAATATTTAACTGGTTGCCTAACATGTTTAATGTTTGTTCTAGGCTTAACAGTATCCTTTTTGATCACTTTAGGAACCCTTGTTCCTGCTTTCTTAACTACTTCAGGTTTAGACATAACCTGTTCATCTTCTTCATCATCAGATACCCAGTCTTCAATGACTACACTATCTGATCTTCTATTAGAGGACATCTTGTCCTCATGAAGTAAAGTTTTACTTAAACTTTCACTTACTTTCTTAGATTCATCAACAACTAGCTTGGTCTTTGGTTGTACACCATATTGTAGCTCAAGTTGTTGAAATTCAGGGATACCTGAATTTTCTAGGTCAATCCCTGGGGGTTTAGGGATACCTCTGTATGGAGGTGGGACACTCTTATATCCTACTTCTGACTTACCTCTATTAATCACTTGACATTCTATCATGTTGGTCACACCTCTAGAAGCATGTTCTAGTGTTTGTGTAGTCAAGTGAATGTTTCCATTTTCCTTTTTGACCCTATCAAAAGCCTCTCTTAAAAGCTTAATTTCAGCATCTTTAAAGAATATGTCCTGTCTTAGAAGAGCTTTGTCATCAGAAAAAGCAAGTTCATTTTCTTTGTAGTATAAGATCTGCTTTTCTGTTGATGCTAATCCACACTTATAATCTACTAACTCTTGAAAAGTTCTGCTTAGCTCTTTCTTTTGGTCATCATAATGTTTGATTAAAGTGTGTAATTCTTTAAGAGCAGTACAATCATTTGAACAAGCTTTATGAGATTGTACCTCAGAAGTAGAAAAAGCCATGAGTCCCATTTGTGAAGAATCTTCTTCTTCATCAGCCATGAAACTCCAATCAAAACCTAGCCCATCAATGGCTACCATAGCCTTTGAGTTTGGCTCAGAAACCTCCCTTGTTTTGGATGTGCTTCCAAAACCTTTGTTCTTGCTATCTTGCTGCCTTGGTCTTCTGCACTCTCTTGAGAAATGACCCATCATGTGGCAGTTATAGCACTCTATCCTTGACTTATCAAAACCAGCAGCATCAGTGTTGCTGATTACGAGCTTCTTCCCCGTCCTGTGATAGAACTTCTTGGCTCTCATGCTAAGAAGAGAAATTTGCCATTTTAGATCCATTTCCTCCAGATCATCATCATTGATCTCTTGGAGGTCTTCATAGGTGAGCATGGACCCATTATTTTGACTTGTAAGAAATGCACAACAAGTCTTTTCATCTAAAATACCTATGGTACTGCTTGATGAACTAGCAGCACCAACACCATCAACAACTTTCACCTCTTCACTTGATTTTGAGGTACTAGGAGTTGACATAAAAGCCATGTTCCCAGTATTAGAACTAGTACCTCTATTCTTCTTCAAATCTTGCTCCACAATCTTAAAGTTGCTATACAAATCAATCAGTTCCATTTTATCAAGGTCTGGCTTATTCTTCCAGACAACAACATGCATAGCCCACTCTTCTGGTAGGCTTCTCAGAAATTTTGAGTTTAAATCTTCTTGAGGTATTTCAACCCCAAGAATAGCAAGTTGGCTCACAATGTTCTGAAGCCTATTAAACATATGGTCAAGCGATTCATTGTATGTAGAGGAGAAGTTTTCAAACTGCTGCTTGAGCAGTTTCTTGTGGGTTTTCTTGGTGGCTTCATTTCCACCATATCTAGCAATAATAGCTTCAAATAATGACTTGGCATCTTTGAACTTGCTGAAGTTTAGAAGTTGATCATTGGGAATGGTCATCATCAGCATGCTTCTTGCCTTCAAGTCATTTTTCCTCAGTATTCTTTCTTCTGCAGATTTTGGCTTCATCTACAGAGTTATCAGCACTTTGCCGTCAACAGTTGATGTAGTGGTGGTAGGCTTGAAAGAATCTCCATCTTCAATAATTTCCCAAAGTGCATTGTCTTGCACTTGGAAATATTGTTCTATCCTTAGCCTCTACATCTCAAACTCATTCTGTTTGAGCATGGGTATTTTAGCAGCAACATTGGTCTGAATAGATTCAACGTCCATTTCTTCTTCTTCTTCTTCTAAATCAACTATATCAACCTGGCTCTCTGATACCAATTGATGAGGTTGATCGATACACTATAAGGTGGTTAAACCTTTTGTACTTCGTGTATATGATAAGTTGAGTTAATATGATCAAGTACGCGGAATTTACTTAATCATACTTAGAAGGTTATTTGTGTTATGGAAATGGAACAGTTATGCATGTATATATAGAACAAAGACCATGCAATGTTATCACCAAACGATTCAATATTATTCAAGATAATACGAGTGATCTTAAGTTATCAATAGGGTTACAACCTTGAATCTTATGTTTTTATTTCTTGTGATATTTGTTCTATGTTCTTGAGAGTTATTATCTAAACACACTCTATGAGACACATATATATATCACTAGTCTAAGATCTTTCTTTTATAACACAAGAAAGATCTTTTACAATATTGTTAAGTCTAGTCAAACACTTGCTTTGAGAGTGTCAGTCATTAAGATACAACTTGTATCTATGTTTACAACTTGTTCTGTGAATATAACATTATGACTGATCACATGGGGTAAGATATTATCTATCGTATATTGTTGACTTTAATACACATAATATCTTTTCATACTTATCCGCTCAGCAGCAGAATGTTAATTACCAGCAGCAATGTTAACACTAGCAGCAGAATCCTTTAGCAGCAGAATGTTTAACGCTAGCAGCAGAATGTTTAACGCTGGCAGCAGAATCAAACACTAGCAGCAGGAACCAAATGCTCTAGCAGCAGAATTATACTTAGAGTATTTCTTTGAATAGAACTCGATATTAAACTTCTTGAATATTTAATTCCCAACACACTTCCTCCTACACATACTTCTCAACCAACACCCGTGGTACATCCACAACCTTTCCACCTAGGTGCTTCCACCTGAAACATACCCCAACAACCTTCTATCTTAGGCCCTTACCAACCTTCTATCTTAGGTCCTAAACAAACAAGCCATGATGATCCTTGTGATCATTGTCAACATGTCCAAACCTTAGTTCATGAACTACGTGATGAAGTACGTTTCATGTTCTACCATCTCCTTGAACGTCTTGATGACGTCACCAAACCAAACCTTCCTTAAAAACCTTGAAGTGCAAGCACAAGTGGTCTTCCTTCTCTAGTATTAGGCCTAGACTTTGTCATTAGGATCTGTAAAGACCAAGAATCGTCTTTTAACATCTTCCGGAGGTCGAGGTTGATGAAAGTATGATCGATCCATGGTTGTTTTAGTGAGAGAGTAGAGAGAAGGTGTAGTGTTAAACTTTGGATATTATTGCAAAGGATAGAAGTTCACACAGCCACACCCTTCAAGTGATAACTTGAAGGGTATTTATATGCCTAATTTGACAACTATTAGAGTATTACACAATAGGTCCTTGCACTAAATGCAAACTAGTTGTCTAATTCCAATTCACGTAAATATCGTCCAGCTTTGTTTCTAACAATCTCCCTCCAGCTGGAGATATACGTGAATTAGTTACAATGATTCCTAACAATTACATAACAATGATAAAAGCAATGCTGATGTAGAGCAGTCTCTTTTTGAGGATGTCTTCATAGCTCTTGATCTTCTCGAATCTTTCTCAGCTTGCTTGACTTACTTGTAGAATCACTGTAATGACCTAATTGGGTTATTACTCCCTCCCAATTAGTGAGGCATATTCTTTACATGCTCCCTCCCAAAATGACAACCCGTTTGATATAGCCTTGATGCTTGTAGAAGAAGTTTCTATGAAATCTTGCCAAATTGTCTTCAGTCTCTTGCACAGCGGAAAATAGATTATAGACTGATGACTTGTAACTTCTTCACAGGTTTCTTTAGGGAGCATCATATCGACATCTTCAGCTCACTTAGAATGCTTCCAGTTCTTCAATAAACAGCCCCGATGTACACATTTCATACATTTCTCCCTCCAGGATGATGACGATCTTTCGGACTCATCCTACATATGTGTACATAGACATATCAACTAGAAGCAACAAATAAATCAATACCCCATGAGTTGATGTCGATAACTATTCTCTCTACGATTCTCTTAGGATCAATCTCTTCTCAAACCTCTTGTATCAAAACAACGGCTTTTTGTAGTGACTGCTGATGGATAAACCCATTATGACGAACTTGAGACTGAAGTAAAATAACCCAGACTTGTGACTTAAACTTGCACGATCGTGTGACTAAGAACCTGTACTGAGCACTACAACGTAACTCCTTAAAGCATATAGGTCGTTTCATATACCCATCCATCCTTCCTTAACTGTATATGAACATCTCTTGAATTATCCACATCTTTGTGTGACACTGAGTACTACAACGTATCTCCTTTAAGTGATAGTTAACTAGGTCTTCGTCCATCCACCCCTTGACCTATGAAAACTAGATAACCCAAGACTTAGTCACTATTCTCTAAATGCTCAAACAAGGATCTCGAAGAATCATGCATCCAACCAACCCCGATATCTTCAAGATACTAAGTACACGTACCCGTGATATTCCACTTCAACTTCAAATAAGTAATAATGAATCATCCTTGTAGTCACAGTTGATAGTTTAGCCATTGTCATTTGATTGCGATTCTTGTTCCGGATCTTTTCGGCTATACGCGGTGATGTTGAAGGTGTAGGCCAAAAATATTATTTGTGATTTTGGTGTGAAATATGCCATAAAATGATATTATAATGATGCTGGAAAAATTTGAGTTTAAGAAATTTTTACGCCAAAAATTCCCCGAAAAATTCGAATTTTGGCCAAAAAATTTGAATTTTAGGCCAAAATTTTCACTCTTGTACCAGAATTTGAATCTCGCGTAAAAATGGACCGTAAAGTCTCCTGTGAAAAATAAATTTTACTCAAATTTTCCCGCCAAAACTCTTTTTTTTTTTTTTTTTTGCCAAAGGTTGTCCGATATCGCAGTTGTAGAGTCGTCCGATATCGCAATTGGCACAAAGATGTCGGATGACGCTATGACCAGCCCAACTGCGATAAGCCTTAAAATGGCCAATTGCGATAATTATCGCGTTGCAATTGCGATAATTTTCCAAAGTTGTCAACTGCGATAAGGTCTTAGTTGTGAATTGCGATAACACCTTTTGGCGTCCAATTGCGATAAGAATTCCCAATTGCGATAATTCGCTAGTTTCAGTGAACTGCGATAGAAAGCAGCCAATTGCGATAAAACGCAATTTTCAGCCAATTGCGATAAGTGACGCTGATGAGGGCCAAATGCGATATTTTCGCCTTTTTCAACCACTTTTTGACTTTTTGCACTTATCTCTTACAAACCCACTAGCTTGCACATGCTTCCTGACAACTTCTACTTACTTTCACTGACATTGATCAACTCAATAATACACATAAACAACTAAAAACATAAAACTTATAAAAGTTGTATGATTCTAGTCGATCTATGGAACAAAGAACAAACCAAGTTTAAAGTGAAGAACAAGTGAAATTCACAGCTACTTCGCTAGAACACCAAACAAACACAACCTTTGATCTTCACATGTGTACGATTTCAAGATACACACCTCAAACTGCCATGATTTTTGAAGAACAAAACACGACAGTAGGGTATTTAAAGAACATAGATCGAACACAAAAACCTTCAAAACTGCTACTGATGAACAGTAACTATCAAGAACACACAAAAAAATCACATTTTTACCTTAAACACACCACGATTCGCCCCCGGTTAGCTCTTGATACCAATTGTAAAGACCAAGAATCGTCTTTTAACATCTTCCGGAGGTCGAGGTTGATGAAAGTATGATCGATCCATGGTTGTTTTAGTGAGAGATTAGAGAGAAGGTGTAGTGTTAAACTTTGGATATTATTGCAAAGGATAGAAGTTCACACAGCCACACCCTTCAAGTGATAACTTGAAGGGTATTTATATGCCTAATTTGACAACTATTAGAGTATTACACAATAGGTCCTTGCACTAAATGCAAACTAGTTGTCTAATTCCAATTCACGTAAATATCGTCCAGCTTTGTTTCTAACAGGATCTTTCTTTTTCATGTTAGATCATTTTCTTAGTTTTAGAGAATTGACCTATGTATGTATTATTCTCTTGTTTTATTAAATGAATCTACATGATTATGTACTTCTTGTTTATGTGAGCATAATTGGTGTGATTATTACTTGATTTCATACCTTCTTTCATTCTTTACTCCTGCTAACAAGTTGCAGGTAAGCCAGATCCCTCATTTTATACTAGGCAGATCCTTTCTGAAAAGGATCCGGGTACTCAGAAAACTAACTGAACTTTTATGCAGTTCAATTTTCAGCAAAGGGACACAATCTACTTGTTTTTCTAACCTTTTTTTTTTTTTGTAAATTTTCAAAAATACACATGGAGTACTTGACGTCCTCATTAAGGGGGAGCTTTCGTCCAAGCAAAACCATTGCAAAAACTTGCAATGATCACATCTTAGTCTCCCTAATTACTTGTCGCCCTCAACAAGAGGGAGCAACCGTCAAGGGGGAGAAACTAAGCATTTCTTACTCTCTTTACTCCATCTTACGCTGTTCTTTCATCTATTTTTCTAAAAAGTTGCATTCAGGTTAGTTTCTTTTCGACATTCTTTTTGTTTCGACAAAAAGGGGGAGAAAGAGTAAAAACTCCAATTCAAAAATTTACGAATTTTATTTTTTACTTAAAATAATTTTATGTTTTGTCATCAACAAAAAGGGGGAGATTGTTAATACAAATAAACCTTAAAAACGTTTATTTATATTTTACGATCTTTCAATGTTTTGTCGATAACAAACATAAAATAATTTTAACGAGATAAATAAAATACGTAATTCTTTGAGCCAATAGTTTACTAACTCATTTCACTAAACAAATAAACCTTAAACATGTTTAGTTAATAAGTTTACATAAAACCAAAACCATTTTATAAAAACACTTAAGTAACTTAGTTACTTACATTTTATAAAATGCATGCAACTTGTAAAAACAAACTAGGAAATACTTGGACTATCCATGGCCCAAAACCAAGTCCATAACCCATAACCCATGGAGCTTGATCCCTAACCCATAACTAATTGCATGACATCAAAATGAGTATAACCCATGATCCATGACCCAAAGTCCATAACCCATAACCGAAAGTCCATAACCCATGACCCAAGATGACTTTGACATCAGGCATGACATCACCTATCCATGGATCATAACCCATAACCCGGTTTGTAACCCAAAATCCGGACTGATGATACCAGTTACCCGGATCCCTTGGATTACACTGGCCGGATCCCTCTGGGAAGGGATCCACCGGATCCGGGTGAACAGTGCTCAAAATTGCCTATAAATAGTGAGCCATTTCTCTCTTACTCCTCACCCCTTTTAGACATATCTTCTCTCTATATTTTAAACTCTCTAACCACATATCCAAGGATCTTTCTATGTAGTCTTTCTTTATGATTCTCTAGGTTCCTTCTAAAAGGCGAGATCACGACCTCTCGAAGACTTGCAAGCTCGTGACCTGAGTTGCTAGGATTCTTCTTTTCCAAGATCACAGGTGTAAAAAAGGACGTTGGTTCCTTTAGTTGTGTTGTGCTAGTTGTGTTGATCGGGTAGTGGTTCCTCCTTTGCAATGGAACCCGGTATCTAGCCTTGTACCGGATAAAGTGTAGGCAACGAAGGTTTGGCTCTACCTCATGGAAGAGCTCGGTATTTAGCTTTGTACCGGATAAAGTGTAAGCGACGTTGTGAAGGCATCTTCGCCGATGAAAGGAGTTTGTCTTGTGTAGTGTTTACGGAACTCTCGAGTTAGGTACTCGAGGAGTGAAGTAGGGCAAGGAATGTGTCCTTGTAGCCGAACCACTATAAATACTTGTGTTGT
The DNA here is from genome assembly GCA_021014915.2 of Artemisia tridentata subsp. tridentata. Lineage (NCBI taxonomy): Eukaryota > Viridiplantae > Streptophyta > Magnoliopsida > Asterales > Asteraceae > Artemisia > Artemisia tridentata. The sequence goes on from CP139504.1 coordinate 11,493,745, forward strand.
GGTTGTGTCTTTCTATCTCTCTCTCGTAGTATAGATTTATATGCTTATCTACTATCAATATCCAACACGCCAAAACTAGATTGACATAAGTCGATCTATAAGTTTTAAAATGAAGTTTTAGTTGGTAAAACTATTCAACCCCCCCCCCCTTCTAGTTTTCTACAGATGTGAATTCAGTAAGGGTCATCAAGCAGACTTTGGAAGAGTTTAGTAAAGTTTCAGGGCTCTAATTTTGCCAAAAGCACTATATTTCTTGGTAATGTGGATAGCATAGTCAAACAAAGTATTCTGAATGAGTTGCCTTCTGTTATTGGTAAATTGCATGTGAAGTATTTAGGAGTACCCTTAATAACAAAAAGGCTTGGTTTAGTTGAGTGTAAGCAATTGGTGGATAAGGTGAAAACTGTGGTTCTTGACTAGAAAAATAAGTCACTTTCATATGTTGGCAGGTTACAATTAATATCCTCTGTACTTGATGCAATGCAAGTGTATTGGGCTCAAGTTTTTATGCTACCAAAAACTACGGTAAAGGAAATTGATAGAGTTTTAAAAGGTTTTTTTATGGTGTCGTTTGGATTTAAAGAAATGTATGGCTAAAGTTTCTTGGAAGACTGTTTGTTCTCCTAAATGTCAGGGAGGATTGGGTTTGAAAAATCTTGCTATATGGAATGAAAGTCTATTATCCATGCATATATAGAATATTATTTCTAAAAAAGACTCCTTATGGGTGAAATGGGTCCATATGGTGAAATTGAAAGGAAGGAACTTCTAGGATGTTAATAAGCTAATGATAGTTGGATGTGGAGAGTTTTATTGGATTTTAGAGTGAGGTTAAGACCTTTTATTGTGCACAAACTTGGTACTGGTAAAAATTGTTTTGCATGGTATGATAAATGGGACATTAATGGTCCTCTTTGTGATATTGTCAGTAAAAGAAGTGTGTACTCAGCTAGATTGAAAGATAATGCTACAGTGGTTGATGTGATTAGTAATGGATGTTGGACTTGGCCTCAAGACTGGTCTAAAACATACCTTGTTCTCAGAAGTATAAGTGTCCATATTCTGAATGATAATAGTGCAGATAGTATACTATGGAGAAGTTGTAGTGGAATTGAAACTGATTACTCTGTTAGTCAAGTATGGAAAGATATGGGAACCTCTGATGATGCAAGTGTTGTTTGGTACAAACTGGTTTGGTTTCCTCAAAATCACTAAAGTCATGCTTTTGTTATGTGGTTGGCAGTTCAGGAGAGACTAGTTACACAGGACATAGTACTTGTTTGGAATCCAAATGCAGATCTAAAATGTCTACTGTGCAATTCTTATCCAGATTCACATACACATCTCTTTTTTGGATGCAAATATGGGAAAGTGTAAAAGGAAAAATGATTAATGTCAGATTGCCTAATGGTTGGAAGGATGTCATTGCTGAATTGGTAAAGCTTAATAAGAATAATGCCATTAGAAGCATCTTAAGGAGGATTCTTGTGTCTGCCACTGTTTATTACATATGGAATGAGAGAAACAAGAGACTGTTTGATAAATCCAAGAGGGATGCTGCAACTGTGACAGAGATATGATAGTTGAATATGCAAAACTGAAGCTTATGAGTATGAAAGTCAAAGAGCCTGTTCAAATAAGAAAGGTTGAAAGGGAATGGGAAATAGTGATGAAGTGTAAGGAGAAATAGAGATGGTTGGGCCACTGCTAATGTGAGTGATGCCTATTATGGATGCTGGTTTTCATGCTATGCTACGAGGATGGAGTTGTAGTGTATGCATGTTTGACCACTTTCATGTGGGAAATGTAACTTTCTGGCAGTGGTAACATAATCCCTACATTCAATGAATCCTATCATGGATGCTGGGTTAATTGATTGCTCTATGAGGTTGTAGTTGCAATGTAGTCTTTAACCCACTTTCATGAAGAAAATGTAGTTTTTGTAGAGGATGAAAACAACAATGAGGCCTTTTAATTCTTCTAAGTGTAGTTTCTCTTCACTAAAAAGCTGCATATAGGGGGATTGTTAAAGGAAATGTAGTTGTTGTTTGTGTAACTGTGAAGAGTTAGTTTGAGATATAGCTGGTATAGCTCTGTTTGGTATGTTTCAGTTTGTATGTCTGTATGTTTGTTCAGGGTCCATGAGCATGTTCAGAGTTGAGATCCACTTCTCTATACTTTCGACGAATTTTTTTTTTTCAAAATTTTCGCCCAGAAAAATCACATGTGATTTGTAAAAATCAAATCACATGTGATTTTTCTGCGCTGAAATTTTGAAAAAAAATGGTTATATAGAAGTGCATATCTATAGAAAGATAATTTAATTCTCGTTGCGACGGTATGATTTTTTTCGCGTAACGATTAACGGTTTGCGAGATATTTAATTTTTTTAAAAAGGTTGAAAGTTTATTTTTTTTTTGTTTTGATAAAAAAATGAATGGCCGGGATTTGTTCATTAAATCTATGACAAATATGACATCTATATTAAACTTTTCCCTGTTCATGTGTCCCAGCCAGAATGTTTTGTAATCCTTTATTGGTGTGCTAATATATCTTCATAGTTTCACAAAAAAAAGCCTCCCGAGAGATCTTATTTCTATATAATTTGTATGTTTGGATATTATAAATCATCTGCCATCGAACAAATATTAAAAAAAAATATATATATTTTGTATTTTTGTTTGGTTACAACTCTCAGTTTTATGATGTGAAACTGAAATTCGCCATAACATTGAGAAAAAAAAATCGCTTTATACAAATGTACATGATCAGTAGTGGTTTTATTGCAATAAACTCAATATGTTACAATTGACAAGACACATTGATATAAATTCAAATTACATTCACAAACATCATATTTATTACGGTCTTAAAACACTTCACAAGTTCATACAAGTCCACCGCTTCTTGAAACAATTTCAACATATTTTACAACTTAAATTCAATGTATTTTTTAAAGGCAATCAAATTTTATTCATATAACAGCATAATGTACGTAAACGAAATTCAAATTTTGGGATGTTACGATGAAGACTTTTTCTGGCGGTCGTTTGTCGATCATGTTTATTAATCATCTTGACGGCTTGTCGGTGAACGCACGATACAAACTAATGGGAAGAAACAATCTTTCTAGTACATTTAGGGCAACCTCACCCGCACCAGGGGCCTCATGCTCCCGCTTGGCCTGATTATATTGTTCCTGAAGATCATAAGCATGCATCCATATTAAACGTCGTCAACAAAAGTCAAAACAACAAAGAAAAAAATCAACCATTTGTGGTCAACAAAATGAACAAAAATCCATAGATACCTGGGAAGCAGTAGCCTGGATGATGGTATATTCGGTTTCCTTTCGAAATTGGTTCCACACTGATACACACTCAAGAGGTGTTATGAGTGTCTTGGTCCTTGGAATCTACATGTTATCAAATAAAATTAAATGCGTACAAGGAATATTGTCATGTAATCAAATTCAATACTCGATCAAGTTAATATGCATAAAAAGAAGTGCTAATTCTCTAAAAAAGCACGATATTTGTAAAAAATGTCAGTTTTGCGTAGCGAACTAAAAAAATATACTCTTGTGAACACTAATGTTGACACTTTTGTCTTTCTTTAAGTAGTATGACCATTTTACCCTTACAAATTACATAAATGGTCCCTGTCGTTTAGATAAAATTGCGTCCACCGTCCCTATTTTTTTTTTTGAAATTCTTTTTTTTTTTCTGAAATTTTTTTCCGAATTCTTTTTTTTCTCAAAATTTTTTTCTGAAATAATTTTTTTTAGAAATTTTTTTTCATGACATGTGAAAAAAAAAGTTTTTGATTTTTTTTTGTAATATTTTCTAATAAAACTTTTTTTTTGATTAAAAAATTCACTTGTGACATAAAAAATCAAAAGTGAATATAAGACATGCGAAAACGTATAAAAATTTAGAAAAAACATATATAAAAACGTAATGGATCCAAAATCAAATATTAAGGATTGTGGATGCAATTTTTGCTAAACCACATGGACCATTTATGTAATTTACCCTAGGGACGGTGGATGCAATTTTCAAAAATTCAAGAGTAAAATCGTCATCATAGAAATTTTTTTTTATCTTGATTGCTCACATGAAGAACAAAATGTCAAAATTTGTGTTCGAAAGAGTTTTTTTTTTTTAGTTCGCTACTATAAAGTTGATTTTTGACAAATATAATGATTTTTTATAAAATTAGCCCTAAAAAGAAACCCGTATGCCAAAAGCACCCATAATACCTCTTCCCATGTGTTTGATGCCAATGTACATGTATTTTGTGCAATCTGACTTGTCTCTGGATCCCATGCGAGAAATAGCGTTTTCTCGATTGTATCAGTGCCATTATCCAAACGTATTGCAGCCAGCACAGAGAGCAACGTTAAACACTAACATAATATAAGAGCCACGTGTTAAAGACAGCTAAGGGGGGAGGGAGTGGTTACTTCTTCCCCAAATTTCCCCAAATTGCCACGTCACCAACAACCAATAAAAACCTTCCAACTCACAAGTCCCCAAATCACCCCAAACCCACACCAAAATGGAGGGAGTGGTCCCCAAACAACCCCAAATCCCACATTTTCCACATCACTTTTTTTTTTTCCATTTATTTTTAATACATAAACTATTTAAAAATAAAACACATATCATTTCATTAAAAATAAAAATAAAAATCCTACAATACTTAAAAAAACAACAATACTTAAAAATAAAAATCCTACAATACTTAAAAATAAAAATCCTACAATACTTAAATAAAAATAAAAATAAAAACGACATAAAAGAAACTAGATAAAAGAACTAATCATCGAGATACGGCAAGTCTTGAGCCGCTACGTGCTCCGTGAGATCAAATCGAAGGCGGTGATGGACGTTTTCATCTATTAGCTCCGCCACAACGTTTTCGTCATACACCGGTTCGACCGGTCCATCCATAATATGAACCGGTGATATTGCCCTCCCGTCGCCTTTTATTATCATGTTGTGCAAAATAATAGCCGCGTGCACAAACTTTCCAATCTTCGCTTTAGTCATAGCCCGGATAGGTCGAGCTAGAATTTTCCATTTTCCCTTTAAAACACCAAATGCTCGCTCGACATCTTTTCTTGCCCCCTCTTGCAACCTCTTGAATTTTATTTCCTTTGGGTCGGTTGGATACGGGTATGCCTTAACAAAGGTTGACCACTGGTTGTAGATTCCATCGGTAAGGTAGTAACCGCGTTTGTAGAAGCGCCCATTCACGTGAAATGAGGTGTTCGGAGCCGTTCCATTTTGCTCCGCAAGATACAAGTCGGACTGATTCAATACGTTGATGTCGTTGTTTGACCCCGGAGCACCAAAATACGCATGCCAAATCCATAAATCCTGTGACGCTGTAACCTCAAGCATAATAGTCGGGACACCATGGTCACCTCTCGTATATTGCCCCCTCAAGCTTCTAGGACAATTTTTCCATTCGACATGTGTGCAATCGATGCTACCAAGCATCCCTGGTATGTGATGTCGAGCCTCATGGGCCTCGAAAATGCGTAGCACATCGTGTTGAGTCGGCCTTCGTAAGTACTCTCGACCGTACAACTGAACGATGGCGTCACAAAAATTATCAAGAGATTCGCGTGACGTTCTTGCGGCCATGCATAAATACTCATCGTATTCATCGGGCGGATTACCAGTTGCGAGTTGCTTAATGGCGGAGGTGCATTTTTGTAGCGCCGTGAAACTTTTCTTGCTACGAGCGTCATAACCTTCTTGAAAATACGGGAATTGCGCTTCAATATCAGCCACTATGCTCAAAAACATGGTTTTATTCATACGAAACTTCTTTCTAAAGTGTGCGTCATTGTACTTTGGTTCTTCAACGAACCAATCATTTAGTAGAGTTTCAAGACCAACTTCTCGATGACGCTCAACGTGTGTACGAGGCCGAACGGTGCTAGAGCTTGCCGTGTCTACAACCCATTGATACGAGTCGTGCCAAAATTGCAACGAGCTACCAATGGAATCGTCGGTTGAAGACGGGTACATGCACTCTTCGGACGAAGTAGACATTTTTTTAGAGTAAAAATTGTTGGATAAGAGATTTGGTGTAGTTTTTTTTTTATGTATGATTTGTGTTTAGTTATGATTTGTGTTAGTATTTATATAGTGAAATAAGGGAAAAAATTTTTTTTTTTTTTTACCAAACGGCTATATTGCCGTTGCAAAATTCCTCGAATGCCCAAATGCCCGTTGAATAACGGCTACCTTCAATCGGTGAAGTTCACCGAATTTTCCAACTTTTGCTCGGCGCCGATCGGCGGCGGCGGTGTGCCCGATCGGCACCGAGCGACGCCGAAGGTCTCCCCGCTTCCACTCCCTCCCCCCTAATAGATCCAATATCAAGCATCATCATGTCCTAATTAATAAGTGAGATTCTTACAGAAGAACGGCCATTTTTAGTTATTTCTTTAATATCTTCCTTGTCAGTCCAGACCCGTGCACTTGAATCATTAACATTGTTGAATATGAATATAAATCTGTGTGATTTAACAGATTTACAATGAGTATAGTAAAATGATAATCTAAATTTAAATAAGGAATTCCTAATATGCACGAAAGCATATTGTACCTTTCCTTGACGCGGTACAAAACTTTGGCCGCTTCTTCTCTTGCCTTCCCTTCAACTAGTCCACTTGCATAATTCTTCAAATCTGAAATCATACCTTTGGTGGCTTGCTCATTAAATTCAAAACTAGAAAGTGCTAAAGAGAACTCGGAGACAGCTCTTTCAATTTCACGATGAAGAAGAATCCTAATTTCACGCCATGTATCTTCACTGCCTCCTTTAAGAAGAGCTTCCACTGGACTAAGTAGTGCCTCTTCTAATTTTGTCTGCAGACAATGCATATAAGTTAATTGATTTATTAAGGGAAAATATCACCAAATAATGTACTTAGCTTGCTGGTGCAATTTTGGTAATTATGATTTCTTATAGCGTTTAGGTTATTATACTATGTTTCATGGGCACTCTAGCTTGGTACATAATTTAATTAGTCGATATGTGTTTGCCCCGTGAAATTGTAGACACACATGAAAATTATATAACTTTCTTTACTTTTACTATTTTGGTGCGTACTTTCACACGATAGAGATGTCATTCGCTTGCTGGTGCGTTTTGGTAATTGTACTTAATACCTTTTTGGAATGGGAAATTATGTTTCATTTGTATTTATTTTTCTTTTTACATAAAGCTAACAATAATAGCTATTCTAACTTTCTAAGCTTATAAATATTCATTAACATTACCTCGTATAGTGCAGTAAGTTTAGAGAGATTGGCAGTTCGAACTTCAACGATATGTGAAGCTAAATTGGCTGAAAATATATCCCTTACTATAGCCAAGTCCCATTTCTCTTGCTCGATGACGATATCTGCAGATTCAGTGTATCAATCAGGAGCACAAATAGAAGTGAGATGGATGCTTAAGAAAATCAATGTAATGTTTGAAGCATCTATAAATTCAACACTTAAGCATGCAGCTAGAAAATTCGTATTTTTTAGAACTGACAGTGACACAAAATAGCGCAATACCTTGACACTGTTTATCAAATAGGGTCATGAACTTTTGAGTGCAGTAGCGAGCTGCCATTGAAATTCCTTGTCCTCTAATCAAAGCATCATCTAGTTCTTTCTTGAAGTTCTTCAACGTCCCAAATGTTACGTGTTCCAACATCAGTTTGATAGTCGGTTGAACAAGCTGAAGATAATAAAAGATATACAACTAATAAGCACAACTAACAAGCTAGCTAGCCCCATACAACAAATGAATGAACATTGATCACACTTAGCAATTAAGCTAGCCCAAACTAACAAGAATATTACTTGGATCAATCTATCTTGCAGTTGCTTTCTCTTTGCATTTTTACCACTTTCTTCATAGTAAGTCACCTCTTTATCATAACTAGAAGCAATATAACATGAAACACAAAAGTTGGATTATATAATGATGTGGGGACATATCAAGCAAAAAAATATTTTATTACCTGGATAAAGACATGGCAAGCAGTGAGCTAAGTTTCTTTCCAAAGCCTGGGACAACATTAGATTCTACAAGCTCTTTTAGTTCCAGCCATTCCTGTATATAGTTAAAACTTAAAGTTTCAACTAAAATTTAAAAGAGTACATATTGTGCTAATTAATTACTGAGTTATGAACCTTGTTTGCAACAAAAATGGAATATTTCTCATTAGCGATTTCTTCACATCGTATATTTGCCACCATAACCTGTAAATTTTAACCAAAACCTTCAACATCTCTCTCTCTCTCTCTCTCTCTCTCTCTTATATATATATATATATATATATAATATATATATATATATACACACACACACACAGAATTGAGATCAAATGAGAGATTTCTTAAAGTTATAAAAATAAGAACCAATCAAGACTTGACAAGTGTAACATAAGCATTTAATAATTATCGAAATAAGTAATTAAATCAAAAGGGCACTAAAGGTATTTTACGCATCTTATTTTCCCATGTCCTAAATAACTCCACCTTTATCTTCTATCCCTATCTCATAATACAACCACTCTCATACTATTTCTCCTTCACCTCATCTCAGTTTCCGGCGACCACATCTCCCCCTCATTTTCCGGCGACCATTTTAACAACATCCACCGCCGCATCTCTCAACCAAACCCACCATTGATTCGAACAACAAAAAGAAAACCAAACATATCTGTCTCGAAGTGTATTTGGATCTGGAACATATCTGATCGGTTTCGTATTTAGATCAGGAACAGATCTTTGACATGTACCGACGACGGTTCTTGGTACACTAATCACGTTTCCGGCGGCGGTTCTTGGTACACCACCGGCGGCTTTCTAATCCGTTTTTGTGAACACCATTGCCGGAATCATCTTTGGTTTTCAGTACCGTCGACCGTGTGGTTGGACTTGCAGATCCGGAGACCACGTGGTTGGTTTTCATATCCGGTTTTCGTGAAAACCACCACCGGAAAAATAATCACAGAAAAATCAGATCTGTCAAGATATGATTGACACATTTGGGTCTGATTTTTGTTTGCATCATCGATACGTCGGGTTCATGTATCATTGGGTGTTCGTTTAAGAGTTGTAAACAAGTTGTAATGTTGTATCATTGTAATGCCGTAAGGTTCTTTCATCGAAGATATTGCAAATGCTTTTTCCATGATACAGACGTCCTCGTGAAGTGAAAACAATATAAAAAGATACTTTAGAGACAAGTATAGTAATTGTCTACATTTTTTTTACTCAATCAAAAAGCAAAGAAAGTCAAGCTCGGTTATAGTAATTGACACATATGTGTTTATTGTGCATCAATAAGTTGTAACTTGTGTATCATGAGTTGTTTAAAAGACATGAATAGTGAACTTGTAGTCATTGTATTTTTTTTTTATCATATGACGTGTGTTCAACTTATGCATTAAAACATTCAATGTATCAAATGTATTAGGTTTTTTTTTTTTTTTTTTTTTTTTTTTTTTTTTTTTTTTTTTTATAATGAATTTGTATCAATGTATCAACTGATCGTAACTATGTCAATGAATTTATAGTCATTGTTTTTTTTTTAATCATATGAAGTGTGTCAATGTATCTTATTAAAAAATTCAATGTATCAATGTAATAACATATTTTAGTATTTCACTTTATCTGTCAAAATGTCATTAGTTATGTCTCAATAAATGTTTGACCTAAATACCCTTCAAATGTGAATTATTTACTGAAATGCCACTCCATCAAATTAGCTAATAAATAACTCTAATTAATCGATCTAACGGTCAAGATTAGTTCTCACTTTTACAACTTTAAATTATCTCTCACATTAACCCTTCCCTATACACACACACACACACACACACACACACACACACACACACATATATATATATATATATATATATATATATATATATATATATATATATATATATATATATATATATATATATATATATATATGTGTGTGTGTGTGTGTGTGTGTGTGTGTGTGTGTGTGTGTGTGTGTGTGTGTGTGTGGTAAAGTTAAAATAAAAAGACAAATATCCGTAAACTACGTAAAAAGATTTTTTTTATAAAATTCGCGAAAAAATCCAAAAAAGTTCTACAAGATCGGGTATGTTGGTGCGTAAAACTTTTTTGAAAGGAGTTTTTCAAATTTTTAGTTTTTAAACGTTTTTCTTAATGCACAAAAAACGAATTTATATACGCAAAAAAAATTGATGCACAAAATTTTCAACTTCTTTTAGTTAGATGCGCAATATTATTTTGATGAAAAAAGTCAAAAGAAGTTGGGTGCAAAAACAATTTTTGATGCGCAAAAAAGCGATTTAATGCACAAACGTATTTTTTCATAATTTTTTTTCGCGAAAATGTATCCACTTTTAGAAAAACTTCTTTCACAACTTTTTCATGCACCAACATACCCGATTTTGTGGATTTTGTTTTGATTTTTTTGCGAACGTTTTTAAAAAATAAATCTTTTTAATTAGTGTACGGATATTTGTCTTTTTATTGATCATATACTCATAGTTTCTATCTAAGTTGTTTACAACAATTACCTTGTGAGCTGGCAGATCAAGGTCTTTATTCTCCTTGATAACTTTCCACATCTTTTGTACACTGACAGAAAAAGCTGAAGCAGGAACAGCTCCTCGCCTATCACCCGCTAGACCACCAGCTTCAATAGAGTTGAAAAACTTCTTCCTGAAAATAGCCACCTTCCGACACACACACACAAAACAGCAAGTGTTATGATAGAATTCATAAGTCTATCACGTACAATGAATCGCTAGAGTACCTCCTTTTCAAATTCTTCTTTCTCGTACTTATAATGAGCGAATGCTTCCACTTGAATCTATTAATCACTCGATAAATGATAAGCTATCAGCAATTTTTCGGACCTCCCACTATATATATGATTAATATATGTCGACTCTTACATTAAAAAAATCACTCAGTGGGGTTTGTTTGTGAGCTTCTGGCTTAGGAATAGCATCCCATATCTACATTTAATAACATGATATCATAACTAGCTAGTGCGATTGTGTAACTGTTTGAGAATATTAAAAATTATATATGGGAAAAAGGACATAAAATATATAGGTACCTTTTGGGTATCTTCCCTCAAGAGACTTTCTAGTTTTTCAAGAGGAGTCTGTAAGGAGTATAGGAGTATAGTAAAAAGATACTTAAACCAATTTCACATATCATGCTTGATACTTATAAGAGACAAAACTTACTTCCGTTTTATCACGTATAACAAACATTAAAGTTGTTTTACGTGGAGTAAATAATTGCAACATAACCTGCAAAGCCATAACCCGTATAGTATGATCAACAACGGACAATGCATGAAAAATGGATAGATTATTGATACACATGCATGTATATAATCATATAGGTGGCACATAAGGCTGCCCACACTTTTGGTCAAAACTTCGGTCGATCGCATGGAAAAGGGAAAAGCGACCCAAGGTCGCTTGGGTCGCATGGAGTGTGGCAGCAAGGTCGGTCGGTTTGGTTTGTAACTATCGATCGGTCAAGCGACCGATTATACAATACGTTTATTCCATCTTTAATAAAAAAAAACTTTTTCAGAGTGTGGCAGGTCGGTCGCTTCTGGTCGGTGGAGAGAGAAAGCTGACGTGACACCCGGTGACTCAGGTCGCTTCGAGTCATGAGTGTGCAACATAACCTACAAAAGCTTTTACCATAAGATCGACAATCACACTGTTTTTTTTCTTTAAACCGCGTTTTCATATCTTTTGGCCGACTGATCGCCAGGGTTTTGACCCGTCGCGCCACACATACTCAAACTGGGTAACGCCCTCCCTTTTCAGGAGGTTGGCGTGACTACTTAAGGGTTGTTTGCCCCTAGCAAGAATTTAACTTGAGACCTCACACATCTTAGAGTGATAGTTTTAACTCATAAGCTCTTTCGCCACTAGGTCAACATTAAAGTAATTAACAATCAGATTGTTTACCAATAAATAAATGTGTTTAGTGATTACCAAAGAGATTGTGTACGTATCAGTAACACCTCATGTTGTGTGAACCAATTGGTTGTGAGTTCAAGTGCTACTTAGGATATGTGAGATACATTTAGAGTAAATGTTTAAAAAAGGTACCATGCTTGACACCATATATTTTTATGGGTAGCGAACATTTTTTTTTTGCTTATAAGGGTATTTTTCTTTCAAATTCAGCCATTTTAGTGTATTTTGCCATATCTTGTGACATTTTTGCCCCTTTCAGCTAATAGAAATTTTTTATTTTCGAAAGGCAAAAATGTCAAAAAATATCTCAAAATACCTCAAATAGGACGAATTTGAAAGAAAATTACCCTTTTAAGCAAAAAATTTTGTTCACTACCCAGAAAAACAAACGGTGTCAAGTATGATACTTTTTTAAAATATTTGCCCATAGATTCATAGTGTACATATATTGCGAGATACTTAATTGTCGTTCAAAGATAAACATAATAAGCTATTTCTTTTATTTACATGAGATCAGGTGGTAAATGAATAAAAAAACAGAAGTAAACATGGCATCCAAAATTGTATTAAGCATAGTTTAGAAAAAAGGTGTGTTTACTATTTTAAATAGGGATAATCATCTAGAAATGTAGCTAATTTGTCACTTTTTTTAGTTGTATATTTATCTTTTATTTTTATTTTTGTATACACATACTTTTAAATTTCGATTTTTGTGTGTATTGTATGACCATTTTATCCCTAAATTTACAACATCTTATTAACATGGTAGGAGTAAAATGACCACACAGTACACACAAAATCGACATTAGAAGTATGGGCATATAAAAATAAAAATAAAAAATGACTACACAACTTAAGAAAAATTGACAAGTTAAATACATTCTTAAATAATTATTCATATTACATAAGGGTAACATGTTCATAAACTATGAATGGACATAAGATACCATAATGAGATGATATTGATGATTATATTAAAGAAGGATTAAAAAAAAATAATAAATAATAATAAAAAAAAAAAAAAAAAAAAAAAAAAGTTTAAAAAATTAAAAAAATGTCTGAAAGTCAGCCCAAACTCATACTAAAAAGTCACATGTTTTATTCGTTGCACTCGCTTAATCTGGCACCTCTACACGTAATATGTACCTGGAATACAGTTCTGAGAAGAGGTTTATTTGATGCTTGCTCACGCCCAATATCACTACACCACCTATGTAACACAAAATATATATAGCCAGCAACAAAAAGTAAATTGAGATCTGCGAAAGATTATCTGAAGCTAATAGCAAACAAACTTACATGTTTATAAGCACTATATCTGAAACAGCAAGTGCGAAAAGTGCATTTTTTTTCTCGAATGAAGTATTATCCTGAACATGTAATATGATTCAGTAAATGAACAATAACTGACACATATTCATAAAGATGTCAAAAGAAATAAAATAACCTCTCCTCGCTCTCTTCCATCATTGCCCTCAAGATCCATTATAATAGTGCATGGTTCTATATCATTACACTTTGCCACCCATACACCTAGAGTGGTCTGACCCCTGATCATAAGGTAGAAAAGGAATTGAAAAATGAAAAAATTGCAAATCAAGAAAAAATAAAAATAAAAAAGACCAGATCAGTTAATGCCTTCCATCGTGAGCAATCATTGCCTCGAAGTTGGTACGAAAAAGATGATTCATAAGTGTGCTCTTCCCTATTAAAAAAAAAAGAGTAAAAAAAAAACAAAAAAAAAAAAACATAAATGTCAGAAGCTGCATACTCCGTATAATGCAATGGCTATTTCTCGATTAACTATTTTACGCATAATGACTAATTGTAGTTGTAATAGCATATTCAATCTACGACAAGGTGTAACATGAGACAACATCACTTTTGATTTTTGATAACGTAAGGGAGATATACCACTGCTTTGTGGACCCATGATCGAAACAACAGCATACGAAAGTCCCAGTTCTCCCATTTTGACTTGTTTGATAAAGTTATCCAGTCCAACTCCATTGAAAATGCCATCTCCATCTATGAGGTGAGTGGAGTAACACTGGTCTTGTTTGTCTGCGAAAGAGATCACTTTCATATGATTACAAAATAGTAAATCGTAGTCCCTTCTTCCTAATTCAATTCCAAAGCATACATTCACATGAACCTAAAGTTTAACATTAATTTGGATCGCGTAACCTTCTAGTTTTCCCAACATAACTGTTGCCAGATAACAATGAATTAATAACGACACAAAACTACGAAGAGACCTTTTTATTAAAGATAATGTTTAGGTAATCCACATTCTCTAAATTAACCACAACTAGATCAGTTACATTGAATTAAGTTTTGCGGAAGATTCTTCCATTAGTATTTGGTCCAAAACAAACCATAGACATGAGATTAAAACAAACCATAGACATGAGATTAAAAAAACAAGGCCAACGCATCCAATTAAGACTATCAAATGAGCGGCATGCATGATTATGCCTCGTTCTTACAAATAATATTGTGCTCAAGTTATAGAACAAATTTAGTGCTACCTATCAAGATTGAAGTTTAATCACCAATAATATAAATCATTACAAAACATAGTAAAACTACTTCTAGCTAGTATTCTATAACAAACAAATTGCAAGCGTACCCATGAATAGTTTTTGAAGCTGCCACTGATATTTGCTTCTAAGGTTGGAGTGTCTTTCAATGCTATGATTATATCTCTTTATATAGAAGTTTTTCTTTAGCGAGAGAGAATAAAAAAATACAAATGAATTGGGCAACTACACGGCAGTGGAAATTTTTTTCCTATTTTTAATTAGTAATCAATTATCCTTCTAACTAGACATTCAATCTTAATAAAAAATATTAGATTATAAAAATAAATTAATAATCAAAGATGTAATAGACGACATAAGCCATTTTCTACGGTAGCATAAAGTGTAAAATTGCATGTAACCTTTGTAGTGTGATCAAGAACTGGTGGCGCTTTGATGATTACCCGAAAGTTCTAAACGATTAAATCTTTTGGGGAGACTTAGTTCAACTTACTAACTTACAAAAATTGACGTTCAATGCAGTAATTCAAACAACAGGTTGGATCATTTGGAGATAAAGGAACACGCTGTGTTTCAATATGCAATCACCTAGGAAAGAAATCTTTGAGAATGAAATTAAAATAATTTCCCACTTTTGAAGGAATAGGAGTTTAAAACCAACATGATTGGAATGGATCAGTAATCCTATAAACGCTTGTAATTATACAATGTGTGACCTTTCTTCTTCCTAGATTCTTGCTATGGATCTTGCTATGACCAATTAAGCTGTTAAAAAAAGCAAAAAGTATGAGAGAAAGATTGAAAAGATATCTATCGTTAGTTTTGTGGACATAAATTAGTATTTGTGTGTTAGGATCGAACTCGAGATCATGAGATTGCACACTTTACGTATGAAGAGTAAATGAATAATAATTATTTATAATATGTTATATTTATTTATTATATACACAAAACATATAACGACCGTTAGTATTTAACGGATAATGATTAACGACCGTTAAACCCAAAAAATGAAAGTTTTATAGATAGAATTAATAGAGATCAAGAAGGCTCTAGGACCCCCCCCCCCCCCTGGGGGTGTGTGTCGACCGACCATGGGGAGGGGAAACCCAACCCATAACCTAACTTGTTCTCTAAGTTTCGAATCTTATAAATAGAGGGCTTAGGGTCATTGTTTTGGATCTCTTGTGCACATACAATACCCAAAGTTTTCTTTCCTTTTCTTTTGTGTTTATGATGCGTGGTTTTGCGACCTTACAACAGGTTTTACCTCTCGAGGGATCTCAAGAGGCTTACAACCCCACCAGGCAGTGTACCTGACCGATGTAGTATAGTGTAGTGGTAAGTACGGGGGATTGATCGTTCTCCACAGGGAATAGTGTCGTTAGGATTGAAAAACTACTCTAATAAGTCTAGGGGTGAGAGAAGATTCTTTTTTATATTTTTATATTTTTATGAAAGCAAGTAAAATCTCGGGTTTGAAAGAGTGGGCGGAATTAGTTGCTAGTCAACTAACCCAAATTACTACGAATGCAAATAAAATAAAATAACAGAAAATGAAAAGGTTGATGAAACTTATGTGGAGAGAAATGTGTTTACTTAGATTTCCTTTCTCCCTAACTATCTTTTACCGGTTGATTAGTGTGTATTAATTGCGTGGATGACGGGTGTATTCCTTAATACCAATCGTGGGGTGGCGTACGTACTTCCCCAACTCTATAAGCTCCTACTTCACTCCTATGTCGAGCCGGCTAAGAAGCTCCTAACATGGGATCACTAGAATTCGCTCATGCATTAAATACAACCATAAAAACCTTAGTACGCATTGGTTCATGTTTCTTAAGACGTTCAAGCAAGTTACCGAATAGGAAGTTAGCCAGTTTTCTTAAGCCTAACATCGATGAACAATCATCCAATACAATTAACAACACACTAATAATCAATAATCAATAGTTAGGTTTCATTAGATCTAAGCAAACACAAAGAAAACCTAGCCTAGCATGTTAAACAAAAGACAAGAACAAGATAGAATCAAACAACACATAGACATATTGAATGATTAATTGATAACTTATCTTCAATGTAACATGGAAGATCTCAAGGCAAAAAGCCATGAAAAAGCTGCTAAAATCGTCTTAGGGTTTCCTCCCAAAAAGGTTACACACAAAGTTCCACACTAATGACAAAAAATTGCAAAACTATATATAGAGTTTAAGGGCTGACGGCGTCACGTTGTAGATCCTGACGCCGTCACCTCGCCGCTTTTAGGGTTCCCGGATGGCCTTCCTGACGCCGTCCCTCTTTAGGCCTCCAAAATCCGCTCTGGCTTATCAAGGCTTGACGCCGTCAGATTAGTGCTTGACGCCGTCCCTCTTTAGCTTAAGCCGTGACGACCTTGATCACATTAAAGGGTGACGCCGTCAGATTTTTCATGCAAAATTCTCTGGCTTATCATGAGTAATTTTCACATCCACCTCTTTTGCCAAGCCATGACGCCGTCTGGACCAATTCCTGACGCCGTCAAAGGTACTTTCCAGCGTAATTTTGAGACTTTGCCGTTTTCTTCACTTTTATGCTCCAAAAACGTCCAAAATGCTTCCTTTTCCAGATTTCTTCTCCAAAGTACCTAAAGTGACAAAAGGAACGATTTAGGGCAATATTTGATCAAATAAATACGATTTAGGGCTTAAATGACCCCCTAAAAGCGGTACACTTTTCGCTTCATCAAATACCCTTACACTTGAGATTTGCTTGTCCTCAAGCAAATGCACTTTTATTCTAATCAAAATACAAGTTAGGGGTCATTTAACGCTAATATAAAAGTAATTACAACAAATAGTCGTTCCACTTTAATCATAATAAGCACGGAGATTACATACTAGCACCTCACAAGTAGTGTTTAGATACTCACATCTCTCAAGTGTCATCAACATAAATCTCATAAATGAAAACGGATATTATCTCTCACTACCTGTCATAGCAAATAGATTACCATAGGCTTGGGAAAGGATCAAAAACCTCCTCCACTAGGCGTAAGCACCTAAGATAAACTTTCAAAGAGGGCTTTTAAATGGGTTATAACGTTAGGTGTAGGGAAAAGGAAAACACGGTTTTGTTGGATAAAGGATATTTTACTGGTGGCGAGTTAAAGATCTTGATCAATTACATGTACTATACAATGTTGCTAAGCCAAGACTCGACTCAATCTTAAGCTAAAAACAAAATAACAAAAACATAAAATAAACATAAAATAAAACGGGATGGTAGTCCGTATGTTTTTTTTCTATTTTTCTTTTTCTCATTTTTTTTTTTTTTTTTTTTTTTTTTTTTTTTTTTTTTTTTGCATACACTTTTACCCTACCATCCAAAATAATACATCAAAGGGGCGCTGCATTCCCCTTACACTTCAACTTTTACATAACTTTACAAATAACAATTCTAATGACTCGAATTAAGATAATCAAAACACTTGGAGTACTTTTTAAAATATTTAGCACATATGGGGGTAATAAATGATGTTCTTCCCCATTACTCAATTACACTAGTACTTTACCCATGAGTCCCAATCGTCCCAAAACAATATGTACAAGGATATGACTCGACTTAGCAACCATGTAATCAATTAGATAATTAACTTGGGGTTTAAACAAATGTTGTCACAATAATGCACTAAAAATGAGTGCATACAAGGTAGGCTAAGGCGATTTGGGTGTACATTTAAGTGGGGTGTAACAAATTCTTCCTTTAAGTAAAATGCTTAAAGGTCGAAACGAAAAGATAGGCTCTGAGGGGTGTACTAGGGGTATCGTGTACTAAAAATGAGTACAACGCAAAGGGTGTGGGAGAATTACTTGACCAATGTATCCAAAGTAATTATAACAAAAATACAGGTGTAAAACAATGGGTTAATCCTAATGCCTCTTATCATGTAGTAAATCTAACTACACGAATGTAGTCTCACTTGTGGCCTCGGAATGGTCCTAACGCAAGTTCTAGAATCTAAGTGCTACCGGTACACACATCATAGCATAAATGCTTTTCCTACCAATTCTAGGGGCGAACCTCACATATTTGGGGGTGGAAAATTTTTTAGTGGTACGGTTTTGTGCTAGTCATATAACTCCTATCCGTGAGACGCTCATTAAGATCAAAGTTTCACTCCTAAATGTTGTAAAAAATTTTAAATTTGGCACTAAAATTGCCCTAACAGGTATTTATCTCAGTTTTATTACACATCTACCATCAAACAAACAAAAATCAAGTGCAATTGTATTCTCTAAAGTATCGTATTTTTACCCCCCCCCCCTTACACTTAAGATGAACATTGTCCCCAATGTTCAAATAACAAGATGTAAAAGAAAAAAGTAAAAGAATGAAATCAAATACTCCCCTGATTCGTTCGGTGGATAATGTGGTAACATGGTTAGATCTTCTTCCAAGAGAATGTAGAAGCTCCATGACTAATGCATCGCCATAAGCTTGATCCAACAAACATTTCCTTGTCCAAAATAACCTGTTAAACCTGAGAAAACAAACACGAAAACCTGCATAACATCGGCGGGATAAATTCTATATATAAGGATATAATGCTTGTGGAATGATAATTTTGCAGATTCTTGGAGATTATAAGTTAGAGATTTAATAAAAACTTTTTATGAAAACAAAACTTTCAAAAATTTTCAGAAAATTAAACCTGACGCCGTCAGGTTGTAAAGCCTGACGCCGTCAGAAATGATCTGACTGAATTCTCATGTTACGTTTCCGGAAAATTTTTGGAAAAACCTACACCTTACTTCCTGGAATTCCTGCAAAACATCATTATGACTCGATACAAGCATTTGACTCAAACAAATACTAATATGTATGTTAATTTATTATTATTACGATTCATGTTCATTTGTGTTCTAATAAACCGATTCGGATTTCCCTTACACATAACTTTTGCAAAATACCTTTATATGTAGTTAAGACGAAGTTAAAAACAAAATAAAGCATTTTCACAATTTAGTTTTGAACATGAATTAATAATAATAAAATTAAATCATACATACGGAAACAAATAAAATCAAACAAACAATTAAATAAACACACAAAGCAAATAAAGCTTGGGTTGCCTCCCAAGAAGCGCTTTTCTTTATTAACGAGTCTTGTAGCTAGACTCAAAGTCACCGTACATTACGTGATTCCATCATTGGTCACGGTTTCTAGGTCATCCTCATGTCCGGTTCTATATTCCGGTCCTAATTTCAAACAATCCTTGTAGAAACCGAATATCCTTCCCATAACATAGTCTACTCCTTTACTTCTATCTCCATCATTTCTATAGTAGACTGCTTGCTTAAGCTCCTTCTCAACATTTGACAAGTGTTGGAATTGCTCTATCTTATATGGCATTTGGTAGTTTACCTCATCGGTTTCATCCTTAAATCTAACTATCCCTAAGGAAGGTTCATAAGTCATTCTAGAGACCTCAACAAATGGTTTTCCAAAAACCACTTGAGTTAAGGATGCATCGACTATTGGGCGGATATCTTCTACAATTACAAAGTCGGTGACATAGGTGAAGTTTCCTACATAAACCGGTAATCCCTTAACTCTTCCGTGAAGTTACTCATCCAACCCTTGTCAGGGAACATCCTATACCCAAGTTGATTTTTCATTATCAAGTTGTAGTGGGCTCTAGTCATGATGTTTATGGGTGATCTAAGGTCGATGTAGGCTTTCCACACATGTAAATGTCCGATGTTGCATGGTATGTTGAGATTAGAAGGGTCGCCTATTTTTATAATTGGTCTACCTAGGAAGTATGGTGTCTCGGGGTCATCGAATAAGTCTGTATGATATGCGCGCTCTTCCTTAGTGGGTAGCCTATTGAAGTAGTCCTCATCATCATCTACTTCTTCAATCTCACTTGTCCTAACTTCCTTATCAACCTCGACTTTCTTAACCTCATCCATAGGTTCACTGTTATCTTCATTCCTATCAATCGGTTTGATAGTGACAATGTTGACGAAGTGGACATGTTTGGATGAAGAGGGGTCTTTTACTTGGGGTCCGCTATTTGTGTTCCTAGCGTCCTTATGTGGAGGTGATAGCACTTGGTTATTAAGGGCTTTCAATAAGTTGTCAATTTTACTGGTCATCTCCGTTTGTTGTTGATTGAATTCGGATTCGAATCTGGCTATCCGAGCTTCTTGAGATGCCATAAAATTGGAAATCAATCCTTCAAGATTATTGGTACTACCATAATTGTGGGAAGGGTTGTTATTGAAAGTACGGTTCGAGTTGGAACCGCTTGATTGGAAACGATTAGGTGGGTTGGAAGAATTGGTTTGTTGTGTGTTTTGGTTCTGTTTCCACCTAAGGTTTGGGTGATTTTTCCATGAGGGGTTGTATGAATCACAGTAAGGGTTTGGCTCGGGTTTGAAAGTGTACCACTTGTCTCCCGCTCCGTCGGTACGCGAGGATGCGTAGTCCGCAAAAGCTTGTTCGGGGAGTTCCATGCAATCATAGTGTCGTGGGGACCACTACATAATTCACACGAAGAAGTGATTTTGTTCACTTGGCTTGAAGGTTTAGGAGCCTCGTAGGATTTCATAAGAAACTTGACTTGGTCTTCAAGTTCTATGATCCTACGGTCGGAAGTGCTTGAATTGTTCGAAGGCAAAGATATTGCCTTGACCGTTTTATTCAAATCACGGGGGTCACTCCAACTTTCGTTGTCATAAAGGGCAAGATCTTCTAGGAGAGCCCATGATTGTTCCGCACTTAGATCACGTAGCTTACCACCGGCCGATTGGTCAATGGTTTGCCTCGTGGAAAGATTGATATGGTCATAGAAGATTTGGACTTGGAGCCAAAGTTCTATGCCATGGTGAGGGACTTTTTGGAGTAAGTCCTTGAATCGAGTCCATGCCTCGTAGAGGGTTTCGCCTTGACGTTGTAAGAACATCAAGATATCATTCCTTAGCTTGGTAGTTCTTCCTGGTGGGAAAAACTGAGCAAGGAAACGAGTAGTGAGATCATCCCAAGAGGTGATGGATCCTGCGGGTAGACGTTCTAGCCATTGACTAGCTTGGTCCCGCAGAGAGAATTGAAAGAGACGCAGTCGGGTCGTCTCTCGAGTGGCAACATCAAGGTCTATGGAATCAACGATTTTGAGAAAGTCCTTGAGATGTTGATTAGGATCTTCAAAACGAAGTCCATGGAATGCGCATCCGCTTTGCACCAACCGGATGGTGTCGGATCGCAAGGGAGTGACATTGGCTCCTTGAGTAAGCTCAATGGTGTTTCGATAGCCATAGTGGCTAGGACGGGAGTAGTCTCCTAAGGTACGGGCTCTAGGAGGTGGTGGTGGTTGTTGTGGTGGTGGTGGGATGTTGGGATCGAGGATATTACCATCTTCCATGATGTCGGATGGTAATGGTTACGAACAAAGAAACGAAGAAAAAAGATAGACTAAAGAAAACCTAGAAAAATGAAATAAAAATCTCACTAGAAAGGAATCTAGTGAGTAGACCTATAAAAATAAAAATTCAACCTAAACAATAACTATTCCCCGGCAGCGACGCCAAAAACTTGATGCGTGTTTTTGCGACCTTACAACAGGTTTTACCTCTCGAGGGATCTCAAGAGGCTTACAACCCCACCAGGCAGTGTACCTGACCGATGTAGTATAGTGTAGTGGTAAGTACGGGGGATTGATCGTTCTCCACAGGAAATAGTGTCGTTAGGATTGAAAAACTACTCTAATAGGTCTAGGGGTGAGAGAAGATTTTTTTTTTATGTTTTTATATTTTTATGAAAGCAAGTAAACTCTCGGGTTTGAAAGAGTGGGCGGAATTAGTTGCTAGTCAACTAACCCAAATTACTACGAATGCAAATAAAATAAAATAACAGAAAATGAAAAGGTTGATGAAACTTATGTGGAGAGAAATGTGTTTACTTAGATTTCCTTACTCCCTAACTATCTTTTACCGGTTGATTAGTGTGTATTAATTGCGTGGATGACGGGTGTATTCCTTAATACCAATCGTGGGGTGGCGTACGTACTTCCCCAACTCTATAAGCTCCTACTTCACTCCTATGTCGAGCCGGCTAAGAAGCTCCTAACATGGGATCACTAGAATTCGCTCATGCATTAAATACAAACATAAAAACCTTAGTACGCATTGGTTCATGTTTCTTAAGACGTTCAAGCAAGTTACCGAATAGGAAGTTAGCCAGTTTTCTTAAGCCTAACATCGATGAACAATCATCCAATACAATTAATAACACACTAATAATCAATAATCAATAGTTAGGTTTCATTAGATCTAAGCAAACACAAAGAAAACCTAGCCTAGCATGTTAAACAAAAGACAAGAACAAGATAGAATCAAACAACACATAGACATATTGAATGATTAATTGATAACTTATCTTCAATGTAACATGGAAGATCTCAAGGCAAAAAGCCTTGAAAAAGCTGCTAAATCGTCTTAGGGTTTCCTCCCAAAAGGTTACACACAAAGTTCCACACTAATGACAAAAAATTGCAAAACTATATATAGAGTTTAAGGGCTGACGGCGTCACGTTGTAGATCCTGACGCCGTCACCTCGCCGCTTTTAGGGTTCCCGGATGGCCTTCCTGACGCCGTCCCTCTTTAGACCTCCAAAATCCGCTCTGGCTTATCAAGGCATGACGCCGTCAGATTAGTGCTTGACGCCGTCCCTCTTTAGCTTAAGCCGTGACGACCTTGATCACATTAAAGGGTGACGCCGTCAGATTTTTCATGCAAAATTCTCTGGCTTATCATGAGTAATTTTCACATCCACCTCTTTTGCCAAGCCATGACGTCGTCTGGACCAATTCCTGACGCCGTCAAAGGTACTTTCCAGCGTAATTTTGAGACTTTGCCGTTTTCTTCACTTTTATGCTCCAAAAACGTCCAAAATGCTTCCTTTTCCAGATTTCTTCTCCAAAGTACCTAAAATGACAAAAGGAACGATTTAGGGCAATATTTGATCAAATAAATACGATTTAGGGCTTAAATGACCCCCTAAAAGCGGTACACTTTTCGCTTCATCAGTCATCCATTAAAACTGATCGACCAAAAACTTGTTTGGGTCGATTCACTTTTGTTTTTCATAAACAAATTTGTTTTGTGTTCTTTTACCTAGCATAAACATTTACTTGGTATTAGTACTTGTGTACAAGAACATGATTCAATCACACTATTGATTGAATCCTGGATTGAATTACAAAAAGGTAAGGGGTAATTCCAATAATCCACATAAACTCTTGTTGTAGCTTGGAATCACTCTTTGTCACACTTTAGATGAACACTTTAAGCACAAGAATGAGATGGGACAATGTGTTGTATGGATCGTATGTTAAAGAGAATGATATGAAAGTTAAAGCTTTTCTTTATTAAAACACACACACACACACCTGTGAACCACCTCACAAATGAGGATAATAAACTTTAAATACTACAAGGCTTTTGCCTTTTGGGCTTTGTGTGTTTTAGCTCTTGGATTGGGCTTTTACATCTAACCATAAATCTAAATTAAGCCCAAATTACAAAGTTCTAATAGGTTTTGAATGACCATCACTTTTTATACTAAAATTAAGGCTAACAATCTCCCCCTAAGGGATGGTCATTCAAAATATGCACTACGTGATTAGATCTTTAGACTTCAGGGTCTTGAACTTTGTGATTCTTTGTTCCTTCATGCATTGTGATCTTTTCCGAATCGTCCTTCGATTGTTCTTTGTCTTGATCAACATCTTCATGTATTCACAACTTCGTTTCTTCCAATGTAGATGATGATTGATGGACTTTCTTCAGTACCTGCATAAAACAGTTAGCAATAATTCGTACAGCGCTTGCAGGTTCAGATCTCATTAAGACTCATACAACTTGTATTCTTTTTGGTGAACACAAGTGTATTGCAATGAAAGTGTACCTAAGAGATCTTTTGATGAATCTCATGGCTCTAGACTCAATTATGTGCGTTTTGGTTTTAGTCGTCGGAGGCATGGAGCGGAGTGCCACCTTTTCAATATCAACTCATCTCGGAATGAGAGGTCGATAGATTATGCATTGATCTCCGTGAGAAATGAAACAAATATCTTTTAAGAGATATCTGAGTGGCTGGGAGGGGTTGTGCAGCGCGTCACTGGGTCCATGACGTCTTGTCTTCAATATCAATATCAACTTGTGATAACCGATAGCATATGTATTAACCAGGTTTCTGCCCTAAGTTTACATGGAGGGCTATTTCTTTTCACCCTTTCATTAAACTTTTCTTTTTCATTCTTCAACCCCTTCTTTCTCCTTTCTCATTTGCTCCTTTTTTTCAATCATACCTAAGGACTTCTAATTCTAATCTATTGGAATTGTCCTTGGGTAGATCCCTCCGGTTCTGGCGGATCATTAGACATTACCTAACCATAATCACCTTATTACTCCATGATTATCCTAGATTTGTTGATCGCATGCCATAAAACCATTTGTGAAAATCTCTCAAAGTGTTTATGAGAAAACACATTTAGATAACACATTGAGAGTTTTGCATTTTTGAAACACTCCCCCTTCACATGTGCTCATGCAATTTTAATAGATTTCACATGTTGGGTAGAGATCGCACATTTTGAAATGATCGATTTTCGATGAACATGACCTTCGCGAGACACGCTTACATCACTAGTTAGACTAGCTTGAAATTATTACCCGTCCTGGTCATATTCAATGATCATCTCTCGAATTGGTACATTCTACTCAGACAAGTCCTTTGCGAGACACGTTTACATCAATTGGTAACCATCTTGAAATTATTACCCGTCCTGGACATATCTTTTCGATTTGACATTTGATCTTCGTCAATTCGATGGTATTTTCTGAGTCTTTTTGTAGAGCTCGATTCATGATCACATTTTAATCACATTTCTCCCACTCAAAAATAGCATTTCAATGGTATTTTTGATACCGTTTGATTAAAATCATTTTTTTTAGAAAGCTAATAGGGAGAAACTGATTTGCATGAACTTTTTGGAACAAAATTGTTTTTGAAATACTCCCCCTCAAAACTTGCATTGGTTTTGAAAAAGTTTTAAACTTTGGAGCGAATGGGGAGTAAATTTTTGAAAATCTTAAGCAAAATTTTTGAAAAGTTTTGAAAAACCTTTTGAAGAAATTTGAATAAAATTTTGCTTAAGATTAAGAAGTTTAGATTGAAAAACTTTTAATGAAAACTTCTTATCGTTTTAGGATTGTTGTAAACAAAAATGTACAACAGGGTCCTTTCTTTGAAAAATGGGTTATGCACTGTTATGTGTACATAAGCCAAACACATTGAAGCTCGGGTTGTAAGCTGAAATACTTACAAGCCATTTAGATTTTTAGGATAAGTGCTCGAATTTTTTTTTGAAAAAGCACTTTCCTTTCTTTGAAGATCGGGTCCTGAACTGATGTGTTCAGAAGCCATTGGGTTAAGCGCGGGTTTCGTACTGAAATGCACGAAAGCCATTTTGACCAGATCAGACAACAACTTTTGGAACCCATTTGAGCATGTACCAACGGGTTTAGCATGTTTTGCAATCCATTTGTAAGTTGTGTCGATCTGATTCAAAGAAGTTGCATTCAAACGAGGACTGAAAACCGGTTTTTCATCAGGAAATAACACTCGCGGAATCAACGGAGATTTTAAAACTATTTTTCAAAGCAGAGTCATTCTTGGTTTGCAGCGGAAGTTTTTCAGAGTTTGACGGACTTTGCTTTGGTCTCCACACTTGCCTTACCCGTGTTTAAAGCGAGATTGTGGAGTTTGAAATCTTAAAGTCTCTTCATGAGACATGTTTGACCTTGAAAGCGTTGGAGGAGTAAGTGTTTCAGAAAATCTTGGTTTCTTCGAAAACTTCCTTCCTTTTTGCAAAGAATAGGTTGTAAACTGAGAAACCTTTTTCGAAAATGGTTTTGAAGATTCACCCGTGTAAACCTTCTTTGAAACATGCACTTTAGGTGTAGAAAGATTTGAAATGGGAGCTTTTCCTTTTGAATGGCTAAGAGATTCAAACTTGACTCTTAAAGCATTGTATGAAGTTCTCAAATCACTGTATTCTTTTTGAAGTTGATCTTGACTTGCCAATTTGGATTCCAAAGAAGCAATTTGTTTCAAAAAATGATCTTTTTCAGCTTTTGAATCATCCATTTTTCGTGCCAATTTTCGTTCGAAAACAATATTTTCTTTTTCAAGTCTTTCAAAATATGTTTCAAATTTGTTTATTTTGTTGAAAAGATCAGTTTTGACATCCTCAAGATCGTTTGTTCGTTGAGCTAAAAGCGTTTCAAACTCAAGAACTTTTGTTTGAAGCACATGATTTGCATTTTCCGTTTCAAAATCTGAAGGATTAGAATCAAATAATGGATTTGGAAAGGAAACTTTCGTGATTTGAGGCTTATCATTTGTTTTCTTCACGGACTCATTCTTTTGCAAAACCTTTTCAGACTTTTCATCTACGAATTCAGACATTTGAGACTTCAACACTTCAGTCTCTTTTTGTTTGGAAATTGATTTTTGAGTCTGAACCCGTGAACGTTTGATTGTATCAAACAGGTTTTTGTAAGTCTGTTTCAGATGCTCATTTTCCTTTTGTAATGATGCCACAGCATGTTCCAATTCAATATTTTTCGTATCAAGTTCGTCCAAATCAAACTTGATATTGGCATCATCACAATTTTCTTCAAAAATCTTTTCCTTTTCTTTAAGAACTGTTGTCAAAGGGTTTACATAAGAAGCAATTCTTTTTGACAATTCTTCTTTGACTTCAGTTACTTCTTTTGAAAGTTCAGTGATTTTCTTTTTGAGAAAAAGATTTTCAGATTTCACAGAAGATGTTTGTTCAGAATCCACATTCTCATACTCTTGGCTGACAGACATCGACTTGAGTGACTCAATTTGATTTGTGAAAAAGGCTTTTTGAATATCAAACATTAGACATTTTTCATCAAATTCATCTTCAAGAAGATGTATGTACCTTAAATCTTCCCGCATTTCAGTGACATGAGACGATTGTAGTCACTATCGGTGTATTGTTGTTTTGACCAAATGACCTTTAACGTGTTGTCAATGTGATATTTAAGATTACAAAACTGTTTTCTCGCTTTACTTTGCCATAAATTAGCATCATAAGTAGCAAGTTTAGCTTCTTTGAAAAATCTTTTCACATTGGTGTCTTTTCTTTTCAAAGGGTCTTTTGGTATATCAGTCAGTTGTGTACAACCATACACAAAGCCTTGGTACGAGAATGGGCTTTTTGTTCGTTTGACTTTTAAGCATTTTTCTTTTTCAGCTTTATCTTCATCTTCTGAAATAAACAGAGCATCCATTTTGTTTAGAAAACAAGGTTGTTCATTATTTTCAAAACCAAGTCCAGATTTTCCTTTTTGAGCGTTCTTATCTTTTGGAAGCATCATTTGAAGCGTTTGAGCACTTTGTTCTGTTGTTCGAAGCTTTGTTTCAAGATTGTTTGCTTGTTTTAACAGCTGTTGATTTTCATTTTCAAGTTTTGTATTAACAATCTTAAAATTTGAAGTGGATTCCTGAAGCATTGAGTATCTCATTTTTAATTCAACGTTCTCGTTTAACAGTGCTTCGATCTTTCTGTTGGCGGGGCCCATATTTGCATCCACAAATTTCTGACCTTGAGATTCAAGGTTTGAGATTTCAATGTCTTTGCTTTTTGTTAATTTTTCAAGCTCTTTGGACAATAAGATGTTTGTTTGCTTAGCTTTGCGATTGTCCTCTTTGCACTTTTCAAGTTCATGTTTGAAATTATGGATTAAAGAAGCAAATATGGCATGATCTTGATCATGAGACGATCCATCCTAGGCAGGCTCACCTCCATTAGGATCCATATCTGGGGTTGTAGGAGTGATATTACTATCAACCTGTTCCACCACATATGTGTCACTTATGGACTCTGGATGCGTAGGATGTGTCATGTCATGAGCAAACACATTATCAAGCACAACAACATTATCATTATCGTGTGAATATTGTACCGATGCCAATATTGCCGTGTCAGATGAAAGCCTGATGTCGTCAGCTTCAGTATCCCAAACAGCTTCATTCCTGTGTGTACCGTCA